>OX326997.1:32526404-33746824 GCA_946800695.1 Geum urbanum | reverse complement strand
TCTGGTTGTCTAACAATGGAGAGGTTATTTGCTGACTACTTTGGAGGACTCAACCCAGAAGTGAAAATCTAAACCTTGTGCTAAATGACACAACAACTTTCTGAGTCACCAGTGGCCTATTTGCATAGGTATAGAGTTGAATACACCAAGAGCAAGACATCTCTGACCATGGTAAAAATAGTAGACAACACCATTGGAGGACTTAAAGATCGACTGCACAACAAGTTTGAGGGTACTAAGTTTACATCCTTGAACAATCTGATTGATGCAGTGTCCAAGGCACATATGTCTTTTCAGGAGAGGGACAATAGACGCAATGCGTCAAAGGGAACTTATGCTCCAAAGGCGTTGTATACCCCTGCAAAGTATAAATCAGTTGCAGCAGCCTACTTGGAGGACATAGCAGCTGAAGGTTCTGACTCCAAGGAAGATGATGTCTTAGCAATTTAGTTGGCGTCGCAAAACACTATAAAGTCCAAGAGGGTACAACTCAACAAGTACATTTGCAAAGCCTGAGTTTGAGACTTACACATATGATGTTAACCTAGCACTTAAAATCCTAGAAGACTTCATTGAAATGAGGTTGACTAAAACTAATTTTAGAGCTTTCCCGACCACAGAGCAGCAAAAAATAAAAGAAATATTGCAAGTTCCATAACATGTGGAACCATACCACCAAGGACTGTGTCAAGCTAAAGCATACTATCTAGAATGGATTAACAACGACAAGCTGATCTACACATTTTATGCGCGATAATTAATGTATTATTCTCTACATTTGACTATGTTATTTAATTAGTATGAATAGTTTTAACTTATTTTGTAATCTTTAGGTTTTGAAGAAAAGAGATGAAGTAAAGGAGTCTACAAGCACGCAAAATGGAAATTCAGCCAAAAATAATCCGCGAAGAAAATAAAGAAGATAAAGAAGTCCTAGGTTGACTAGGAAATCATTTCATATGTTGACTACGAATTAGAAGCTTCTTGAAGATTTTTGGAGGAAGACTAAAGCAAGATGGGCCAAATTAAGTACAAGACCATTTGAAAAGCCCAAAATAAAGTCCAAGTCAAGCCAAAATGTGGAGGAGAAGATATGGAAAGAAATTGATTCCTAAATCCTAGAGGAATGAGGAAATGCACCAAAAAAAGGGAAGAAGAATCTGCTCTACTTGTGCATAACAACCAACTTTAACGGACAACTGGCAACAGTTCAGAAGAAGTTAGGATGTGATCGACCTATGGATGGAAAGATCTTTTAGTCATATTTTCATCGAGATAAAAATCATAATTTGTGAAGGTTAGTAGCTCCAGAAATATTCATTTTAGTTAAGAAAGGTCAAACCAGCCGAGTTTCACATGGAATCCTATTTCTCTTAGAAGATGGCTATCATCCTCACCTATAAATAGGAGGGCTCGACCATCATTCAAATCATCTCTTACCAGCCCAAATCTCTACCCAAATACTCTCAAATCCTCTTCCTTAAACACAAATTTCTCAAGCTCCAAGCCAACTACATCACCGTTCACACCATCAGATCACTTGCATCATGTTTAGCATCTACAAGTGTGAATCATTTCCTTCCATCTTCATCATGTCTAGTCTCTGCTTTTGGTTGCCACAACATATGATTCATCTACATTCATGGAGGTTGACAAGCGTTTAGCAGATCATCAAAAGTGTAACCATGAAACCTTTACTCTGTAGTCCTCTTTTGTTCTTGTTTTTTTTTTTTTTGACATTGTATCTTAGTGAAATTATTTGGATTTTTAATACTTATTTGAGTCTATCTTCCATGTGTTTATGTTCTTGATTTTGTTTGAAGCATGCTATGTTATGTTTTTAATGCATTGATTTAGTTTAGGATGATTGCGTTAGGCCCTTGCCTATAGTTAATTCAATGAATTGGTGAATTACACTGTTGGTATAAATACATGTCATTGTGATGCATTTGGCTTGGCATGTGGCATGACTATTTCGGCTTATTTCATATGTATTGTTTTCATGTTTTAAAAGTATTACTCAAAAGAAATTCAATCTATTTAGCCATGGTTATGTGAGGGAAATCGATCATCAATTGGGGACACTTACATGCTTATGTGTGATATTGTGTATTGTTTTATGCTTTGATTCTATCTTAGTATATTTTCATTTCTTTTATGTTTGGTTAAGGACAAGCAAAGCTTAAGTGTGAGATAGTTTGTTAGGTCCATAATTATGTGCTAATTGCGTCCCTAACTTCATGTTTATTGCTTGTCTTTTATGAATAAAGCATCATTCTTATAACATTTTCTTTTTATTCAAGGAAATTAGGAGTTGGCACGGAAACTCTCTTAAAGATGGTAATTGATCACTTTTTGGAGAAGCCGAGCACATTTCCCGAGCCCTTGGAGTGAATAGAGCAAAATTGAGAAAAAGATGAAAAATGGTCAACGCTGGTTAGCGACTAACTCTGGCCAGTCAATGCCAGTCAAAGACGAGGTCAACTATTGGCATGGTCAAGCTAGGGTCAATACTTCAAGAGTTCAAGTCATCACAGAGATATTTTGGAGAGAAGGCACATGACATACACATGACTAATGTGAGTCACACAACTAGGATCACATTAAAGCCTAAACTTTAGGATCATGTGTCTAACCTTTGATTTGAATTTTGAAAGCCAAAATATCTTATGTGACCTACCAAATTCGAGCTTCCCTTTACCCTAGCTAACAACTTACTCCATTTACACATTCTCATAGTTTTAGTATCTAAAAAGAGCCTTCTTTCTCTCCCAAACCCTCTAGCACTCTCTACACCCTCTCACCACCAAAAAGTCTTGAAATCCTCCATAACCACCCCTAAAACCACCAATCCACCCTCTCATCAAGGCTAACAGTGGTGATTCATCCTCTTGTGAAGCTAGAAGCAAGAAAGGAGAAAGAAGTGGAAGGAATGCTTAAAGATCTTAGAAGCTTGGCTTTGAGGACTCATGGGTTATTTCTATTGACTCATTGTAACGACCCGAACCGTGGAATGTGCACATATTGGTCCGAGCCGTGATTATTGTGAATTAATTGTACTCGTGGGTTTATTCACGACTAAATTATCGGGCAAGAATTTGGTTTGAGTTCCTTCGTGAGAATTGTAGAGGATTTAATTTCGAGATCGTGGGAATTTTTGGAGAATTTTTTGGATACGCGAGCAATGTTTTATCGAGTTTTGAAGTCGATTGGTGAAAATATATAAAACTGTTATTTTTATTGTTGATTTAATCGTGACCGTCCGATATTGATCATATTTGTTTTGAACCGTTGATTTGGGTATGTATGTTTATGGTATATATACGGTATTAATACGAGACAAATTGAAAAAGTTTCCATTTTGAGATTTCTGGCCCATTGACCGAGTTGACTGTGGGTCAAATTGACCCATTTTGGCTGAAATCTTCTCGCCGGTGGTGTGCTCTATTCCAGCATCCTTTGGCCGTGCTTCCTTGGTGAAAGTTGTTGGGCTTGAAATTCTCTTTCTTTTGATAGGTGGATCATCGAATTTGGTAGCCGGAGGAGGAAGTTACGACGTGTTAAAGTTGGGGATTTTTCGGCAAATTTCGCTGGCGACGGAGGCAACGAAGACAGCGGAGATGGAGGTCAACCTTATGGGGGTTTTGAAACCCTTGGGATGGTGAGTCTATCCCAAGTGGTTTCAGCCCTTGCCGTGACCGATCAGAGAAATTGAATTCCAGCGAGGTTTTCGAACTTCACAGTGAGTTTTGGACATTTTTCGGTTAAAATTGGGCTTAGCTTTGAACTGAAAAAATGTTGGAAATGTCAAAATCTTCAAAATTTTGGCAAGTTTTATGTCGTTTTGCTTGTTTTCACGTGCCTAACGCAATGGTGAGGTTTTTGAGTCGAGTTGAGTGTTCTAATTTGGGACAAGGGTTGTTTGGGTGTATTTTGGGAATTTTGCTATCCTCGTCGATATTTCAAGCGATACATCTTTCGAGAACACGGGGTTCTTGACGTATTAGCTCCGTATGTTGTGATTCTATATGTATTGATCGTATCCCTATTGTTCAGGTGATCGTGATCGAGTGTTTGGCAAGGGATCTTCCGCCGGACCTTAGAGTTAGCTTCGTACTGTGAGTTGACATTTTATTTTCACAGTTGATTTGCAAGTCCTGAATATACATTTACGTTATGTATTTATGATTATACACTTTACGATTATGCATTGTATTAGTATGCATTTACAATTATGCACATACAAGTATGCATTTTATGATTTCATTTTACGATTATGCATGTGCATGGAAAGTATTTATGATTTGGTTTACACAGAGTACAGTCTCAGATATAGAGGTAGCATCGATGCTTTGGCTTCTCGACTGATCCCCGAGATGCTCCGGGGGGGACAGATATCCTGACCCGAGGTCTTTAGAACTTATAATCACGAGGGGGTCTGGGATCCCGTGATTAGACTGTACCATGCGGAGGAGTCCGTGAGTGACCCCGCATGATTTGATGTGCATCTTTATGGATCAGAGAAAATGTACCTGGTCAGGATTTTCATGTGCATTGACTCACATTATACTTTTATGTGCATATATACTGAAAGGACCCAACCCCGATTTAGTTTCCTAAACCGGAATCAAACCCCTTCTGAAAACGTGAACCAACAAAAACCATTAAAATTTCGGCAGAGTAACGCTACTAACACGGAATTGCATTAACCTGCACCCTGAAAATAACACTTCATCATATGCCACAAAAGCCAAACCGTGGGCACCAATCTCATCCGGATTTCTCAATATCATATCATATTCAATAAACAGTAAATGTACTGTAATATATAATATATCCGGGAAAAACCGTATAAAACATGTATCAGAATATATCAGAGCAACCTCTAGTGTAAATATATACAATATATACATCAGTAGGCGAAACAAGAACCTACTGGAAAACACAGGTAGCTCGAATCACTAGCCTCCAACCGCGACGTGAAACACCAGAATCCGAACTGCAAACTGGGCACGGAAACCGAAAAGCCCAAGGGAAAGGCAAATAAAACGTTAGAGTGAGTGGACGAAAATAAACATATGCCTTTCACCAGTTATATACATAATCAATGTAAAATAGTGTGAGTACGGAAAGTATATATATATGGAGGTTGTCAGGCGAATCTCTCAAGCCCGACGGTCAGGTGAATCGCTCAAACCCGACGGTGATAGGCCAGGGGAATCTCTCAACCCCAGCGGCATACAGGGGAATCTCTCAACCCTGCCCAGAGGAATCTCTCAACTCTGGCGGACTACCGGTGATCAGCCGAGTAGCCGAAGCATCGATGCAGTAATGCCATCACCAATAAATATAAAATAATACCTCTGAAAATAACACATATCACAACATCGTATAAAGTAAACACAGAAAATCACGATAAATCACGAACTCGCAAACAACTGTGAAAATATAAAATTGTCCACTCACAGATCAGCAAGCACGCACTCGCGCTAATCTCGTGGTTCGGCGGAAGATCCCTCATCCGAAGCACGATCTCGATCTCGATCCCCTGAATAATCATAAAACACATCTGATCAAAATCATAGCCCACAACCCTGTACTTAACCACGGAAACCAACCGTTCCCGGAAACATATAAAACTGTATAAAACAATCGACTGAATTTTCGAAATCTCCACTCGAAACCTTCGACTGAAAATCCGATACCCAAATCAATTCAAAAACCTCAAGGTGATGATCGGGACGCGATTACAAGAAAAATGACATTAAATTCATCGAAAACTGAAAAGTCAACCCTCTCGCCGGATCGCCGCTGTTGACCGCCGCCGCCACCGCGCCGTCAACGGAGAGTTCCTCCGGCGAGGAAGCTCCAGATTTCAAGATCACAACCAGCCCAACCTTTTCCTCAACTACCACAAAGCCCAATTCAAACTCCAACACCTCCAAATCAGCTCGAAACCGAAACGAAATTCAACTCCGACAACCACCTCGGGTTCACCGGAAAACTCATCCTCAACCAAATTAAATCACAGGGGAAGCATCACTGGGGCAAGGGGAGTCGAAGCCCTCACTCCCCCGCCACCGTAGCTCGCCGGAGCACCACGTCCCGTCACCGGCGAAAACCCCAAAACCGACCCGATTCGAACCCCCACAAATCTCCATCAATTTACACGATTCAAAACACAAATCAACTTAGAAACTCAAGAGGAAGAGAATCATACCCTTCATGTGGCCGAAGGTGGCCGGAAACTCCAAGTCGGCCGGCGAAAACCAAACGGGAAAGTTTCCCTCCTCGGTCAACGGTCAAACATCCAAAAATGGAAAGTCAACGCTGGTCAACGCTTCAAACAGTGTTTTCGACAATTTTACAATTATTTTCGATATTTATACTCGCGTCTCGGGACGATCAACGGTTCAAAACGAATAACCAAAACAATTCGGATAAATACTAAACAAACGGATAAACTCGTCGATAAACCGAAACTTCAAATAATCATATTATATTCCTCAGTTATCGGAAAAATCATCAATTCAAATAAACGAGCTCGAAATCACGTACTCTACAACTTCCGTGAAGAAACTCAATTCAAATTCTCGGCCGAAAATTAAGTCGCGAACTGAATCGGCAAATCACACAATTAACGATTAATCGAGATTAAGCATAATCTCGTGAGTTGTACTGATTACTCTACTGATTCTGGTTCGGGTCGTCACATATACTTATATGTTGGGAAAGACATATTAGTATTTTCGTCCACTCACTCTAACGATTTTATTTGCCTTCCCCTGGGCTTTTCAGTTTCCTTTGCCCAGTTTACAGTTTGAGTTCTGGGGTTGCACGTTGATGGTGGAGGCGTAGAGTTCCAGTCACACTTCAGTTCGAGTAGGTTCTTAGTTCGACCTACTGGTTGTATATGATGTACATAGGAGTCGCTCTGAATACTTATGTTGTGTTTTCAGTTGAGTTTACTCCTGAATGTTTTCTGGATTTCTTATAAACCTTGTGGTTTATTGTTATATATGATGTTGAGAAATCCAGATGGGGAACGAAGCCCCATGGTTTTGCTTTTGTGGAATATTAGAAGTATGATTCTCTTTACAGGTTCTAGTTTTGGCTCACGTATTTCAAAGTAAACTCTGGCAAAAAAAATTTAAGGTCATGTTTTCGAAGGGGTTTGATTTCGGTTTAGGAAACTATGTTGGGTCCTTTCAGTTGGTACCATAGCATTAGGTTTTAGGTTCTGTAGACTCTTGTAGTTGTGTTACTAAGGGTATTTGAGAATGTACAGCATATTAGGAGCGATGACCCGACTAGCAAGCGGACAATCATCAATGCTCTAGAGTGTTGTATGCTTTCAAATATTTGAAGTTTAATGATTACATTCCTTGTGTTGTAGGACTTATGTCCTTTCATCTTTAAGATGCCTCCTCGACGTGGAGTCTGTGCTAACGGGGCTGGGGATCCTATTGAGGATCAACGTAAGCACGACTTGCTTATGTGAGTGTTGCGTTTGGAACAGCGTTTTGACCCTGTGGTCAACGCTAGAACAGCTGGAGCAACTATCTTTTCTGGCTCCTCTGATCCTGAAATATGTGAAGCTTGGTTAGTCCCGATAGAGCGTGTTTGTGAGCGCCTGCATTTTACTCCTGAACAGAAAACTGTAGCAGCAGTGGGTTTGCTTGAGTCAGATGCCTAGTTTTGGTGGATTGATACAAACAGAGTTCCTATTGATACTTCATGGCCTCTATTCAAAGATTTGTTCATGCGTCGGTATTTTAATTAGGCTACTCAACAGCAGAAATATGAGGAGTTTACCAATCTGAGGCAAGGAAATATGCCAGTACTTGAGTATCGGGATAAGTTCACCCGTTTGTCTCGGTTTGCACATGATATGGTGGCATCTGAGGAAGCAAATTGAAGAAGGTTTGAGTTGGGTTTGAATTTGAATATCAAGGGGACTTTGACCACTATGCCTCATGATAACTTTGATGAGTTTGTTAGTGCTGCACTCAGAGGTGAAGACATTGAGATGGAGAGACTGGTGCGGTTTCAGACACGTCGATTTGAAGAGGGTGGACCTAGCTAAGGTGCCTCGAAGAGGTTGAGTTCAAGTGTTTCTGGATCAGCATCATCTTCTGGTAGTGGACCTTATAGATATCCTACTAGCACTGCTAGGCAGAGTCAGAGATGGAGGAGGAGTCGACCGCAGAGGCAGCAGTCGAGTGGGAGTTCCAGTGGATTGAGTTATCCTCGACCTATCTTCAGCACACCAGCTGCACCAAGGGATATTCCATTATGTAATCTTTGTAATAAGCGACATCATGGTTCATGTTACCAAGGTACTATGAGTTGTTACCATTGTGGCCAGAAGGGTCACTTTGTGAGGGAGTGTCCTCAGCTTGGCACTTTTAGAGGTGTTGTGGATCGGAGTACTGGTCGAGATCAGGGTACTGCTTCTGGTGATCATGTAATACAGTCTTCTGGACAAGGTGGTTAGCAGAATCGCAACCAGCATGGACGACCAGCTGGACAGGCTCGAGTTCACTCCATGTCTCTTCGTGAGGGCAGAGCTTCCCCAGAGGTTATCATTGGTACGTTGTGCATTTTTGGTCATCTAGTTCTTACTTTACTAGATCCAGGGGCTACACATTTTTTCATGTCATATAGATTAGCATCATTGGCTACTGTACCTGCATCTCCACTCCCTAGTTTGTGGCGAGTGTTGTATCCATCTGGCGAGGTAGTGTGTGTCGGGTGAGTATATAGAGATTGTGAGATTTTTATTGGAGGTTATGGGTTAGATGCGGATTTGATGCTGTTGGATATTGTAGATTTTGATGTGATTTTGGGTATGAATTTCTTGGAGAACCATTGGGCTGTTCTTGACTGTCACAAGAAGGAGGTTGTTTTCAGGAGTCCAGGCATGCCAGAGATCTTGTTTCGTGGTGAAAAGAATTCCCAGATATCACAAAATTCCCATAACGAAGAAAAATAGGCATAAAATTGCTTTCTAGTGTCCAGGGTTTGCAGGGTATTTGAATATGTGGACATGCTATTCAGATTGAAGATTGCATGGGCCACTTACGACATTGCTATGCAATTTATCTTTCCCGACCTCTTGGGCAAAACCACGGAAGTTTACATTGATGACGTGGTGGTCAAGTCTAAAGCAAGAGTAGATCATATTCACGACCTTCGCCAGGTGTTTGAAGAGATGGGGAAGCATCAACTGAGGATGAATCCAGCCAAATGCGTATTTGGTGTACAAGCAGGAAACTTTTTAGGGTTCTTAGTTTACCAGCAGAGAATTAAAGTTTTGGATGATAAGAAAGAAGTAGTAATCAACGCTTCACCACCAAAAAACAAGAAGGAACTTCAACGGTTGCCTGGGAAGATCAACTTCCTCTGAAGGTTCATTGCCAATGCAGCAGGTAAAACTCAGCCTTTTTCACCACTTCTTAAGCTGTGATAATGACTAAAACATGCCTTAAATATTAACACAAAGTAGACACTTAACACATAATTCAATCATATGCAATTTAAACCCTTTTTGTGTAGATGTAGCGTTGATAAGTAGGGTATCGTTCTAAACTGGAGATTGAATGGTTCATGCAATAATTGTGTAAAATAAAAAGGGGGGCTATAAAAGTTGATTTTAATATCTTAAATTACTACCTAGAAAATGTCACAAAGCATAGCAAAAAATCATAGGACTCTAACATGCATCGACTCATAGACAAGCAAACACATAAAAAAATCCCTACAATACCTACCACCTTTTAGACAAAAATAAAACCTAATTCATTATTTACAAGTGATCATCTCATCATAACAACATGCATATTACACCGATTTTATCCTCCCATTATCTACAAAATTTACATGTCCTAATTCCAATTACATGTTATGATAATAATGATAATTGCATTAAAGTGCAATGACCGCATCTAAACACCTTAATCAAAACATCAAATTTAAACAAAGATAGGGACTAACATGCAATAACCGCATCTAAACACCCTAGTTACCCTAATCTCTACCCGAACCGAAGCATTATGTTCAACACATAACATGCAAAAGAAATAAAAGACTCATAAACACATGGAATTCAAAAATTGTATAAAACCAAAATAACGTAAATTTACCAAGTTTTCACAAAAAGAAATACAAAAACAAAGGAGACTACGGAGTAAATGTTCCACGTTTACACTTTTTATTCCGTGACAGCACTGCAAACTCAAAGGCAAAGAGGAACTTTTGGTGGAGGCGCTGGAAATTTGAAGGCGATGGTGATGGTGTAGTTGGCCTTGCTTTAGAGAACTTTGGTGGAAGAGAGTTTGAGAGTATTTTGGTGGCAAGAGAGCTAAAATAAGAGATGATCTTGATTTGGGACGTGCCTCTTGTATTTATAGGCATTACAAAGTAGTTTTCCTCACAAAACATAATTTTCCTATTCCACCCGGGTAAGTCTGGCAGTCTGCAAAGAATCGCACTTTTCCAGAGTTGTAGACCACCAAAAATTATGATATTTAACTTTTTGGAAAGAAGATTCAAAGAGATTTACAACCATAGGTTAATCAATGTCTAACTCCTCCTGCGATGTTCCCAGTCGTCGTTCAAAGTTGGCTGACCTGCACAGGTAGATTCTTCTTTCTTTGTTCTACATGATTTCCTGTTCCTACTCAACTTAGGAATCATTTTCTTGCCATAACTTGTTCTCCACGAAATTGGCGGACTTGGTCTTCAAGTTTGAACTTTTTAAATAGTCTTCTAATTAATTTGGTCCAATTTCATTTGTTCTTCTTCTAAGTTTCTTCTGGAAGCTTCCAAATCCTAGTTAACATAGGAAAGCTTTTCCTAGTCAGAACATGATTTCTTTTTCCCTTCCATTTTTTCTTCTTTCTTGCTTGGAATTTAGAACCAATTTCTTCTCTCCATAATTTGTTGCGTTTTGCGTGTTTGTAGACTTCTTTATTCCGTCTCTTTTGGTCAACACCTAAAATTTACAAAATAAGTTAAACTAATAAAACTAAGCAATTAACAAGGAAAAAATGTAAAGGAAATTATATTAATTACTACGCCTAAAATGCGTAGATCAAGCTGTTTGGCCAGAAGGAGTTTATATAAGAGCCTGATCATCCAGAGCCTTTTGATGCAATCAAGCTATATCTGGCTAATCCACAAGTTTTGATACCCCAAGGGCTGGAGTACCTCTCAAGCTATATATATCCGCTACGTATACATCCATAGGAAGTTTACTAACACAGAACGATAATGCCAAGGTGGAGCGAGCAATTTATACCTCAGTTAGACTCAACAGACTGTGAGACTAGATACTCACCCATGGAGAAGCTTTGCCTTGCTCTTTACATTTCTGGCTACAAGCTGAGGCATTCTATGCTTTCCTTCATAAGTGTTATTGCTCAGACGAACCTCGTTCGATACATGCTTTCTCGCCGTATACTGAGAGGTCGGATAGGGAAGTAGATACTAGCTCTGTCAGAGTTCTCACTATAGTACGTACCACATAAGGCGGTAAAGGGCCACATAGTATCCACTTTCTGTCGCATCATCCAATGCTCGAAAGACCAGATTTCTAAGAGCTAGAGCTTCCCCGGATTTCTATAGCTCCATGGTAGCAATACTTTAATGGTCCAAGTACTAGCACGCTCGCAGTAGTGAAACTTTTGCTTACGCTTTCCAATTAGAATTTCACTACACCAACAATGTGGTAGAGTATAAAGCCTTGATAATCGGGTTAGAGTTGATGCTGGATATAGAAGCGACCAATGTGCACATCATGGGAGACTCATTACTGGCCATCCGACAGCTGGAAGCTATATTCCAAACGAGAGTAATCCTGGAACCATATGTTAGACGAGCCAGGGAGTTACTTTTTACAGAGGTCTCATTGGAGCACATCCCTAGGGAGAAAAACTATGCAGCAAATGAGCTAGCTCAACTGACCACGGGGATCACCCTAAGGGACAAAGTCAGAGAGCGCATTTTGAAGGTGGAAAATCGCACCATTCCATCATTCGTAGTCCACAAGGAAGAAAAAGATGAATAGTATGTTACAACTTAGGATCACATTAGTAAAGATTGACAGTAACCCTTGATTGCATACTTAAAGCATCCCAACACAGCTACAGACAAGCGGACTCGATTCCTAGCTCTCAATTATGTGCTCAGAAATGACGAGCTCCTTAGGCTAGGAGGAGATGGAAATGAGTTGCTATGTGTCTATGGCAGGGAAGCTAAGAGGCTGATGCGAGAGGTTCATTTAGGGATCTGCGGAGATCACCAATCTGGACCCAAAATGCGTTGGTTATTACGAAGACATGGATATTACTGGCCAACCATCTTAAAGTATTGTATCTCGTTTGCTAAGGGATGTGAAGATTACTAAGTGTATGGACCCATTCATCTTATTCCAAATATCCCAATGCAACCAATTATCAAGCCTTGGCCAGCTCGTGGATGGGTGTTGGATCTAATTGGTATAATTCATCCTCATTCCTTAATGAATCACAAGTTCATCATAGTGGCTACTGATTTCTTTACCAAGTGGGTTGAAGCCAAGCCATTGAAAATGGCTTCAGCAATGACAATTAGGCAGTTCTTATACGAGGATATCATTTGCCGATTTGGGATTCCAAAATGTTTTGTCTCATACAAAGGGTAGTGTTTATGTCTGGAGAAGTGGAGAACTGATGAGAGACTTTGATATTCAAATTTTGCACTCTCCTCCTAATATGCTTAGTCCAACGAATAAGCATAAGCGAGCAACAAAATCATCTTACACATACTAAAGCAGATGCTCGCTGACAACCTTCGACTATGGCTGTTAACACTAGAAACATGCATTAAATATTAACACAGAGTAGACACTTAACACATAATTCACACATAAGCAATTTAAACCCATTTTGTGTAGATGAAGCATTGATAAGTAGGGTATCGTTATGAATCGGGATTGAAGAGTGCATGCAATATTTGATTAATTACCTAATTATACCTAAGGAAAAATGTCATAAACATATAATAAGGAATTTCTAGAACCCTAACATGCATCGACTCATAGACAAGCAAAACACATACAAAGAATCCCAAAAACCCTTATCATATATTTCGACAAAAATAAACCTAAGCTAAATATTTACGAGTGATCAACTTATTTAATCTAGCCAATTTTCTCTACCTAATTAAGTTACCTATGAAATTCATGCTCAAGATTTCATAATTAACATGCCATGTGGTTTAACATGCCTCTTGTATTTATAGGCCTTTACAAAATAGTTTTCCTCACAAAACAAGGTTTCCTAGCTCCACCCAGGTAAGTCTGGCATCTTGCCAACAATCGCACTTTCCCGGAGTTGTAGAGTTCCAAAAATTATGATTGTGATGTTGTTGGAAAGAAGACTCGAAGAGCTTTCTATCTATAGGTCGATCACTATCTAACTCCTCTTGAACTATTCCCAATCATCATTTGAAGTTGGCTGATCTGCACAAGCAAATTCTCCTTTTCTTATTCTTCATGTTTTCCTTCTCCTACACAACTTAGGAATCATCTTCTTTCCATAACTTGGTCTCCACGAAATTGGCTGACTTGTTCTTCAAGTTTGGACTTTTCAAATGGTCTTCTAATTAATTTGGTCCATTTTCTTTTGTTTTTATTCAATATCCTTCCGGAAGCTTCCAAATTCTAATCAACATAAGAAAGGTTTTCCTAGTCAACAAATGATTTCTTTTTTTCTTCAATTTTCTTCTTTCTTCCTTGGAATTTTAAAACCAATTTCTTCTCTCCAATATTTGTTGCGTTTTAGCATCTTGTAGACTCCATTACTCCATCTCTTTTGGTCAACACCTGAGATTAATAAAATATATTAAAACTAATAATCCTAAGTAATTAACAAGGCACAAATATAGAGAAATATATATATTAATAAATACGCCTAAAATGCGTTGATCATTGGCACAAAGAACTTTTCAGTACACTGTGGGCATATCGAACATCGAAGAGGATTCCAACTGGTACTACACTACTACACTGTATGCTCTAATGTTTGGGCATGATGTCGTCCTTCCTTTAGAGATGAATGTACAATTGTTGGGACACATGGAGCAACACAACCTCATTGAAAATGATTATGTCCAAGCGAAGTGGCAGGAACATAAAGATTTGGATGAGCAAAGGCTGGAAGCTCTCAATAGTTTGCTCGCTGACAAAAAGAAAGTCTTTAAGTTATATGATAGACGTACACGGTGTAAGAGCTATGCAGAAGGAGAGTTAGTGTGTAAGACGGTGTTGTGTATCCATTGGAAAAAAGACTCCAGAGAAAAGTGGTCCGCCAAGTGGGAAGGACCGTATCTGATCTACGCATTTTATGCTTGATTATTAATGTCTTTCTGAAAGGACCCAACCCCGATTTAGCTCCCTAAACCGGAATCGAACCCCTTCGAAAACACGAACCAAGAAAAACCGTAGAAATTTTGGCAGAGTTTCGTTACTAACGTGGAATTACCATTACCTGCACGCGGAAAATACACTTCATCCTATGCCACAAAAATCAAACCATGGGCACCAATCCCATCCGGATTTCTCAATATATCAACAGTAAAGTAAAACAATAAATATATCTATACTTTACTGAAATCCGGTGTAAAATCGTATAGCATAAACAACGGATTACTCTGAGCGACCTCTAATGTATAAACATATAAGTATTCCACAGTAGGTAGAACAATAAACCTACTGGAAGAAAATAAGGTAGCTCGAGCACTATGCCTCCGACCACGACGTGCGACACCAGAATCCGAACTGCAAACTGGGCACGGAAACCGAAAAGCCCAGGGGAAAGACATGAAACACGTTAGAGTGAGTGGACGAAAAGAAATGTCTTTCACCAATTGATATATATGTTTAAAATAACATATGCGCAATTAAATGGTACACGAGGGAGACTCTAACTCCTCACGCGTCCGAGTACACGAGGGAGACTCTAACTCCTCACGTATACGGAGCATGCATAAAAATCTCACGGGGCCACTCGTGGACACATCCGTGCTAGTACAATCAGAATCACGGAGTCCCAAACTTCCACGCAATTCTAGCCAGAAAGGCCTCAGGTCAGAGGTCTGCCTCCCCCCGGTAAAGGTCACGGGTTAAGAGTCACAGCCTCCCCCGGTAAACATCCTCGGGGATTAGCCAGGATGCAGGTGTATCGATACAACAACATATATAAGGACTGTACTCTGTGTAAATCAAATCGTAAATAGTTCGATGCAAATGCATGAAATAACATATATGTGTATGTATACTCGTATACGCATATCCGTATATGTATAATCGTAAAACACATGCTCACATAAATCGAAATCTCATATGCATGCTCAAGTTCATAAAACGTATATCAAGACTCGCAAACAATCCGTGAAAAGAAATGTCCACTCACAGACTAGCGTAACGCGATACGCGTTAACCCGTGATCCGGCGGAAAGTCCCTCGCCAAACGAACGATCACGAACACCTGAATATTCACAACGTCCATTACTCAAAGTCATAACTCGACAATACAAGACAAATCACGAGAAACCACCGTTCTCGGAAACACATAATCCGTTTACGACAAACTGTCGGAAATCCGGAAATCACACCTCAATACCTCACTGTATTTTCGGATGCTCAAATCGAGAAACGAACCTCTCCACTGCGATCGGGGCGCGATTGCGAGTGAAATGACATGCAACTTGTCGAAAATTCAAAAAAGTCAAACTTTGACCGCCGTTGACCGTTGACCGCCGCGTTGACCGCCGCCCACGGCGGCGCCGCCACCAACTTGAAAATTTCTCGGCGGAGCAACCACCATTCCATGCAAAATCACCCACTGAGCAACTTTGTCAACTACAACAAAGGCCATATCTCACTCTAACTCATCCAATTTCAAGCAAAACCGAATTGTTCCCAAAATTTCAAATCCAAAATTCTCCAAGCACAAATCGAATTAGAACACCATACCTATATGGTTAGAATCAGGGTGAAGAGGGCTACAAAACCCAGTGCTTGATTAAGCTCGAATCGGCCGGAATATGTAAACCCGAATTCACCAATTTTCCCCTATTTTCATGCCGGAAAATTTCTCTCTCCGGTGAGCTAGGCCGTGAAGGGAGGCCGGAATTGAGTCCGGGACGTCGAGGCGAAGGGAACGACACCAGCCCCGTGTCGTGGGGTGGCCGGACGGCGAGCCACTGCCATGGTCGCCGGTCACCGCCGCGACTAGCTCCTCCCCTCGGTCAAACAAAGTCAACCCAGTCAACCCATTTAATTCAACTTTTGACTTTCCCTTTTTGGCAACCACTATTTATAGCCTTTCCCAAAATGGAAACTCCCAAAATTACGTATTTCGACAAACTTTAAACTCCCGTAACTTCCTCGTCGTAATTCCGATTCCAATAATTCTCGCGACAACAAACTCGACTCGACGTACTCTTCAATTATCACCCGAAGTCAAACATATCGACCAAACCGATAAAAAGTCAACCATTCAACCCAAACACATAAATAATCCGACTAAACAATCAACAATCGGAAATATTCACAACTTAATGTTCGTAACTCGGAAAAATGCTCCGGAAGTTCCCACGAGCTCGAAATTGAATTCTCAACAACTTCTATGAAGAAGCCAAAACCAAATTCTCGACCGGAAATTAAGTCGCTAACAAATCCGACATATAAAACCCGATTACGTCGAAACTTCAAATATTCATAATTAATTCCTCGGTCTTCCAAATGATGATCTGGAACCGCCCACGAACTAGAAATCACACGTACAATGACTTTCGAGAAGAGACCCAGCTCCAATTCTCGGCAAATAATTAAGTCGTTATCAAACCTGGCGATTCGAACAACTGTCGGAACTCTGCGACTACGCAGTAACACATGAAGTGAGCTGATCATACTGCTGATTCTGGTCCGGGTCGTCACACTTTCTCTCTGTATTCAGCTTTGTTTTGTGCTTAGTAAATATTTTTTTAACTTACTTTATGTTTGTAGGTAGAAATAAAGGAGGAATCTGTAAAGGAGGCAGAAATGAGCTCAAAACCTACTAAGGAAGAAGTTTCTAAAATGAGGAGGAAAGATGAAGAAGAATGGGCCACGATTTATAAAGAATGGATCAAAGATCACTAAGATGGGTCAAGACCATGCTCATGTGTCCAAGAAGGTCCAAGATCATGTCAAGATTCGGCCACAAAGAAGCCCAAAAGAAGAAGATGGATCAAAAGCTAGAAATCAGGAAATCTGCCTGTGCAGATCAGCCCACTTCAACGGGCCACCGAAAACGGACCAGAATAAATTATGATACGAATAATATGTCCCTGGAAAGCTCTAGAAGTCAACTTGCCAGCTCAAAAAGAATCACTCCATTTGGACATATAAATCTCTTTGAATCACTGATTTAATTAAGAAAGGTCAACTTACCCGGGTGGAGTTAATTCATTCCTAATTGGGGATGAACTAGGATTTTTCATATCCTATTTAAAGGAGAGCTCGACCAGAACTAAATCATCACACATCATAGATACCAAAGCTCTGCCCAAAACACCTCCCAAGTCATCCTAAGCCTAATTCCTTCCAAGGCCGAAGCTCCCTCCTCACGGATCAAGAATAATCGGCGCTCTTCGTCTTATTCTTGAGAATCCATCCACTCGAGGCGTTGTTAGTGCTCTTCACAGACTCCAAAAGTGTAACCATAAACCTTCTATCTCATCTTTTGTCTTGTAAAGAATTCGGTTTATGACTTGTGATTTGTTTAATAAAGGCTATACGGTTTTACTTACTTATGTTACCTTCCATGTGTTCTTAGTTTTTGGTCTTTGACTTGTATGCATGCTTGTATGCTTAAAGCTTCTTAATGTGTTGGGTGATACGCTCTTCGTTCCTCCCTAGCATGTTTTGTATGAATCTTAGATAAATTAAGGTGTAGTGAAAGGACCCAACCCCGATTTAGCTCCCTAAACCGAAATCGAACCCCTTCGAAAACACGAACCAACAAAAATCTTTCGAAATTTTGGCAGAGTTTCGTTACTAACGTGGAATTACCATTACCTGCACGCGGAAAATACACTTCATCCTATGCCACAAAAAGCAAACCGTGGGCACCAATCCCATCCGGATTTCTCAATATATCAACAGTAAAGTAAAACAATACATATATCTATACTTTACTGAAATCTGGTGTAAAATCGTATAACATAATCAACAGATTTCTCAGAGCGACCTCTAATATATAAACATATCAGTATACCACAGTAGGTAGAACAATAAACCTACTGGAAGCAACAAGGTAGCTCGAGTACTATGCCTCCGACCACGACGTGCAACACCAGAGCCTGAACTGCAAACTGGGCACGGAAACCGAAAAGCCCAGGGGAAAGACAATAAACTTGCTAGAGTGAGTGGACGAAAATAAATGTCTTTCACTAAGTAATATATACGTATAAAAATCATATGCGAGTCAAATGCATGAAAATCAAATGGTACGTGAGGAGACGCTGACTACCACTCACGTACAGAGCATGCAACGTAAAATGTATCGCGGAATCTCTCATGGACTACCACGCGATAGCACAGTCTGAATCACGGGATCCCAGACCCACACGTGATTCCTAGCAACAAAGGCCTCGGGTCAGGATATCTGTCCTCCCCGGAGCGTACTCGGGGATCAACCGAGAAGCCAATGTGTATCGATACCACAACATATACTGAGACTGTACTCTGTGTAAACCAAATCATAAATCTTTTCCATGCACATGCATAAAACATAATATGTACGTATATGTATATATTCGTATACGTATAATCGTATAAGCATAATCGTAAAACACATGTTCGTAAAATCATAATCAATCCGCATGCTCAAGTTCGTATATCATTTATAAAAGACTCGCAATCAATCCGTGAAAAGAAATGTCCACTCACAGACTTGCGTAACGCGATATGCGTTAACCCGTGATCCGGCGGAAAGTCCCTCGCCAAAACAACGATCACGAACCCCTGAATATTCACAAAATCCATTTCTCAATATCATAACTCGACAATTCAAGACAAATCACGAGAAACCACCGTTCTCGGAAACACGAAATTCAAAGTCGACGAATCGTCGAAAATTCGGAAATTACACCTCAATACCTCGCTGTAAGTTCGGATGCTCAACTCGAAAAACGAACCTCCCCACTGCGATCGGGGCGCGATTTCGAGTGAAATGACATGCAACTTGTCGAAAACTCCAAAAAGTCAAAGTTTGACCGCCGTTGACCGCACCACCAATCTGAAAATTTCTCGGCGGAGCAACCCCATTCCATGCAAAATCACCCACTGAGCAACTTTGTCAACTACAACAAAGGCCAATTCTCACTCTAACTCATCCAATTTCAAGCAAAACCGAATTGTTCCCAAAATTTCAAATCCAAAATTCTCCAAACACAAATCGAATTAGAACACCATACCTATATGGTTAGAATCATTGAGAAGAGGGCTACAAAACCCAGTGCTTGATTAAGCTCGAATCGGCTGGAATCGGAATTCACCATTACACCTAAAAATCCCAAACTTTGATCCATGGTTTCTCTCTCCACCGTGATATATGCCGGAAAATGAGACCGGGAATGGGTAAAGGGCGTCGGGGCGAGTCGATTGCCACCTCCCCCGTGGCCGGAGACGGCCGGACGACCACTTGCCGTCAACCACCGTGGCCACCGTCGCACACACCTCCACCAAGCTCGAGTTGACCAAAGTTGACCGGTCAAGGTACATTAATGAAATGTTGACTTTCCTGATTTGGCAAGTTTGCTATTTATAGCCTTTCCCAAAGAGGAAACTTGTAATTATCCATTTTGACGAACTTTGAATATCCGTAACTCTCGCGTCGTAACTCCGATTCTGATAATTCTCGCGGCCACAAACTCATCTCGACATGTTCTTCCAATATCACCCGAAGTCAAACACATCGGCCAAACCAACAAAAAGTCAACTGTTCAACCAAACACACATTTAAATCGACTAAACAATCAATAATCGGAAATATTTGCAACTAAATCTTCGTAACTCAGAATAATGCTCCGGAAGTTCCCACGAGCTCGAAATTAAATTCTGAACAACTTCCGTGAAGAAGCCGAAATCAAGTTCTCGACCGGTAATTTAGTCGTTAAGTGCACCACCATTTAAATCCGAACTTCAAATATTCACAATTAATTCCTCGGTCGTCCAAATAATGATCCGAAACCGCCCACGAACTCGAAAACACACGTAGAACGACTCTTGAGAAGAGACCCAGCTCCAATTCTCGGCCAATAATTAAGTCGTTAACAAACCTGGCGGGTCAAATACTGTCGAAACTCTTCGACTACGCAGTAACTCACGTATATAGCTGATCATACTGCTGATTCTGGTCCGGGTCGTCACATGTAGGCACTCTTCGTCGCACTCTTAAAAGCATGTGTATAAATTGCAGGTTGAAAGGTAAGAATTTCGTTGATACTGGGTAAGTGAAGCATGAAAACGGTAGAGGTAGACATGATGTGATGATCACGTGTACATAGTAGAATTAGGTTTAAATTTCGTAGGTTATTAGTTAAACAAACCAAATCTCGCATCCCCATAAACAAACCTAGCATAGTTATGCATGCACCATCAATCCCCGGTTAAGAACGATCCATATTTACCAATGCTACATCTACCAAAAAGGGTTTTAATTGATTCATTATTGTTGAGTGTTAAGTGTTAATTTAGTACTTAGTAATGGTGAGTATCAATTTTGGCGCCGTTGCCGGGGATTGTAAAGAATTGTGTGATTATGCTTGTACAATATGTTTATATTTTCCTGTTTTCGGAACTGTGCACTACCCTGTTTTGTGTAAATTATTTGACATAGCTACAGGTCTCATAAAAATCTGAAAATTTTTAGGATTGTTTGGTTACGTGTCTAGTTTGTGTCTGTAACATTTTATTGCATTCGGCCAAGCCAATAATTCTGGAAAAAATCGACAAGCAGCTGTGTTCAACTTTGCCCGATTCTGGAATTTGCATGTGTTCTTTGTGAATATGTGAAATTGTGTAAATAGAAAGCATGTGTATATTAAAAAATTTCCTACTTATATATAATTCAATACTTGTTTATACTTACAATCTAATTTTATTTTTCAGTTATACATGTTAAAGGTAGTCTTTGATTTAAATTTAGTACATAAGTTTGGTTGATTAAGTCGCACTCTTTGGAATAGATGACGCCTCTTTTCCTTGTTTATCTCCTTAACTCCTCATGATGTGTAGATTTCATCACCGCACACCATAACCTAAGTGAAGTTATGGACATGAGGTTGAGGGCGGAGTCTACAAAGAATTTTCGAGATTTTGGCTGAATGTCGGACATGGTGTCTAGAATGGGTTATGACTGGTGATAGGTTCTGGATCTAAGAAAGACTTACACCAATAGAGTATATACCATTGGCCCGGTTAGCCTCGAGGTGTATTGTCGAAATTAGTCTTGCCTCTCGCGTTATCTCTATCCCTAACTTGCCATATTTTTCGATTGAACCAAGGCCATTTGATTGAAATTTCATACTTTATCGTGCGGGTCGCACGTCCATTGAACGACCTTAAGATTAACCTAGTGTACTCTCTTTAAATCATTGACGCACTCAATTTGGACACTACTTGTGCATACATGTCGAAATTGAACTTTGAAAAGAAAACTAACCATACTTTAACCATTCCATATTTTGTACAATGTTAATTTTTATTTTTAGTTTTAGAGAGTCAAATCGGAGCTGGGTAATAGGCTATTTTGTGTGATTTATCTGACATAGTTTCATGTCACGGAAAATTCTGAAAATTTTATGACATGTTTGTATATGTGTCTAGTTTATGGTCGTAAACTATGATGTCGTACATCGATCAAAAATACAATATGACCAAATCCAGTTGCCTAAGGAAAAATAAAATAGCGAGAGGCAGTCGACTGCCGACTTCTCAGCGTCCTAAGGTATAACATTGGTGCTGAAGTTGTAGCATCAGACTTGGCTAGTGCCGGCTCTGGACATTGGATCCTCATCCCACATCTTCGATCGCTACTCCATAGTCCCTCCCTGCAGGGAAATATTTTTGGAACGTACTGCCTTGCATTTTGCTAGAGAGCCCTTCGTCTCAAGCTAAAGAAATCCAGAGAAGCCACGAGCAAGGATGGAGGCAGGGTTTGCACCCTAATGTCTGAACCTGGCTGTCCCCAAGTGTCATAGGGCAACCACACCATCGGAAAACCTAGGCATAAGTATTGCCACTTAGCGGTGGTTAGCAAAGCAGAAGACAGTCGGGGGCAATAGGTTTAAGACCAAGAAAAAGAAAAAGAAAAAGAAACATGGCGAACATTTTTCTTAAGGCTGGAAGTTTTCTCTTGATGATCACTGCTTGTTGATAAGGGTATATATAGGAGCCAAACTCTAGTGGCTCTTCATTAAAAGGAAGAGTGTTTGCATCGCTTTAATGCACCTATTAAAGACGTGCAGGCGCTGCCACACTGGTACATGATCAATAGGCCTCATCATTTGGCCCGCGGAGGCCCGAAAAGATCAAGCCCGACCTGACCCGTAAGAAGCCTGCCCGGCCCGGCCCATAAAAGCCCGACCCGAAAGCCCGTCGTGTATTTTAATTTCTAACATGTAATATATAGATTATAATTTAGACATATATAAAAAAAATTGCAATAAGGAAACAATGTTGTAATCTCTTTACTAGTTTAATCTTCTCTTTATATAAAGAAACAAGACTAAGAAAATAAGACTACAACAGATTACTAGTTTAATTAATCTTTTCTTTATATGTAATCACTCTTTAAAGTGAGAACAAACTCTAGTGTCTGCTTTTCTTCATACTACATATATTTTTCTTGTCTACTTAGATAATTGGATTTTCTCTTCAATTCTCAATTTGCCTACTTGGCCTTAATGAATAAATTTAATTTTATATAAAATATATATTTTATTCTTTGTTTTGAAAATAATATATGGGTTTTGATTTGATATTTGAGTATTGATCTAATGTTTGCGACTAGTGCGTTAGAAAGTTATTTTTTATGTAGAAACAATTAGGTCTATAGAGATACTTGGCCTGACCCAGTCCGGCCAGCAAGGCTTGGTTCTAAGGGTCGGGTTTGGGCTTCACAATTGTGCTTAAAATCCGGCCCGGCCCGTAATTATTATATTTTCATAAAAGCCCGGCCCAGCCCAGCCCGGAAGGCCCGGCCCGTTGATGACCCTTAATGATCATGATTAAAGATCGTGATTTCCCTCTTCTCTGAGGAAGTCAGTTAAGTGCCATTTATTCTCAAAACGGTTGGAACATAGGTGATGTTTTGAAAGGAAATGGGCCGAAATTAAGCATATCATGTATAATTAACTTAAGTCGACATTTAGTGGGCTAATAAGTTAATAAATATGAACTAAAATACGTTTATACAAAAAGTAGCCCAATACAGGGCCCAAAGGGAAAACAATACAAGGCTTATTCTAAGAAATTCCTGAACTCCTTAATCATAAGTGGCCCAATACATTGGCCAAAAGCGAAATAATACAAGGCTTATTCTATCAAATTCCCTAAGTCCTTAATCCTAATTTTTGCTCACTCATAGTCGGCGCGAGCAGTAGAGCGCGTCTTTGTAGGTTTTATAGCCAATGCCAGAGTTTTTTCCACGTAATTGAGGAGTGACTGGCCTTTGTTCAAAGTATCCAAGGCAACTTCTTGTTTGTCATGGAAAAAAACATTCATTTTCTCCATTTCAACTTGAAGCTTCACGATCTCAGCCTTCTTTATGTCGATTTTCCTAATGTCTGCCTCAACATCTGCTGTGAGAGACTCAATAAGTTTGTAAGTCTCGTTCCATTTGCGATTATGTTCACAACATTTCGAGATCACTTGTACCTCCACGTCTGCAGATTAAGCAAGGCGAGGCAGCATGCTGGGTAGCTCATTTAGCTTGTCTTCCATTTCCTCCAAGACATTGGTAGGAATTGGAGTGACTGATTTACGAAAAGTCTTAATGTGCTCTTTGACTATCGAGATCATCGCTGGATGATCCAGGTCGAAGCCCCAAAAATCAGGAAGTTCAACGAGCGGTTTGACCAGCCACTGATAAACTATTGCGGCCTTATGAATCGTCTATACCATATCAGGCTCATGAATGCCACAAGCAGTCGCGTTGGTTGGTGTCGTAGAAAATTACGGGGCATCAGAGGGACAAGCGTCATCAGAAATGCTCTTGGCATGACTCAAAGCCAGCTTAAATGGATACAGAAAGGCTTTGTATGTTTCTCACTCTGCCTTGTGTGTTTTCTGTAAGAGATTAAGTTAGAATGAAGCAGCAAAAAATAATAATAAGTGAATAACACAGTGCACTTACCAAAGGCAAGTCTTGATGAGGAAGGCTTTCCTCGTTACCAACCTGAGTATTGTCCTCCGGAGTCAACTTAACATGGACAGTGGAGTTTTCTGGAGGAAGTTGCTATGAAAGCATATGTCAGAAGGACAAGATCATAAAGTGATGGGAGCAATTCCTAGAAAAAGTGCATACCTCTAATGAATGGCTGATTTCAGCAGTGATAGTATTGTCTGCAGCATGTTGGCTTGATGCTACCTCAGCTTCGAAGACCTCTTCCGTGGAAGTGTGGACTTCCTGGTGAGGAGAAGTGTGATCCCTGACCGTTGCCTAATTTTGGAGTTAAGGTTGGGAACCCGTAAAGATTGGGAACCTGCAAAGATTTAGAACAAAGGGGTCAACAATTTGAAACTAGATATTCCCAAAACCTGAGGGAATTTCAATTATTTCCTCAAGCGTCTCAGTGCGAGGGGGAAGACTCTGGGGAATGTGCTAAGACAACAGTTCTTCAAGGAAAGTCTCAAAGGCTTCTCTCGCTAAACTTTGGTTCCCAGCAGTAGCAGCGAGAATGTCAGCAAAGGTTTCCTCTCGAGAAGGAAGAACAATAGAGGAGTTCATGTCAGTGTAGGGCTCATGAGAGACGACACCCTACTTCTGTGAAAATTTAGAATGGAGGATGAAATAACTTAATAAAAAAACTTTTAATTTCAAGGTGAAAGAGACCATACCTTAGTCACTTTAGGGGGGGCGGGCAAAGGCTTCATGAGCGATCCCTTAAGCTTGTGACGGGGGTGTCAGAGCCGAGGAAGTTTCCATCGTCTTTACTCCATTAACGCTTCTTGCAGTTTCATCCAACATAGGCGGTGAAGGTGTGACAAGCGTGTTTTCACCAAAGATTGTTGGTTGCAGCCATCGGTCACTCCAATGTGGTCCTGTGTCTGTTTCCTCGTTAAGATCTTGGAGAGGGCCACCATCATCTTCTTGATGTGGGTCACTAAGGGTGGGCTCGTGATCGTCGGAACTTATAATAGCTTGACATTTCTGTGGACGACGCTGTAAAGAGTGATAAAGATATGTATGTCTGGCATAGAGATGTTCAAACTGAGCAAACTCATAGAGGGAGAATGATTTACCAAATTGGTTTCTTCTTTCGAGCAGTCCCTGCCGCCCAAGTCTTTGTTAGGACTACGGCGCGGGTGCAATGGCTGTTTGCTGGGGTAAGGAGAAGATCACTTCTTTTTCAAAGTAGGGCTGGTACCTACACTCACGGTAGCATTTGTCTTTTTAGACACCCACTTAAGGAGGGCACACGCTTTCCGAGCAGTATTTTTCTGCTGTTGAGCAGCAACCACTCGTTCAGCGAGAATCCATGAGGCTTGTTTGTTCAAAGCAAGCGAGAAGTATTCCTCGAAGTCCACTGCGAAAATTTTCCAGAAAACATTGGCTGGGTCCTTCCACAGATCCTTCAGATGATCAGCTCGCAATTGGCAAAAATTCCCAGTAATGCCAAAATCAATGTAGATGGTTCTACCCATATGTAGCAAAACCTAGCAGCACAGTGGCTAAAATGTAGGAATCATCGCGTCTACAAGCAGCTCTGAAGGATTTTTTTGATGTTTAGCCGCCAAGAAGTGGACTTATTGTGTGACTCAATAAGTGGATAGGCAATGCCTTGAGTCAAACCAAATTGCCGAGCAAAGTGGTTTGGGGCGTAGAGCTTGAAGCAAATGTTGGTGTCCGGAACGCAGGAGTCAGCACGAGAGATGCTCTGAAAAAAGACTTTCCTGATAGTGGCTTCTTGGTTAGGAGATAGGATAAATCCATTAGTCAGATCCGGCGGGTAGTAAGGATCACTTCGGCCATCTCTTAAGGGAATTCCTTGAGAGTGAAGAAGTGGCTGAAGCAATAGTAGCCCAGAAGAATGAAACTTCCAGCCCTAATTAGGGTCCGGCCTAGTAGCTCTTTATCTTCGAGCCCCTTGAGCTCAGGGTTAAGGAAGTGATGAAAGGACCCAACCCTAGATTAACTAGTAATTTAGGATTATGCCCTAACGACTGACTATAAACAGTGACCTTCCATAAATTTTTTGACATAACTTCCCTTACGAAGTGGATTACCAGAAACATGCAAGAAAATCACACTTCGAATACCAAATCCCACAAACAATACCGTGAACCATCAATGTCCATCTGGATTTCTCAAAAATTACTAAAAATAAACTGTATCAACTGTTTGAACTAAAATACTGATTCAAGAACACGTAATCATTATATTGATTACAACATACTGCTACTAAAATCCACATATAATACTGGTGTTCAGAGCAACTTCTAGATACAAAGAGAAACATATAATGCAAACTGATGATTGGTTGGAACCTACTAAAGACTTGTGGACTCAAGCCTTCGATGACACTCGACCAGCTCAAAAATCCCAATAGTCTGGGCAACAGAAACTGAAAGGCCCAGGGAAAGGCAAATAAAGCGTAAAACGTTAGCGTGAGTGGACAAAAATAATAGCATCTGCGTAAAACGATAAAACTAAAATATTCTGCATTTCCGCTGATTTCTGTGAAATAATGCAAGTTCTAAACTGAATAACTGAAATGTAAATGGAGGTGCTCTCCCAGGCCACCTAACCTGACGTGTCAAACTGAAAAGGAAAAATCTGCAAATATGTGACGGGATCGTCTCCAGGCCACCTAACCTGAGCCGATCTCGGTTAGATGAGGCCACATAACCTCCCCTAACCAAATAGCTGGAGCATCGATGCAACTAAATAAACCATCACAAAGCAAGCCTCCGAATAAACGCTTTAAAAACATATCGTGAACCATACTATGTAAAAATAATAAATTCGCAATCAACTGTGAAAATAAAGGTCCACTAGCTGTACTATGCTGGGATAATTATAAAGCTGAAACCTGCCAAATGACACAATTATTCATCTGACATGTCTGCTAACTCGTAATCCTGAAACCATGATTATAATTATTATCTAATCATCAGGGTTAATAATGAGTAACTAAGAACGTAAGCCGACGAGCAATATTGTCGAGAATCCCACATACTCGAGTAACGTATTTTCCAACTTATTATAGACTTAATCAAATTCCGGATTCAATTCCTTGCATTCCTTCACTTTAAAATTAATTTTAGAATCGAAACATAAATCTCAACATCGAGCGACTCGCACGTAAATCAATAATCGGATTGTCCGTTAATATTATTGTGAAATTTATTAATTAAATTCAATTAAATGCCCGTCAAAATTTATCAAGTCCAGATCTATTCAAAAGTTATCAAGTTCGTTAATTGTTGTTGTGTTTGTGCCTAATGATTAGTTCTACTTATGATCGTCTTAGCTTTAGCTAAGTTAGGATTTGTCTAAGAGACTAAGAAATGACACTGAAGGAAACTAGCCACTCACTTAGGTAAAGATGAGCAAGTGAGATGACTTAGGCTTAGACTTAAAAATGTTAAGCATAAGATTTAGTTTCCTTAAGCTTGAGCATGAATTGAAACTCTTTTGAGGTCCAAGTGACTCAAGGTTAAGTTTACAATGAACTGAGAGGCTTTGTAGCTAGTGTTGAGTCTTTCAATTTGTAACCCAATATATGTTATTCACATGGGCGGATTCATTAGAACCCATTCCCAAGTGCTCCAATAGAGGCTTGGGAAGGGAAGTAATCCATAATCTTCACATGTGTTTGCAACCAAACTCATTACGCATGAAATACATTAGGAGCCTAGCACCAAAAGTCTAGATCATAATCTTAGTTTACTTTGTGCTTCGTGGATGGATCAAAACCTTCTAGTATCCGAAAAAAACTATGTGTTTTAGCCCATAACCATGTGTGACCCGAGAGGGCATGATTTGAACAATGAAATGATATGTTCTTATGATCCAAAAGACATTTGAGCATACAAATCGGACTAAACAACTCGTGACCTTAAATTGGACATTGTTTGAGCATTAAATGGTTGACGGGGGCCTCCCTAGTTAACTATTCTTTTATCTTGAATTTGTGATCATTTCCATTTGTCATCTTTGCAGTAGGTGTAATCAACCAAATAATCCATTGTAAATCACTCACCGTAGTTTAATCATCACTTGCAATGTTAAGTCTCCAAAGAACTTGATGTTGTAAGATTCATTTCCATCTTTTGTGTTTCTTTGTTGAATTACTTGTTTGTGTGTCACATAATTAAAGGACTTAATCGGAAAAAACAATGGCATTGGGTTAATCAATCCTCATGGGTTTGACACTCGACTTCTATATCAATTAAATTACTTGACCCCGTATATTTGCGGGTAAGGGAAATTCACTTAGCCTTAGACTAATTAATAGTCAAAAGGTTGAGGGAATAAATTTCTTAACAAGTTTTTGACGCCGTTGCCGGGGATTGAGTTAAATATTGATTCCTTTGCTCGGTTTGCCTTTGATTGCTGTATATCCAAAATACTTGGGTGACGTTTGTTGTTAGCTTTGTAGTTTTTGTTCATTTTTCCATCTAGGACTATGTTTGTTTTTTTTTTGTCTATGATCTCTTGAATGCTTTGGTAGATAATTTGAGTGGGAACTTGTGGTAGAACTTGTGCTTTCTAACCTTTGCAGGGAAGTCTGCTCGACAAGTCGAGGACTTTTATCGACTTGTCAAAATTGTTACGAAGCAGGTACAGGAGCTATGCTTTGACACGTCGAAGAATACCTTCGACGCGATGAAAATTTCCTGTGTTTGAAGGTGCTTTGGATTAGTTCTTGTCTACTTACCTTGAGTTATCTATATTCTTGAGAGCATATCTAAATTAGTGTCTTTATTTAAAGAATCGTAGTTAAAGAGTCTAGATCTAGCAAACTTACTTCTCGCAACACCCTAGAACATTAAGACCTTATTTGGTGATTTCGGTATATCGGATAACATAAGCCTTTACCTCGGTTCACTTCGGTGTCGATTGCATAGTGAATGCCACTACACCACGTACCTAAATCATACTCGAACTCTAAAAGTGCTCATTGATGTTTCCTTGAAGGGGTTCCAAAGAAGTACCATGGAAGGCCTCAAGGCTGTGAGTACTTTAATGGTTTGGAGGACTAATCTCTAGTGGTTGCTTATTATGTTTTCAGGTTTATGCACTTCCATCGATCGAATCTACACACGCCATCTTCAAGCTCGCCATCCATTTTGTGGAGATCTAATTTAAATTTTCATAGCATGTCTCTGAGTAAAGCGGGTTCGAGTGAAGAAGAGGGTGGTTTTTCGTTGTTGATGGTAGAGAACCGAAAAAAACTTGGAATTTGTTTGACATAGCCGTAGAAGCTAGATGAGAAGAATCCAACACTTGGAGCTTGTTTCTTTCACATTGAGTTGGATCCTCTGATTGAGCAAGAGGTTGAGCCTATAGTACAAGAGCAAATTTCCATAGAGGATGAAGTATATAAAGGAAGACCATAAAGGGAATGTGCCTTACCCTCTTCGGCGTCATATACCAGATGCATAGTGTTACAACCTTTGGTGGGGCAAATCATTTGAAATCAACCCGAGTTTCCTCCAAACTCTCTCCTTTTTCTTGGGACATGCCAACTCTGACCTTACTCACATGTTTTAGAGTTTGAGGAAGCATGTGCAAGGTTGAACATAAGGAACATGGATGCAGGACAATTAAGACTTTGAGTCTTCCCATAAATTTTGAGAGACAAAGCCAAGGAGTGGCTCAACAAGCTTCCACCCAACTCAATCAATTCTTGGGAGACCTTGCAAAGGAAGTTCATCACTAAGTACCTCATTCCGGGTAAGATCAATGAAAAAAGAACAAGCTTGATGACTTTTAAAGAAGAGGATGAAGAGTTGTTTTGTGATGCATAGAAGCATTTTAAGGATCTTCCGCTTGGTTGCCCTAACCATGGCCAAACTCAAGATATGCTCATGTCCCTCTTCTATCGAGGCTTAAGTATGGAGATAAGGAAAAATGTAGACAATGCTTATGGAGGTGATTTTATAGATAAGACCGCCAAAGAGACACACATTTTACTTGAGAAGTTAGCGGAAAGGTTGGCCTTATAAGATATGAAGCCAAGTGTGAGAAAACCAGCAGTTTCTATGAGAGAGGCTACCCAAGCCAACCGTGGCAGTGTTTACGAAGTTAAGGGGACCATCAATGCATAAGATGAAGCCATCAAGAGGCTTGAGGAGACTATGAACAAGAAGTTTGATCTCTTAATGAAGCAAAACCAAAATGGAGGTCAAGTAAACCAAGTGTCACATATTAGTATGGAGCTGGTTACTTGCATGATTTGTGAGAGCACAGTGCATGAGACTCTTAATTGTCCTCACCAAGAAGACTATCTAGAGATAATTTATGAATGGAATAGACTCTTCTATGAACAACTTAGACATGATCCTTACTCCAACACCTATAACCCGGGTTGGAGGTACTACCCTAACTACTCATGGGGTGGTTAAGGACAAGGATGTTGGAAAAATGGTAGTTTTCCACCATTTTAATATGACAATTTAAACAAAATAATTGAGTGTGTTGCACTTAATTTTGATGGGAGGTAAACATGGTTTGTGTTCTCCTACAAGAGTACATAAAGATTATGTATTCATTTTTTTAAATTGGTTATAGGGTGAATGAGAAATTGTCACTCAAAGTTGGCCACTTGAAACAAAGGAATGAATATAATCTCATATGGGAGAAATTAGGAAAATGTGGAAGTCTTTATTTATGACTGCACCCTAGTATGCCTTGAGTGAGTGAGTAGAGAGGCTCTCTCTCACGTGCGCAAGGGGGTGCAAATCTTGGTTGAATTGAGTATGTGATATGGACTTGTGTGCGCCCGCGTCCTGCGGACTCGAATGTCATCCCGATTTGGGCCAGGCTTTTTCTCACCATTATTGTGGATTTTCTCACCATTATTGGCCGAATTATTGTGGGTTTTCTCAACATTATTGACCAGAATTATGTTACATGGTTAATGAGTGGTAACTCATGACCTTTTAGTGGCCGGCCTTAATGTCATACTCCATCTCCTCCATGTATAAATAGAGGCTCCATCCTCTCTCATTTTTCATCCCATCAGAAAGCAATCTACTCTTCTGATCACTTTTCTCCATATCTCAACAAGTGTGCAAATCCGGTGAGAGTAAGTTATTCTTCAATTCGATGAGAAGTTCTTATGCTGCGGTACAAAACTTTAAAGTTCTTTTATCCTAGGAGAACAACGCCATACAAGCCTGTGGGCGGCGTAAAAGTTCTTAAGGAAAGCGTGTGATACATGTGACTCAACTTAATTCATCTTCTTACCTAAAATTTGTTCTTCGTTTATATGTTTACATTTTACTAATTATTTAATTAGTATTTATTATATTATATTTAGTTTAATATCACTTATTTTTCCTACAAAGGAAACCAAGGAGGACAAGGTGGTATGCAAAGACATAATGGAGGTTTTCAAGGTCAAGGTGGAATATACAATCAAGGCGGTGGTAACAATAACCAAGGTAGTAATCAAGGAGGTGGCTAATGAGGGTTTAATGCCTCAAGTAGTAGAAGCAAGGGGTTCTCAACCAACCAAGGAGCCCCAAGATTTTCAAGGCCAAGTGGAGGCTTTGCTGATGCTTCAGGTGGTAACACTAACCACCCAAGAACCACTTTTGTACCTAGAGCTCAACAATCGTTGTTGCTTCAAGCACAACTTCCACCCCCACAATTGGAAGCACCTAGGTCTAGCATGGATGACCTCCTATCTAGGTTTGTCAAGAGTTAAAATGAGCTTTCCAAGAATCAAGCGGAGGATAAGAAGACATTCCTTGAGATATTCATGAGCATGAAATGAGACAAACAAGCACTCCAAAATGAAAGTCAAAGTGCCATCCACAAGTTGGAGATGAAAGTGAGCCAATTAACTAAGGAACATCAAGGTCAAGGAGGTGGCAAGGCTAATGAATTCTCATCTACCACCAAGAGAAATCCCATGCACAAAGTGAATGTGGTGAATGCCGTATTGAGATCCGAAAAGAGCTTCAAAAATTATGGAGATGGTCATATTGTTGAGAGTGAAGATGATGAAGGCTTAGACATACCACTTGTGTCTAAGAACCTTCTCGAAGTTAAGAAGGACACACTACAAGTCGGGATAAGGTGGTAAAATTTCAAGAAAATACCGTGTTGATTCCCTATGAGGATGTTGATGAGTCGGATGATGATGAAGACGGGTTTGAAGATGAACATGAGGGTTCCGATAGTACCTTGAGTTGACATGGGAATATCAGGATAGAGGTAGATGATTTGGGTAGTAGCCAAGACCAGAAAAGAAATTATTTGAAGATTAATAAAGGAAGAAAAGCTGCTCAAAATTTGACACATCGAGAAAACATCTCAACATGTTGAACAGAAGGGTTGGGAAAGGTCCAACGGGCTTTCTGAAGGGGTTCAACAAGGTATAGATAAGTACCTACCTTTCCCCCAAGTGAAGAAAAAGGAAAGAGTCCAAGCTAACTTTGATCAGAAGACCAAGGAGTGTTTAGATGTATTCAAGAGAGTGAAAATATACATCCCTCTCCTTGAGGCTATCCAAATTATCCCAATGTACTACAAATTTCTCAAGGACCTTTGCACGAACCGGAGATATAAGAACAAGCTTCAAGAGGAAGTGAACGAATCCGAGAGGACTAAACTCAATACTACGGTCTCGGCAATCTTACAAAGGAAGGTCCCAAAGAAGTTGGCGGATTCGGGAAGTTTTATGGTTCCTTGCACTGTGGGGAAGCAGTATTTTGGGAAAGCATTAATGAACCTTAGAACTTCGATTAACTTGATGCCATATTCCATGTACAAAGACATCAACTTAGGGAAGATCAAACAAGTTAGTATGTCTCTTGTTGGTAAGTAGTTGGTAGATTCGTGATACCGGCGGATTTTTGTCTTTCTAGACATGGAAGAAACAATGGGCTATGAGGATCTCTCCATCATATTTGGAAGGGAATTCATGGCTATGGCCGACACAAAGATAGATGTGAAAGCTGGTGTGCTTACCATGATGGTCTTTGTGAGGACTGAGACGTCCAAGATCTTCAATGACTTGAAGCCAATCCTAACTCTAAAAGCCTTTAGCATTGAAGATATGTATGATGAAGCTCAAAATGCTAAAGATGTGGAGGTGCCGGAGAAGGGAATGGGTCGTGAGAAGAAACGGTTAAAGCCAGACAAGAACGTGCAGACAAGCTAGTCATTAGAAGGAAAGTCACCTTGAAGAACTCCAACCCCTCAAGAGATGCATGCTACAAACTACTTGAGATTTGCCCAAATGTAGTAGTGTGTTTGAGGAACTTGAAGAATAGGAAATCTTTTGAGCTTCATAAAGAACAAGTGGTAGCTTTGGAAAAAGTTAACAAGGAAGTGGAATGTGAAGGTCCATTACACTAAGGACCCCACCATTATTTTTTGAATCTTTAGCTTCCATCCTCGATGGTGTTTAGGTTGTTAAACTTGAACTCGTGATGGTCGGACACCATTGAGTGTGCTCAAGAACAAGTGTGAGGTGGAAAAGGATGTGAGACGATCATGCTAACCCTTAGAAGCAAACACCTTGAAGAGAAGCATGGAATGCAAGACCAATTTTGGTCTTGCATGTTTGTGATTTTTGGTGACTATAGATAACATATATTGGTATTCAAATGGGAGCAATTCTAATCTCTCTTCTCACTTTTCTTTCTTAGTTTACTTGGTAGTGTGAATGTTTAGTACTATATGTTATGATTGTTTTATGCTAGGAAAGTTTGTGTGCTGGTGTGTTAATGGTGAGAGATTTGGTGCATACTTAAGAGTCAAATTCTAGGATTTTTCGACACATCGAAGAATGATAGTCCTACCCCTTCGACGTGTCGAACAAAGGCAACATCGATATAGGAAGACCACTTCGACACGTCGAGATAAGATAGTTCTTTATATTCGACGTGTCGAAATCGATAGCAAAACGATACAGGCGGACCTCTTCGACATGTCGAAGACTGGTCTAGGAAGAGTGTTGACCCAAAATTGACTTTAAAAAGACTACTTTCTCTTCTTTTCCTTTCGACGCTTTGAGACAACTTCCCTCTATCTCTTCTCTTCGCCTCTCTCCCTCTCCCACCCCAATTTCTTCAAGTTTTTCTCAAAATCTTTCAAATTTCAGGCTTGGAATCACCGTGGAGTGCTTTGTTGGTGATTGGAGAGGTTTTGAGTCATTTTTCTCGAGGTATTGTTCTTCATCTCTTCTTGTTCGAATTTGAATTTTTGTTTTAGAATTTATTGTATTTTTTTGTGATTTTGTTAAGCTTAGACATATTCCCTTTGATTTCGACGTATGGGTTTCTGTGACTCTAGCTTCTATATGCATGAAATTGATGGAATTGATTAAGTTGAAATCTTCATGAACCCTAATTTCAAAATTTTGGGATTGGCATATAATAGTGATAATTGAGTCAAATTGTGCTTCAATTAAAGATCTAGGAGTAATGGGTAGTTGGAATTTGATCCAATTGCATGAAAGCTTATCGAAAAATTTTAAGTGAAAATTTGATCATCCATGATTTGGCCGAAACTTTGAAGTAAGTACGTGTGTAGTTGTTTGCTTTGTATGTTTTATTTGTAATGTGATTGTTTAAGGAAGGAATATCGATGCTTTGGTTCAATTTGAGTGGAGTTGCATAAATGGCTAGTACCTGGACTAGAAAAATGGTGATCCTAACTTGGCAAGCATATACGTTGTGTCATTGTTGTGTTTTGTGATGTGAAATTGTGAGTTTAGGATGCTAATATATTGCTCATGAGTTGAAATCAAGTTAGAATTGATGAAATTGGGATGAGCCAATGTATTGGTGATTTTGAATGATCATTTTTTATATGACGAATGTGTTTGTGATTCTTTTTCACACGTACTCGGTTATTATCCCTCTGGAGAATTGACCTAAACTATGGTGTGGTAATAATGACTTGGTGTTTGTGTATGAGAATTACATATGTGTATTGTGGTGAGTTCTAAGTTTTTGGAGATGTTTGTGTTTAGCTAGGTTTCCAAGTATTCATTCAATCATCATCTCATCATGGTTCACAAACGCAATGATAGCGGTGCTTCTTCCTCTTTCACTCCCACCCCATTGGAAAATAAGGATAAGGAGGTGGAAACGGGTGAGGAGCGCCTAATACACTCGGAGCGGTGTATGGCTTTGAGGGCTCGAACATCAGAATTGCGTAGCCTAATTGAATTGGTAAAGAGTCATGGCATTGAAAGCTTAACTAGGAATCTTGGTGGGTATGATAAGGGGATAGTGAGGGAGTTTTATGAAGCACGTAGAGATACCTCAAAGCATAAGGATGGTGAAGCTCAAGGAGAAGGTCATCTTACTTAGTCCTGAAACCATAGAAGAATATTTTGAGCTTCCTACCCTTATGAATGATGAGTGAGAAACCTTTAGGGAGAGTTTCGATAGGGTGCAATGAGGTGAGTTTGCATCAGTTGGGTGCCTTCGACCCGACATGCCCGTCCATAGGAATGGATGTTTTTAAAGCAGAGATTTGAACCCACCCTATAAGATCCTTTGGCTATTCGTGAAGCATAGATGTAACGATCCAAATCTTAAGTCGCGCTAACCTTTTTCAGTTATGTTTTCCTCGAATTATTCTTTTCGCTAATTTTGTTAACGACTTTTTCCTCGGGCTAGAATTTAATCCAACTCTCTTCGCGGAATTTGTAGAATATTTAATTTCGAGTTAGTAGGAATTTTCGAGAAATTTTTCGGCCTTTCGAGCTATTCCTTTTGAGTTTTGGAAGTTTGTTTGGCAAAAATATCGTATTTCAAAAGGTATTTTCTTTACGATTTATTTTTGACCGTTGGATCGCGATTAGATCAAATTGTGGCCGTCGATCTAATCAGAAATTTTAGTATAAATAGCAAAATATAGTTTATTTTCAGAAAAATACGGTTTATTTCAAAAATACGGAGAGATACGTATGCGACCCGTATACCCATTTCGACCCGTTTTGAACTTCGATCTCGACCCACCGGAAAACGCCACGGTTGTCGGCGTTCTTGGTATGGATTTGAAGCCTTTCATCTCCTCTTTCTATTCATGTATTTGTTTATGAAATTTTATGAGTTTTTGGGATTGAAATGTTGCCGTGAAACCATGGGATTTCGGGTGGTTTCGCCGTCGACTTTCCGGCCATTTTCCGGCACGGTAAGGTGGTGGGTTTGGTTGGGTTTGGTCCAAGGACCAAAACCCCCTTGGTTTTGGGGGCCGAGGTGCATCACCCGTGACGAAATCCAGCGGAGAAGTTTTCTGGCGATTTCGGCCACCGTGGGCTTTCGAGCTCGATTCCGGCCAAACGGCACAAAGTTGGGTCTCGATCCAGTTATCAATGTTGTTGGGCTCGTTGGGATATTTCCAACAATGGGTCATTTGCCCCCATCGGAGCTGTCTACGTTGGAGGCGCGTGACAGCCACGCGCCGCCGTCCGCGGTGAAGCTCCGGTGAGGCAGAAAACTTGACTTTCTGAGGGATTTCCGGGAGGCTTTCTATACTGATTTTTTTTGTTTTAGTGGTTTCTAATATCAAACAAACCTATTATTTGTTCAGGAAATCACGAGAGAGATTTCGGCGAGGGATCTTCCGCCGGGCCTAAGGGCTAGCCATATACTGTGAGTGGACACATTTATTTTCACTGATTGATGTGCAAGTCTTTGTTTATACACTTATGGTTATGCACGTACATGCATGTATTTATGATTATACATTTTATGATTTTATGCCGTACGCTTATGCATTTACGAGCATGCTTTATGATTATGCTTTTACAATTATGCACTTGCATGGAGCCCATATACAGAGATATTATCAGTGAGTTTGCGTCAATGTATTGGTTACTCGGTTGATCCCCGAGTAGCTCCAGGGAAGGAGTAGCACTTCCCCCCTGGCATTCACGTCGTCTTTGTGTCAGCATGCACCAGACGACTTTGGATGACCGAAAGTGAGTAGACTTTGGTCATTGCCTCCACATGAGCACATTATACTCGAGAATGGTCAGTGGTCCCCCTCGATGTATTCTTACGATGTTATCGTATTTTTGACTCGCATTATATTTATTTGGATTCTTAATGAGAAAGACATGTTATATTTGTTGTTATCAGTTTAAAAATAAAAGTTATTTTCGTCCACTCACTCTAACAGTTTTATTATTTTATATGACTTTCCCTGGGCTTTTCGGTTTCCTTCTTGCCCAGCTTGCAATTTCTATCCAGTGGTTGCGCGTCGTCGTCGGAGGCCTAGAGTTCGAGTCATCGTTCTTTTCTAGTAGGTTTCGGGTTTAACCTACTAGCTTTATATATTTGTAAATTAGAGTCGCTCTGAATACAAAATGTAGTTTGTTCCATTTGTAAAGCATTTTGAGTACTTACTGAGTTTTGAATAAAATGTGTAAATGATTACATTTTACGGTTATTCAGTAGTTATTGAATTTGAGAAATCTGGATGGGAATTGGCATCCCATGGTTTGGCTTATGTGGACTTTTTAAGAGTGTGTTTTCATTGCAGGTTTTTGGTTTACTTGTTTTATAAAGTAAACTCTGGCAAAAATTTTAAAAGTTGTGGAGTTGTTAAGATCTAATTCTGATTTAGGCAACTAAATCGAGGTTGAGTTCTTTCAATAGAATTTCTACCTATAAACACCATAATGAAATTCCGGTTAAGGGATATAGGACCATGTGGATGATGATGAATTATGAGGGGCCTATTGAGTATGGAAAGCTGATGTATGAATCTATCGTCACTTGTGCTAGTGGGAGGAATTCCCTATTCTTTTCGTGTTTCATCACTATGTTTTGTATGGACTAGGCTATTGGAGATATTCTTGATGAGGAGTCTTAGACTAAGACAAATGGTAGGTTAGATGATGATACCATAGCCAAGAGCTTAAGGACAACCACCCATACACTAATCCCTCCACAACCTTCAAATGAGCCTGCCGCCGGATCCTCTAGGAACAACCATACACTACCGGATTTTTACCCATTGCCGGCGACTTTTATGTCGCCGGTAATGTTTTTGGACATTGCCGGCGATTTTTGCCGGAAAAATCGCCGGCAATGTAATTTTTTTTTTTCGAGACATTACCGACGACTTTTAAGTGAGTCGCCGGTAATGTCTCGATGGTAATGACATTACCGGCGACTTAAATTAAGTCGCCGGTAATGTCTAAAAAAAAAAAAAGACATTGTCGGCGACTTAATTTAAGTCGCCGGTAATGTCATTACCATCGAGACATTACCGGCGACTCACTTAAAAGTCGCCGGTAATGTCTCGAAAAAAAAAAATTACATTGCCGGCGATTTTTCCGGCAAAAATCGCCGGCAATGTCCAAAAACATTACCGGCGACATAAAAGTCGCCGGCAATGGGTAAAAATCCGGTAGTGATAAGATGTCTTCGGAGATTTTTGACTACTTGGATCGTCAATTTAGTGATTCATGGAGCCATTTTCATCACCACTTCGATGACTTGAGGAGCATGGTTGGCTCTATATCCACTCTTGTTGGGAACTTTGAGATTGCACATTCCTCTCGAGGTGTTGGCCCTCCCGGCATGATGATGATAAGGCATGATGATTGAATGCTTGGGACTTGCTAGTGTTTATCTTTTGTTGCTGTCGATTTTTCATGTTTCATGTTAGGACTTTGTGGTTTTTTGTCTTGTAACATTCATTTGAACATCTTGGATAACTTTCGGCATATGTCAATGATGTTATATGACTTTGTTTTAGTTCTTGTATTTGTTGCTCTTTAGTGTTTGAAGCTTTGATACCATATGCTCAAATTGCAAGTTTGATGCTTTGTACATTTTGGTTCACCTTCAAACATGTGGAGTATTCTATTTCTCTTTTTCTTTGATTTTAGTGTTTGTGTAATGTGTGTGCTCATTTTGAAGTATTGTTTAAGGAGGGGATCTTGTGAGCTTGAAGGAGAATCATTCTGGCACTCTTCGACACGTCGAGGCTGACTCTCGATCCGTCGAGAGGGTAACTTTGGATGGTTTGCCTCATATTTTTGACCCGTCGAGATATACCTCTCGACCCGTTGACTGCACGCCACTGTCCAGTCTGAGTCACCTTTTCGATCCATCAAAAGGGATCTCTCGACCCGTCAATTGCATGCTACTGTCCAGTCCAGGTCATATTCTCGACCCGTCAAGGGAATCTCTCGACCCATCGAGAAGTGTCCTGCCGCAATTGACTTTTGAAGACCAAAGAGCTTGAGGCTTTATAGCATGGAGCATAGAGGAATACCTTGAGGCCTAGACAAGTCCGAGAGCACCGTAGAGGATCATGACCAATCTGTATGCATCTTTGGATGGAGAGCCCTAATTTGGCATTCGTTGGTTAACTTTTACTTGCATATGGAGCTTCGAGAACGCCGACAAAGCGTTATCATCTTCTCTATCCTTACTCTGTTTACTTCCTTGCTTGATTTGGATATGTTTAAGAATGATGTCTTAGTACCATTATTGTATTGTTTGGAGTCTTGTTAGAATGTGGTAATCATGTATGATACATGTGAGATGCTTGTTGCTATGAACTTAATGCCCTTATAATTAAGTTTCTGATCATTCTATGCTAAGGTGTTTACAGTTCTAAGTGTGAGCATTACTAGAAAACTGTCGATAGACAACACCATGACAACAACAGATGCGTTGTTTTCTGTTGTGTGACATGTAAATCGAGAAAAAATTGGTAGAAACAACAGATAGTTCTGCTGACTGCTGTTATAAGACCAATTAAACTACCAAATTTTGTTATTGAAAATGACTCTATCTGGGGACACGTTACAACAACAGAAATTATTTTAATCTGTTGTTTATGTTTTGATATTTTTGATTCACACAGCAGGAAAATAACTATGTGTGATAAAGTGATTTGATTTAGATCAAGTAATACTTAAACAACAGATTTTTATGTTATGTTGTGTGATGAATAGTGTAAAAATTTATTCATTTTAATAAAACAACATATTGAGATCGGTGTCTATTTACTGAGTTCATAAATTAAGAGTTTGACACTTTTGAATGAATAACGGTGCGTAAACCCTTTTTGAAAAGTCAAAAACGTGCTAACTTTCCTTCTATTTTTAAGTATTTACACTACTGCCATTTTATATACTACCTCACTCGTCTCACTTTGTAACTCGACTTTGTCACCCGAGCCTCGCTCCGCCGCGCCTGGGCTCGCGTCTCCTTTTCTCTCTGGCCGACGCAACCACCCTGAAGCCACCGGCCTAAAGCTGACTCGCTCTCTCTTCCTCTCTGTCCACCATCGGACTGCCTCTCTCACCCTCTCGCTAATCTGAATCTCATGGCAAGCCTTTTGATTTCGCAAAATCTAATCTGTATTTCTAAAACCCTAATTTGTTTTTGTACAGGCATCGGAGAAGAAGCTCACGAACCCCATGAGGGAGTAGAACCTAGCACATCCCTCGTCGTCGGAGCCTCCTCAATCACTTTAAAAATCTTAGACGAAACCAACACAAACCCTTTACCTCTTTATCTCCGAAAGCGCAAGTCCCAATTTTTGGTCTAGTACGACACTCTAGTCGAGTAGAACGACCTGTCGGAGCCGCTGACGGAACACATGGACGTTGGGTCACTCATGCCGTCGCCTCCGGAGGATAATGCTGACGTGGATGCGGTGCTTGAGGTAGGGGATGTGGTGGACGCGTTTAATCTCGACGCGTGGTGGCCTAGGGTGGTGATGAGTGTTGTTGGGGAGAAGTATAAGGTTGGGTTTAAGAGCCCACTGGATTTGCTGGAGCTGGGCCACGGCGAGCTACGGCGACATTGGGATTGGCGTGGCGGAGAGTGGAGTCGGGCCCAGAAAGAGGTAGTAAGTTCAATTACTCAATTGGGTTTGGTTTTATTTTGATTGTGATGATAATGCATGCAGGATTTGGGGGTTTGGAATTTTGATTATAGGTTTTTAGTTGGGGATTTATAGTTGCATGTGGTTTTGTGTTAAAAGTTTCGATCTTGTGCAGTGTGAATGGATGAATGAGGTGATGATTGATGATTCAATTTAGTAGTTGTGGTCATGTTTGATTGATTGAACTTTGCGATTTCTTGTGTGGTTTGTCTCTGATTTTGGGAAAAGGTTTTATCTTTTCTGGAAAGACAGATTTTTTTCGGAAACTTGTTCTGATGCATGGAATGGAAATGAAGAATCTGTATAGTGAATGTGGTTTTCGCAATTAGTTGTTATGGTTTTCTCTCAAACACAACTTCAAAGATGGTATTTTGTCATTAGTATTGTGCAAAGTGCAAGTTCAAAGGAAAGATTGGAGACTTAGCATATCCACACCAAGGCAGCTCAAAAGGCTCCGAATGATTCTGTCATAGCTCATTCAGTTACATTCAGTTTAGTATCGGTATTAAGTCTGTCCATGGTTCAGGGATTGCTAATGCGTTAGTTTATGATATACAAGGAAAACTGATCACTTTCATTATTCATTCAGATGATGACCCCAGTGATTTTCATCCCTGGGGATGATGTTGAAGTGAACCTGCACAAAGATCGCATTTGGTATTCTTGGATACCAGCAACATATGTTGGTCCATTAGGGGACAACCGTTACTTGGTCCAGTATAAGAGTGCATTATTTTCGTACATGATGTCTATGTGATTGATCGTTTTATACAGGAGTTCCAAAAGTGAAAGACTAGTGCACCAATGGTTTCTACTAAATACAGGAGAAAGAAGGTGATCAAGGATGACGTCCCCGATGACCCGGAACTCTACCGTGATCCCACCACCACTCTACTAGTAATGCTTCTCTCTGCTGCCTGGTTCCCCTTTTCTTCTATATCATATCTTATCTTGTATTTTTTATTTTTATTTTTTCCCAAGCTTCTTATTGCTGCTTTGCACTTTTTGCAGCGCAAATCAGGGTTTCGAGAATGTGGTGCCTGTGTTACTTATTGATGGGTATAATGTGTGTGGGTATTGGGCCAAGCTCAAGAAGCATTTTGTAAATGGGAGACTTGATATTGCTTGACAAAATCTCATTGATGAACTTGGAACTTTTAGCTTGTTGAGAGGTATGTACTTTTCTGTACAGAATTACTACGAAATGTACTACAATCTGTGTTGTTAGTGATCTCTGTATTTATATATTGAAAGTATGTTTCTGTGCATGTCCATGTAGCATAGTTTAGCATCATATGTGATCTGTTTACAACAAGCTTCTGGGCTTTAATCAAATTTCTTTTGGAAATTCATTGCACTAGTTATGGTACCTAATCAATAACTCAGTAACTAGATGGGTGGAGTCTATGACTCTGTACGCTATATGGGTCTAATACTTTGTGCTAAACTGTAATTTTATTCTAACACCATTACTACCATTATTTGTGATTGAAATAACAACATGCAGAAATAGGATGGCAAACTTCAGTATGCTCAGATTTTACCTAGCTGAAGGCAACTGATATATCGTGGTCTATATAATTTGGTTTCTGCTATTCTACTTAGTGGTTCCCTTTACAGTTTTTATGCTCTTTTCATAGTTTCTGTGTTTCTTACTTTATTTTCCCTCTGTTCCAACGTGGTGTTTTTGGTAATTTCCATTCTCATGATTGAGTCCTAATGTTTCAATCATTGAGTACTGGAGAAAGTTGCAATGCATTGTTGTTGTATAATCTGAAATGCACACCTATACAATTCATCTACTTACACTAGAAGCTTAGTCATGTTTTTTTTATTATATTATAAATGGAAAACTCCTATTTTATGTGTTACTTTAAATGATTTTTTAGTTGATGATTTTCTTGAATTGTTTTGTTCCTTCAATTAAATTCCTGTAATTGCTTCCTCTATTGATTTCTGAATCATCTGCAGAGGTGAAAGTGGTAGACGTATTTGATGCTCTTATGTCTGGACTCCCAACACACAAGGAAGATTTTAATGGGTTCCAATTTGAGCTCAAACAATATTAATGTGATTTGCTAGTTAATGAATATATTGTCTTTCCTGACTTACTGCCCTCATTTTTCCAAGTTTAATATGCATGTGTAATAACTTTTGATGTTCATGTTAATCCTCCTGAAAGGTCTTTACTCTTTGCATCTTTATATCGAATGAATGTATTAAGAGAACAGTCAAGCCAGAACAATGCAGAAAATTAAGTGACCTATCTTTATGTGACTATCAGATACGACCTTGTCTGCCACCACAAGAGGGAGGAGCTTTTGGATTGATGACTATGGTGGATGCTTACCATGAAATGTGCTGGTGGGTTGGTGATATTACAAAAATGCTTACAGGGGACAAGTACATTGTTACTTTTAGACTCTCAAAACTTGAGAGGAAATTCAATAAGTCTGACCTTAGACTCCACATGGAATGGATTGGTAGCAAATGGGTGAAATGTTCATATTTGTTTATTTGGCCAAATTTGGGAATCCTTGTTTTCTTTTCCTGTGACTGGTGCTCAAACAGTGAATCACTCGGTCTGACCATTATCAGTTATGTTTGGACAAAGGGAGAGATGGCAATGAATGTATCACTCAGCACATCATATCAGTCGCTCTCGTATGTTAGATTAGAGTTTTCACTCAGTGGGAGTTCATAAATTTTGTGCACACTTTTGGTAGCAAATGAATTGAATGAATGACCAGACAAACAGTATTCTACAAAATGTAGTTTTAAAAACTTTTTAACAACAAAAATGTAATAATCATGTTATACGTCAGAACTCTTATAACAATTTACACATCAGACAAGTTGTTTCAGTAAATAAGGAACTTTAGAAAATAAAATGATTATGTAAGTTGAAGACTATAGAAATAACATATAAAATATATGTTGTTTTTGTTTCTCATTGATTAATTTTAACTTCAGACAATATAAATATATGCCGTTTGAATAGACTTGAATCAACATATAAGGTCCAAAAATGCATACTTTTTTTGTCACTCACAGACAACATAAGTTATAAGTCGCCGTTGTTGGAAATAGTTTTTAACAACAAAAATTATCTGTTGTCCAAGATGGTAACTATCAGCAACGCAATAGACTACAGAAAAACCCATATTAGATAACAGACCAGTGTTGTTGTCTATAGACCATTTTGGTGTAGCGAAGGTCCCTTTATGTTATATGCTTGATTACAATGTTGTTTTCCTTTGAAATATGGTTAGTATGCATGCCCCCATTGTGTTTGATAGGACTGCAATAGACTATATGACCATTTAAGTGTCGGAATGTATGCTAGTTATTTTGCCTGGGAGAACATGTATTAGCGGAATAAAATGTGGTATGATGATGCCTATGTTATCTCTTGTACAGTTTTGTTTACTATTTGGCTTGATTCAAATTGAGGACAATTTGATTCTAAAGTGTGAGGTAGGCGGCTAAGTTATTATCACTCCTTATCCTAAAAATCCAAAAAAATTAAAAAATTTGAAAAAATATATTTGTTGTGGTGTGTTTGTGTTCCAATAACAACTCTCGATGATGAGATTGAACTAATGACTAGTAGATTGCATGATTTCGAGTATGTTTGAGAAGAGAAATAATGCATGTTTAATCGGTTTGAAAGAGCATATGTTATTCAAAATGCTTTCACAAGAGAAAAAAAATGATTAACATGTTTTTAAAGCTATCTTTGCCTCTTGTTAGAATTTGAGCCTAAATGAGCATGTTTAGTTTGTATAATGCACCTTTTCTTTATGTGCGACATCGGTTAATCATTGTGTAATCTAAAACTTGCTTGAAACCGTGCAAATCGTTTTCTAAACATGAGTTATTTTTAAACTTAAGTCAACTGAAATCCATAATCTACGACTACAACAAGTCTTTAATTATTTACACAAATACACAAGCGAAAGCAATGTAGACACTATCTTGGTACTTAGAGCGACATCTATGAAACGTATGATACGTGCTAGTAGAATGAGCCAAAAACCTATTAGCGGTGAGATGACACGTGGACTCAAAGCTTTCGAAAAAACCAAGCACTCTTAGGACAAACACTGCAATCTGGGCCACGGAAACCAAATAACACAAGGAAAGATATTAAAACATAAAATGTTAGTGTGAGTGGACAAAAATATAATTGTACATTAGATACAACAACCGGAAAATGTAACGTTTATGCCTTTCCATAAATCCTAATCTATATTAAAATAAGATACGAGTTTGGTGACTATAGTTCCTCGCCTCTAGTCACCATAGTCATCCAGGGGTTTGATGTAACCCAAGACAATAAAAATAAAAAAATGGAGTTGATATGAGATTGTCTAGGGGGTTTGTCGTAATCGAGACCATCCTTAGCCGGGCAGAGGGTTTATTGTAACTCGAACCTGAACCAACTGGTGAATAGTGATAGGTGTTTTACACCACACAAAAATACCATATTCCGTACACAAGCTTTTTCGATATAGTATAGTGGAAGTATGGGTCATTACTTGCAGAAGAAAGATGAGACTAAATACTTTAGTCGCAACAGAGGACAGTGTCAGAAAACTGACAGATTCGACCACACTGTAAAGAATTAATTTAATGAAATAGCTAGACTCGACATTTAAATATAGAAGACTCAGTGGCAGACTACCCATAAATTTACACAGAATTCGAAGATGATTTGGTTGATGAAATAGATTGAGAAACACATAATACGAAATGAAAACAGGGAATTAAAGTTGAATGAAATCAAATTGATTAAAGCGTTAGACATATCTCTCCACCCTAGATAGTTCCAATCTATCCTATAATTAACTTATACAACAATGGATGAACGTTTCCCACAATTAGCACAAAATCGCTAGGACACTAACTGCATTATACTCTCTTACTTGGCATGTTTCGCGGTTGGTAAACCACCTCAACTTGATCCCCAATTGGCAACCATATGATGGTAATCTAAGACTAACCAATTAAAGTCATTGAGATCTGTAGAATGTTTGAGAAACAACAAGGCTTCAAAAGCTACTGGTAAGTGCTTTTACATTACCTAAAAAAATCTTCACACAACGAATAGTGTTACTTTTATCTCTTTAGAACATATATCGATGTTAACACTCGCATACATATGCAAGACATTAAACTCTAGCACATGCAACTAAGTTGGCCTCCGAAGAAACATATGCAAGAAGTCATCAATGATTTTATAGTGAAGAAATTATCATCCAAAATTATATAAATCACAAGGGGTTCAAAATCGAAACATATATAAGGCTTCGATCAGCCCCTAACATGATGAGTTTAGCTACTCATGAAATAGAATAATCAATCAAAGCAATACACAGAGGTTTGATACAAACGAGACGAAAAAGAATTCTGGCAGATTCGTCTTCGACGCGTCGTGCTGGTGATCTCGACGTGTCAAATCCTAATGACAGACCTCATTTGCGCGGCTCTGCTTCTCTTGGTTGATCTCTACTCCACCAAATGCTGATCACCCTCTCCAAAAATCCTAAAAAAGAGTTTATATAGTTGCTTGATTGGACTAGTCCTTGTCTACTTGGGTTTTATCCTCTTATATTTGTAAGAGACTCATTTATTCTTTTCCTTATCACATCAGATCTCCTCCAATTAACTCATTTTCCCTATTTTCTCCACAAACCTAACAAAAAAATAAACATAAATAAAAACACTGAAAATATAACAATAAGACTAAATATTTCAATTAAGCATAGATAAGTTGCACATTTATGCAACTACCAAAATACCTCACATTTAGTTTTTGCTAGTCCTCGAGTAAAACACTAAACTATGACTCAAAACACAAAAAATAACTTTCTTTAAACCCCACTCTAACGCAATCAACATATTGTCTTAGCAATTTTCCTACAAATGCAACACTAAGATTAGTTCTCATTCTCAATTCAATCCCATAAAGTTTTGAAAGTTAATTCCAATGCATAGTAAATATATAACATGTGGGACATAAACATAATCATGGTGAGTAATGAGTTGCAACATGCAACAAACAAATCAAGATTTAACCTCACAAAGATATGCTCACAAAAGTGTTTCACTCATATGTATTTAAGGTTAACCGTTCAATTCAAATGCTTGCCAAATGAACCAAATCATATGCTCAACTCTTGTGACCAATCTCCACAGATCAAAGGATGTCATCTTAAGGATCAAAATGACTTTAGTGGTTGTAATGGGGCTAGGCACATGGGTTAAGAACAAAAAGATATGAAATTCAACAAAGTGTTCTACAACCTAGTAAAGCCATGAAAGATAGAGACATTGTAACACAAACAACCATCAAATTGCATCGAGTAGGAATTTCTTCAACTATGACCAGATGTTATCATGTTGGGTCTTCACTTCATTCTTTGCAACTCAGTCACTTTAGGTATCAAGCTAGATCTTACATATTTTTTTCTTTTTTTTTTCACTGCTGAATATTTTCAATTTTCTCTTCCTCTTTTTTCAAAATACACATACTAGCTTGATACCGCACACTTATTCCTTTGATCCTCATCACAAACTTTTCATATGACTGTCTCATGTATAGCTCTACTATGTTCAAGAACAAAGGTAGAGATATAACTACTCTAAGGTTCAAGATTAGAGATTATGTAGGTGATGACAAAAAAGCTAAATGTAGACACAAAGTGGTTAGCTAAGGGGTCGCAACTTGTGCGCACATAATCATGAGACACATACTAACTTTGGCTTTGGTGCTCATTCCTAGATGTCTTTATCACTTCCTTAATCAGAACATAGATTGACTATAAGCTTCAACCAGCACAACAGCAAGTTCTAGTAATCTCTTGAGTTCAGTTAACTTAATTTGCAGGAAGAATTTGACACACATAAGAAAGAAAGCATATAACCACATTTAGGCTCACTTGCTCACAAGTTAAATGAATCTCAAATGTTTAAGCAAGCTCTTGATCTGTACTATGTTTACTTATTTCTTCATCCACTACATATTCGCACATGTACCATGCATCAAGATTAATCAAAGAAACTTAAGTCACATGGTCACAAATCATCTCTCACTCACAAATTCGGAAGATACAATCACATCATAGGCTAGTCAAGGGCAACTTAGGACTCAAAAATAAAGCAAAAGACTCTTTTTTGGTGTTGTTTGCTTGACACTTTCTATTTTGTATAATTTTTTTTTCTTCATATAGGACACTAAAACACAAAATAAAAATAATGAAAAACTCAAAAATTCTAAAAATTGACACAGAAACCCTTCCACGACGAACCGGTCATCACAAAAGGCTTATTCACTCTCAACGGGTCGAGATATGGTCTCGACGGGTCGACTGCATGCCACTATATAGTTCTGTAACTAATTTCGACAGGTCGAACGACACCTACTATCCCATTCTATACGCTTTTTCGACGGGTCAAGTAATGACCTCAACGGGTCAAAGACTCCAATAAGGAAATTCCACAAATCCTAAAACAAATCTCGACAGGTCAAAATATATTTTTGACGTGTCAAACTGGGCCTTGAGACAGACCTCAAAATGATTCAAAAATTCGAAAAACTTGACTTAAAAATGAAAAATTTATACATAGATGCTAAGGATATGATATAAACCCTACCATACACTTGAAATTTGCATTGTCCTCAATATAAAAGAAACCTATAAAATGCAATCCATAAAATAAGTATGAAGCAAGACACATAACACATCACAAAACACACTATATGGAGAAAAATAAAGTAAAAGAAAAGAAATAAGACATCAAATCTGTCAGCCATGCTTCTCCATCAACATAGGTTGTCTCCCACATAACGCTAAGTTTAATATCTTCAGCCAGACAGTGACACCAATCAGTCTGTGACCGATCTTAAGTCGAAGAACTCAACTTCTTCCACCAAATGCTCTCCCACATACTCATAGAAATGCTTGAGGTTATGTCCATTTACTTTGAACGTGCTCCCATCTCTTGAAATTAGAAGCTCAACTGCACCATGAGAAAGCACATTGACCACAATAATAGTACCAATCCATCTAGAAATAAGCTTACCTGGAAATAACAATAAGCGCGAATTAAATAACAAGACCTTTTGTCCAACAACAAAAGACTTGCCTTTCATCATCTTATCATGAAAAGCCTTGGTTTTCTCCTTGTAAATCTGACTAGATTCATATGCATTATTTCGGATTTCATCCAACTCATTCAATTGTAGCTTCCTATGAACACTAGCATCATAAACAGCAAAATTGAATTGTTTTACCGCCCAATATGCTTTGTGTTCAAGCTCCACCGGTAGATGACATTATTTTGCCATAAATCAACCTATAAGGAGACATCCTAATAGGCGTCTTATAAGCAGCTCGATATGCCCAAAAAGCTTCATCCAACCTTTGACTCCAATCCTTCTTACTGGAGCTACAGTCTTCTCCAAAATCTTCTTGATTTCCCAATTTGAAACCTCCACTTGCCCATTTATATGAGGATGATAAGGTGTTACCACCTTATCTGTGACATTGTATTTTCAAAGCAAAGCAGCAAAAGTTCTGTTACAAAAGTGAGATCCTCCATCGCTAATGATGTACCTAGGTGTGCCAAATCTTACAAATATGGACTTTAAGAACTTCAACACAGCAGCAGAATCATTAGTTCTGGTGGCAATTGCCTCCACCCACTTTGAAATATAATCAACCGTAAGGAAGATATAGACATTCGATTGAGAAGAAGGAAATAGACCTATGAAATCGATACCCCACACATTAAATATTTCTACAACTAAAATCGGTTGTTGAGGCACCTGATCTCTAGCTCCTAAGTTACCTGTGAGTTGGCATCTAAGACATGTCACATTAAAGTTGTGTGCATCTTGGAACAATGTTGGTCAAAAGAAGCCACATTCCAACACTTTCATTGCAGTCTTCTTTCCACCAAAGTGGCATCCTCCTACCCATGTATGACAAAGAGATAGGATTGACTGAAATTCAGAGTCAGGAACTTACCTGCGAATGATAGAGTTGGGGCAATATTAATATAAATATGAATCATCCCATACATAATACATGGTTGTCTTCACCAGTTTATCATTTTATGCTCTTGTGTAGTCACTTGGTACCTGGTTAGAAACTTTATAGTTGGCAATGTCCACGTACCAAGGCTGAGAATCCTGAATAGCAAAGAGTTGCTCATATGGGAAGCTCTCACGCAAGGGGAGATTGTTCTCCTCCGCATTGGATCCATGAGTTAGCCTACTCAAGTGGTATGCTACCACATTCTCGGTTTCTTTCTTGTCCTTGATTTCCACATCAAATTCCTGAAGGAGCAACAACCACCTAATCAACCTTGGTTTGGCATCCGGTTTTGTCATAAGATATCTCAATACAACATGGTCAGAGAAAATAATCACTTTAGTTCTCAATAGATATGATCTCAATTTCTCTAACGCGAATATAACAACCAAAAGCTCATTCTCTGTATGATAGATCACATGGGGAAGCTTGTCTAGACGTTGCTCCAATACAGCACCTACAACATAGTAAGATGCATCACACATGAGGTTAAATAGAAGATTCCAATCTGGTGCTTGAATGATCAGTGTTGTTGTCAAGAGCTCCTTGAGCTTGTTGAAAGTAACGAGACACTCATTAGTAAAGTCGAAAGCCACATCCTTTTAGAGCAATGCATAGAGTGGTCTTAATAAACTTGTGATAAAAACCTACATGTCCAAGAAAAGAACGAACCTCTCTCACAGAAGTGGGAGGTGGTAAGGTACGTATAATATCGACTTTAGCTTTATCTACTTCAATCCCCCTTTCAGAAACTACATGTCCTAGAACTATCCCTTGTTCAACCATAAAATGACATTTCTCCCAATTCAAAACAAGGTTCTTTTCAACACAATGATCTAAAACCAGAGACAAATTATGCAGACATAGAACAAAAGAATTACCAAATACTAAAAAATCATCTATAGATACCTCGATAATTTTTTCAACAATGTCTGAAAAGATGTTCATCATGCATCTTTGGAATGTTGTTGGCGCGTTGCACAATCCAAAAGGCATTCTCCTATATGCAAATGTGCCAAATGGACAAGTGAAGGTGGTTTTCTCTTGGTCTTCTTTATTAATGGCAATCTGGTTATAACCATAATAGCCATCTAGAAAGCAATAATATGCATGACCTTCAAGACGCTCCAACATTCAGTCAATGAAAAGAAGAGGGAAGTTATCCTTACGAGTGGTAGCATAGAGTTTGCGATAGTCTATGCAAACTCTCCATCCGATTTGAACTCGTTGAGGCACTAATAAATCCTCATCATTCTTGATAACTTTGATGCCCGATCTTTTAGGCACAACCTGTACAGGACTCACTAATCTACCATCAGAGATAACATAAATAATACATGCATCAAGAAGTTTAATAACTTCTTTCTTGACCACAACCATCATGAGTGGGTTAAGTCTACGTTGGACCTCTCTTGTTATTTTTGCTCCATCTTCAAGGAATATTCAATGAGTATACATTGTTGGGTCAATTCCCTTGATGTCTGCAATTGTCCAACCAATCGCCTCCTTGTATTCTCTAAGCACAGTGAGCAACTTCTCTTCTTGAAGATCAGTGAACTTTAAAGATATGATGACCGGTAAGGATTTACTATCTCCAATAAATGTGTACTTCAAATGCTCATGCAAAGGTTAAGCTCCAACTCTGGTGCTTTCACAATATTCCTTTAAGAAAGTCGACTTCATCTCTCCCCAAGAATTAATCGACCTAGGAGCCACGGAATTAAACCAAGTCTTCGCTCCTTTTTCCAAACAAAAGAGAAGCAATATCAGCTTCAACACATTAGGTTCCATGTTCAGCAAGTTCTGTGTAAAGGCCAACTCCTCAAGCTTAACCAGGTGTTGTTGAGGATCCTCTAAATATAACCCCCCTGAAGTGAGGAAGGGCCGGAAGTAATGAAGGTGGCACTGAATAATTTCCCAACGCTGAAAACATAATGGGTGATGAAGTTCCTGTTGCACTAGGTACAAAAGAGTTCATCAGCTTCTTTGGTTCATCTCTCATTGTTGCTGGTGGTGGTTATGGCACTTCTTCTTAAGACTCAGAATCAGTTTCCACTATTACCTCAGGATTAGTCAGTTTACTAGTGTTTCCAACCTCCAGTTATGCTTGCTTCTTTAGCTTTCGGTTCTCTCTTACTGAGCGTTCGATTTCAGGATCAAGTAGTAAAGGCTCAGTTCTTCTGGTTCTTCTAGTATGCATGCACTAAGTACCTGCACACAAGATACACATTAGACTCTAAAAAAACAACTAAACTAAATAAAACTGAAAACCAAAGACACTTTAAAGTACGAAGAGTTCATCTTTCCCTAGCGACACGGTGCCAAAATTTGATAAGTGTTTTACACCACACAAAAATACCTTATACCTTACACAAGTTTTATCGATATAGTAGAATGAAAGTAGGGGGTCATTAACTGCTGAGAAAGATGAGACACAGACGCAAATGTCAGAAAAATGACAAACCCGACCACATAACAAAGAATTAATTTAATGAAATAGCTAGACTCGACCTAAATTTACAGAGAATTCAAAGATAATTTGGTTGATGAAATAAATTGAGAAACACAGAATACGAAATGAAAATAGGGAACTAAAGTTGGATGAAATCAAATGGATTAAAGAATTAGGCACCTCTTCCCACCCTAGATAGTTTCAATCTACAAACCCAAATTACACAATAATGTATGAACGTTTCCCACAATTAGCCCAAAATCGCTAGGGCACTAACTGCATTACACTCTCTTACTTGGTATGTTTCGGGGTAGGTAAATCGCCTTCACTTGATCTCCCATTGGCAACCTTATGATGGTAATCTAAGACTAACCAATTAAAGTAATTAAGATCTGTATAATGTTTAAGAAACAACAAGGCTTCAAAAGCTATTGGTAAATGCTTTTACATGACCTAGGAAAATCTTCACACAACTAATAATGTTTCTTTTATCTCTTTAGAACACATATTGATGTTACCAATCGAATACATATTCAACACAATAAACTCTAGCATATGCAACTAAGTTGGCCACCAAAGAAACATATGCAAGAAGTCATCAATGATTTTATTGTGAAGAAATTCTCATCCAAAATTATATAAATCACAAGGGATTCAAAATCTAAACATATCTAGGGCTTCGATCAGCCTCTAATAACATGAGTTTAGCTACTCATGAATTAGAACAATGAATCAGAACAATGAATCAAGCAATCTATAGAGGTTTGATACAAACGAGATGATGAAGAATTCTGGCATGCTCGTATTCGACGTGTCAAGATGATGATCTTAATGTGTCGAATCCTGATGTTGATTCTCTTGCTCGATCTCTACTCCTTTGCATGGTTCTGCTTCTCTTGCTCGATCTCTACTCCACCAAATGTTGATTACCCTCTCCAAAAACCCTAAAAAGCGTTTATATAGTTGCTTGATTGAGCTAGTCCTTGTCTACTTAGATTTTATCTTCTTATATTGCAAGAGACTCCTTTATTCTTTTCCTTATCGCATAAAAATTCCTCTAATAAACTCATTTTCTCTATTTTCTCCTCAAACCTAACAAAACAAATAAACATAAATAAAAATACCGCAAACATAACAATAATACTAAATATTGGGTTCAATTAAGCATAGATAAGTTGCATATTTATGCAACTATCAATCAATCGAATAACTAATGCATGCATGCTATATAATAGCCATCACATAATAGAGCGTCCAAAACGTAAAACTCGTTAGACGTAAAGTATAATTGTATAAACTACAAACTCGCAATGCAACAATGAAAACTCGTTAGCCATCGGTAACAATTGTTGAGGTCGAGCGGAAGCCCCCTTGCCGAAATCACTATCTTGCTATCCTATCATAAGAACAAAATCCCATAGTATTAGACAGTGTAAAAATGATAAAAAAACGGCTCTAATAAGTCCCTCAAAATCCCGTCAAAAAATCTAAATTTTTACACCGCCGAAGCTCTATAGTGTACAACGGTGCGTGGTCGTGACGCGCCATCACAGGCGGCGCGTGGGTTTCATGTATCTTCAGCTCCCGCTTCCACCAATGGCGGCGATCAATTAATATACCAAAATCTTTCTTTCGAAGAACCCAATAATTTTCTATTCGAAACCTAGAACGTCGTCGGAGGTGGCCTGCTGACAAAATTTTTGGCAGGTATACCATCCGGGCCAGGTGGCGGTGCAGTTCATCACCTAACATACATGTCGAGCCTTGAGTTCAACTATGGCTAGTAGAATAACGTAGACATGAAAATGATTCGGTGATAATTTTCATAGAAGTTTTTGAAATCGTGACAATTTTTTTTTATTTTCAAAAAGATATGGAATTACATAAATTCATAATAACAAAATTAAAATTGGATGCATGCCTCTATGCCGTCAATTTATTTTATTTTTTTTCTTCTAAGTTTTTTGGGCTAGTTTTTCATTTTCATCTCAACTGCACGACGTCCTCGACGTCCTCCTCATCCCAGTCACTCTCAATGAGAAAGGGAGCGGTGCTAGCAAAAGTGGGGGAAAATGAATGGAAAATGTATGGAGGTATCATGTTCTTATGTTGGGTGAATTTTTTCGTATAGCAACCATAATTCAGATACAATAGGTGAATTTTTTTATTTATTTTATCTTGAAGCCTCTAAGTGATTTTTTTTGTTAATAACCACATGAGAAACGTTACTTTTGCACTAATAACCACGTTTTGACCGTTTGATATGTTTGGAGCATGTTTTTTTTTTGATACAAAAGGAACTACAAACAAAGAAAAGATGCTTATAAGCTAAAACCCCTAATACAACCTCCACCAAACATATCAAATGGGAGGGCATTTCTAGCACAATCAGGAACCATATCGTCCCAAAGATGAAGATGATCATAGTAGTGACCCCATCCGACTAACTTGTCTGCAACAAAATTAGTTTCACGATAGACATGACGAAAGCTATCTCCATCAAACTTAGTAACAAGACGTCGGATATTGTTAGTGATGGTTCTGAGTCTCTAAGGGATAGTGCAAGCACCTCTAACACGGTTGATGATGAACTTAGAGTCTCCTGTATCAATAATCTTCAAATTCATTATCTTGACTTGAAATAGGCCATCTCGAAGAGCTAAAACTTCAGGAAGCGGAACAGTAATTTTTCCAAACTTCCTGGCACCGGCAATGATCGGTGTTCCTCATGTTTGGAGCATGTTGATTTTCCTCCTTTCAGAAAGAAAAAAAACATGTTGATTTTCCTTTTTTCACTTGGACCCGACTATTTTCCTTGGCCAGAGAGCTAGATATTATTCGTACTCTGACAATAAGACACACCACAGGTTTCAAGTGAAGATATTACTCGTGTGACTCGTAAAGATCGACTTCACAACTTGCACTCGTTCATCATCGCCACACCCACCCACCAATGGCGATTCTGAACTACTATCATCTCTCGGTCACCTCCGCAGCCATTTCTCCGGACTCTTCTTCTTCGTCAAGCCCGCAGCCCATACCCGACCCGAGACTGAGCAAGATTATACTGCCCAAGAAGAAGCCCGAGAAATGGTCCACCGGCATGGCTCCCGGCGACTACGGTGGCCCACCAACGACCACCAAGCTCCGCAAATACTGGGGCGCCGACGTGGACCCGCTTGAATCCGATGACTTCATGTGGAACAAAGAGTTCATGGACCGCATGTCGAAGCTCATTCAGGACCCCACTGACACATCTGCCGAACTCACTTCTGCCAAGGTTGTTGTCTTTCATCTTAACTTGTCTTTAATTAAATCGTGGTTTCTTAGGCGGCTTAGGAATTGAAAAGAACAAAGATTAAGGTTTCTTATTTCTTTGCTGTAAACAGGAAAAGCCTTCTGGATTCCTTAGCTTGAATAGGGTCATGAGCCTTGAAAGGTTTGTGTTCTCAGTCTCATAATCGTATTGTTTTGTTTTCTTCTTCGTGTTTGTGTTTATTTGTTGTTAAATTTTGATGTGAATGTACAGTTTAGAAGTTGATTTGAGCAAAGAGCTGACAGCATCTCCCGCCAAACCCGGGCTAAAACAGCAGCATGTTGAGGAGGCTACAACTCAAGTATGAATATTGATCACTGCCTTTTGTATTTGTAGTCAGTAAATTATCTCCATGTGGATAATTATATTATTCGGAATGGAATGATTTGTCAGAGTTTAAAGAGCACTGCTGTCAAATGGAGACATGCACCGACACGGCGTGAGCAAGATAAATGGGATAGAGCAACTAAGGCTGCAACAGGAGGCAGTGTAAGTCAGAAATTCCTTTGCATCCAGCCACCATGAAATTATTCCAAGGATACTCTAGCTTCTAGTGGCGAACAAGGGTTTTGCTCTCTTTAACGTTACGATTATCACTTAGCCTTAACTTGCAGGAAGTGATGTTTCGAGAACTAAGGCGCTCAAAGGAGGACCCAAAAGTAGTAGCTGAGCAGTATAGGAAGCAGTATTTCAAGGTAGTTATCTGCAGTATACTAAATTATCTGTCCTTAGTTCAGAGTCATTTTTCTGTGTCACCCATCTAGAATTATCAAAAGAGTGATCAAAGTAATGCTCTTTCTTTTTTTGCAATTACAGTTAAAGAAGAGATTGCAAGTACTTACACTGGGTATAGGAGGTGTTGGACTGGTTTCAGCTTATGTTTCATATTCCCCTGAAATTGCAGCTAGGTATTTCCATTTTCTACTTCGCTTCTCTATATTTTATTTCGTGCTTTTCTCATTTCTTGTATTTCTTGCATTGTTAGAAGTTTTTATGGCATCCTACATTTAATATGTTTCATTGTCATCCATGAGGCTTAATAGCATATTCTAAGAAGTACATTTACCTTTTCTATTTAGACAAATTGAAGATATGAAAAGGGATAAGTTTGTTTAGTTGACTATCTATAGGAGATGATAACTTGGGATCAGAGGTTTTTGTTAAGTCTTGATAGAGTATCTAGTGTACAACAGGAGAGCTAAATTAGACTTGTCAGATCAGTTAAGTCCATAGATCAGTGCATTTCAGAGCTAGAAAGGCTGATGGATGGATACTTTCACTTCCTCTTTACTGCTATTTCCTTACTGAGACATGGCAATTGAGAATACCATAACTATAGCATCTGTCTAATCAAATTTCAGCTCAAAGCAACTGGGCTGTGTATCTTTCACTTTCTTTGGTTGCCCATTTGTACCCCATTCTTTTTGTTTTGTGCACCAGCTCAACACTTGCTGTTGTAGAGTCATATAAGTAGGAGTAGTTACACAAAACTGAGAGGGCCTACCCAGATCAAATGGGTTGTGTAATAAGTGTAATTGGGCATTTAGTGTGATATATGCAACCTCATATTCCTTTTCAGGATTTCAACCTTCCTGAAAGTAGTCATTCACTTCATTTGGCCCTCATGCTCAATGTTTTCAACCACTTAGAATTGCTCATAGTATTAAAGAAAAGTACTTTAAATCCATTACATAGGTGAACTCTCTACAAAGGATTTCTATTAGAAGTGACTGACATATATGAGACAAGTTCTACCATTGAATTGAATATACAAATGAAGTCTGCCTACGAATTGTACCACGATGAAGATGGGGATCAAGGTCTGAGTATTCTTTTTCAAACCATTTAATTATGGACAAACTTCAGTTTACCCCCATTAATTTTGGCTTAGATTTCATGTTAGTCTCATTTGTTTTGAAGTCGACTGTTTTACCTTTTATCTTTGTAATTCACATCAATCTTACCCATCCGTCAATTTTCCATCCAAATTGACCGTTAACTGAAGACATGGCAATTGTCATGTCAACAAGTGGGTCACACTATCAAAAATAAATTCTATTTTAACATTTTAATTTTAATTTTTTGTAAATTAATTTTATTTCATTTCTAATCTTTGATTTTCCGTTTTGATTGTCTCATTTTTATTTTTGTATTTTATCTTTATTTTTCATTTTGAATTATAATAAAAACTGTAAGAAAAAAATACGAGATTGCAATTATTTGTAGAGTTGTGAGAGAGACAAAAAGAAAAGATTGCAATTATTTCTATTTTTTAATTGTCTAATTTTTTTAGTTGAATTTTTGTCTTTATTTTTTTTTACCTTTTTTTTTTATATTGTAGCCAATCATGGGTTGCAAGAGAAAGAAAAAATCAAAATCAAAATGAGACAGGTTAAAAATGAAAATGGAGATTAGAATTTTTTTCTTTTGAAAAATAATATTTAACGGAAAAATATAAATTTATTCTTGTTGACGTGGTAATTGCCATGTCACCACTTAACGGTAAGATTTGATGGCAAACTAATAGAGGGGTAAAACTGATGTCAATTATAAAGATTAAGGGAAAAATATTCAGCTTTGAAACAAAATGGACTAACATGATGTCTAAGCCAAAGTTAAAGGGGATAAACTGAACTTTGTCCTTTAAATATATACCAACGGTCTTAATTTTATGAATAGGTAAACCAATAGAATCTGTCCAAATATTACATATATGAGCATTTAGCAATAGTGTGGACACTGCAGTAAGGTGTAGAGTTTCTGTTAGATTGTGGCAGTTTTAGTCGTAATAGCTAGTTGTTTCCAAATGGTATTTTCTAGATTTTATATCATTATGATTTGTTTATGATATTGATGCTCATTTTTTTTACATATACATTCAGCTATGGTGTTGGGTTTCTTGGTTCTTTGGCTTACATGCGTATGCTAGGGAGTAGCGTGGATTCTATGGCAGATGGAGCAAGAGGACTTCTCAAGTATGTAACAACAAATATCTTGCGAATGCAACTTATACACAATAGAAGTGCATAATCTATGCGCAGATATGGATCAGCAGTTTGGTATTTGCTAGGTTTTCAATCTAGATAATGATGTTTCACTTTATGATGCTTGTTTCCCATTGCCTTGTGTTGCTACGTACTTGGGTTGTTATTTTTTGCCCAATTTACACATTTTACATGTTATCTGTCAACCTTTTTTCTTTTTTTGATTGAAGTTATCTGTCAACCTTATATTCATAATTCACATTGCCTGTTGATTGTAAGGAATTTTCCCTGACACATTTACTTTAAATTGTTACATTATATCGGTGTTTTAGCTCTAAACGTTTTAGAAAAGGTTCTTTGTTTTTAATTGTCGTATAGGAAACAAAATTCGAGTCTCTTTAGTCAAGAAAAGTTATGATCATTTTTGATTCTACCCTTGGATTACTCCATTGAACTTGATGTGGTATTCTTTTTCTAGTATAAAGTATGAATAGTGAAGCACTGAAACCATATAACATGATGACCTGTTTCAATTCCAGGGGAGCAATTGGTCAACCAAGGTTATTGGTTCCTGTTGTACTAGTCATGATCTTCAACAGATGGAATGGGTAAGTTTTTGCACTGGTGTTTTAAATTTAAATGTTGGCTATATTCTTATTCCCTTAAAGATACATCTCCAGATAGTTTCTTCTTGTTTTGTTTAATGCGTGTCAACATTTATTTCCAAGAAGATCAGATACAATTATATGCTCTTCTTTGAAGTATTTTAACCTTATTTGGTGCATGTTATATCATTATGCTAATTCAAAATATTGTAGATCATTCTGTATTTATTGGTGAACATATCAAGTTCATTAACTATGACTACATATCAGTGACTAAGAAATTTAAGTTTCGGTGTAGGCTCGTTGTTCCACAATATGGATTTATGCAGCTGGAACTAATTCCAATGCTGGTGGGATTCTTTACATATAAGATTGCTACTTTTATCCAGGCTATAGAGGAAGCAATTCCTCAAGTTGAGAAAATAGATACAAGCTCATCATAATTTTTCATGTATACTTGATGCATCTTTCAAAGGTTTGTTCTTATTCTATTTTGTCTCTATTTGGTATGCATGTTTGCTATCCTTGATGAAATTAAGGAAAGTATTATCTGCAAAGTTTAGGTATTATGTATTGTATACCCCTCTCCAAATTGGTGTGCCTCACACTTCACCTGGATGAAACAATTTGATTATTTAGGCCCATAAAATCATACTCTGGTTGGTTGACCGGAGTTTTATATTTGAGATTACAACACAACAATTTTTCTCACTGGCTACGTTAAACTTGTTTCATTTATTTGTTTTACAGAATTGCAGATAATGGTTGCACGTTGGCATACTGCTTGGGGAAAGATGTACGTACATTAGTGAAACTAAAAAAAATTGTACGTTGTATTTGTAACCATACAGTAAAATTAATACAAATAGGGAGCATTTGTTTGAATCAGCCTTCCCAAGAGTAGTTTCATCTGTCATTTCTAAGCCTTGTCGGATTGGGGTCCCAACACACGGCTGTGCTGAATTATGAGCTTCACAGGTTCAATAGAATCTTATTTAAGCACAGGAGACTGCAAGCCTTGCTAGCAAAGCTAAAGTCACAAGGGTTCTTCACCGAAATAGCTAATACTTCAGGCTCAAAAATGTAAGAAATTTCTCTCCATCAAGTTATTGGTAGCATTCATTTCATCATCGTGTGTGGCATCCGCCAATCTCTTGATAATCTAACGAGATAGGATCACGTTGGCAGTGAAGGTTAACATGGTGTGTGTATGTTTGTATGGGGCTGACTGCGCTTGTTGATGTTTTCCAACTTTTCTTTCCTCTTGGTGAAAAGAAGCTGTGTATATAATTACCCAAATGAAAACCATTAACAAGGCAAATTCCGGTTCACATAAAATTACAGTTCAATTGCATTGAAAATATTACAGAGGATTTATTAGATCGAGGATTAAAGCACAACTGAGGAACAGAAAAACACAGAGTTGATATGTTTCCACATATCCAAGGAACACAATATACTTGAGCTTCAACCAGTGTTCTGCATCCCAGCAGCAATACCCTTCATGGTCAAAATAAGTGTGTCCTCTAGACCTGGAGCATATTCACTTGTTGGGTTGAGCTTGACGAGCTCTGCTGCTGGCTTGCTTGTAGGTTCCTTGGACCGTCTCACTTGAACAAGGTAATTCGGGTCACGGATCTGCTTCAGTGTATAAGCTTGGCATACATTTAGTGTCGTAATATATGAGTCACGTAGAAGAAGTCTCTGTCTCAAGTAAGGATCTCCTTCCAGAAGATCTCTATGCCCAGCAACCTACAAGTTTACAGGAGGTACCCTCAGATTATGTGCAATCAAATAAATCTTTTTCCATTTAAAGACATTCTGACCTTCTACAATTTAGTAACCAGACCATGATAGAATTTCTCACTTAAAAATAAATAAATTCATATGGAACTTTAACTTAAAATGTCATCTCAGGGATGTTTATTCCTTTGGTCTCTCTTATGGTACTTAATGGTCAACTTCAGGGATGAATTCCTCTTAAAACTTAATAAATCAGTAGACAAGCAAATACAAAGACACCTAATATAATTTTGTTAAGGATAACTCATTTATTATATGTTTCATGCAAACAGTTGAGTATTCTTATGAATAAATGGAGATAGAGGAACAAGAACTGACTACGTTACCTGGAGCAGGAGGCGCTTAGTCTCCTCATAGTTGGTCCTCAATCGCTCTCCAAATGGCCATAGGTCTTCTGACACCAGGAGCTTGTCGTACAAAGCTGCAATACCTGGATCTCCCTTGGCAAACACCATTTCAATTAAATCAATAGTGACTCTGAAGAATGGCCACTGATTATACATCTCGCGAAGCATCTGAAGATTCTTTGCGTCCTTCTTGATGGCGTGTTTAAATGCTGCTCCAAAACCAAGCCAGACTGGTAGGTGAAATCTTGTCTGGGTCCATGCAAAGATCCATGGAATTGCGCGAAGTGATTCAATGCCTCCACTTGGCTTTCGCTTTGATGGACGACTCCCAATGTTCATCCTACCATATTCCATCTCTGGAGTTGCCTGCATTTATCAAACATAATTTGTCTTCAAACCTTTTCATGTATCTCTTCAAAAAAGAAAATGACAAGAGTATCATTAATTTAGGCAGACATCAAGGGTGATTTTACTATATGAAAAAAACGTTAAAATTGATCTATGTAAATGGTGATCATGCTTGATGAACAGGAAACTTACAAGGCGAAAGTATTCAACAAAACGGGGTTCCTGGAAAACAATTGAACGATATTCCTCGGTAGCAACAACTGCCATCTCATCCATTAGTGCACGCCATTCTGGCTTTGGCGAGACTGGGGGATTCATCCCATGCTCTAGCGTAGCTGCTGTGAAACGTTGGAGTGTTCTAAAGCACAAGTGCTCCTCTCCAAATGATTGTTCAATAACTTCACCTTGAACTGTCACACGGAGAGAACCATGGATTGTGTCAGGTGGTTGAGACAATATAGCAAGATGAGTAGGTCCACCTCCTCTTCCAACTGTTCCACCTCGGCCATGAAACATGGTAAGCTTAACTCCAAATTCTTTTGCCACCTGTATCAGCTCCTCCTGAGCCTTGTATAGCTGCCATGCAGCAGACAAACGACCCGCATCCTTTCCAGAATCAGAGTACCCAATCATGACTTCTTGCTTCCCATTGATTCGGTTTTTATACCAATCAATAGAGAAGAGGCGAGCCATAGCAGCAGGAGCTGCTTCTAAATCAGCAAGCTTCTCAAACAATGGGACAACCCTGAGTGGCTTCTTCACATGACACTCACGTTGTAACAGCTCAACAGCAAGTACATCAGATGGAGCTGTTGCCATAGATATAATATAGGCACCAAAATTGTCTGAAGGAAGCTCTGCAATAACTTTGAAGGTCTCCAATACATCAGAAATTTCTTCAGTCTTGGGAACATCAGTGCCAAATAGAGGACGCTTTCCACTGAGCTCAGACAACAGCCATTTTTGCCTTTGTTTCTCGGGCCATTCTCGGTAACACCCAATGCCCAGGTGCTTTGTAATAGCATCAATCACATCAGTGTGCCTGTCTGATTCTTGCCTTATGTCTAGTCTCACAAGAGAAAGCCCAAAGGTAGAAACTTGCCGTAAGAAATCAAGAAGGCTCCCATCAGCAATTGGCTGGTCACCACAGGAACAAAGTGACCGGTAACACAATTCGAGAGGCTCCAGGAACTAGTAAGGGAGAAAAATTACGTTATCAGCTCTCCTATCAAATGTTGTACTGAAAACAATATTGGGTTGGACATATTAAAACAGAACTTCAACATTTAGCCTCTTGTCCCTCTACTATAAATTAAAAACCAGGGTTGCCTGAGAGCATATTGAATATGGATAGCCTTTGGCAACAGAAATATTATTCAAAACTCCAATGAAACTCGTAAATGTAGTGAGGAAATACCTGTTCAACATTGGTAAAAGTTGTGTCCTCAGGTATGTCTGAGATGCCATTCGACAATAATTGACGAGCACGTTCGCGCGTATTGTAAAGCTTGTCTCTCACACCACCAAGAATAACACGATAGGGCTCATTTGGAGGAATTTGTTTCCAAAACTCTACAAATAAAAAAGAGAAGATCAATAACAATGGCTATACACTTCAATCCAATCAAAGATTAAACAATGATAATAACAGTATTAATCCACCAATGCCAATGAAGAGTCTGCTTGGAAAAAAAAAACGAGACATAAAGTAATCAAAGAAAAAAGAAAAACGAAAAACTAAAAACGAAAAACGAAAAACGAAAAACGAAAAATGAAACACAAACTCAAACCTCTACAAGGAAGAAAAGAAATAGAGCTAGAATGATATAGGAAAGCCAAATACTTCCAAGACTAGGAATGACAGAGATACGACATAATTTGTATTTACATACCTATGTAGTGCTTCGCATCCTTCCTTGAAGACCTACGAAGTTCATAAGCACGAGCAAGAAGTTCCTCGTTGCAGCGCCACATAGACAACTGTGTGACAAAAAACAGTATAAGATAATGCAGATGAAAATAATATTTTTGAACTGCTCTGAAGATCAGGACCATTTTTCCACACCTCAAACATTAGATCTTCTATCTGGGAGAAATACAAGTTAGCAGCCATCATTCTAGCCAATAAGCATACATCCCGTGTGACTTCCGGAGTGACCCTGGGATTTCCTGCAGTCGAAATGAGTGAGTTCATAGTTTAAGCTATACAAAGTCACAACATCATCAAGAATGAGATCAACATACCATCACGATCCCCACCCATCCAAGAAGAAAATTGAATGAGAGGAGCATTGTAGGGGACACGTTCATTTATTCCAATGTTCTTCAAGGCAGTGTCAACTCGGCGTAAGAATTTTGGTACACCTTTCCAAATAGTTTCATGAAAGTAGCTCATTCCTGCCCTCATCTCATCTTGAGGAGTTGGTTGAGTCCTTCGAATTTCATCAGTTCGAAATGCAGCTTGAATCTACATCAAATTAAAATATTGGAGTTTTATTAAATTTGAGTTAAAATCTTAATACCCCAGATGCCATTGGTCTAAACTGGAAGCATGCATTGTTATCATCATGAAAAATATAATAATAATTATTTTAAATATTATTTATGAGGGATGTTAGCAATTTCCGCTAATCTAAGGGAAAATGTAAAGGTAGTCCAGAGAACATAATATTTGAATTCTGCAAGGTTATTTTGACAACTAATGACATCGCATCATTGCTTTCCAGTTTACCTCTCTTTGTAGAGCCTCATCGAGTTCCTGTTTATCATCAGGTGTAATATCCTTGGCATACAACTGTGTCAAACAATTCCTCACCCTGAAAATATTAGAAAGTAATAGTATGTTAGCAACACAATCGTAACCTATCAAACACTGATAAATTTGTAGTAGAGCAGGATTGTGAATTAAACCTTGCATGCTTCTGAAGCAAAGATCTGCGAACAGACTGAGTGGGATGTGCTGTTAGAACCAAATCTACAGTCTGGTTCTTCAATTCATCAAAAACTTCTTGTGGGGACTTCCCTAGTTTTCCAACAAGTTTCTTGAATGTCTCTTCAATGTCTGACTCTGTTGTAGCATTTGCCTCATCAACGAAATCTCCCTTCTTCAACTTTATCCTTCTCCGATATGCAATCTGAACTTCCTCAGCCAAATTGGCCAAGTTAAGCATGTGGGAAAAAGACTTGGCAACAACAATGGAGTCACCAGGATCGAGCCCCGTAAACACATTTCCAAGTTCCTCCAACTTTTTAGGGTCCTGCTTGCCTTCATATTCTGCCGATAGCTCATAACAATCTTGAACCTACCCCAAATTGAAACACAAAAGTCAATAAACAACTGAACAGTCAAATATTCTACCCTACAAACTGCCCCAACTATCACCACCTTGCCTACCTAGCATGCATGTACTACCTTAATTCCAATTGAAATTTCATACATAAACCAAATCATTACTATTTACTCTGTAAATCAATATTAATATTAACCGTACCAAACTACAACCGTCAAAAGAATCATACTTTGGAGTGTTTTCCAATGCATATAACAATTTAAACAAGAATGATAGCTGAATTACAAAAACCAAAAACAAAATCATGTTGCTAGACAAAAACATAATATAGATATTACTCCCAAGCAAGCATATTAGTCACTGAACAAAAACAGCGATAACATCAAGGTATTGACCCGATAAGCATAGACAGCAACCACTAGAAAAACAAAGAAACTCGATCAAAACTAAACATAGGTTACTCAACTCCATAAAATCAGTGGTCCATGTTAACAAAGCAAGTAATAAATAAATAAATAAATAAATAAAAGACTAATCAATTATACCGTTTCTCTGAGATCTTCTCCATGTAAATCCTGAAGAATATCAAGGAAGCGATCCAATAACAAAGCATCATACTCGATGAGTTTGTCATCCTCAGACACTTTCCCTGGTGCCAACAGCCTCAGCTGTGCGTCTATCGAAGCCATCTTCTCCAAGTTCCTCGCCGCCATGTCTCTCTATCTCTCTGGGCTTTCTGGGAAGCTCTCTCTTTTGACTCTTTAGTAACCAAAAAACATGTGCATGGTATTATCGGAAGAAAACCAACTAAGCCCAAGGAGTTGGAGAGGAACTAGAAAAAAAGAGCCGAATTGAAGTAGAACACAAACTCTAAGCGAGAAAATATAAGAGAGTAAAAACGAAGTGAAAGCCTGAGCCCGTGAGAGAAGCAGATGAGGAGAAACGGGATGATTATGATCGGAGCACGAGAAAGGACAAAGATTGAGGGTTGTAAGTGATCACGGAAGGGTGAGTAGTCTGTGGGTGATGTAAAGCTGGACACTTCTGGTTTGGGGACTGTTGGTGGACTTGAATTTATAGATAAAGAAAGAGAGTGTGTACAACTCGGACATGTACATAAATTTAGTAAATCCAAGGAGTAAAATATCGGCTATCGAGGATATATCGATAGTCCAAAATTTGGATATATCGACGGAAATATTGACGAAATATCGATCCACTGAAAATTCTGACGGAAATGACGAAAACTAATAAAAATATATGGAAATTTGTAATGAAACTTTTGGAGGTTGTTATATGATCAATTACCTACCTTATGTGAAAAGAAAATATTGATCAAACATCAAAACATATGAATTTGTTATATTACTATATGAATTAGTACGTGTTAAGTGCTGATAACTATTAAAATATAATTTAATAGTTCTATTTTTATTTTTTTGATGGCTAAACTTTAATGGGAGGCTAGGCCATCACATTTTTGTACAATATGTTACACATCACATATTACAAAATCAAAAATATGAATACTTCAAAACCACGTAGAGGACCTATGAGGTTCGAAATTCACACTATTTTCCCCATCTCTCTATGCAGAATCATGTGTGTATTGTGAAGAGTACTCATTAAATGATTGTTCTCCCATGTAATTCTGCACGTATTGACTTACATGCCAGCCATATAAGTCATTATTATTCAAGAAATAATGACTTTTGGACAAGGAATTAAAAATCGATATTATCGCCGATATTTCGGTTTTTTGAACTTACCTGAAAATGACTGACAAGTTTTTTAATTTTGTTAAATTAAAAAAGTTACTGAAAATTTCAAAAATATCGGAAATATCGGAAAGTTTCGGTAATATCGGGGATATATCGGGGATATCGGGGATATATCGGAAATATCGGAAAATTTCGGAAAATTTCGGAAAATTTGGAGATATATTCACGGATTTTTCAGGTAAGTTCAAAAAACCGAAATATCGGCGAAATATCGCCGATAATATCGATTTTTAATTCCTTGAGTAAATCACACATTTTTTTGTTCTTTTTGGAGGAAAAAGTAATTCACACTTTCACAGTTTTACAATCCAACAAAATACATATGTTGATCTGAATCGGATATGTGCCGACTGCTGAGCACATTAGAATCATACTTCAAAAAGACGGTTTTTTTCTTTTAGATAAAACTTAAATACAAACAAAAAAGGAGCAAGAATTACAAAGATTTATGATTTCAAACAATATATAATTCTCCTAATCCACCTTTTATGATACTAAACTACCCTTTAAAACATGTTCTTATGATATTGTAGGACAAAGATTTATTCAATAAATTTAAAGTTACAATAGAGGTCTACCGATGTTTAATTTAGACCATTCTTCTATAGACACCAACCAAATCAAATCATAATTTTTTTCTAAATGTCTACCAAATGTAACCAGAAAAGGTAAATTACAACCATAGGATAGAGGACTATGAAATATATTTAAGGAAAAATAGCATAAATGGTCATTAATATTTGCCTAAAACGACAGTTTGGTAACTATCGTATGACATATGTCAAAATGGTCACTCGTCTTTTTCGAAAGTATATCAAAATGGTCATTCGCCCATTAAAATAAAACTATTTTTTTCAAGGGTATTTTTCTCTTTTTGTCTTTTTATCTTGGGAAAATTGCATGAATAGTCATTAATCTTTGCCCAAAACGATACTTTAGTCACTATCGTATGTCATATGTCAAAATGGTCACTCCCGCTAAGGTTTCATTTTCAAATTAGTCATTCGAGCTCAAACGTCCGTTAAAAAAAGAATATTCCATTAATTTTCAAGGGTATTTTTGTCTTTTTATCCTCATTTGACAAAAAATAATCTAAAAAATTATCCTTTCCATCTCTCCTCCCCCGAGGCTCGCCACCACCGGTGATGGCTCGTCGATCGACATTTGTAGTAGCACCACAATCGAAATCCATTACCGATAGATCGACCTCTACCTCGACCAGGCTTGTTAGCATCTCAAGCCACATGCTCCGAGGCAGAGTGAGAAGCCTACAAGAGTGAGCTACAGGCGAAGGTAGCAATCGAGAAGGTCGGGAGGAGCTGGCCGTGGCTACGTCGAGCTCGGGGGAGAGATGGCGCAACGCTGGGGGGAGATATGGTGCGACGCTTGGGTTCCTTCATTTGGCTAGCCATGAGGAGGTAGAGGATGCCATGAGGTGACTTCGATTATGGAGAATCTAATGGCGGCGACGGCGAGGGTGAGGAAAGAGAGAGGTTTGTGGGTCCTCATCGTTTATGGTTTAGGGTTTGCGGCTCCTCCGTGTTGTGTTTGGGCTCGGGTTCGATCTTCATCGGCCGGCGATTGTGGGGTGGAGAGAGAGAGAGAGAGAGAGAGAGAGAGAGAGAGAGAGAGAGAGAGAGAGTTAATAATTTTTTAAAACTTGTAATAATGACATTATTGTAAATTAAATAAAATTAAATGATAAAAAGACATTTGTACATCTTACATTTCAAGTATTTAACGTCTAAAATAGATAGAGTGATTAAATTGATAGACGGAGAACGAAGACGAGTGACCATTTTGACATATGTCATACGATAATGACCAAAGTGTCGTTTTTGGCAAAGTTCAATGACCATTTAAAACTTTTTGTAATGACATTTTTATAAATGAATATAATTTAATGATAAAAAAATATTTTTACCCCTAAAAAGTCGACAGGAGTGACCATTTTGATAATTAAACGTTAGAGGGAGTGATCATTTTGACATATATCATACGATAGTGACCAAACTGTCATTTTAGATAAAAATTAATGATCATTTATGCTATTTTACTTATATTTAAACACAAACAAAAAAATATTTTAAAAAAATCAAGCACCTCGTTTCTCTCTCTAAATGGGGTGTCTTGTATTTCTATGCATGTTGAAATGATATACTTTGCGGTACATGCCTTGGTTCATCCGTGTCTGATTATAATATTGGCAACTTTTGATTTCTGGTTCTCGTTGAGCTGAAGAGTGTAGCAGACTAGCAGTACACTCTCGCTAGATTAGCTTAGCAAGAACATGTAGACGGGTTCTTGGAAGTTTTATGTTCAGACGTTTTACACTATAGCTTAACTTTTTATATATATATATATATTTTAAGATAGAAAATTAATTAAAATATTTAAATTAGACGAAGAAATAATTACATGCATGGAATACATGCATCCGAGAAGGCAAATCCTAGAGCATATATACATATATGTTGCCCTTAGGATTGTTTCAAGGGGCACTTTCCAGTCGATTCATCAAATTTGGATTTTCCTTAGTTTCATGTTGTTGAAGCTATTGTAATCACAAAAGAAGATTCGGTGATAGCTACGTTTTTTTCCCTTTTCTTTTCTTTGTTTCATAATGATAAGGTGAAAAAAGAAGAAGACAATAGCTATCAATATGTTTCCAAATGTGTCGATATATAATAAGAATGCAAAATCTTATGAATGAAATGTGTATCATTAGTCTCATAATAAATGTGTATAGCTACGTTTTTTTTTTCTCTTTTCTCTGTTCTTTATTTCATAATGATAAGGTGAAAAAAGAAGAAGACAATAGCTATCAATATGTTTCAAAATGTGTCGATATATAATAAGAATGAAAAATCTAATGAATGAAATGTGTATCAATAGTCTCTTAATAAATGTGTATCAAAATTTAAATAAAAAAAAATAAGAATGCATGAAGCATGTGTGCGGAGTTCAAAAAGATTAGAAAAACAAGGTAGCCCTATGAAAAATCTAATGAATGAAATGTGTATCAATAGTCTCTTAATAAATGTGTATCAAAATTTAAATAAATAAAAAAAAAGAATGCATGAAGCCGCACTCGATGTCTGCAGAGTTCAAAAAGACTAGAAAAATAAGGTAGACATAGGGCTGGGCACGGGATAGGACGGTAAGGACCTTGACAAAGCCGGGCCCTTCCTGTTTTTTATTCATGGGTCGGGACGGGATGGGATGCATGGTTTTAAAACTGAAACCCGTAAAGACTTGTCTCGTACGCATTCGGGAGAGTACATGCCCAATACGGGATACAATGTAACTTTTTTTTTGCTTTAGGTCCAAAGGCCCAAAACTGTAAAGTAGCTAAAATAAGTTGCAAACTGTAAAATGACTAGTCTGTTAGTCTGTCAATTAAGTTGTTGTTACAATATAAACATGCCAAATATCTAATTCTGTCAAATCTGCTGCTCAATTACAAAATAAACATATCAAATATCCAAAAGAAGCTGTTGATTTAGAGACCAAATAATTAAAGAGTCAAAGTTACTCTTAACAATAAACCAGCAAGCACAAGCAACAATCAGCAACACATGCTGAACCAATAAGTACAAACCAATATTCCAAACAACCACAAGTCTGCCAACTCATCTTAGTCACTCACTTCCTTCATAAAAGTCAAGCATCAATAACAACATGAACTTTTCCATTTCTTCTAATAGATAGAAGTGAAGCTGGACAAGAGGTGCTACATGCACTTGTTGCATCACTTTCATGCTCTACAGAATATAAGAAGTAAATCATTCTCTGAAGTCATCAAATATGTAAAAAAGAAAATTAAGGAAACAATGTTAGAAAGAATTACCAATTTCCACTTCTTCATAATACTTGGTATTACTAACTGAAGGTTCCTCTTCCGTAGGAGCAATCGCACCTGCCAACTACCAGTTTTGCATGCAAATCAATCCCTCCACAGATTTTGTACTTAGTGAGGTCCTAATTGGATCAATGACTCTGCCCCCAGTTGAGAAAGTTGATTCTAAAGCTACCGATGAAGCTTGTATCCCCAAAACATCCATTGCAACTGCTGCCAACACAAGATATTTACAACCATTAAGCTTCCACCATAGTAGGATGTCAAACTTATCCTGCTTTTCTATTGGTTCTAGCGGAGCACTTAGATATTGATCCACTTTATGCATGGCAGTAGCTTCAACAGTCTCACTGACAACTTTTCTCTGGGAATTAAGAATCTGCCCCCTCATTCTAGTTGAACTAGAACTAGTCGCTGAATTAGATGAAGAAGTCGGACTAGCTTGCTTATGCATGTGTCTCCCACCATCAACATTAGGTGCATACTAAGACCTGTCTCGTACGCGTTCGGGAGAGTACATGCCCAATACGGGATACAATGTAACTTTTTTTTTGCTTTAGGCCCAAAGGCCCAAAACTGTAAAGTAGCTAAAATAAGTTGCAAACTGTAAAATGACTAGTCTGTTAGTCTGTCAATTAAGTTGCTGTTACAATATAAACATGCCAAATATCTAATTCTATCAAATCTGCTGCTCAATTACAAAATAAACATATCAAATATCCAAAAGAAGCTGTTGATTTAGAGACCAAATAATTAAAGACTAAATTAATAATAGTGCAACAGTTTATATCCGAGTGTGTGCAGATTATATAGTGCAATAAGTGCATCATGTATATAGGCAGAAGATTATAAAGTTTATTATGTATTAGTTTATAGTGCAGCGATTAATTAGTCCATCATATATAGAGCAGCAGTTTATATCTCTAAGTGTGTGCAGATTATATAGTGTAATAAGTGCATCATGTATATAGGTAGAATAGAGTGCAACGATTAATTAGTCCATCACATATATAGTGTAGCAGTTTTTATCTAAGTGTGTGCGATTATATAGTGCAATAAATGCATCATGTATATAGACAGAAGATTATATATTTCATTATGTATTGGTGTTAGAGTGCAGCGATTATATCTAAGCAATCATATATAGTGAAACAGTTTATATCTAAGCATAAAGAAGATAAAATTATACCACTCTATGAAGAAATCAAACAGTACGGTGAAGTAGAAAAAAGAGAGAAGTACCTCATCTTAGAGAGTCATAAGAAGTTGTTTAATCTCTCTTACTCTTCGATGTATCTTATCAACATCGACTTTAAGCTCACTGTACGTATACTCCACATTCTTAAGTTTGAACCTTGCATCCAAAACTAACCCAACGAGTACCATGTGATTCACTTCCTTAAATGTGCCAAAATACTTCAAGTATTTGGCTCTCATATTCGTAGCCATATATGTCCACCAATGTGAGTTCAACTTCTGATTGAGGTGTGATTAAAAGCCCCACAGTGTTATTTTTCATCGAACATACATCATGAAAGGTAGTGTGAATTGTGGGATGCAAAGATACACTAACCCTCAGTGTCACATCATAGAACACACCTAAAAGATCAACAAAAATCTTAGCTTGTTCCTAATCTTCCTCATCTGGTGGTCCGACTTTCCTTCCTGTATTATTTGATGATGGCAGAAAGTTTTCATTTTCATCTACTTCCTCATCTGGTTCCCCAAAGCTCAAAAATTGTCTGTCTTCAAACTCCTCAATCCTAGCAAAAGCTGACTTGAATTGCAGAGCTGCCTCTAACATTAGATATATATGCAGAATTCCATGTCGTTGGAACATCTAAGCATACCAAGCCTCTATGTTTTATGTGCTCAATCTCTATAGCTACCTTAAAACTCTCCAGCCTATTAGTCGAACTTTTCACATATTTTACTAAGTTTTGAACAACAAGTACACTTTTATGCAACCTCTTCAGCCCATGACCAACAATTAAATTGGTGATGTGTGTTATGCATCTCATATGCAAGTACTTGCCATCTAACAGGGGTTGGAATGATGTGCTCTTCTTCATCTTTGCAATAAACCATTCCATAGTACTCTTATTTGCAGCGGCATTGTCTAGAGTTATGCACATGACCTTTTCAATTCCCCAACTCAACAAACAACCCTCAATAATTTGGCCTATACTAGACCCTTGGTGATCATGAACTACACTACAGCTCAATATCCTCGTGTGCATTTTTCACTCACTGTCGATGAAGTGAGCAATGATCACCATGTAATTGACATTCTGCACACTTGTCCAAGTGTTAGTAGTTAAACTAAGTCTATAGTTTTTCAACTCCTGCTTTAGTAGCTTCCTTTCCCTATCATACAATTGAAGGAACTGTCGACAAAACTTCCTACGTGATGAGATATTAAAGAAAGGACAGACTCTCCTACAAAACCGAGTGAACCTTATCTTCTCAACATGGCTAAATGGAAGCTCATCGATTATGACCATCTCTACACATGCATCTAAATACTCTTTTTGATTACCTAGAGACACCAACGTGATTTTGTTTCCCTTAGACTTATCACCAACAAGCACTGTTTGATCTTTATTCTGCCTCAAAGGATTATGCTCACAAACTTTTATATGCCTATTCATTCCAAATGTTCCATGACTTTGAGAATGAATAGCAAAATCACCTATTACTCCTCTAGGACAGTATTTATAATGAGCTCTCCTCTTCTTAATCTAAATCGGATTACCATCTACATCTTTAGACATCACTATCCTATCATATTCAATGAAATGCTCCCAAGACGGACTACGGTTAACACCAGTAGTAATGTCACTTACACGAGCTTGGTTTGAATTAGTTTGTTGAGCCTCATGTGTTGAGTGGCTCCCATCTTCATCCTTTGAAAGATTAGCTTCACTAGGATGCTCAGTTTCCATTTCAAAGTGTTCAATAAGCAGCGGAGGCGCCGAAGGTGTAGGGAGTGAGGCGTCCATCCAAGAACTGCTTGGACTACTCGGAGCTGAAGAGTTTTGGAATCCATAAGCACTAGTTCGAGGTCGGGGGAGTCGTGTCTTCAATTTTGCCATTGCAGCTGCAACAAGACCAATTTCAACTGTTAGGATATTTTTAATTCATAACTGAATTGTACAAGTGAACATATGAGCAACTAAACACTTCTAATTCTGAATTAAACAAGGTAATAAGACCAAGTGACTTGTAGTCTACATCAAATTAAACAAGCTTCATATGAAACAGATTGTAGATGACTTCAACAGGTTCAAATGCTCAAAGTAGCAATCTTAAACATCAAATTTTACTATTCAACTTCAAAAAGAAATCTTATACAAACAAACAAATTTTGGTATTCCATAGTTTCCCATTTTCCCAACAATAGATTAAAAAGTAAACTACAACTTTTCTACTTATTAGAACCCACTTAGTACTTTGTAGTTTCTGAACCAATTCGATTTGGAATATCAAGATTAAAAAGTGAACACTTGATGATGACTAGGTCAGAGTTTGAGTTGATGCCTTGATGGTAATCGACCCGAGGGAGTAAGGGTTGACGATGAGCTTGATTCGATGAGTGAGAGTATGACTCGATGTCCTATTAATGAGGGATTGAGACTCTGAGAGTCTGAGATGCGAGAGTGCGAGATAGAGAGAGAGAGAGGGCTGCAGGATTGAGAATATTGTGAGTTAGGTTAGCTGAGGTAGGTAGGTGAGAGGGGCCCTGAAGAATTAAGGACTTTCTTTGTTACGGGCTGGGTCGGGATATAGAGGAACATACAAATCAAACCCGTAGCCCGTCCTGTTTTAATCAAACAGGCCGGGACGGGACGGGCTTCAAATTTTAAAATTCAAACCCGACCCATCCTGTTGCGGGTCAGGACGAGACGGGGTCGGGCAGGAAATATCGGGCCAAAGTAGCCAGCCCTAGGTAGACTTATTTGAAACATCTAAAAAACCCATTATCTCTCTTTTCAGAAAGATTAGAAAAAAAAAAACCCGCACTCGATGTGTGCGGAACAACAAAATTGGAATTATTGGAGAGTATAAAATATATTTATAACAGTTTATTTTTTAAGTTTTCCTTTTTACCCATTTTTTTATAATTAAAAGTAATTTTAAAAGTTTAAAATTTGACATTACTAAGGATACCAAACCCACTCACACTTGACTTTATTATAAATATAAAAGAGGTGAAGATAAAAGCCCACAAACTAACTAATAAAAATAAATACAAACCCAACCAATAAAAATAAATACAAACCTAACCGAGTCATATGATCTATAGGGTTGCTGACGAAACCCAACATGTGGCCCCAAAACCACACAATGTGCAGAACTGTTGCACAATAGTGCATCAGCCAACCAAAACCCTTGTTTCCACCTCCAACAACCACAACCAAAACCCTTCTCCTAACATAGCCAATCCCAACTGACCAGGTTGCGACGGAAGAAGCCTGTGTTCGTCACACTTCTTCCAGCTGCAAAATATCACCCCCTCTAGATTCAGGCCGAGCACATGACAACCTCGCGCGATTCGAACGCAAGTATAACCATGTTATAGCCCATTCACTTGACCTTACTGTTTTGTGTAGTTTGCTTGCTTATGTAATGTCGTTTGGACACTAAGATGTCGTAGCCTAGCCGTTGAGCCGAGTAAGAGGAGTTTTATAGTCAAATTTTGTTTGACAGATGTCCTGTTATCATAGGTGACTTGATCATATATAATTGTAGAGTCAAGCTAGGGTTAATACAACAGAGTTGCCTTCATTTCTTTCTTGCCGTTTCTATTTCTTTTATTTCTCGTTGTTTGGATCCAGTGAGGGATATTACATCCCTAAAAACCAGTATCACCAGCCATTCATGATGGGATTAAAGCCTAAGGCTCCAGATCTGTCTCACTGGAAGAAGATTATCTTGCATAGATCTCTGAGACTATCCAATACGCCTCAATACGTTATTTTCGTATTAACGATTCTTTTAATACTCATCTAAATGGTCGTACGATAATTGTGACGACAGAAAAATTGATGCGGCCACTAGGATTGGAGGTGGTGGATCATTGAGGTACCTGTTGCAGTAAGTAACACACTCATGCATTAGGTATGTCTTTGCTATGGAGTCATCCAGGGCCGACCTATTTTTCACGAAGTCTTTATACTTTCTAAATTGTCTACAAAATCAAACGTTCAATTAAGTAATTGTAGAATAAGTACATATAGTAATCTCGAGTGGTACAAATAATGGATCTAAAAATCTGTATAATTAATTAGTTGTACGTACCTTTCTTGATAATACATCCCAGTGTACTGGACTGGACCAGAAATGAGCATCTCCTCAGGTATCTGGATCATTAGGTGAATCGTGATGTCAAAGAAAGCAGAGGAAAAAAATCCTCTCTAGTTTGCAAATGATGTGCACAATTTGTTGTTGCAAATCCACCACATCTGACTTCTTTAACTCTCTGGTGCATAACCTCTGCCACTATGTTCACAATGCCACTATTGGTTCTACGACGTCACAAGGCAAATATGGCCGAATTACCACTGGAATCAGACGTTGCAGCATAACGTGATAGTCATGTGTCTTTTGACCAACAAATTTGTGTTGCACCTCGTTCACTGCTCTAATTATAGTAGCTGCATATGTAGTCGGATAACCAACACTCTTAAACCAGTGGAATACAGAACCTCTAAGTGTCGGCTTCACTGTGTAAGGTGCATCTGGCATCTTGTTGTACACTCATCTTCTATCCCTCTTCAACCACAAAGGACGATGTAGATTCATAGATTCCAGATCTTTGCGTGCTTTGAGAGTATCTTTAGTCTTATGACAAGAAATTTTCCCACCACGTTGTCGCACACATTATTTTCTATGTGCATCACATCCAAGTTGTTCCTCAGCTTCAACTTTGACCAATAAGGGAGTTCAAAGAATATACTCTTGTGATGCCAATAGTTGAGATCCTGTAGAGGTATTGGATTGAGTTTCTTTACATCCTTGTCATTGGTCAACACACCAAAATCAAAGTTGCTCAACCTCTCTAAAATCTCTTCGCCAGACTAACGACGAGTTTTAGGATTATTTCTACCATCCCGTCGAAATAAGCTTCATCTTGTCGTCACGGGTGATATTGAGGAAGCCATCTATGGTGACACAGGTAACACACCTTCCCCGCGTGCCAACTAGAGTTCACGTCATTTAAACATATAGGACATCCATTGTATCCTTTCGTCGTGCGGGCTGCCAACATCCTATATATTGGAAAATCGCTGATCATCCACATTATGGTTACCCTCATCATGAACATCATGTCAGTGAATTTGTCATAAGTTGGGACTCCATTTTTCCACAACAGTTTCAGCTCGTCGATCAAAGGTCTGAGGTAGACATCTAAACACTTCTCCAGATATTTAGGACCTGGAATTAGTAGAGTAAGGAAATTAAATTTCTTGTTCATGCACATCCACAGAGGCAAGTTGTACGGCATCAGAACAAATGGCCGAATGCTGACAGCAGAGCTATTACTATCCCGAGGATTGAATCCGTCTGTAGAAAGTTCGAGTCTAATATTTTGAACATATGCTGCAAAATCTCCAAATTCGATGTACGTCGAAATGTTTGAACACTTCCCCATCCACAGCGTGTCTCAGCACATCGTCATCTATTTACTTTTTTGCGTACCATTACATCGCCTCTGCTGTGTATAGAGACATGTACAGACACTGCAATCTGGGAATCAATGAAAAATATCGAAGAACCTTCACAAGAATTTGCTTTTTCAAACTTCTCATATTCCCATCATCCATATATTTGCACTGGCCATATACATGACAATAGTCCAAATGTGCATACACTTTGTAAAATAGCACACAATCATTTAGGCAGACGTCAATTATCCTGTACTTTAGGCTGAGGCTGCTTAAGATATTTCTAACCTTAGAATGAGATTTCGGAAAATTGTGATCATCGGGAAGCAACGTACATATTTGGTCTTGAATTTCGTCAAAAGCACCGACTGATATTTTGTTCTTCACTTTTATTTGCATTTGCTTCGGCACATATTGCAACGCATTCTCTCGACATCCAGGGTACACCGGGGTCTGGGCTTCAAGTAGCATCCTATTATACTTATCCATCTCAATAGTGTCAGTGACCAAGCTAGCAACGGGGAATGTATCATCATGTCTACGAGTGGTATCGTAAGCTCCCTTTTAGTGTTGGTGCTGAAAGGACCAAACCCCGATTTAGCCGCCTAAACCAGAATCAAACCCCTTCGAAAACACGAACAAACAAAAACCGTAGAAATTTTGGCAGAGTTTCGTTACTAACGTGGAATTACCATTACCTGCACGCGGAAAATACACTTCATCCTATGCCACAAAAATCAAACCGTGGGCACACTACAAGAAAAGGAATCATTACCGGCGAGATTCCGGCCAACAAGGCCGGCGACCGGAAAAGTCACCGGTAATGTCCATCATTACCGGCGACTTACCCCGTCGCCGGTAATGTCGCCGGAATCTCGCCGGTAATGTTGCAAAACATTACCGGCGACTCCAACCGTCGCCGGCAATGTCTAGGCACACATTTCCGGCGAAATTCCGGCCGGAAAATCGCCGGAAATGTGTGCCTAGACATTGCCGGCGACGGTTGGAGTCGCCGGTAATGTTTTGCAACATTACCGGCGAGATTCCGGCGTAAAGTCGCCGGTTATGTCTTCATTTCCGGCGACTTACTCCGTCGCCGGCAATGTGTCTTATATTAGATGCCGGATGGGGCAGCTCGATCATTCAATCATTTTGAGCGAAAAAAATCCAGAGAAATCGAAAGAAGGAAAACGTACGCTCTGAAATCGATAATTCGGTATATTGTCAAAATTAAGGCGCGCGTCGAAAACTCGATCACTCGGGAAGCTATATATATAGGTACGTAGGTGTATATATACGTATATGTGGTATATATATATGTGTGTGTGTGTTGATCAAATCCAATTCGTGAGATATATATATATATATATATATATGAAATGTTGTTGATGTACGGTCACGGAAACGAGAAAATAGCTTGCAGTTAATCTTGTGTCTGAATCAATGACTGGTATTATCGTATCGTTATCGGATCGGAGCCAGGCTTAACAGAGCCTCCTACCCAGTCAAATACGTTTTGAATTGAAAAACACCAGAATACTATCATCGAGTACTGAATCGAATTCAGAGATTAGATCGATGTATATATATACATATGCATGCATGTGTTGATTTAATTAGAGTTGAATTGAGATATCACGTCGATTATTAGTAGTGAATGTGTGTATATATATATAATTAATACCTGGTAAAATTGTTAGAATTTTCAGGATGGACAAGATTTGGATGAGCCTCGAAAGATGGGATGTCAGATATCACGAGGGAATTAGGAGTTTTGTGGATTTTGTGAAGGCTAATTGTGGAGACACTACACTTCATTATTGCCCGTGTAAAGAATGTAAGTGTTTCAGCGATCGATTTTGATTTCCCATTGATAAAGTCCAGAGGCACCTGAGTAAATACGGGTTTTGGGATAAGTACACTTGTTGGATTTATCACGGTGAAACATCGTTAGCGGGTCCGCATGATCATGGACAATTTGGTGAGAGGGCCAGTCCACGCTATGATCATGGAGATTTTGCTGAGAGGGGCAGTTCATCCTATGATCCAACATCGATGTTAATCAATGATATGTTTCCTCATGAGAGCGGTGTATTTGCTGATGAAGCACCAAATGTCCCTCCCGTCGTTGAGGGTTTCCCCCATATCGAGCCAGTCGAACCATTACCTGGAGGTCATGTCAACACAAGCGGTATGGACAAGTACAACAACCTGATTGCATTGCAACAAACTCCGTTGTACGACGGTTGTAGTAAGTCTGTTCTTGAAAGTGTGATGGGAGTGATGCAGCTCAAAATGGAGAACAAAATGTCTGTCATAGCTGTTGATTCTTGGTTGAAGTGGACTGCTTCGCTACTGCCACCCGGTCATCGTCTTCCTACCACTCATCATAAGGTGCGACATATCCTGAAAGATCTTGGGCTTTCCTACATCAAAATCCATGCATGCAGATATGATTGTATTCTCTTCTGGGGAAAAGATCTCGAAGACCTTGAAGCCTGCCCGGTATGTTTTACAGAAAGGTATAAGTTGACTCTTGCAGGCAACAAGAAAGCTGTGAAGATACTTCGATATTTCCCGCTTATTGATAGGCTGGAGCGGTTGTTCATGTGTGCTTTCACGGCCGAGGCAATGAGATGGTGGGCTGAGAGGAACTTGCCTGACGATGACACCCTTATACACCCTTCCGACGGAGAGGCTTGGAAGCACATGGTCAGGGAGTTTGATCATTTTGCAGCAGAGGTCCGAAATGTTTAGCTAGGGCTCTCATCTGACGGATTCAACCCTTTTGGCAACATGAGTCTTCAATACAGTATATGGCCAGTTATTTTGGTACCGTACAACCTTCCACCATGGATGTGCATGAAGAAGGAATACAATATGCTCACTCAGTTAATTCTGGGCCCGGGTTATCCAGGAAAGTGTCTCGATGTGTATTTGAGGCCTTTGATTGAGGAGCTTAAGTACCTGAGTGAGTGTGGCCACCCCACTTACGATAGGTTCAAAAACGAGATGTTCCAGATGCATGCCATGCTTGTTGGCACCATCAGTGATTTTCCTGCCCGCGGTATGTTGTCGGGCAACGTTACCAGGGGTTACAGGGCTTGTTCAGAGTGCATGACGGTTGATTGTTGCAGTTCTCATTGCAGTAAAATTGTTCAGATGCGTCACCGTTGTTGGCTTCCATATGATCACCCATTTAGGCAGGATCCAGACGCGTTTGATGGGACTGTGGAAACAGGTGTGGCACCCAGGCGATGGACAGGGGAAGAAATTTTGGAAGTGTTGAATGAATATGATTTTGGCCAGCTGAGCAATCATCCTGACATAGTGGCGTCAATTCCAGAAAAGCCCGAAAGGTATAAGTTTTGGACACACAAGAGCATATTCTGGGAACTCCCCTACTGGCCCAGGTTGCCTATCAGACATTACCTAGATGTCATGCACATAGAGAAGAATGTGTGTGAAAGTGTGGTGGGCACAGTTCTTAACTTGGAGGGGAAAACAAAAGACATCCCTAAGGCACGCATTGATATGAAAGCAATGGGTCTGCGGAAACATTTGTGGTTAAGAGATGGTAAGAGAAATATGCCGCAAGCTCCGTACACCGTAAAGCCGAAGCATAAGCATGAAATTTTTCGGTGGCTGAGTAATGTCAGGTATATATTGTTATGGCTATGTAAGAATTTGGCAGGAAATTTTTACCGGAGTATATATGGTTATATGCGAGAAATATAACGGTTGCATATATATGCCTTTATCTATATATATGCAGGTATCCTTATGGCTATGCAGGAAATATAAGCAGGTGTGTTAATTTCCGGGACAATAAGATGTACGGATTAAAGAGTCATGACTGCCATGTACTGCTTCAATGCCTTTTCCCTATTTTCATTCGAGGGTACATGCCCAAAGAGGTGGTGGAGCCGTTGGTGGCCTTGTCAAGATTCTTTCAGAAGTTATGCACCAGGGAAGTTAAAAAAGCAGACCTCGGGGAGATGCAAGATGACATCATTTTTATCATGTGCAAGCTTGAGAGGATATTTCCCCCAAATTATGGCGTGAAATTTATATGTGAAAATCGAGACGACCGACTGAAAACACAGAATTGTGGGGTGATGGTCCATGGTGGGCAGGATGGCGTTGACTATTACGGTGTCCTTCATTCAGTTGTTGAACTAATTTATGGGAACTGCATGAAAGTGCACTTGTTCAAGTGTAGATGGTTTGATACTAGCCCGGAGAACACAAGGACCGATCAGTACGGAACATTTTCGGTGAATACTGCTACTACCTGGTATGAAGATGACCCTTTCGTTCTTGCCTCATCAGTAAAACAAGTGTTTTACCTGGACGATCTTCTTAACAAAGTCCCGTGGAAGGTGGTTAACCATGTTGCTCATAGAAACATATACAGTGCTGCCACACTTGGTGATACCGCAGATGATGAGGAAGTTACTGCATACCAAGAGCCAAACGCTTTTGACATTCCGGAATCATCTACGATTCGCCTTAATAATGTGAGATCTGGGAGTGTGGTTCGAATTACTGGAGCAGAACTTCTCGATGTTAATCCATATGAAGTTGACGCTGATTCAGATGACGAGGAGCGGCACATATTGCCAGAGGTTACCTATGAAACCGAGTCAGACTCAAGTGATGAAGATGATTACGATTATCATCCTTAGTACGTTGGAAATTGTAGTCCGAAATTGGAACCGTAGTCGGCAAATGTACGTAGTAAAATGTACGTAGTAAAATGTTTAAGGAAATTGTAGTCGGAAAATGTACTCAGAAATTGTATGTAGTCGGAACTGGAACCGTTGTCGGAAATTGAACGTAGTCGGAAATTGAACGTAGTCGGAAATTGAACGTAGTCGGCAATTGAACGTAGTCGGAAATCGGAAATTGAACGTAGTCGGAAATCGGAACCGTAGTCGGAAATTGAACGTAGTCGGAAATCGGAACCGTAGTCGGAAATTATACGTTGTCGGAAATTATGTAGTCGGAAAATGGTCGATCGGATAATAGTCGACAAATAATGACATTACCAACGAGTTGATAAGCAACTCGTTGGTAATGACATTACCAACGAGTTAGCAACTCGTGGGTAATGTCATTACCAACGAGTCAAGTCGTTGGTAATGACATTACCCACGACGTACGTCGTTGGTAATGTCATTACCCACGACGTTGACCTACCTCGCCGGCAATGGTGGCGGTATAGGCAGCTCGAGCTCGATCTCCTCCTCCCCATTTCTCTTCGGCCTATTTCTCTTCTCTCTTCCCTCCCTAAACCCGAAATTCTCACCTCTCCCCTCTCCTCAATCCTCTCTTCTCTCTTCCCTCTCCCCTCTCTTCCTCTCCTCCCCTCTCTCCTCCCCTCTCTCCTCCTCCCCTCCTCATCTTCCTCCTCCCCTCACCTCCGTCGCCGACACGGTATAGCTCGAGCTCCACCATGCCAGGTTTGAGCTCTCTCTCTCCCTCTCTCTCTCCCTCTCTCTCTCTCTCATTCCACAATATTTTTTGTGTGTATTTTAATTAATTAATTTGTGATAATTGTGGGATGTATATATGTATGCATGTGGACATTATTTGTAAAATGTAATTAAGGTATGTATGAAAATTGTGGGAAAAAAATGTGGATAATTGTGGGGTGAAGGAGCAATATATGTGATGTATATATGTGAAAAATTAATTAATATATATGGAATGTATATATATACGTATGTTTGAAAAATGTGGAAAATTAATTAGCTAGGGTGAATTGGATTAATATGTGATGTATATATATATGTGTGAATTAAGGTGAAATTAAGATGCATGATCGATGTATACAAAGTGTATATTTGATGTATATATGTGTAAAAAGTTTAAAGCCGGAAATGATGTATGTATATATGTTAAGATAGGTGATATAGTTGTTAATTTAACGTATAATAGCATGTATGTATTGGAACCATAACAAATCGGAACTGTTTATAACCGGAACCGAGTTGTTTTCAAACGGTTCCGGTTTCAAACGGTTCCGGTTCGAAACCGTTCCGGTTCCGATTTGTTATAGAACCGAATCGGTTTGGAACCGGAACTGTTTGTAACCGGAACCGTTATGTTACAAACGGTTCCGGTTACAAACAGTTCCGGTTTCAAACGGTTTCGGTTACAAACAGTTCCGGTTTCAAACGGTTCCGGTTCCAAACCGTTCCGGTTCTGATTTGTTATAGAACCGAAACGGTTTGGAACCGGAACCGTTTCGAACCGGAACTGTTTGTAACCGGAACCGTTTGTAATATAACGGTTCCAGGTTCAAACGGTTCCTGTTCCAAACCGTTCCGGTTCCAACCCGTTCCGGTTCCGATTTGTTATAGAACCCCAGTTTCCATGACTATTACGGTGTCCATGCCAGGAGGTTTTGTGGCTAATTGGCTTCGGAGAGGTTCCCCGTGTATCTTTGGAGTGTGAGGTGCACCAACCAACAAACGGACGATGCATGTAAATTTTATTTAACATCAGATTGATTACTTAATTATTACTTAAGACTTGCGATAGGTTCAATTAATGATATCAATTTGTTGACATTGTATTATTAGGCAATTTCGTTAATGGGACTGGAAAACGGAAAGGGGCTAGAGGCACCTGCACCGGGAAGAGACTTGAGCAGGCCACCGGCGGAAGGAAAACGCCCATAAGGGCCAATGAGGATGGCGAGGTGATCGAGGCATTCGACACCACGCGCAAATATGTCAGCATGGCCGGTGCGATCGTGCGGGACAAGGTCCCAATGCTTTGGCCAGATTGGGAATCTGTGCCTATCTACGTGAAGATGCAAGTGCATAATGCACTCAGTGTGAGTAAAATCGTATTTTCATTACGTAAATTTTACATTTATTAATTAAGTCCGAATAAATATATAATTTTACCTTTTATATATTCATATTGCAGGTGTGGTTTGACGTGGATGAAGTTCTTATTCACACGTGGGTAGAGCGTCAACTACATATGAGGTGATGTGCTTCGACTTATTTGAATATATATCGAGTTAGATTTTTGTTTATCAAGTGTTTTAATATCTCTAACTTTTTTTCCTTGTTTTAATATAGGTATAAAGAGTGGAAGAACGAGCTTTCTTCCCATTACACTGTATACAAGGAGCTAGGCCGAGGTTCCACCCCTAGCGAATTCCGGTTTAGGGAGTACGAGTGGCTGTGGCTGATAGCCCACTTCGAGCACCCCAAAGCTCGGGTATGCATCCTTAATATATCTTTCAAGCATAATGTATCGTATCAGATTGAAATAGTTAGTTACTAATTTTTTTTCATATGTTTATCAAACAAGGCGATTTCAAAGACGAACCGGGCGAATAGATTGAAAAACACCAGGGCCCATCATGCAGGTTCACTCAACTACATGGGTTGGTCGACTAAGGCGCAGCAACAAAAAGAGTTGAACCCGTTGGTGTATATTCATCAGAAGTTCTACCCGCAGTGCCCTGAAGAAGCGGTAAGTCTTTCGCCTCTCCATGTGTTAATAAAACTATTTTTCAAGATGGAAATAGATTTTGTTAGCTAATACGTTGTTCATTTTCCCTTTTCAATTAGTCGAGAGTGGAGGAGGCGACCGCAGAAGTGACCATGAGTATAGCTCGGACTAACCATCCTGACTGCTCCGAGGAAGAAGTCATCCAGTATGCCTCTCAGATCGATCCGCTTGATCCTCCGATAGCGGCTCGGATCATGGCAAAAGCGTGCGGGACTGGAAAGAATACCTACTACTGTAAGGGAATGGGCACGGCGGGCGAATGACTATTGAAGAACACTTCAGAATACTCTACCGGGTCAAGAAGTTCAACTTCTAGTCGTAACCTCGCGGCGGAGCATCATAGGACGCAGAGGGAGTTGGAGGAGCAAAAGAGGCAGATGGCCGAGTACCAAATGCAGCAGACACAGGTGCAGGCTCAGATGTACACATGGATGCGGACGACGTACGAGGCTCAGACTACCGGACAACCCTTCCCCACACCTCCCCCGATCCCTCATATCCCTACCTATCCACCACCACCACCGCACCAGTCAACGCCAGAGCAAGACCAAGGTAGCCACCGGAATTCAAATGAGTACATGGATTACTTCAACCCTGATGACCCGCAAGTTCCTGGACCTGACCTGTAGTTGTAGTTAATTTTTTTATCGTCGTTGCTATTTGTAGTGTACGTTGGACATTTATGTTGAACTTGTATGACTGTCTTTGCTATGTGTACTGTTGAACTTGTATGATTGTACGGTTTATCCGGTTCAATGCAGGTTATGGAATTTGGCCCAATCCAGAACCGCGTTTTTTTTTCAAAATTTTTCCCCACATTGCCGGCGACATGGACTCGAGTCGCTGGCAATGTCTCACATTCCGGCCACGGCGGCGCTGCCATTGCCGGCGACGCCTTGACATTGCCGGCGACGCAAGTCGCCGGTGATGTCTCGGACATTACCGGCGACGGCGTTTCCCGTCGCAGGCAATGTCAACACCGGCGGGGGATCTCCGGTAATGTCAATTCCGGCGAAAAAAAAAGACAAGGCCGGCGACGGAAAGTCGCCGGTAATGTCTCCATTTCTGGTAGTGGCACCAATCCCATCCGGATTTCTCAACATATCAACAATAATGTAAAATAATAAATATATCTGTACTTTACTGAAATCCGGAGTAAAATCATATAGTATACACAACAGAATACTCAGAGCGACCTCTAATGTATAATCATATACGTATACCACAGTAGGTAGAACAATAAACCTACTGGAAGAAACAAGGTAGCTCGAGCACTATGCCTCCGACCATGACGTGCGACACCAGAGTCCGAACTGCAAACTAGGCACGGAAACCGAAAAGCCCAGGGGAAAGACATGAAAACCGTTAGAGTGAGTGGACGAAAATAAATGTCTTTCACCAAGTAATATATGTTATAAAAACATATGCGAGTCGAAAGTATAAATAATCAAATGGTACACGAGAGAGACTCTAACTCCTCACGCGTCCGAGTACACGAGGGAGACTCTAACTCCTCAGAATCACGGAGTCCCTGACTTCCACGTGATTCTTAGCCAGAAAGGCCTCGGTTCCGGGGAAACGCCCCTCGCCGGTCAGGTCGGGGTAACGACGCCCCTCCTGGTAGGCCTACCATCGGGGATCAGCCGAGATGCAAGTGTATCGATACAACAACGTAACTGAGACTGTACTCTGTGAAAATCAAATCATAAATAGTTCGATGCAAATGCATGAAACAATATATAAGTGTATGTATATTCGTATACGCATATCCGTATATGTATAATCGTAAAACACATGCTCATGTAATCCGAAATCTCATATGCATGCCCAAGTTCGTAAAACGTGTATAAAGACTCGCAAACAATCCGTGAAAAGAAATTGTCCACTCACAGACTAGCGTAACGCAGTTCGCGTTAACCCGTGATCCGACGAAAAATCCCTCGCCAAACGAACGATCACGAACCCCTGAATAATCACAAAGTTCATTTCTCAAAATCATAACTCGACAATTCAAGACAAATCACGAGAAACCACCGTTCTCGGAAACACGTAATCCGATTACGACAGATTGTCGAAAATCCTAAAATCACACCTCAATACCTCGATGTACTTTCGGATGCTCTACTCGAAAAACGAACCTCCCCACTGTGATCGGGGCGGGATTTCGAGTGAAACGACATGTAACTTGTTGAAAACCCCAAAAAGTCAAAGTTTGACCGTTGACCGCCGCCGGCGGCGGCGCCACCACCAACTTGAACATTCCTCGGCAGAGCAACCCTTATTCCATGCAAAATCACTCACTGAGCAACTTTGTCAATTGCAACGAAGGCCAATTCTCACTCTAACTAGGTCAATTTCATACAAAACCGAATTGGTACCAAATTTTCAAATCCAAAATTCTCCAAGCACAAATCGAATTGGAACTCCATACTTACATGGTTAGAATCTAGGTGATGAGAGCTTCAAAGCCCACTTCAAATTTCAGCTCAATTTGGTCGGAATCTAAGAACCCGAATTCATCAAAATTTTCTCATTTTTGGCCGGAAATATCTCCTCCTCCGGCGAGCCTCGCCGTGCGTGGTGGCCGGGGATGTGACGGGGACATCAAGGCGAAGGGAATGGGCCCAAGGTCAAGCCGTGGGGTGGCCGGAATCTTCGCGCCGCCATGGAGGCCGTCAGTCACCGTCGAACTCTTCTCCCTTGCCGAGTTGACCAAGTCAACTCCCATTATGGTAATGTTTGACTTGCCCAAACAGGTAACTTCTATTTATGGACTTACCCAAAATGGAAATCAACAAACACACTTTTCGGCAAACTTCAAATACCCGTAACTTCTTCGTCGTAATTCCGATTCCGATAATTCTCGTGGCAACAAACTCGACTCGACATGTTCTTCAATTATCACCCGAAGTCAAACACATCGACCAATCGGATAAAAAGTCAACTGTTCAAACCAACACATATTTAAACCGACTAAATAATCAACAATCGGAAATATTCCCAACTTAATCTTCGTAACTCAGAAAAATCCTCCGGAAGTTCCAACGAGCTCAAATTTAAATTCTCTACAACTTCCGTGAAGAAGCCGAAACCAAATTCTCGTCCGGTAATTTAGTCGCTAAGAAATCCGCCATATAAACTCGATTATATCAAAACTTCAAATATTCATAACTTATTCCTCGGTCGTCCAAATAACGATCCGGAACCGCCCACGAACTCGAAATCACACGTACAACGACTCTCGAGAAGAGACCCAGCTCCAATTCTTGGCCAATGATTTAGTCGTTAACAAGCCTGGCGATTCAAATAACTGTCGTAAATCTGCGACTACGCGATAACCTCGTAGATTAAGCTGATTACACTGCTGATTCTATTCTGGGTCGTCACAGGTGCCCACCATGAATAAATCTCATAAATGCATCATGGACCAAATCCGCAGTTGGGTTCCAAGAATGGGGGCTGGCACCACTACTACTGGATGAGGCACCATGGTAGCTGTACCCTGAATTGAAGTTTGTTGAGCTGAAGTCTACTGCTTCACCATGCTCTCTCCACGTAGTGTAACTCCACATCATACCATTTTCGTACAGGTGTTGCATCATAACATTAACCTCCACATATCGGTAGTTAAGACATTTTTTGCATGGACACCTGAAAACGCTTCTCTCCCTGACCGAGTTCCATCACAAAATTCACAAATTCTCTGATTTTGTCCATATACCGAACATCACTTCTATTCCGCAACTTTATCCAACTCTTGTCCATACTTCTACGAAATTTAATAATTATCATATTAGTCAACTATTATATATACATATTTTAAAATAATTATTAAACTATTATATATACATATTTTCAACTACCTTATTAACATATAATTAATTAAAATATTTATTAATTACCTTTATTAATTAACAGTGAATCTATTGTACATCAATTACTTTAATCTAACATGCATGTACGTTTTAACTAAATATTTATCAAATTTTTAAACATCCATGCGTACTAATTAATTAACTAATATATATATATATCGATCAATTACGTAGCTTAATTACAAATATTAAACGTACTAACAATTCAATCAATCAAATGTACAATTAATGATATATATAAACGTTAAGGTTGTTGAAAATTAACTACGTATGTACTTAGCCTTCACCGATATGGCGAATCGATGGTCAGAGCCGGAGATAGTGCCGATTGTATGTGTGAGGAGAGAGAGTGAGATGATCAAGAGAGAACTAGTTACTTTTTTAATTGATGAGGAGAGAGTCATCAAGAGAGAATGAGAATGAGAATGAGATGGCCCGAGCGAAGGAAAAGAATCTGGCACAATATATAATTCTATTTACTTAGACGACGGAACGACCTTTCATTGTCTAAGTAACTACTTAGACGACGAAGCGTCGGTGCGTCGTCTAAGTCGTCACTTAGAGGACTGAATATGTGTCATTTTCGTCGTCTAAGTATGACTTACACTACCGTTGCAAATACTACAGCCGACGATATATGTAAAACTATAGCCGACGAGATAAAAATCTCGTCGACTATAGTGGAAAAAATGAATTTTTTTAATTTTTTTTTAAAACTCGTCGGCTATAGTACTATAGCCGATGATAATGGATAAAAACCTCGTCGGCTATACTATTACCGACAGGTTTTTACCAACGGACTTTAGCCATGCAACGATATTTAAGGGTCGTTGGCTGGCTAAAACCTGTCGGTAATAGTATAGCTGACGAGGTTTTTATCTATTATCGTCGGCTATAGTACTATAGCCGACGAGTTTTTAAAAAAAAATAAAAAAAATTCATTTTTTCCACTATAGCCGACGAGATTTTTATCTCGTCGGCTATAGTTTTACATATATCGTCGGCTATAGTATTTGCGGCGGTAGTGTTAGACGATGGAAAAAAAAATTAAGACGGCGCAACTTATTTTCATCGTCTAAAGTCCACTTAGACGACGAAACCTTACTAAGTTGTTTTTTCTTGTAGTGATTTGACATCAGAGCAGCTATACATACTATGCTAGCTATTATAAATAAACTACTAGCACGTAGGATCAACATCAGAATCTATGACGGGTATTGCTATGCCTCGATTCGAGTGCAGGTCTGACCTCCACTGAAAATCTACAAAGTTTGGCATTTGAAACCGAAAGGCCTAAGGAAAGGCATCTAAAAATAAGAAAATTTTTAGAGTAGTGGACGAACATAATAATCGAGTATACGTGAAAAAAAAAACAAAGATAATTTATGCATTTCTACAAAACAACTGAAAGTAAAACGCTAATTAATTAAGCGAGTCGAGAGTAAACTCTTAATGTGCGTGGTGCGGAGGCGTCGTCTAGGGATCTCTAATCTAAGACGATACTGTATGTGCAAGGTGGTTCCAGGTCGGGGCCTCTAACCCATCTTGGGGCCCTCGTAAACGAGTAGCTATGCATCGATGCAATGAAAGAAAATATGCACATAAGCCTTAATAGTAGAACTAAAACTAAACACTGAACTGAAATGGAAAAACTCACACATAAATTATAAAAATAACGATGACTTGCTACAACAGTGAAAATGAAATGTCCACTCACAGAAACGGCTATCTCTGAGGTCTAACGGAAGTCCCTTCACCAATATCTCGATTGAGGTCTCCTGAATTCAAGATACGAAAGATTTAATGTCAAACATCATTAAATAGCTTAAACCTAGCTTAAAACTACCTGAAAAACCCGTACGAAGATTTTAAGTGTCCCCCTCACCGGAGATCCGTCGTGGACGCGCCGCCTCCTGCAAATTTTCCGGCGAAGCCGAAGCCTACATGATTAGCTTCCCCTTAAAGGCCTCAACAACTTTCCCTTTTTTGACAGAGTGAGATTCGTCGGCGGCATGGCTGAAATCGCCGCCACAGCTGGGAATCCCCATCTCTGGCCACTAACAGCGGCAAAAAACCTACCAAAATCTTTCTCTTCTCAACCCCAACAATTTCTCTCACTACCATCTCACCCAATTCTGCTTGACGTGGCTAGAATTCACCCTAAAAGCCATCGACTTCAAAATCTCCGGAAAGCTTTCGAGCTCGAATCCGGCCCCATCGAGCCCCCTCGTGCCTCAAGCCACACCAAACCACGCTCCTATAGACCTAAGCTACAAAATCTCCATACCAACAACCCCCAATTTGGCTGGAGCACCGTCGGACTCGGTAGCAATACTCCGTCGAGGGAAACTGCGTCAGTTCTCTCTCCGGCGTACCTGTATGTCCCAAAAACATACATCAACAAGTTCAAGAAAGAGAGGAGCTTCACTTTTATACCTCAATCATTGAAAATGGTGGCCAAGCGGTGAAATTTCCGGTGGGTCGGCCTTGGGTCGAGTTGGTTCGACTGCGCGGGTCTCTCTAATAAACGGGTCCGGCTCAGAGAGGTTATGGGTAGGATTTTGGTCCTAACCCAAGGTATACCCTAAAACCCTTAGAGATTAACGGCCAAGATTAAAACACAAAGATATCTAATAGCTGAGATTAATTCATCAATAACTTAATTTCTTTTTAACCAATTTCCTCTACCAACTTAAAAAATGAATAAAAATTAGCTCACATATCCGAAAAATCTTCCAAAATTCTTACAAACTCAAAATAAAATTTCCTACAACTTTCATGAAGAATATAAAGTCTAATTCATAAAGTAGGAAAAAGTCGATAAATGACTCATTAATCGCGACTAACATGTGATTAATCCAACATATTGCATTAATTATGTAATAATTGTTCCGGGTCATCACATATACTCCTAGGTCAAGTTGAAATCGACGGCCTAGATCTAAGTTTCCAACGATCTGACGGTCAACAAAATTTTACCATTCATACATTTAAAAAAAATTACATAACATTCTAAACTTCTAAAATTCGTAACAATTAACTCGGACCTCCAAAAAATGTAATAAAAATATGCACGAGTTTGTAATAATATTCTCTACAACTTATGTGAAATAAGTGACTCCAAAATTATAACCTATAAAAAAGAAATTTTTAATCGCGAGGAATTACAATAAACATCAATAATAAACTAGACTTATGAAGATTAAATGGCTAATTTTGAATTCGGGTCGTTCCCTATTCACTGCCTCTATACAACTGCCCACTGCTGCCACAAACCAACCCACAACCACCATTGTTCTAGCCGCCACCCTTCACAAACAAAACCCCAAAATCATCCACCTATGGAGATTGCACCGCTTAAGGGTTCGAAATCAAGTGGGTGCAGCGGTTCACATCCACCGTGTGAGGTCACTGCCAAGGAAACGGAATCCTTAGCTCGTCGGCAAGCTTGGCTGGACGCGATTGACAAGCTCCAAGAGAAGTTTCAAGCTCACTATGAGAAGTTTAAAGCTTAAAATAAGGAGTTTGAAGCTCGCCATGAAAGTCGCCATGAGGAGATCCAACAACGTCAGCAGCTGATCAAGACGGAATTGCAATCCGAGCCACAACCTCACCCAGATATACTTGCTCAGGCTGACATACAGAAGAAGAAATCAAAGCCCATTCTGACCGAGGTTTCGATTTCCGAACATGATTCTCTCAACGACGACGGTTCTGAAATGGAGTCTAGTCGCGTCATCTCTGATTTCATGGTCAAGTATTAGAAACGATGTTCGATAGTGGCCTCTCCGATACTGCAACTGGTCCTGTATCCTGAAATTCTCACGGACTGTGACCAAGTCTGACCGCATATGCAGCAAACTGATTCGTTGCTGGTCATCAACTCATCAGCGAACCTGGGAACGTTGTCATCACCTATAACACCAGCCAAGGCTAATTTCCTCATCTCTGAGCATCCTAGATCTAATTTGAGTCATGAAGATGTGATATCTGGGTTGAACTATGTTTTGGCTACTGATGTGATGGTTGGGAAGGGTATTACTAGTTCTGACCATGTTGTTCGTGTCAATGGTTATGCGAATGGTATGAGAGGGACTGAGACTAACAATGGTGGGAAAAACAAGATTTTATCGAAGAAAGGAGAATATGGGGATATGTTCTGGCTCCTATTACTGAGATATTTTGTGAGGGAGAACATGTGACATTAAACGAACTGAGATATGATGATGATGATGATTTTGGTGGTGTTAATAAACAAATGTCTAAGAAATGCATGTTAGTATAGTTGCCTCTTATGAATGAGATAGACTTGGGGCGAAATGAGAAGGGTGATGATTGAAAGTCAGATGAACATACTGGTTCAATATAACCAGAATTTTATCTCTCTCTCTTTCTCTCAAAGCTTAATTTTTCTACTTTCTTCTCGGATGTCATTTTATGGTTACGACCCCGGTGGGGATCCTAACACTGCCACCTACTCTTCCTCCGTTTGCGGCTCCCATAGCCAATCGGCATCACGGGTCCATGGTGCTCCTCACCGTGCGACGCCGAAGACCGTCGGCGAACGAACCTGAGATCAGCACAGGTCACACCACCATGTATGATGTTGTCCATCTTGTCGCCGCTTTCCGTCGCAAGTCACACGACCGGGTGCGACCCTTCCTATACGGGCTGCTCCCCAAAATCCACGACTCAGACTCGTTCCAGATTCGTGGGTCATGAACCGACCAAGAACCCATTCACAGGTCAAACCGGGCCGAACCTGAACCCAAATTAGCCCGTCCAAAACTCTTTTGGGCCTGGACCTCTGCTGATGTGGCAACACGTCAAATTTTGCTACTGATGTGGCAGAACATGAGTGGTCCACGTGTCACAGAGTGGGCCTTCAGTTTTCAAATTCGTACTACGCACATGCGTGCATACACACCGACTTTGACCAAAATCCAAACATTGACTTTTCAAAGTTAATTTTAATGTGACACTTGTCTACTTTAATTCCAGGATTGTTCTCCAGATTACAAGTTTGTCATTATATGTAAAGATTGAGAACTAAATTTGAAAAATCAAACATGCGAGACTATTAAACGTGAAGCAGACCTTACACTACCACATATGGCATCATTACCGGCGAGATTACCGGAGACAAGGTCGGCGACCGGAAAAGTCGCCGGTAATGTTCATCATTATCGGCGACTTACTCTGTCGCCGGTAATGTCGCCGGAAAATCGCCGGTAATGTTTCAAAACATTACCGGCGACTCCAACCGTCGCCGGCAATGTCAAGCCGAACATTTCCGGCGTTTTTCCGGTCGGAATTTCGCCGGAAATGTGTGGCTCGACATTGCCGGCGACAGTTGGAGTCGCCGGTAATGTTTTGAAACAATACCGGCGATTTTCCGGCGTAAAGTCGCCGGTAATGTCTTCATTTCCGGCGACTTACTCCGTCGCCGGCAATGTCTCTTATATTAGACGCAGATTGCAGGAGCTCGATCATTCATTCATTTTGATCGAAACAAATCCAGAGAAATCGAAAGAAGGAAAACGTACGCTCTGAAATCGGTCATTCGGTATATTGTCAAAATTGAGGCGCGCGTCGAAAACTCGATCACTCGGGAAGCTATATATATAGGTACGTGTATATATACGTATATGTGTATGTATATATATATATGTGTGTGTGTGTGTGTGTTGATCAAATCCAATTCGTGAGATATATATGAAATGTTGTTGATGTCACGGAAACGAGAAAACTGCTTGTAGTTAATCTTATCTTGTGTCTGAATCAACGACTGGTATTATCCACTACAAGAAAATTGCACCTAGACCACGGACCATTTCCGTCGTCTAGGTGCAGTTTTCCGTCGTCTAAGTACTTGGACGACGGAATCTCCGTCGTCCAAGGTCCGTGCTCCAAGTGCTGTCGTCCAAGAACCTGGACGACGGAGATTTAGTGATCCGTTGTCCAAGTTCACTTGGACCTCGGACATTATCCGTCGTCCAGGTGTTCACCTGGACGACGGAGAACTAAGTCTCCGTCGTCCAGGTTAACACCTGGACGACGGAGAACGGCAGGGTTTAGGGGTTAGGGGTTAGGGGTTTAGGGTTTAAGGTTTAGGGTTCTGCACCTGGACGACGGAGATTATGTTCTCCGTCGTCCAAGTGAATATTTAATTTTTTTTAAAAATAAATTGAAATTAAATATTATTATTTTAATTTATTATTATTTTAATTTAAATAATGAAAAATGCTAAAATTAAATAAATAAACTAAATTTTGAATATTAATTAATTAATAACTTAATTATTAAATAATCAAAGTAAATTAATTTGTACATACGAAAAAACCCATAAATTAAAAATTAAATTATTGTTCGGAATGCTCCCAAGAAACGAGATAATATACTACTAGCTAACTAATACACTGGAGGAGCAGATGCGCCGCCGAGTCCTCCGCCTCCAGCCGGGTCGTTGTCGTCGGGGTGTGGGTTCGGAGGAGGTTGACATACTTCTCGATTTTGTTCCATGAGGGCGATGAGTTGGGCTATTTGTGCTTGTTGTTCGTCAAGTCTTTGCCGCATTGTCTCATTCTCCTCTCGTGCCAGTCGAGCCTCTTGAATGGCTGCTTCGACGGCCGCAGCCTGACTCCTTCTCCGCTGCCCCGAACCTCCCGTAGATGATGAGCCGGAGGTCGTCGACAAATCTCGTACCACCCTAGGCCCAAAGTGCCTAACCTCCTTGCCAGCTCTACGACCGTAGACCTCATCCGCGATTGCAATTTGGCTCTCTAAGGATAGAGGAGGCAGGTCTTCCGGCGGCACATCTGGGAACGCAAGCTGAGTGTTGGCCAACTCTTCATGCGCACGCTCTATCGCCCTTGCCTACAAAAGAATAATTAATTTATTATAATGAAATCATATTTAAATAATAATTACTATAATTAAAAGCATATATATATATATCACTTACGCCGCATTGACTCGCTTCATTATCGAGCCCTGGCGTCACGTACGCGCTTACGCTTGCATCAAGATAAGGGTGTTTGGAACCCTTATCCTTGTGCTCCTTGGCAATTTGAATGAACTGCTTGGCGCCGGTAGTATGGTGTTTCTCCTTCTTCCCCCGGTTGGCTTTGTTAACACCGGAGAATTTCTGTTACACAACATAATTAAATCATTAAAAAATGAATAACTACAATTTAAATAATTCAATTATCTTAATTGAAATAAAAAAAATAAATTAATACCTTAAATTGTTCATCGGCAAAGTGGTTACACAACCACTCCCACTCATCTTCTCTCTCCCCTTGCAGCTCTACCGGGGGAGGCACGGGACCGACATCTTTGAAGTACTTATGGAGCCTGTACTTCCAATCTTTGTAGATGGAGTTGGCGGTTTGGTTGATATGCCTCAACATAGCCGGTGTCGGATCCACGTCAAATTGTTCCTATCAAAAATAAATAGAAAATTATAATCGTATATATTATGAAATTTTAGGCCGAGATTAACAATATTATATAATAACTAAATTGAACGTATTACGTATCGAAAGATCTTTGAAGACTTTCGCCTTCTCATGATCCGGCGCCTCCTTCCAAGTAGGGGCAGTGATACGAACCCGGTTACGGATGATTGACCCTATCCCATGCGCCGAGAGACTTGCTAGCTGAGCTGTGGGAGGGCCACCGGTGAATTCGTCGTACGACAAGTCGATCTTTTTACCGGTCGCCTTGCAAATACAATCCGCTTTGCCCCCTTTAACGAGACCCCGAGTCCTTTTCGGTTCCGGGTCAGTGGGGGCCCTCCTTTGTCTACGGCGGGCGCTGTACATGATTGATTCGGCGGTCGAGGACGCCTGAGTACTTCCCGTTGAATGGGTACCGGGCGTCGGAGATTGGAAGGGGTCGACGTCATCACCGCTCGAGATGAATGGGGGAGCGGGAATTTCCCCAGAGGGCGCTACGGACGGACCAGATGATCCGTCCGGATTGAGAGCGTCGTTGCCCTCCGGTGGTAATTCCCAACCGACTTGGTCCGCCAAGCGGCGGAGCATGGCATCTTCTGCCTCTTGTTTGGCTTTCTTCTTGCCGGATGTCGTCTTTGGCGGAGCCATTTAAACCTAAGAGTAGGGTGTTAAAATACCTACTTACCATAATAATTATAACTTAAAAATTTACGCTAATTAATTAAGTACGTTTAAGATTTAAATAGAGTACACTAGCTTGGAATTTTCGGTCGTTCAATGGACGTGCGACCCGCGCGATAAAGTGTAAATTTTCAATTAATCAGCCTTGGTTAAATCGAAAAACATGGCCAGTTAGGGATAGAGATAACGCGAGAGGCAGGACTAATTTCGACAAAAGTCTTTCTTAGTCCAAATCCTGTCACCAGTCATAACCCGTTTCTAGACACCATGTCCGACATTCGGCCAATTTTTCGAAAATTTACACTCCCTCAAGTCCTTTGCAAACTCCGCCCTCAACCTCGTGTACATAACTTCACTTAGGTTATGGTGTGCTGTGATGAAATCCACACATCACGAGGGGTTAAGGAGATAAACAAGGAAAAGAGGCGACATCTATTCCAAAGAGTGCGACTTAATTACACCAAGCCTATGTACTAAATTTAAATCGAACACGTACTACCATGTAATTTACTCGAAAATACACGTAATTAATTATCTTTTAATTAAAACAATAAATAATTACAATAATAAATTATTATTTATCATGCATATAATAATAATTATTCATTTACCAATATAATTAATTATTATTAACAATAATAATTATTGCTATTATTTAATTTGAACTAACAAATATAAAATTATTACCAAATAATTAATGTATACTAATAATAATTATCCCAATATTAATAATAACAACTCATTAATAATTATAATTATAACTATTAATTATTTTAAACTAATTAATAAATTAAAACTATTTATTAATTAAATAATTAATTAATTAACAAAAATGTAAAAAAGGTAAAAAATAGAATTATTACCGAGTCGGAATGTCGCCGGAATATCGAAAGAGTTGAGTCGTCGGAGAGGAGGAACCACGCCGGAAAAAATGTCGTCGGAGCGTCGCCGGAGGAGGATCGCCGGAGGAGAGGAGAGGAGAGGAGAGGGAGAGGAGGAGATGGAATGATGAGAAAATGAGGGGGGGTGCACTTGGACGACGGAAATAGTGGTTTCCGTCGTCTAGGTGGCGGTTTAAAAAAATTCAACCGGCGCGTAATTAATCGGCGGGACGTTTTGAACCGCCACGATTTTGGACTTAGACGACGGAGAATTCATTCTCCGTCGTCTAAGTGAAAATTCAAGCGGTCCCAAAAACGGAAGCGGTAAAATGAACCGCCATAATTTTGGACTTGGACGACGGAGATGGTAAGTTTCCGTCGTCCAGGTGAAAATTACATGAAAAAAAATAAACAAAAATAAATTTGAACCGCCATGATTTTTGAACCTGGACGACGGAGATGATCATTCTCCGTCGTTCAGGTGAACACCTAGACGACGGAAAATGACCATCTCCGTCGTCCAGGTTCAAATTACGTAAAAAAAATTTAAAAAATAATTCGCTAGGAATTTAACGATCTGTCGTTCGAGTGAAATAGTCGTACAATATTGATGAACGCATCGTATATATGAACAGTTAAATTTGAACCGCCGATTAATTTTACATATTGAAACATGTTAAGTATCGACTAATCTTTACGACTTAAGTGTTCATGAGTAGAGGCTCATTTGCAGCAGAGTATTAACGAAATTGAATTTGGACAAAACAACCGTTGGATATGTTCGTCGTAACATAATATATAATTGTCTTCAAAGGACCATAAAATAATAAGTTCGGGAAGGGTTTGATCGGCACAGTCAACCGCAAAACCGATAATTTCACAAACCGGAAACGTGGATACAAGGCATTTCGCAACTCCGATTTTCGAACCGTCGAAGCTCACACACCAAGAATTGTTTACTCTAAAGTCTTGATGAAAAGAAAATGCATTGGAAGAAGGTCTAGATGGTCGTTGTCATAGAAAAAATTACGATATCTGCACCTGGGCGACGGATTTGATCGTTTCCGTCGTCCAGGTTTATACCTGGACGACGGATATTAAGTTATCCGTCGTCCAGGTTCTAACCTGAATGACGGAGAATGACGTTCTCCGTCGTCCAGGTGTATAGACCCTGAATTCAGGGGTTAGGGCCTTACTGTTTAGGGTTTAGGGTTTGTGAACTTAGACGACGGAGAATGACCATTCTCCGTCGTCCTAGTGTTTACCTGGACGACGGATAATGACCATTCTCCGTCGTCCAGGTGCATAGACCCCGATTTCAGGGGTTAGGGCCTTAGGGATTACGGTTTAGGTCGTCCCCGGTCATTTGTGTACGTGTCCGTTCAATTATTCTGATTCAAAAATATAATTGAAAAATTTATCGATCGATCCGATCGAACTGCTAGATTTAGGGTCAAGGATTTAGCTAGGGTACGTTTTATATGAGATTGAGATTTGGCGCCAATATTTATTAATTTCTCCGTTGGCCAGGATATATAATTCGGATTAATTTCTTACCGTAAACCGGCATCGATCATATATATATTACAATAATTACAGTAATTAATTACCAATTAATCTCCCTCGTCGTATGACCGTACTCTTCGTCATAATCATCATCGTCCTCATCCCCGTTAGTCGACGGCTCATCCTCGTCATCGTACTCAACATCGTCCGACGAATAACCTGAGTCCTCGTCCGCGTCCTCTTCCTGCTCGTCTTCTTCATCTACCTCATCGATAATCTCATCTTCAGTTAGATCTGTACAACCATCAGGCATGGGTAACCGTTCACCATCTTGAACCAGGTCCATTATATCGGAGCGGACCATAGAAATATTAGGCTCTTGATAGGCAGGAATGTCTCTTTCTGGTTCAGCAGCATCTTCAGTCGTCGCCGGTGTCCCTTCAATTGTCTCTGTATTCCATATTCCTCGGTGAGAGATATGGTTCAGTATTTTCCACCCTTCACCGGCTTTCGGATCGTCGAGATAGAACACCTGCCGAACTAAGGTGGCGAGAGCGAAAGGCTCATCCTCATACCAGTGCGAGTTTGTATCGACTGATAATAGTCCCAGGTCTTCCTTTGTACGCTTGAACCATCTGCACTTGAATAGGAAAACGTTGACATCATTCCCGTAACATAGCTGAACCACGTATACAATAGCCCCGTAATATAGATCATTGTCTTTCCCAACCGCTACCCCACTGTTTTGTGTTCTTCTTCCTTCGTCTCGGGCCAATGAATGGAACTTTACACCGTTCACAAAACATCCGGGATAAATATAGTGTTTAACCGGCTTCCCGGCTAGCAAGTGCTTTGGCCATGACCACCACCCTCCGTGGTTATCAGATTTTTGCAGATCAATCATCTGCGAAAAAGGGCAAATTAATATAAGGGTTTATTTTCTACAAACATGAGCGATATGTATTTAAATAATCTCATCCGAGTCGTACGTACGTACCCATTGGAAGAAATAATCAGGAAACTTCTTCTTAACCATTTTCTCAATCCACGCCGAACTCTTGTTTTGATTTAACGCCTGAAGCCTCTCCCTGTATGACATCATGTACGGCTCAACTTCGTCACAGTCTCGCAACACTACCCAATGTGCCTCAATAAGTTCTTTCCGTGTTAACGATTCCTTTAATACTCCTCTGAACGGTCGGACGACATTGGTGACGACAGAAAGATTGATGCGGGCACTGCGATCGGAGGCAGTGGGAGGGGGTGGATCTTTGAGGTACCTGTTGCAGTAAGTAACACACTCATGCATTAGGTATGTCTCTGCTATGGAGCCATCCGGGGCCGACCTGTTTTTGACAAATGACTTATACTGTCCAAGCTGTCTACAAAATCAAACGTACACATTACATAAGTACATATAGCTAGCTAGCTAGTATATATATAATCTCCAGTGGAACAAATTAATTTATTAGTTGTACGTACATTTCTTGAGGATACATCCAAGTGTACTGGACCGGACCAGAAATGAGCACCTGCTCGGGTAGGTGGATCATTAGGTGAATCATGATGTCAAAGAAAGCAGGGGGGAAAATCCTCTCTAGTTTGCAAATGATGTGCACAATTTGTTGTTGCAATTCCACCACATTTGACTTTAATTCTCTGGCGCATAACCTCTGCCACCACCTGCACAATGCCACTATTGGTTCTACGACGTCCCGAGGCAAGTATGGTCGAATTACCACTGGAATCAGACGTTGCAGCATAACGTGATAGTCATGTGTCTTTAGACCAACAAACTTGTGTTGCACCTCGTCCACTGCTCCAGTTATAGTAGCTGCATACGTAGCCGGATAACGAACGCCCTTAAACCAGTGAAATACAGATCGTTTAAGCGTCGGCTTCACTGTGTAAGGTGCATCTGGTATCTTGTTGTACACTCCTTTCCTATCCCTCCTCAACCACAAGGGACGACGTAGATTCATTGATTCCAAATCTTTGCGCGCTTTGGGAGTATCTTTAGTCTTGAACTTAATACCGAGAATTGTTCCCACCACGCTGTCGCACACATTCTTTTCTATGTGCATCGCGTCCAAGTTGTTCCTCAGCTTCAACTTCGACCAGTAAGGGAGTTCAAAGAATATACTCTTGTGATCCCAATAGCTCAGATCATGTGGAGGAATTGGATTGCATTTCTTTACATCCGCATCATTGCTCAACACACCAAAGTCGAAATAGCTCAACCTCTCTAAAATCTCTTCGCCCGACCAACTACGGGGTTTAGGATTGTTCTCTACCGTACCGTCGAAATGAGCTTCATCCTGTCGCCACGGGTGGTCGTGAGGAAGCCATCTACGGTGACCCAAGTAACACACCTTCCCCGCGTGCCAACTAGAGTTCACGTCGTCCAAACATATAGGACATCCATTATATCCTTTTGTCCTGAAGGCTGCCAACATCCCATAAGCTGGAAAATCGCTGATCGTCCACATTACGGCAGCCCTCATCGTGAACATCGTGTCAGTGAATTTGTCATAAGTTGGGACTCCATTTTCCCACAACAGTTTCAGCTCGTCGATCAAAGGTCTGAGGTAGACATCTAAGCACTTCGATGGAGATTTAGGACCTGGAATTAATACGGTAAGGAAATTAAATTCCTTGTTCATGCATATCCACGGAGGCAAGTTGTACGGCATCAGAATAACTGGCCAAGTGCTTACGGCGGAGCTATTACTTCCCCAAGGATTGAATCCGTCTATAGATAGGCCGAGTATAACATTTCTAACCTCTGAAGCAAAGTCTCCAAATTCTCTGTCGAAATGTTTGAAACCCTCCCCATCCGCGGCGTGTCGCAGGACATCGTCATCTATTCGCTTTTCTGCGTACCATCACATCGCCTCTGCTGTGTGTAGAGACATGTACAGGCGCTGCAATCTGGGAATCAAGGGAAAATATCGAACAACTTTCACAGGAATTCTCTTTTTCGAACTCTTCCTATTCAATTGGAATCTGCACTGGCCACATACGGGACAATAGTCCAACTCTTTATACTCTTTGTAAAATAGCACACAATCATTCGGACATGCGTCAATTATCCTGTACTTTAGGCCGAGGCTGCTCAGGATATTTCTAACCTTATAATGAGATTTAGGAAGATTGTGATCATCAGGAAGCAACTTACATATTTGCTCCTGAATTTCGTCAAAAGCACTCACTGACATTTTGTGCTTCACTTTTATCTTCATTTGCTCCATCACATATTGCAACACATTCTCTCGACATCCAGGGAACACCGGGGTCTGCGCTTCAAGTAGTATCCGGTTGTACTTTTCCATCTCACTGGTGTCAGTGGCCAAGCTAGCTGCGGGGAATGTGTCATCATGCTTATAAGTGGTACTGTAACCTCCGTCTTGGTGTTGGTGTCCACCATGACTACATCCCGGAAACGCATCACGGACCAAATCTGTAGTTGGGTTGCAAGCTGGGGGTCCGGCACCACTGCCGCTGGATGAGGCACCATGGTAACTGTACCCTGAGCTGAAGTCTGCTGCGCTGAACTCTACTGCTTCACCATGCTCACTCCATGTAGTGTAACTCCACATCATACCATTTTCGTACAGGTGTTGCACCATAACATTAACCTCCGCATACTGACAATTAAGACATTTCTGACACGGACACCTGAAACGTTTCTTTCCCTGACCATGTTCTATCGCAAAATTCACAAATTCGCTAATTCCATCCATATACCGGACATCACATCTATTCTTCAACTTCATCCAACTCTTGTCCATACTGCTACAAAATTTTATAATTAATTAATTATTACATATATATATATTTCTCAATTAATTTACGCTTAATTATACGTACTCGATCTACATCGATCCATCAATTACGTACGTACGTAATTTAATCGATCTGTACATATATATATATAGCTAACATCAGCTAACATCCTTGCATGTATATATGTACGTACGTTTTCACTAAATATATATTAATTAATTAATTAATTAAGCAAATTTTAACTGCGTACGTACGTACCTGCTGGCCTTCTCGATATCTGTACGTTAATTAAGCTAACTAGCTAGTCAGCGGAGATCCCTTATCGATCCTGATTCTTCTCGGCCTAGCTTCTAGCTAGCTAGCTCCCTAGCTTCTCCTTCTCCCTTCTCCTTCAATTCTTCTTCAAATGGAATGAATAGATCGAGGCCAGGAATGAATTCGATCAACTTATATAATGCTTCACTTAGACGACGGAGGTGTCGGTACGTCGTCTAAGTGGAAGTACGTTTCGTATACTCAGACGACGGCGTGTCGGTCCGTTGTCCAGGTAATCACCTGGACGACGGAGAATACAATATCCGTCGTCCAGGTTATCACCTGGACGACGGAAAAGACTCCGTGGTCCAGCTGACCACCTGGACGACGGAGATGGCATTCTCCGTCGTCCAGGTGGTACTTGGACGACGGAGTCATTTCCGTCGTCCAGGTGTCACTTGGACCACGGAACAATTACGTTTCCGTGGTCTAAGTGATGTTTTCTTGTAGTGATCGTAGTGTTATCGGAGCCAGGCTTAACAGAGCCTCCTACCTAGTCAAATACGTTTTGAATTGAAAAAAGAAGTATACCATCATCGAGTACTGAATCGAATTCAGAGATTAGATCGATATATATATATATATATGCATGCATGTGTTGATTTAATTAGAGTTGATTTGAGATATCGCGTCGATTATTAGTAGTGAATGTGTGTATATATATATATAATTAATCCGTAAAATTGTTAGAATTTTTAGGATGGACAAGAGTTGGATGAGCCTCGAAAGATGGGATGTCAGATATCACCAGGGAATTAGGAGTTTTGTGGATTTTGTGAAGACTAATTGTGGAGACACTACACTTCATTATTGCCCGTGTAAAGAATGTAAGTGTTTCAACGATCGATTTCGTTTTCCCATTGATAAAGTCCAGAGGCACCTGAGTAAATACGGGTTTTGGGATAAGTACACTTGTTGGATTTATCACGGTGAAATATCGTTAGCGGGTCCGCATGATCATGGACAATTTGGTGGGAGGGCCAGTCCACGCTATGATCATGGAGATTTTGCTGAGAGGGGCAGTTCATCCTATGATCCAACAGCGATGTTAATCAATGATATGTTTCATCATGAGAGCGGTGTATTTGTTGATGAAGCACCAAATGTCCCTCCCGTCGTTGAGGGTTTCCCCCATATCGAGCCAGTCGAGCCATTACCTGGAGCTCATGTCAACACAAGCGGTATGGACAAGTACAACAACCTGATTGCATTGCAACAGACTCCGTTGTACGACGGTTGTAGTAAGACTGTTCTTGAAAGTGTGATGGGAGTGATGCAGCTAAAAATGGAGAACAAAATGTCTGTCAAAGCTGTTGATTCTTGGTTGAAGTGACTGCTTCGCTACTGCCACCCGGTCATTGTCTTCCTACCACTCATCATAAGGTGCGACATATCCTGAAAGATCTTGGGCTTTCCTACATCAAAATCCATGCATGCAGATATGATTGTATTCTCTTCTGGGGAAAAGATCTCGAAGACCTTGAAGCCTGCCCGGTATGTTTTACAGAAAGGTATAAGTTGACTCCTGCAGGCAACAAGAAAGCTGTGAAGATACTTTGATATTTCCCGCTTATTGATAGGCTGGAGCGGTTGTTCATGTGTGCTTTCACGGCCTAGACAATGAGATGGTGGGCTGAGAGGAACTTGCCTGACGATGACACCCTTATACACCCTTCCGACGGAGAGGATTGGAAGCACATGGTCAGGGAGTTTGATCATTTTGTAGCAGAGGTCCGAAATTTTTGGCTAGGGGTCTCATCTGACGGATTCAACCCTTTTGGCAACATGAGTCTTCAATACAGTATATGGCCAGTTATTTTGGTACCGTATAACCTTCCACCATGGATGTGCATGAAGAAGGAATACAATATGTTGACTCTGTTAATTCCGGGCCCGGGTTATCCAGGAAAGTGTCTCGATGTGTATTTGAGGCCTTTGATTGAGGAGCTTAAGTACCTGAGTGAGTGTGGCCACCCCACTAACGATAGGTTCAAAAACGAGATGTTCCAGATGCATGCCATGCTTGTTGGCACCATCAGTGATTTTCCTGCCCGCGGTATGTTGTCGGGCAACGTTACCAGGGGTTACAGGGCTTGTTCAGAGTGCATGACGGTTGATTGTTGCAGTCCTCATTGCAGTAAAATTGTTCAGATGCGTCACCGTTGTTGGCTTCCATATGATCACCCATTTAGGCAGGATCCAGACGCGTTTGATGGGACTGTGGAAACAAGTGTGGCACCTAGGCGATGGACAGGGGAAGAAATTTTGGAAGTGTTGAATGAATATGATTTTGGCCAACTGAGCAATCATCCTGACATAGTCGCGTCAATTCCAGACAAGCTCGAAAGGTATAAGTTTTGGACACACAAGAGCATATTCTGGGAACTCTTATACTGGCCCAGGTTGCCTATCAGACACTACCTAGATGTCATGCACATAGAGAAGAATGTATGTGAAAGTGTCGTGGGCACAGTTCTTAACTTGGAGGGGAAAACAAAAGATATCCCTAAGGCACGCATTGATCTGAAAGCAATGGGTCTGCAGAAACATTTGTGGTTAAGAGATGGTAAGAGAAAAATGCTGCAAGCTCCTTACACCGTAAAGCCGAAGCATAAGCATGAAATTTTTCAGTGGCTGAGTAATGTCAGGTATATATTCTTATGGCTACGCAGGAATTTGGCCTTAAATTTTTACCGGATTATGGTTATATGCGAGAAATATAATTGTTGCCTATGGATATATATATATATATATATATATATATATATATATATATATGCAGGTATCCTTATGGCTATGCAGGAAATATAAGCAGGTGTGTTAACTTCCGGGACAATAAGATGTACGGATTAAAGAGTCATGACTGCCATGTACTGCTTCAACGCCTTTTCCCTATTTTCATTCGAGGGTACCTGCCCAAAGAGGTGGTGGAGCCGTTGGTGGCCTTGTCAAGATTCTTTCAGAAGTTATGCACCAGAGAAGTTAAAAAATCAGACCTCAGGGAGATGCAAGATGACATCATTTTTATCATGTGCAAGCTTGAGAGGATATTTCCCCCAAATTTTTTCGACATAATGCTTCACCGGATGATCCATCTTCCCGAACAATTGTTGGTTACCGGTCCCGTACACTACACTTGGATGTATCCCATGGAAAGGTACAAATGATTCATACATTTGGTTTGCCTATGTTTTTATATGTAAATTCTTATTTTTTAAGTAAGTTAACATGCACTTGTTAACTTGTAGACAATTGGGAGCCTACAAGGACTATGTGAAGAATAAATATGCACCTGGAGGGTGTATCGCTGAAGCATATGTTGCGCACGAGTGTGTAACGTACACCAAAGTGTACTTGGGAGCGCTTGAGGACCCCCAACAACAGATGCCGATAGATGAACCCCAGTTCAACCTTTCTATCATCTCCAGTGACGTGGTAGTACATGGAAGCTTGCCAAAGTCGTACAAGTTGGATGGAAATGAGGTAGCCATTGCCCACTGGTCGGTACTGATTAACTGTCAAGAAGTACAATATTGGAAAAACTATCATCTTCACTGCCCTGCTATTGCCGGAAATGTTGATTACCATAACAGGACGTTTGCAAACTACTTTGGTCAATGGGTAAGGGTATATGTGTATATGTCTATTTTTATAAATATCCTTATATAGCATGTATGTATGTACGTGGTTTTGTGGTTTCAAGATGACATAATTTCTTGTGTACGTATTACTGGACGTTTTTAGATGAACCATGTAGCAGATGATGGTTGCCCAGAGTGGTCAAACGAATTGAGGGTCCTGGCGATGAAACCGATAGCTTCAAAAGTTTACTCGGTGTGTCAGGTCAATGGCGTGAAATTTATATGTGAAAATCGAGATGACCGACTGAAAACACAGAATTGTGGGGTGATGGTCCATGGTGGGCAGGATGGCGTTGACTATTACAGTGTCCTTCATTCAGTTGTTGAACTAATTTATGGGAACCGCATGAAAGTGCACTTGTTCAAGTGTAGATGGTTTGATACTAGCTCGGAGAACACAAGGACCGATCAGTACGGAACATTTTCGGTGAATACTGCTACTAGCTGGTATGAAGATGACCCTTTCGTTCTTGCCTCATCAGTAAAACAAGTGTTTTACCTTGACGATCTTCTTAACAAAGTCCCGTGGAAGGTGGTTAACCATGTTGCTCATAGAAACATATACAGTGCTGCCACACTTGATGAGACCGCAGATGATGAGGAAGTTACTGCATACCAAGAGCCGAACGCTTTTGACATTCCGGAATCATCTACGATTCGCCTTAATAATGTGAGATCTGGGAGTGTGGTTCGAATTACTGGAGCAGAACTTCTCGATGTTAATCCATATGAAGTTGACGCTGATTCAGATGACGAGGAGTGTCACATATTGCCAGAGGTTACCTATGAAACCGAGTCAGACTCAAGTGATGAAGATGATTACGATTATCATCCTTAGTACGTTGGAAATTGTAGTCGGAAATTGTAGGCGGAAATTGTAGTCGGAAATTGTAGTCGGAAATTGTAGTCGGAAATTGTAGTCGGAAATCATGTCGGAACGTAGTCGGAAAATGTACTCGGAAAATGTAGTTGGAAATTGTAGTCGGAAATTGTACGTAGTCGGAAATCGTGTTGGAAATCGTAGTCGGAAATCGTGTCGGAAATCGTTGTCGGAAATTGTAGTCGGAAATTGTAGTCGGAAATTGTACGTAGTCGAAAATTGTACGTAGTCAGAAATTGTAGTCGGAAATCGTGTCGGAACGTAGTCGGAAAATGTACTCGGAAAATGTAGTCGGAAATTGTAGTCGGAAATTGTACGTAGTCGGAAATCGTAGTGGAAATCGTAGTCGAAAATCGTGTCGGAAATCGTTGTCGGAAATTGTAGTCGGAAATTGTAGTCGGAAATTGTATGTAGTCGGAAATTGTAGTCGACCATCGTAGTCGGAAATCGTAGTCAGAAATTGTAGTCGGAAATTGTAGTTATATATGGTCGGAAATGTTGTCGGAAATTATTTAGTCGGAAATTGGTCGGAAATAGGTCGATCGGATAATCTTCGAGAAATAATGACATTACCAACGAGTTGCTTATCAACTCGTGGGTAATGTCATTACCAACGAGTTACGACGTAACTCGCCGGCAATGGTGGCGGTATTTCCCTGGCAGCTCGAGCTCTCCTCCCCTCTCTCCTCCTCTCCATTTCTCTTCGCATCAATCTATCTTTCCTCTTCCCTCTCTTACACCGAAATTCTCTCTTCACCTCCCTCTCCTCAATCCTCTCTAATTAGCTTCCTCTCCTCCCCTCTCCCCTCTCTCCCTCTCCTCCCCTCTCTTATCCTCCCCTCCTCCTCTTCCTCCTCCCCTCACCTCCGTCGCCGGACAAGGACAGTTGGGTCGAGCTCCACCATGGCAGGTAATAGCTCACTCTCTCTCCCTCTCTCTCTCCCTCTCTCTCTCTCTCATTCCACATTTTATTTTTATGCATTTTGATTAATTAATTTTTGATAATTGTGGGATGTATGTATGCATGTGGAAAATATTTGTAAAATGTAATTAAGGTATGTTTGAAAATTGTGGGAAAATAATGTGGATAATTGTGGGGTGAAGGAGAAATATATGTGATGTATATATGTGAAAAATTAATTAATTTATATGGAATGTATATATATACGTATGTTTGAAAAATGTGGAAAATTAATTAGCTAGGGTGAATTGGATTAATATGTGATGTATATATATATGTGTGAATTAAGGTGAAATTAAGATGCATGATCGATGTATACAAAGTGTATATGTGATGTATATATATATATGTGAAAAGTTTAAAGCCGGAAATGATGTATGTATATATGTTAAGTTAGGTGATATAGTTGTTAATTTAACGTATAATAGGTGAAAAATCGGCTTCGGAATTTAACGTGTTTGGATTAAGGTGATATAGTTGTTAATTTAACGTATAAATTAAGGTGAAAAATCCGAATCGGAACAGTTTGGAACCACAACGGTTTTAAACCGGAACGGTTTGAAACCGGAAATGTTTATAACCGGAACCGTTTGTAACATAACGGTTCCAGTTCGAAACGGTTCCAGGTTCAAACGGTTCCAGGTTCAAACGGTTCCGGTTCCAAACGGTTCCGGTTCCGATTAATTTGTTATAGAACCGAAACGGTTTGTAACCGGAATTGTTTGTAACCGGAACCGTTTGTAACATAACGGTTCCGGTTTCAAACGGTTCCGGTTCCAAACCGTTCCGGTTCCGATTTGTTATAGAACCTTAGTACATTGGAACCGGAACCGTTTGGAACCGGAACTGTTTGTAACCGGAACCATTATGTTACAAACGGTTCCGGTTACAAACAGTTCCGGTTTCAAACGGTTCCGGTTCCAAACCGTTCCGGTTCTGATTTGTTATAGAACCTTAGTACGTTGGAACCAGAACGGTTTGGAACTGGAACTGTTTGTAACCGGAACCGTTTGTAATATAACGGTTCCAGGTTCAAACGGTTCCAGTTCCAAACCGTTCCGGTTCCGATTTGTTATAGAACCGAATCCATGACTATTACGGTGTCCAAGAGGTTTTGCGGCTAATTGGCTTCGGAGAGGTTCCCAAAATAGTGGAGGGAACAGTAGTCAAGCTTCCTCCTTGCCCGCAGTTAGCAACACGCCCAGTGGGCCAATGATGACTGCTCGCACGAGAGCCTTGCTAGAGGCGCGAGCTGAGGAGGAAGCTGCACGATCAAGAGCCGTGCAACCGGAAGTCGAGGCTCGAGCCTCAGTCTCCAGATGCTCAATCAGCAGACGTCCCTCCGGTGGCAGAGCCTCAGACGAGCGACAGTCAACGGGGGCATCAGAAACTCCCTCAATCCGAATGCCCCATATTCGCCCGGTGCCTACTCCCGTTTCACGGGAATCATCTGAGACACATGGTAGTGCTGGCGCCTCATCGTCCAGGCCTCGTCTATCTCCGCCATCCGGTCTCTTCCTACCCGACGAGATTCCTGTCATCCCTGAATTCGATGATAGGGGGATGCCTGTTTATGTTGAAGGACGGCCGGAGTTCCTGACCGTGGAGGAAGCGTATAACTTCCTCCTGTTCGACCCCGTGTATCTTTGGAGTGTGAGGTGCACCAACCAACAAACGGACGATGCAGGTAAATTTTATTTAACATCAGATTGATTACTTAATTATTACTTAAGACTTGTGATAGGTTCAATTAATTATATCGATTTGTTGACATTGTATTATTAGGCAATTTCGTTAATGGGACTGGAAAACGGAAAGGGGCTAGAGGCACCTGCACCGGGAAGAGACTTGAGCAGGCCACTGGCGGAAGGAAAACGCCCATAAGGGCCAATGAGGATGGCGAGGTGATCGAGGCATTCGACACCACGCGCAAATATGTCAGCATGGCCGGTGCGATCGTGCGGGACAAGGTCCAAATGCTTTGGCCAGATTGGGAATCTGTGCCTATCTACGTGAAGATGCAAGTGCATAATGCACTCTGTGTGAGTAAAATCGTATTTTCATTACGTAAATTTTACATTTATTAATTAAGTCCGAATAAATATATAATTTTACCTTTTATATATTCATATTGCAGGTGTGGTTTGACGTGGATGAAGTTCTTATTCACACGTGGGTAGAGCGTCAACTACATATGAGGTGATGTGCTTCGACTTATTTGAATATATATCGAGTTAGATTTTTGTTTATCAAGTGTTTTAATATCTCTAACTTTTTTTCCTTGTTTTAATATAGGTATAAAGAGTGGAAGAACGAGCTTTCTTCCTATTACACTGTATACAAGGAGCTAGGCCGAGGTTCTACCCCTAGCGAATTCCGGTTTAGGGAGTACGAGTGGCTGTGGCTGATAGCCCACTTCGAGCACCCCAAAGCTCAGGTATGCATCCTTAATATATCTTACAAGCCTAATGTATCGTATCAGATTGAAATAGTTAGTTACTAATTTTTTTCCATATGTTTATCAAACAAGGCGATTTCAAAGACGAACCGGGCGAATAGATTGAAAAACACCAGGGCCCATCATGCAGGTTCACTCAACTACATGGGTTGGTCGACTAAGGCGCAGCAACAATAAGAAGTGAACCCCTTGGTGTACATTCATCAGAAGTTCTATCCGCAGTGCCCTGACGAAGCGGTAAGTCTTTCGCCTCTCCATGTGTTAATAAAACTATTTTTCGATATTAATAGATTTTGTTAGTTAATACATTGTTCATTTTCGCTTTTCAATTAGGCGAGAGTGGAGGAGGCGACCGCAGTAGTGACCATGAGTATAGCTCGGACTAACCATCCTGACTGCTCCGAGGAAGAAGTCACCCAGTATGCCTCTCAGATCGATCCGCTTGATCCCCCGATAGTGGCTCAGATCATGGCAAAAGCGTGCGGGACTGGAAAGAATACCTACTACTGTAGGGGAATGGGCTCGGCGGGCGAAGGAGTATTGAAAAACACTTCACAATACTCTACCGAGTCAAGAAGTTCAACTTCTAGTCGTAACCTCGCAGTGGAGCTTCATAGGACACAGAGGGAGTTGGAGGAGCAAAAGAGGCAGATGGTCGAGTACCAAAACATGGTCCAACAGCAGACACAGATGCAGGCTCAGATGTACACATGGATGCGGACGATGTACGAGGCTCAGACTACCGGACAACCGTTCCCCACACCTCCCCCGGTCCCTCCCTTCCCTAGCTATCCACCACCACCACCGCACCAGTCAACGCCAGAGCAAGACCAAGGTAGCCACCGGAATTCAAATGAGTACATGGATTACTTCGACCCTGACCCGCAAGTTCCTGGACCCTGACCTGTAGTTGTAGTTAATTTTCGTATCGTCGTTGCTATTTGTACTGTACGTTGGACATTTATGTGTACTGTTGAACTTGTATGATTGTACGGTTTATGTCTTTCAATGCAGGTTCTGGAATTGGGCCCAATCCAGAACCGCGTTTTTTTTTCAAAATTTTTCCACACATTGCCGGCGACATGGACCTCAGTCGTCGGCAATGTCTCACATTCCGGCCACGGTGGCGCTGCCATTGCCGGCGACGCCGTCGCCGATAATGTTAACACCGGCGGGGAATTTCTGGCGAAAAAAAAGACAAGGCCGGCGACGGCAGGTCGCCGGTAATGTCTCCATTTCTGGTAGTGGGCGATTTTTGCCGGAAAAATCGTCGGCAATGTCTTTTTTTTTTTTTTTAACATTACCGGCGACTTAAATGTAAGTCGCCGGCAATGTCCCGCCGGTAATTAAAAAAAAAAAAGACATTGCCGGCAACTTAAATGTAAGTCGCCGGTAATATTTAAAAAAAAAAGAAGACATTACCGGCGACTTAAAGTAAGTTGCCGGTAATGTCTTTTTTTTTTTTAATTACCGGCGGGACATTGCCGGCGATTTGCCGGAAAAATCGCCGGCAATGTTAAAAAAAAGAAGAAGACATTACCGGCGATTTTTGGGGAAAAAATCGCCGGTAATGATAAAAAAACATTGCCGGCGATTTAAAAATCGCCGGTAATGGTTAAAGTTGTGGTAGTGTAAGGAGATTCGTTTCTCTTACTCCTTGGATCTTATCCACTATGTTACTAGTAATGAGATGGACGCTCGTCATGTGAGTTGGAGTTGAAGTTTCTTGCTATGTGAGCATTTTGGGGTATCATTACAATTGCATTGGAAAATACTTTAGCATGCTTGCCATGGCTTATGTCTAAGTCCACATTTGTATCGACATAAAATTCTTGTTTATTATATTTGTTCGTATTCAGGAATCCCTCTCAGTGATTTTAGGGAGACGTTTGACTTCAGGGAGAGCAGAAATCCATAACGTCTTGTCATGTGATAGATGTGATGAATTGTACACGTTTTCCTGCCAAGCTTGTTTTCTCCCATATGATTTTATTTATTGGAAAGGTTTTAGTAAGGCAACGAGGAACATTACTATCGATTCTAACCACGTCAACATGAGAGTGGGATGCTCTTAGTTTTTACTTCATCTGAGATCGATCCATTCTTTCCTGCAAAAAGTTTTTGGCTCGACAAGATTTTTGATGAGATGGGGATTGCCATAACCAATCTAATCGTGTTACTAGGAAGAGACATGACATTTCGTCAAAATATCACAAGAGGGAGTGTTGAAATATGTCTAGATATTATATGTGATTCATCATTCTTTACTTACCTAGCAAGGTACATATGTATATTGTATTTCCATATTCCCCTAGGATTCTATTTACATCTTCATTATATAATAGAATTTTTCTTCCATATGGGGACTAGTTTAGAAGTCTATATATGTGTTGGTGCCTTGTACCAAATACACAATATATCAATACAATACAAATCAGTTTTTTTTTCGATGACAAAACAAAATACAGAAAAACTAAAGCGAAAAACTCCGATCATGCAACCATTGCCAATCAGATCAAACTGATAAGCATGGTTAGACGTGGAAGGAAAAGAAAAGCACCACAGGGTTGGATGGAAAACAAAGTGACCAACCTAATCTAAACTATTGACCAAAAATTTGGCTTCGTTGTCTACACACAGTCCCCGAAAAAAACTGAAGCAGATGCCTTATATCTTGCAAAATTATCTGAATCCTCCAAGATGACTTTGTTAAGGGCGTCGACGAGAATTTTGGAGTCTCTTTCAATGATTAGAGGAGGATAAGTATCTCTAGAATGAATGGATGCATGGAGTTGACTAAGCCCGTCTCGGAGGGCTAAGGCTTTAGCGACCAGAACATCATTTTTTTTTTCTAACTTTCAAGAAAAAGCAAGTAAAGGTTGGCTATAAACATTTTTGATCACAAAACCAGAAGCACCAACAACATATATTCCAACATTCCCCTCATTGTAGAGAGAAGATGTTGCATTTTTAAATCCATCAACACAACATGAGATCATTCAAAAATGAAGTTTTCAAAGAACATAACCATTAAAACAAGAGGATATGATTGTGATCGGAGAAAAAAAGCCGAAACTTGTACGCACTGTAGAAATTACAAAACTGAATCAAAACTAACCCATAGAATATCGGGATTAAACCAAAGAAACCCATGCCATGTAAAGTGTGATTAAATAGAAACATCATGCTTTATACTGTAAAACCTCTATAAATGAATAACTTCGGGACCAGAAAAAAATATTACTTTAGAGATGTTATTATTTTATCGATAAATGAATAAATTATTAATTTATCGAGACTTTAGCGATGTTATTACTTTTGAATTATCGTAATGATAACAATATGTGATAGAATCACCTACTGATGAAGAGATCATGTAAGGGACAATAAATCTGCATGATGAAGACGATTGTGATTCAAATGACAATTTTGTTATATCGATAGTTTCTCTTAAAGACGTATTTGAGGTACTAAATATTTGAATAACTTTTTGCTACAAAATGAAAAACATGTACCAAATATGAAGCACGCATTTAAAAATATCAATGATGAAGTTAAAATTGGTCTAGATGCGAAAAAAATAGGCTAAAATAGTCTTATTGTCAAGAAATAACTTTAGTGATCGAAAAATTATAAATTTTCAGCTAAAAATCTAATTTTTATATGTTTTTTTTATAAAAAATTAATACGTATTTCTATGTTTTTATTTAATTAATAATTTATATGTTCATAGGGACCTAACGAAATTAGAGAAAAATTATTATCTTATGCATTTAGTGAAGTTGCTAGAAATATGAACCTGTCGCAAGTTGGGACCGGAAAAAATTATTACTTTCGCAAGATTATTAATTTATCGAATATTCTTTTATCAAATTTTTATGTATATGAAAATGTCTTTTTTACTTGAAAAACTAGATTTTAAGACTTGAATGCATTTACCTCATCACAGAGATCAATAGAAGACTAATTGCATGTTCATACAAAAGGCCAATCCGATTCCTGGTCCTATTTGTACCGTAATCCGAGCGGATATAGGAAAAACACTTTAGTGGTGAAAGATGTACGGGATGACGGATCGGCTTGCTTACACTATGCTGAGCTGCTAAGATAAGAACAAGCGTCAGAAGTGAAGGCGGGATAACCCACTTAACACACTCTGATGCCTAAGTACGGGTTATTAGGAAATGGGCTAGTATCAATTGAGAAAGTGACTTCAGTAAGTGATCAGGATTATCCCATATTAATGAAAATTAATGTATTATATACTTATCTGGGAATTAATGCGTTGTTTCCTCTTTCTTCGACGTGGGACTTGACACGTTTTTTGCCTTTGGCAAGCGTGTACGAAATGGGTTAGAAGCTTAGGCTTATGCCAACAATAATTAATGTATTATATACTTATCTGGAAACGCGTTGTTTCCTCTTTCTTCGATGTGGGACTCGACACGCTTTTTTCCCTGTTTTGCTTCGCTTCTTCTCTGATTCTTGCCTTTGGCAAGCGTGTACGAAATGGGCTAGAAGCTTATGCTTATGCCAACAAGTCCAATGAGAAAACAATATCTAGCACTTGGAATGTATTTCTAAACAGACTAGAACCAACCTATACTTATTGAGACATTCTTGGGTACCGAAAGGGTATGTCATACCCTTATTTACCACTTGAGAACCAAAATTATAATATATTTAATAAATAATTTAAAATATTTAGGACAATATTAGAATATATTTGACCACATATTTTTATGATTATTTATTATGGTTTCCACAATGACCACCTATTTACAACTTTGTTAACAATGCTTTTTCAAAAGTTGTAACTAGATTTTAAAGTAGTAATTACCTAAAATACAACTAAAATTACATAAATAATAACTCAAATTACTACTATAACCACAAACTTTGTTTTTAACTAATAAATGATACCCATGTATCTAACAATTATTCATACTTACTACACACTATCTTTAATTTTTTTTCTTTTCAAATGAAATCAAGTTGCAGTGTAGAGGAGGGCCAACCACATTTGTACTAATTAATACTATTGCTAATTGATATAATTATGAAGTACGTCCGGATTACTTTATCATAATTGAAAATGACCGGATGTTATATATGATACTTCAAAATAAACAAACATTTTAAATAAAGTTTTTCTACATGATCTCTACTAGCTAGTACTACTACATACATATACATGCATGCTATTTCCACATTGAAAATAAATGAATTAAGATCGATCCACTGCTGTGTACTTCATGCCGGCATTCCGAGATCGATGTATGCAAGGCAGTTTGCACTGAGGCAGGTGCCGACAACTCAAGAGTCTACAAATGAGTCTAAGGTAGTGGTTCAGTAGAAATCAAGCTACCTGGCCTTAACTAAATAGCTAGAGATCAACTTCCAGATATAGAAAAGGGCAACGAAAAAGGCAAAAACAAATTATCATAAACCAAGAAAACGAAATTCAACAGCAGTAGTACTGAAGGTAATTTCACTAATTTGCTTCGGATCAGATCTTAGCTTCCATATTCGATGTTCATTTTTGGCGTACATGATCCTGCAGAGAAAATAGTTAAACTCTCAGTATTTATGCATTACATATGAAGTACATTTAAGATTAAATCTTTAACCCTCTTGCTTGCTCAAACAAAAAACTTACTGGAGGGTTTGGGAAACGAATCATATATCAAACTATGTTTATTCACATGTAAACACAATAAATAGGCTTAATTACCTGATGGATCTTATTGGCCAGGAGATGTACGTTGAACAGGCTTCCTTTCATCTCTGCATATATATGTAAATATCTCAGAATCACTGGTGGTTTCAAGCAAGGGTTGATGTATCGGCAATATTTAATAATTGCAGTTAATTTCCTGCAGGTTTCAACTGCATGGTACGTACTCCTATATATATATGCAGCAGTATTCAGTAAAAAAACACGTGCAAATAGTTCATAGAACTCAATGTACATAAACTAGTACATAATTAACAGGTGGAGGTGATGTGTTTTCTCATGAAGATGGACTCGAGTCCTCGACAAGGACATGTGAGACAATAGGACTCGTAAGAGATCATTCATATACCTCCAATACCTAGCACAGGCTTCACAGACAATAATTTTGAGGTCAAAACACAACAACAATACAGATTCTTGAGATTTATATATACAGTACGTACTGGAAGACTGAGCGATCTTGAATTGTGACCAAGGACTATGGAATAACTTGTACTACTGCCCCACAAAATATATCTTGTACAGCATACAAAGCAGAGTGTCATTATAGGTAAAAGGATATATAACATGATTTTAGGTACAACCTTAAAAGGTGCATTTACATGCACAGAATAGTTATATATAAATCATATTATCGTGTTTATACATATCTTCTGCACAAATTGGTACAAGGATGAACCAGAACCAAATTAGTGATTGCTTTGCATGATTCACGATAGATCCACATTCTAAATTAGTGGTAACGGAATTCTCCCATAATTACTTAGAAGATCTATGAAAACCTTAATTGATGTAGATTTTATATACTATACTGGCATAATTAGAAAGTTTCTGATGATGTCTCACTTGACTTGACCAATATTCGTGGGGGCACAACAAAATCTCCAGAATCTTAAAAGAGCCAAAACTACAAAAGAAATAACAGTTGTTTAATTTAACGTGGGACAATCACAGTGGGGTTTCACTTCGTAATTATGGATGAATTCCGAGATCGATGTATGAAGAGATCAATGATGTCTGATCAGAAGTTTTCCTCAACTTTATTACCTTCATATGTTTGAATCTAATGTTGGAGCTATGCGATTTGGATCAACTGATCACCTGCCAGTGCATAGTAATCTGTTTACCCAAAATACTAGTTCTAGACTAGGGTTTCGGATTTCCTGTGATTAGAATGTCGACACAGACAAGAAGCTACCTTGTAGTTAACTGATAGAAAATTGGGGATTTCAGATCGTGAATGACTGAAGGAGTTTTGCAATTGCTACATAAATTAACTGAGAGGAAAACAAACTTTAATTTGGTCCGTTTAATTAATACACACAACAAGCTCTTATTGAGACTTGAGACCAACATAAGATTTGCAATTGAACGAAAAGCAGTTAACCAATTAGTAGCCATGATATGAAAACTGAGGGAAATTTATTCAGTAACAATTAAACTGAAGATTTACCACATTATGAAGTGAGCTAGTAGCTCAATACCGATCAAGAGAAGTGGATGACGGAAGAATCATCACGGTCACTATTTCCAGGTCCTCCTCCTCCTCCTCCTCCTCCTCCTCCTCCTCCTCCTCTGCTGCTGCTGCTGGAAGTCGCCGTTGTCGTCGTCGGCTTCTTCTTCTTCTTGTAAGGAATCCCTCTAGCCTTGGCCTGACACTCCCTGACCTCCCTCAAGTAAACCCTGATTGCACCGCTAGCAAAAGGGTTGCTCTCCGGGGTCCCACCTTTTTCTTCATAAGCCGCTCTGAGCCGCCCTATGAGGGCATCAAGGCTGCCCCAGGCCTGCCGGAGAGGGCACGTGCAGGGCGCAGGCGGCTCGGGCTGGCCGTAGAACATACAGCCCTGGAGATGGACTTTGGTCTTGCCGAACTGGTCGAGGTACCTGAGGAACTCGAGGACGTGGCTGTAGTTGCACTGGGAGAGCGGAACGGGAGGCCTTTGGTTCTTTATGTACTGGCCGAAAGTGTTCCAGTCCCTCCTCTTCTGGGACTCGTACCTGCTCGGCGTCACCGGCTGATGCTCCTGCTCCTGCTCCTGATCGTGATCGTGATCGTGATCATGATCCGATGAAGATCCTCCTGCAAACTCCTTGCCTCTTTCGAGAGACATGGCGTACTGCAGTGATTGATCGATCTTCAATTCGATGAATTGCTAATCTGATATGATGAGTTTGCTAAATAAAGCAACCCGGAGGAAATAATGGAGTTTGCTAAACAGGTGAAAGGAATAGGTTGGGAGGGAGCTAGGCAAAAAATTAAAAAGAGAGAGGGATTGAGTGAGTGGAAGAAGATGGAGATCTTCTTCATACAATGTGCTATGGGACCCGGAGAGGTGACCAGCCATGGGGGCCAATATTCATATATTGTAGTATACAATGTATATGTATATACGTACGTGAGAGAGTGGTTTAATTCATATTTATTTCTTTTCATTGATATTTTGACGTTTATTTTTTCTTCCTTCATTTGTATTTGTCATTAGCTACATGAATAACTTAACATATAACATAAATAAAAATTAAAAAAAAAAACATAGTCAATTGAAAGTGAGAAACTCTCTCCCAAGAGGCCATTAGGCCAATGGCAAGATCCCAACTTTCTCTCGGATTCACATAATAATGATCATGTTGTAATTTATAGTCTGAATTATGCAATAAAAGAATATTGATCCAGATCTTTTATTAGTGTACTTTAGTAAGAGATCTTTCTTTTTTGTACTCTGTCATTTGGATCAAATGGGATCTTCTTCGTTTTGAGATGTACTGTGGTATGTTTGTGTTTTTCCTCTATACGGGATCAGCTCGTAGTTGCTCGAAAATAGAATGTATGGATCAGCCAATGTACGTACGTAGGTACTGTATTATCTGTATTCGAGCTCACCTAGTCACCTCCACAGACTAATAGACCATCCTCATTTACCCTTCTTGATTCTGACTTTGACGGAATTTGGTGGCGGTTTTCCCATGGTGGCAGCTCGTAGAACTTGAATTCGAAGATTGTGCTTCGTTTAGACTTCAGAATTGATTAGAGAGGCTACTTCATTACTTCTGTCAAGCGGCCGGATCGAGTACTTTCCAATATCATATTTCAAACAATGCTGCATACAAATTGCGGATGGAGTTATATATACTGGCAAAATACATCTGACTAGGGCAAAAACAAAGATCGGTTCAAGTAGGTTAGGCGTGCATGTGGTGAAATTAGTTCGGCTGTAAACCTAATATTGTTGTTCATTACAAGTAAATTCCAAGAGGGAAACCTAATATACACATCAACATGACAGCCGAACAAGCCTATGGTCCACGCTCACGCATAGATGGACGGCGCGGAGGGTTATCCCCTAATTAAATAGTAATTAAGGATTTACTAATCGTCGGATTAATTAATATAGCACTAATTAGATTAGGACCTATCCTTTTGCGAAAGTGAAGAACATTAGCTGAAGTTCTTATTCATATAAACACAAGCAACTCAAGTATGAACATATCAGAAACAGAATAGAAAAGCTTACCAGCTGCATTGATAGTGATCGACATATTGATGAGCTGATTAAGGCTTAGATATTCTGTCCTCTATTGCTTATACTCTCTGGTAATGGGAAGAGCTGAATGTATTATGTGTAGAGAGACAGGGACCTCACATCTCCTTAAATAGTGTTCAACTTGTGCCTACCCATTATCAGTATACAAGTTGAACTCTAAGTTCTATTACAACATGAAGAGTACCAAATCAGTGTACAATATGGACTAGGATTTACAGCATTGATGTACTACACTGTAAATGCCTTAATGAACAATCAATACAATTCTAACAAGCTGATCACATTACTCAAATAATGTACATGAGTTTAAGTTCTTATCTAACAATCTCCCACTGAACTTAACTCACTACACTAATGCTTTAAACTGTAATCAACAAGCTAATGAAGTGGCCATGAATCACATTATGTTATAGTCCCAATTTTTGAAAGCAGCTTTGTCATACTTCATTGACTGATGCAGAATTCAGAACCAAGAATAGTTCATGTGAACTAGTTGATTAAGAACCACAGCAGCAGATCCTGCAGCACACATGAGCTCCAGAAATGGTAATGAGAGCTAATGAAATATACATCTCATCTCAAGCATCATTAATACTCTCTGTCTTACTGAATGGTTTTAACAAAAAAAACACCAAAATTACAAACACATCAGGAACACCAGTGGAAACATGTTTGTACACTGTAAATAGGCAACAAGTGCAGCACAAATGCTATACACTCAATATCCACCTGAACATACTGTAGTCAAAAGATAAACCATCATATTTGAAAGAAATCAGAATCACAAGCTTTAACCAAAATTTGCAATGTTAAAATGAATCTGAACTGAAAATACCTCAAATTTTATTGATATCATGAATCTTACATGCTGTATAAAATTTACAGAACAAAAAATTGAACATAACAACAACCAGATTTACAATCCCAATTTATCTTTTCACATAGATACTCCCACTAAACTCAAGAATCAAGACTAGCAAGTACTCCCATATTCTCACAGTGTGTCCTGAACACACAAACTGCTAAGGCCTTAGTAAACGGATCAGCTAGCTGTTTGTCTGTAGAACTATTTACCACATCTATCTCACCATCTTTAACTCTTTTCTTCATGCTATTGTATTTTAAGTCGATCTATATGCTTAGAGTGGACTGATCTCTTACTATTTTTACAAAAGAAAACAGCAGCTTCATTGTCACAGTAAACTTTCAACTTAGCAGAAATTACAGACTTCAAGACTTTAGTTTCCATCAGAAAGTTCCTGATCCAAAGTCCCTCACAAACACCTCCATCAGCTTGCATTGTTGAAGTTGCAGTAAGGCTCTGTTTCATAATTTTCCAAGCTATTGCACCACCAGCCAACACAAAAACATAACCACAAGTAGACTTAGATGAACTAGGATAATTACTAGAAAATCAGAATCAGTGTAACCCTCCAAGACTAAGTTTTTCACTCTTCTGTACACAAGCATGTGATGCTTAGTTTTCTGCAGATATCTTAAGACTTTATTCCCTGCATTCCAGTGCAATATGTCTGGATTGCTTTGAAATCTAGAAAGAATCCCAACTGAAAATGCCAAGTCTGGTCTGGTGCATACTTGTGCATACATCAGACTACCAACCAACCTTGCATATGGTTTTTCTTTCATTTCTGCAACCTGAGCATCAGTTCTAGGACTTTTATTCTTTGTCAGTTTATCACCTTTGGATATAGGTGACTCCCCAGCTGCACAATTCTCCATTCCAAAACGTTTTAAATTTTTTGAAATATATGCATGCTGAGATAATCCCAAAAGACCTCGAGTTCTGTCCCTTTTAATCTCAATCCCTAAAACAAAGGATGCTTCCCCCAAATCTTTCATATCAAACTGTTTTGATAGAAAGATTTTTGTATCCTTTAAAAGCCTCATATTGTTGGATGCTAACAGAATGTCATCCACATATAAGATAAGAAAAATGAAGCCTTGTCCTACTGTTTTAAGGTAGACACACTCATCCACAATGTTTTCAGTGAATCCAAAATTTGAAATGACACACTCATCCATTGCCTAGATGCTTGCTTTAAACCATAGATAGACTTATTGAGCTTACAAACTAAATTTTCATATCCTTGTTCAACAAAACCCTCTGGCTGTTTCATAAAAATGGTTTCCTCTAGCTCTCCATTAAGGAATGCTGTTTTAACATCCATTTGGTGTAGCTCCATGTCAGAATGAGCTACTAAGGCCATGATGATTCTGAAAGAATCTTTTGTTGAAACATGTGAAAATGTCTCAGTATAGTCTATACCTTCCTTTTGAGTAAAACCCTTAGCTACAAGCCTAGCTTTGAATGTCTCTATATTCCCTTTAGCATCCCTTTTTGTTTTAAAAACCCACTTGCATCCTATGGCCTTTTGTGTTTTATCAGGCCTTGCTAAATCCCATACTTTATTTTTGCTCATGGAGTCAATTTCTGCTTCCATGGCATTTTTTCAATTTCCAGAATCACCACCTTTCATTGCTTCAGTAAAGGTAATGGGGTCAGTATTTTCCTCCAATGCTTTCTCAATTTCTTGAGAAAATACCAAGAAGTCACTTTGGTCTCCATATGTAGGATCTCTATCTCTTACAGGTCTTTTAAGAGGAGATATAGGATTAGATGCAGTGGTTTTTAAGTTTTCTAAATTCACTGCTTCAAGTATAGTATCTTCATTATCTGCAGAATTTTGATTTTCTGCAAAATCTGTAGCATCAGGGATAGGTACGTTGATCGAAAATTTGTTCTGATTCCCCCACATTTCTGTGTTAAGATATATTTAAATGGTCTAGGTTGATAGGATTTTGTGAGCTTCTCAGGTTCTCTTCAGCTTCTTCAGTTTCAATGAATTCTGAAGATAAATCTTCAGGACTTGCATTGAATGCAGACTCTCCTATAAACTTCACTTGATGAGTCTCAAAAACTCTAGAAGTATGCTTAGCTGAGTATAATTTAAAAGCTTTAGACTTATCATAGTAACCTATAAAATGACAGCTTATTGACCTGGAATCAAGTTTTCCCAGGTCTGGATTATGAATCCTTGCTTCTGCATTACAGCCCCACACGTGACAGTGATTAAAACTGGGTTTCCTACCACACCACAGTTCATATGGTGTTTTGTCTGAAGCTTTTGTAGGTGACTTGTTGCAAACATAGTTTGCTGTCCTCAAGGCCTCACCCCACAAGAACCTAGGTAGTCCAGAACCACACATCATACTCCTAACCATGTTTAATAATGTCTTATTTTTCCTTTCTACCACCCTATTTTGTTGAGGATTATATGGTGTGGAATATTGAGCTTTTATACCACATTCCTGAAGGTACAGTGCAAATGGTCCTTTCTTTTGCCCACTCTTAGTAAACCTCCCATAATACTCTCCCCCTCTATCAGATCTCACCATTTTAATTTTCAAACCTAATTGAAGTTCAACTTCAGTTTTGAAAATTTTAAAATAGTCTAAAGATTGAGATTTTTCTGATAAAAGGTAAATGTAGCAGTACCGAGAAAAATCATCTGTAAATGTTATGAAGTAGACATTTTCACATATGGTTTGTGTTCTAAAAGGTCCACAGATGTCAGTGTGAATTAAGTCAAACAAATTTTTGCTTCTGTATGCAGTTTTCCTATTTAAGTTTGTCATTTTTCCTTTAAAACATTCAATACAGTCTCTTAGGTCCTCAAAATCTAGTTCTGGTAGCTTTTCATTCTTGACTAAAGTCTTTAATCTTTCTTTGGACATGTGTCCTAATCTTCTATGCCATAGAATTGCAGATTTTTCATTTAATGGGGTTCTGTGACTTGCTTCTGTTTCTGAACTATTAGAGTTTTCCACAGAAAATGTAAACTGTGATGGTGTGCAGATATTATAGTTAATTTGTAAGTAACCATTCACACGTTTTCCAGAACCAACACATGATGAATCTATAAAAAACTGAATTCCATTGATATCATGAAAGAAACTGTATCCATTTTCAACCAAAAGATCTAAAGAAACTAAATTCCTCTTCATTGAGGGAATGAAATGAACATTATCCAGAAAAAGAAAATTGTCTAGACCTAAACTAAGCTTCAAACTTCCTATAGCTTTGACTGCTACACGCATCCCATTGCCAACTTTGATGTTAATCTCATCACTTCTTGGATTCCTCTTCCTTATTAAACCCTGCAATGAATTAACTATGTGTAAGGGAAAGCCTGAGTCCAGCCAAAATGTATTTGGCTGAGAATCAATTAAATCAACTTCTAAAAAATAAAGGGAAGGAATATTTAGGGAATTAACAACAATGAGAGGCTTACCTTTCTTTTCTAACCATGCCTTAAACCCATTACAGTCTTTCTTCATGTGCCCTTTCTTTTGACAGAAAAAACACTTAAACTTAAATGGCTGCTGCTGGTTATTACTAGAACTGCTACTGGAGTTGTTGTTACTGGAGTTTCCCTTAGCTGTAGGGTTCTTAAAACTGGCTTTCTTTGGTCCTATAGCTTCTTCTTCCATTTGCTTTTGCCTACTAAGTTCACATTGCTCTCAGGTTTTGATGCTACTCCATAAGTGGGATCTTCTTTCTTAAGTCTGGACTCTCCTGCAGCTGCTATAGCTATAAGCTCATTCATTGAACACTTAGCCTTTTGAGTATTGTAACTCGTCTTAAGTTGCCCAAAAGTATTAGGCAGGGAATGAAGGGTAATGTTCACTATATGCTCATTAGCCATGACAATATCCATATTTGCTAGCTTAAGAGCTAAGTTTTCCATCTGTAGTAGGTGCTCTCTAACCCCTCCAACACCAGTGTACTTAAGGGTGTTAAATTTTTGAGATAAAGATGAACTCTCAACCTTGTCAGACTTTTTAAACTTTTCCTCAATGAGCACCAGATAATCATAAGCATAATCTACTTTAGGAAAAGTCCCAGCAATGGTATCTGAAATGCAGGCCCTTATGATGTTTTTAGCTGAGTTATTTTTCCTATGCCAGTAATGATAGTCCTCATATGCCTTAGGGTGAATTTGTTTTTCTTCTTCTAAGATAGGATCATGGACACTCTGATAGAAGGCTATGTCTAAATCATGGTTGTTGCTGAAGTAAGTGTCAATTTGCCTCCTCCAAACTTTATAATTGGACCCAGTTAAGAGTTCAATGGTGTTTAGAGTCATCACTTGGTTGCCTAAAACTATCAGAAAAGAAAATTATCAGTTTGTTGCTGTTTTGTTCACTGTAGTTTAGACAAATAGAAAAAATTTCAGGTTTAAAGTTTTAAGTGTTTTATGTATGTGTTTTAATCCCATCAGCATCACATAGCAGCACACCAAAACCAAAACACTGAAAATCCAAAAACTTGTAGTATATGTATATGAACACAGTATAAAACATATACATACAAAATTATCCCATCACTGTAGGTGAATCCATATTACACTTTGTATGATAAATACAGAAAACTGTAGTTGTATCACCAAACCACAACCTTAAATCCATGTTATAATGCAAAAACTCAACACCTTTATGGCAGAAGAAGGTCTCACACTATCTGAAAATGAATTTAAAAATCATGTGTGGTGCTGTCATATATTCTAAAACATGCAACAATGCTTCTTTGGAAGCCACAATCCACATATCTTTGAAATATTGACACAAAAACGTTGAATCTGTTCTTTTTATCCAAAATTGACTCACTGCAATGCATGATAGTTTGCTTTGTGCAACATAGTATCAATGAATCAGAACCTCAACTTTCATAAATTCATGCGATTTATAAACAAGTGAATACTTAAGCTTGGTTATTATACATGAATCAATTCTATAGAAGGTTTTATTGAAATTGTATGCACAGGGCGTTCAGAACATGCTTTTTGATCAAAACAAAACCCATCAGCTGAAAACAAGCAGACATTCATTTAGCTAATTGGTCAATCAATTTTACGTTTTGATCTCAATCACAAACATTCTTCATGTTCTTTAGTAGATGATTACCTATCCTTAGTTGAAATCAAAAACAGTCATGACTAACCTTGGCCTCTGCTCACAGCGCTGCAATGTTAGCGGAAGCATAACAATTTCACACACAGAAATCAAACAATATCAAACCATAGATGCACAAAATCACAATCAGAAATCGTAAATTCCTTCCGGTCAGATCTATCCTAACTTATTGGAACACCGGGAACATTCCTCTAGGGTTCTTTGCGATTTGCGAAAAGGAAACAACTAACCTGATTGCGATATGGGTTTGAATCCCTTCCGAATTCAATAATGAATTCGCGCACCTAGCCGTTCTGAAATCCATCCAGTGAATCAGAGAGTTTTGACCGTTGTTTCCAACGGTAAGTTGAAATCCCCAAAATTTTGAGGTTCACCGAGCTGCTGATCATGGGGTTGGCTCATGTGTGGTATCACAGGCCCAGTTAATTGATTTCGGGCCTTCACAAAAATTGGGTTTTGGCCCGAAAAACTGAAGTTCTGAATTTTTTTTTGTGTTCAAAACATAAACCTTAATGTTTTTCGTATGAGTTTTTTTTTATCGATTTATATGAATTAAAAAGCCAAAGCTCTGATACCAATTGAAGAACATTAGCTGAAGTTCTTATTCATATAAACACAAGCAACTCAAGTATGAACATATCAGAAACAAAATAGAAAAGTTTATCAGCTGCATTGATAGTGATCGACATATTGATGAGCTGATGAAGGCTTAGATCTTCTGTCCTCTACTGCTTATACTCTCTGGTGATGGGAAGAGCTGAATGTATTGTGTGTAGAGAGACAGGGACCTCACTTCTCCTTATATAGTGTTCAAGTGCCTACCCATTATCAGTATACAAGTTGAACTCTAAGTTCTATTACAACATGAAGAGTACCAAATTAGTGTACAATATGGACTAGGATTTACAGCATTGATGTACTACACTGTAAATGTCTTAATGAACAATCAATACAATTCTAACAAGCTGATCACATTACTCAAATAATGTACATGAGTTTAAGTTCTTATCTAAGAGAAAGATGTATAATTGGAGTACGGAAAAAATTTATCCATGTATCTGAACTCTCACCGACCAGCCATAAAGATGTTTAGTGATCGATTATTAAGAAACTAGCAATCGAGCAAGCTCCTAAAACGGTATCATTATTATACTTTCGTCCATTCTCCGTCGGTTTTTCGTCTAAAGTTTTTAATCCGCTGGAGCAATCTTGTCAGAAGATCATGTTTAAGCCACGTCTACGATGGCCTTATCTAATGAGTTCGTTCGGGAACCTGTTCGATGATCCGTCCTTGACAGTACAACTCACTTGAGCATCTGAGATCCGTCAAGGAGTTCATTGCGAAGCACCTCTCAATTCCGTTCGAGATCGAGAACCTACTTGTTTAATCTATTGAGAGCTCATTCCACGAGAAATTATTATTAGTAAACCTCTTGTACGTCAAGATCCGTCTCGGATATCGATTGGAAAAATTAGGCTTTCCATCAAAAAAATCTTCTATCCTCGAGGCAAAAAAAGAAACTAGCAACGAGTTGGTTCTCTCTCTATTCTACCGTCGTAAAGATCAGAAGTCAGGTTGACATTTACACCAGGGGCAGAGCCAACCACTGGCTCCTCCGGGCTGAGCGTTGGGAAGTTTTTCAGGTAAAAAATAATTAGTATACCTAGTATATCTCCCAAAGAATAAAATTACAGTGTACACGACTCTTGAATTCTGATATCAAAAAAGAATTTGCACTCAGTGTACGTCGACCCATCTCATAATCTTAGACTGCTCCTTTTCCTCAACTAGTGTTATAGGCCACTACCAACTCTCCTATTACCCACGAGTGCACGACAAAGTACCAATAAAATTGTTCTTCTCATATATATACATTCAGCACATAAGTCATGAGTAATGAGTCTTGTTTCTATTTATTAGTGCGTATTGTTAGGTTGAAATTCCTTGAAAGCGTTCGTAACCATTTCGAATAATCTCAAGCCACTACTAATCGTGAAGATGGTATTTTGTGTATGGGAAAGCTAGATTGTACAGTTTTTTTAGCAATAATTTATAAATAATATAGTATTTCAGTATTATAAAGTTTGGGTGTTCAAAGTTATCTATTTTAGAGATTTTGTGCGTTGTAGGTTCTTGGTCTTAGTGTTAAATTTTTCGAGATCAAAAGTTTGGGGTTTGGTAGTTAGTGATATATACTCATTTTCTTCACTACAACATTTCTTCCCATTGCCGGCGACTTTTATGTCGCCGGCAATGTTTTTGGACATTACCGGCGATTTTTGCCGGAAAAATCGCCGGTAATGTCTTTTTTTTTTTTTTTTTTTTAACATTACCGGCGACATAAATGTAAGTCGCCGGTAATGTCTTGCCGGAAAAGACATTGCCGGCGACATACATTTATGTCGCCGGTAATGTAAAAAAAAAAAAAAAAAAAGACATTACCAGCGACATAAATGAAGTCGCCGGTAATGTTTTTTTTTTTTTTTTTTTTACATTACCATCGAGAGATTGCCGGCGACGGACATTACCGGTGACAAAAATCGCCGGTAATGTAAAAAAAAAAAAAAGACATTACCGGCGATTTTTCCGGCAAAAATCGCCGGTAATGTCCAAAAACATTGCCGGCGACTTACAAGTCGCCGGCAATGAGTCAATTTCCAGTAGTGCTTCTTGTATCTACTGCAAGTCTGTGTGTAACTTACATTTCGTTTTCAGTTTAGGACTTGTGTGCAAATACTCTCGAGATATCGAGAACGTAACTATGTCCTTTTGCTTAGATTTTCTAGTCGAGAACTCGTGACTATTAATATTTGTTTTTTGCTACAGTTAGCCCTGGTGATCATCGAATCCTGGCTCCGCCACTGATCTATACCAAAACAGCAACAACGTACATAACTCTCACCCTATAGCTAAACCTTAGTGTTGACATGCCACGTATTGCACACATCTACCCGTGGAACCAAAATAGGATGTTCTCCAGGATTATGCCCAACGAGAAAATTTGGATGTCGAACAATAGGTGTTCCAGTGGTTGTGTCTAGGGTATATTACACTAATACAATTTAATCAAGTGTCTAACATAGTTAAACAGTCTATGTGTAGGATAGTAAATAAAAAATTTGAAGCCACACACCATATTTAGCTATGCACCAAAAACTACATAACAAAAAATAAATATGTCTAAATAACCTGTTGAGCACAATCTTAAAACAAAAAACAAAAAAAATAAAAACCGTTATAGCCTTCATAAATATAGTGCTGTAACCGCCCACATCCTGAATCTCTCCTCCATGGAAGAGCAAACCACAACCAGCTCCGTCGTGAGAGAGCACCATCCAACCTCCAACCTCATCATCCCCAAACACTCATCCCCATCTCTTCCAAAGAAAGAGGGGATGAGGGAAGAAATCGAAGGGATAGAGAACCTATGGAAATCTTCATTGACATACAACTCAAAGAGAGGAGAAACCCAAAGAATCTAACTCCTCCATCACCACAAAATCTCTGAAAACAGATCTTGAAACTATATTGACGTCGTCGTTGCCGACCCAACTCTTGGACATGTAGTCATGAACACTTGAACTCTTAAATAAGAACTCTTGAACATTGCTTAAATAGGAACACTTGACCTATTGTCTTCTACTTTGATATTAGAAAAAATTGAAAGATCTTTTCCGAGTATTGAATTTTCAATTCATTATCGTGTTGGAGAGGAAAGATCTCAAGCAGAAAAGTGAAAAATAAAATATGACTTATAAGTAGTTGGAAAGATCCCAATATTAATTGATGCCCTTTAGATAAAACTCAACATCTTAAAGGTGGTTCAAGTTGGGACAATATCGGTTATATTAGGTGTTTACATGCCACGCTTGCTGCAGTTTGACTTGGTATCAGAGCAAAGGTTCCTCATCCACTGTATGTCCGCCTCGCCTGTCATGTCTTCGCTTCTGCTTCAGGAGAGGTTTCTGATGTCAGATTTGTCGCGTTCTCGTTCCATCCGAGAGGGTAATATGAATTTGTCAATTAGTTCCTGTTCCGACCGAGAGGATCATCTGAATTTGTTGCATGTGTAAGTCTCACTACAAGAAAATTGCACCTAGACCACGGACCATTTCCGTCGTCTAGGTGCAGTTTTCCGTCGTCTAAGTACTTAGACGACGGAATCTCCGTCGTCCAAGGTCCGTGCTCCAAGTGCTGTCGTCCAAGAACCTGGACGACGGAGAATTAGTGATCCGTCGTCCAAGTGAACTTGGACCACGGACATTATCCGTGGCCCATGTATGCACCTGGACGACGGAAACACTAATTCTCCGTCGTCCAGGTGAACACATAGGCCACGGACATTGCTCGTTTCTCCGTGGCCCAGGTTTTCACCTGGACGTCGGAGAATTAGTGTTTCCGTCGTCCAGGTGCATACATGGGCCACGGATAATGGTAGCTTATCCGTGGCCCAGGTGTTCACCTGGACGACGGAAACACTAATTCTTCGTCGTCCAGGTGAAAACCTGGGCCACGAAGAACGACAGGGTTTAGGGGTTAGGGGTTAGGGTTAGGTTTAGGGTTCTGCACCTGGACGACGGAACACTTAATCTCCGTCGTCCAAGTGAATATTTAATTTTTTTAAAAAAATAAATTGAAATTGAAAATTATTAATTTAATTTATTATTATTTTAATTTAAATAATGAAAAATGCTAAAATTAAATAAATAAACTAAATTTTGAATATTATAATTAATAACTTAATTATTAAATAATCAAAGTAAATTAATTTGTACATACGAAAAAACCCATAAATTAAAAATTAAAATATTGTTCGGAATGCGGAAAGAAACGAGATAATATACTACGTGCTAGCTAATACACTGGAGGAGCAGATGCGGGGCCGAGTCCTCCGCCTCCAGCCGGGTCGTTGTCGTCGGGGTGTGGGTTCGGAGGAGGTTGACATACTTCTCGATTTTGTTCCATGAGGGCGATGAGTTGGGCTATTTGTGCTTGTTGTTGGTCAAGTCTTTGCCGCATTGACTCATTCTCCTCTCGTGCCAGTCGAGCCTCTTGAATGGCTGCTTCGACGGCCGCAGCCTGACTCATTCTCCGCTGCCTCGAACCTCCAGTAGATGATGAGCCGGAGGTCGTCGACAAATCTCGTACCACCCTAGGCCCAAAGTGCCTAACCTCCTTGCCAGCTCTACGACCGTAGACCTCATCCGCGATTGCAATTTGGCTATCTAAGGATAGAGGAGGCAGGTCTTCCGGCGGCACATCTGGGAACGCAAGCTGAGTGTTGGCCAACTCTTCATGCGCACGCTCTATCGCCCTTGCCTACAAAATTATAATTAATTTATTATAATGAAATCATATTTAAATAATAATTACTATAATTAAAAGCACATATATATATCACTTACCCCGTATTGACTCGCTTCATTATCGAGCCCTGGCGTCACGTACGCGCTTACGCTTGCATCAATAAAAGGGTGTTTGGAACCCTTATCCTTGTGCTCCTTGGCAATTTGAATGAACTGCTTGGCGCCGGTAGTATGGTGTTTCTCCTTCTTCCCCCGGTTGGCTTTGTTGACACCGGAGAATTTCTGTTACACAATATAATTAAATCATTAAAAAATGAATAACTACAATTTAAATAATTCAATTATCTTAATTGAAATAAAAAAATTAAATTAATACCTTAAATTGTTCATCGGCAAAGTGGTTACACAACCACTCCCACTCATCTTCTCTCTCCCCTTGCAGCTCTACCGGGGGAGGCACGGGACCGACATCTTTGAAGTACTTATGGAGCCTGTACTTCCAATCTTTGTAGATGGAGTTGGCGGTTTGATTGATATGCCTCAACATAGCCGGTGTCGGATCCACGTCAAATTGTTCCTATGAAAAATAAATAGAAAATTATAATCGTATATATTATGAAATTTTAGGCCGAGATTAACAATATTATATAATAACTAAATTGAACGTATTACGTACCGAAAGATCTTTGAAGACTTTCGCCTTCTCATGATCCGGCGCCTCCTTCCAAGTAGGGGCAGTGATATGAACCCGGTTACGGATGATTGACCCTATCTCATGCGCCGAGAGACTTGCTAGCTGAGCTGTGGGAGGGCCACCGGTGAATTCGTCGTACGGCAAGTCGATCTTTTTACCGGTCGCCTTGCAAATACGCTCCGCTTTTCCCCTTTTAACGAGACCCCGAGTCCTTTTCGGTTCCGGGTCAGTGGGGGCCCTCCTTTGCCTACGGCGGGCGCTGTACATGATTGATTCGGCGGTCGAGGACGCCTGAGTACTTCCCGTTGAATGGGTACCGGGCGTCTGAGATTGGAAGGGGTCGACGTCATCACCGCTCGAGATGAATGGGGGAGCGGGAATTTCCCCAGAGGGCGCTACGGACGGATCAGATGATCCGTCCGGATTGAGAGCGTCGTTGCCCTCCGGTGGTAATTCCCAACCGACTTGGTCCGCCAAGCGGCGGAGCATGGCATCTTCTGCCTCTTGTTGGGCTTTCTTCTTGCCGGATGTCGTCTTTGGCGGAGCCATTTAAACCTAAGAGTACGGGGTTAAAATACCTACTTACCATAATAATTACAACTTAAAAATTTACGCTAATTAATTAAGTACGTTTAAGATTTAAATAGAGTACACTAGCTTGGCATTTTCGGTCGTTCAATGGACGTGCGACCCGCGCGATAAAGTGTAAATTTTCAATTAATCAGCCTTGGTTAAATCGAAAAACATGGCCAGTTAGGGATAGAGATAACGCGAGAGGCAGGACTAATTTCGACAAAAGTCTTTCTTAGTCCAAATCCTGTCACCAGTCATAACCCGTTTCTAGACACCATGTCCAACATTCGGCCAATTTTTCAAAAATTTACACTCCCTCAAGTCCTTTGCAAACTCCGCCCTCAACCTCGTGTCCATAACTTCACTTAGGTTATGGTGTGCGGTGATGAAATCCACACATCACGAGGGGTTAAAGAGATAAGCAAGGAAAAGAGGCGACATCTATTCCAAAGAGTGCGACTTAATTACACCAAGCCTATGTACTAAATTTAAATCGAACACGTACTACTAATTAATTTACTAAAAAATACACGTAATTACATGCAATAATTTATTTTCCATTTAGCATGCAATAATTAACCATTTAATTAATTAATAACAATAATTATTTATTTAATTAATTAATAACAATAATTATTTATTTATTTATTTAATAACAACAAATTTACAATTATTCATTTAATTAGGAAACAATAACAATAATTATGATTTAATTAATAAATAACAACAATTAATCATTTATTAAATATTTAAAATTAATTACTAAATTAATTTCTACTAATTTATTATATTTAGAATTTAATTAATTAATAAAATGAAAATTATTTAAATAAGGGAAAAATAGAAATTTACCGAATCGGAGTTTTCGGGAATTTCGCCGGAGTTGTGTCGTCGGAGAGGAGGAATCGAACCACGCCGGAGTTGTATCGTCGGAGCGTCGTCGCCGGAGGAGAATATCGCCGGAATGAGATTGAGAGAGAGAGGAGAGGAGAGATGGAGAGAATTGTAAGGGATGAGGAAAAGAAGATGAGCCGTACTCTATTTATAGAGTTTCACTTAGACGACGGAGCACTATTCTCCGTCGTCTAAGCACTTAGACAACAGTGTTTTCCGTCGTCTAGGTGGCGGTTTAAAAATTTTCAAGCGGCGCGTAATTAATCGGATGGACGTTTTGAACCGCCATGATTTTGGACTTAGACGACGGAGAATGAATTCTCCGTCGTCTAAGTGAAAATTCAAGCGGTCCCAAAAACGGAAGCGGTAAAATGAACCGCCATAATTTTGGACTTGGACGACAGAGATGGTAATTTTCCGTCGTCCAGGTGAAAATTACATGAAAAAAAATAAACAAAAATAAATTTGAACCGCCATGATTTTTGAACCTGGACGACGGAGATGGTCATTCTCCGTCGTTCAGGTGAACACCTAGACGACGGAAAATGACCTTCTCCGTCGTCCAGGTTCAAATTACGTAAAAAAAAATTTTAAAATAATTCGCTAGGAATTTAGCGATCTGTCATTCGAGTGAAATAGTCGTACAATATCGATGAACGCATCGTATATATGAACAGTTAAATTTGAACCGCCGATTAATTTTACGTATTGAAACATGTTAAGTATCGACTAATCTTTACGACTTAAGTGTTCATGAGTAGACGCTCATTTGCAGCAGAGTATTAACGAAATTGAATTTGGACAAAACAACCGTTGGATATGTTCGTCGTAACATAATATATAATTGTCTTCAAAGGACCAGAAAATAATAAGTTCGGGAAGGGTTTGATCGGCACAGTCAACCGCAAAACCGATAATTTCACAAACCGGAAACGTGGATACAAGGCATTTCGCAACTCCGATTTTCGAACCGTCGAAGCTCACACACCAAGAATTGTTTACTCTAAAGTCTTGAGGAAAAGAAAATGCATTGGAAGAAGGTCTAGAGGGTCGTTGTCTTAGAAAAAATTTTGATATCTTCACCTGGACGACGGAAATGAGCGTTCTCCGTCGTCCAGGTGAGAACCCGGACGACGGATATGAGTGTTCTCCGTCGTCCAGGTGCATAGACCCTGAATTCAGGGGTTAGGGCCTTACTGTTTAGTGTTTAGGGTTTGTGAACTTGGACGACGGAGAATGACCATTCTCCGTCGTCCTAGTGTGTACCTGGACGACGGATAATGACCATTCTCCGTCGTCCAGGTGTATAGACCCCGATTTCAGGGGTTAGGGCCTTAGGGATTACGATTTAGGTCGTCCCCGGTCATTTGTGTACGTACGTGTCCGTTTAATTATATTCTAATTCAAAAATATAATTAAAAAATTTATCGATCGATCCGATCGAACTGCTAGCTAGATTTAGGGTCAAGAATTTAGCTAGGGTACGTTTTATATGAGATTGAGATTTGGCGCCAATATTTATTAATTTCTCCGTTGGCCAGGATAATATATAATTCAGATTAATTTCTTACCGTAAACCGGCATCGATCATATATATATTACAATAATTACAGTAATTAATTACCAATTAATCTCCCTCGTCGTATGACCGTACTCTTCGTCATAATCATCATCGTCCTCATCCCCGTTAGTCGACGGCTCATCCTCGTCATCGTACTCAACATCGTCCGACGAATAACCTGAGTCCTCGTCCGCGTCCTCTTCCTGCTCGTCTTCTTCATCTACCTCATCGATAATCTCATCTTCAGTTAGATCTGTACAACCATCAGGCATGGGTAACCGTTCACCATCTTGAACCAGGTCCATTATATCGGACCGGACCATGGAAATATTAGGCTCTTGATAGGCAGGAATGTCTCTTTCTGGTTCAGCAGCATCTTCAGTCGTCGTCGGTGTCCCTTCAATTGTCTCTGTATTCCATATTCCTCGGTGAGAGATATGGTTCACTATTTTCCACCCTTCACCGGCTTTCGGATCGTCGAGATAGAACACCTGCCGAACTAAGGTGGCGAGAGCGAAAGGCTCATCCTCATACCAGTGCGAGTTTGTATCGACTGATAATAGTCCCAGGTCTTCCTTTGTACGTTTGAACCATCTGCACTTGAATAGGAAAACGTTGACATCATTCCCGTAACATAGCTGAACAACGTATACAATAGCCCCGTAATATAGATCATTGTCTTTCCCAACCGCTACCCCACTGTTTTGTGTTCTTCTTCCTTCGTCTCGGGCCAATGAATGGAACTTTACACCGTTCACAAAACATCCGGGATAAATATAGTGTTTAACCGGCTTCCCTGCTAGCAAGTGCTTTGGCCATGACCACCACCCTCCGTGGTTATCAGATTTTTGCAGATCAATCATCTGCGAAAAAGGCCAAATTAATATAATGGTTTACTTTCTACAAACATGAGCAATATATATTTAAATAATTAATACCGAGTCGTACGTACGTACCCATTGGAAGAAATAATCAGGAAACTTCTTCTTAACCATTTTCTCAATCCACGCCGAACTCTGGTTTTGATTTAACGCCTGAAGCCTCTCCCTGTATGACAACATGTACGGCTCAACTTCGTCACAGTCTCGCAACACTACCCAATGTGCCTCAATAAGTTCTTCCCGTGTTAACGATTCCTTTAATACTCCTCTAAATGGTCGGACGACATTGGTGACGACAGAAAGATTGATGCGGGCACTGCGATCGGAGGCAGTGGGAGGGGGTGGATCTTTGAGGTACCTGTTGCAGTAAGTAACACACTCATGCATTAGGTATGTCTCTGCTATGGAGCCATCCGGGGCCGACCTGTTTTTGACGAATGACTTATACTGTCCAAGCTGTCTACAAAATCAAACGTACACATTACATAAGTACATATAGCTAGCTAGCTAGTATATATATAATCTCCAGTGGAACAAATTAATTAATTAGTTGTACGTACCTTTCTTGAGGATACATCCAAGTGTACTGGACCGGACCAGAAATAAGCACCTGCTCGGGCAGGTGGATCATTAGGTGAATCATGATGTCAAAGAAAGCAGGGGGGAAAATCCTCTCTAGTTTGCAAATGATGTGCACAATTTGTTGTTGCAATTCCACCACATCTGACTTCTTTAATTCTCTGGCGCATAACCTCTGCCACCACCTGCACAATGCCACTATTGGTTCTACGACGTCCCGAGGCAAGTATGGTCGAATTACCACTGGAATAAGACGTTGCAGCATAACGTGATAGTCATGTGTCTTTAGACCAACAAACTTGTGTTGCACCTCGTCCACTGCTCCAGTTATAGTAGTTGCATACGAAGCCGGATAACGAACGCCCTTAAACCAGTGAAATACAGAACGTCTAAGCGTCGGCTTCACTGTGTAAGGTGCATCTGGCATCTTATTGTACACACCTTTCCTATCCCTCCTCAACCACAAGGGACGACGTAGATTCATTGATTCCAAATCTTTGCGCGCTTTGGGAGTATCTTTAGTCTTGAACTTAATACCGAGAATTGTTCCCACCACGCTGTCGCACACATTCTTTTCTATGTGCATCGCGTCCAAGTTGTTCCTCAGCTTCAACTTCGACCAGTAAGGGAGTTCAAAGAATATACTCTTGTGATCCCAATAGCTCAGATCATGTGGAGGAATTGGATTGCATTTCTTTACATCCGCGTCATTGCTCAACACACCAAAGTCGAAATAGCTCAACCTCTCTAAAATCTCTTCCCCCGACCAACTACGGGGTTTAGGATTGTTCTCTACCATACCATCGAAATGAGCTTCATCCTGTCGCCACGGGTGGTCGTGAGGAAGCCATCTACGGTGACCCAAGTAACACACCTTCCCCGCGTGCCAACTAGAGTTCACGTCGTCCAAACATATAGGACATCCGTTATATCCTTTTGTCCTGCAGGCTGCCAACATCCCATAAGCTGGAAAATCGCTGATCGTCCACATTACGGCAGCCCTCATCGTGAACATCGTGTCAGTGAATTTGTCATAAGTTGGGACTCCATTTTCCCACAACAGTTTCAGCTCGTCGATCAAAGGTCTGAGGTAGACATCTAAGCACTTCGATGGAGATTTAGGACCTGGAATTAGTACGGTAAGGAAATTAAATTCCTTGTTCATGCACATCCACGGAGGCAAGTTGTACGGCATCAGAATAACTGGCCAAGTGCTGACGGCGGAGCTATTACTTCCCCAAGGATTGAATCCGTCTGTAGATAGGTCGAGTCTAACATTTCTAACCTCTGAAGCAAAGTCTCCAAATTCTCTGTTGAAATGTTTGAAACCCTCCCCATCCGCGGCGTGTCGCAGGACATCGTCATCTATTTGCTTTTCTGCGTACCATCGCATCGCCTCTGCTATGTGTAGAGACATGTACAGGCGCTGCAATCTGGGAATCAAGGGAAAATATCGAACAACTTTCACAGGAATTCTCTTTTTCGAACTCTTCCTATTCAACTGGAATCTGCACTGGCCACATACGGGACAATAGTCCAACTCTTTATACTCTTTGTAAAATAGCACACAATCATTCAGACATGCGTCAATTATCCTGTACTTTAGGCCGAGGCTGCTCAGGATATTTCTAACCTTATAATGAGATTTAGGAAGATTGTGATCATCAGGAAGCAACTTACATATTTGCTCCTGAATTTCGTCAAAAGCACTCACTGACATTTTGTGCTTCACTTTTATCTTCATTTGCTCCATCACATATTGCAACACATTCTCTCGACATCCAGGGAACACTGGGGTCTGCGCTTCAAGTAGCATCCGGTTGTACTTTTCCATCTCACTGGTGTCAGTGGCCAAGCTAGCTGCGGGGAATGTGTCATCATGCTCATTGGTGGTACTGTAAACTCCGTCTTGGTGTTGGTGTCCACCATGACTACATCCCGGAAACGCATCATGGACCAAATCTGCAGTTGGGTTACAAGCTGGGGGTCCGGCACCACTGCCGCTGGATGAGGCACCATGGTAACTGTACCCTGAGCTGAAGTCTGCTGCGCTTAACTCTACTGCTTCACCATGCTCGCTCCATGTAGTGTAACTCCACATCATACCATTTTCGTACAGGTGTTGCACCATAACATTAACCTCCGCATACTGACAATTAAGACATTTCTGACACGGACACCTGAAACGTTTCTTTCCCTGACCATGTTCTATCGCAAAATTCACAAATTCGCTAATTCCATCCATATACCGGACATCACATCTATTCTTCAACTTCATCCAACTCTTGTCCATACTGCTACAAAATATTATAATTAATTAATTATTACATATATATATTAGTCCATTAATTTACTCTTAATTATACGTACTCGATCTACATCGATCAATCAATTACGTACGTACGTAATTTAATCGATCTGTACATATATATATATAGCGCGCTAACATCCTTGCATGTATGTACGTACGTTTTCACTAATTAAATATATATTAATTAAGCAAATTTTAACTGCGTACGTACCTGTTGGCCTTCTCGATATCTGTACGATAATTAAGCTAGCTAGCTAGTCAGCGGAGATCCCGGCCCTAGCCTTAATTATCCGGCCATCCTGATTCTTCTCGGCTTTAATTAATTTCTAGCTAGCTAGCTCCCTTCTCCTTCTCCGATCCCTAGCTTCTATCTCTCCTTCAAATTAATGGATCGAATGAATTCAGTTTGAATTTGGCATGCATCGATCGGGCTTATATATAATGCTTCACTTAGACGACGGAGGTGTCGGTACGTCGTCTAAGTGGAAGTACGTTACGTACTCGGACGACGGTGTGTCGGTCCGTTGTCCAGGTTATCACCTGGACGACGGAGAATACCTTCTCCGTCGTCCAGGTGATAACCTGGACAACGGAGTATTATCCGAGGTCCAGGTGGTCACCTGGACGACGGAGAAGGTATTCTCCGTCGTCCAGGTGATAACCTGGAGGACGGAAAAGGCTCCGAGGTCCAGGTATTCACCTGGACGACGGATAAGGTATTCTCCGTCGTCCAGGTGATAACCTGGAGGACGGAAAAGGCTCCGAGGTCTAGGTATTCACCTGGACGACGGAGAATACCTTCTCCGTCGTCCAGGTGAATACCTGGACCTCGGAGCCTTTTCCGTCGTCCAAGTGTCACTTGGACCACGGAACAATTACGTTTCCGTGGTCTAAGTGATGTTTTCTTGTAGTGTCTAAGTATGTTGCACTTGAGGGAGGTGTGTTGGAGAGGAAAAATCCCACATCAGAAAAGTGGCAAATAAAATATGACTTCTAAGTAGATAGACTACACCCAATATTAACCGAGGCCTTTTAGATCAAACCCAATACTATAAAAGTGGTTCAAGTTAGAATAATATCGGTTATATTGAGGGTTCACATGCTACGCTTACCACAGTTTGGTTTATCCAACAAGTTGGTTTCATAATCAGTTGGTTAAGTTGTTCACAATTAAAGAAAGGAAATTAGCAGTTGATCATACATGGATTATATGCCACACCGATCATATTTGAATGGTCTGTCATCTCAATATATTGTACGACAGACTACAATTCCATCCAGTTTGATTTTGGAAGAACGACTGAGGTTGAATGCATTTAGTTTCATTGACGTGGGCTAACCATAGCCTGAGTAAATAATAAAATAGTACAGACAACCCTAAGAATTAGCAAGAGCTCGTATTACAATGGTTACATTAAGATGTGCAAATGAGCAATTGACGGTCTATTTATTATCATGCACTATTTTCTTGAGCCTATAATATGGGAGAGATCATAAGAAGAATCTAGCAACTTGTGAGATGTATACTATAATTACACCCTAGTATACATCCTAAATTAATTACTACGTATAAGTATACACGAAGAAACAAGCTCATATAGTCATATTGGAGAGATTACATTCCTAAATCTACGAAGTCATTACATTCTATTACTTTACGTACGTATGTAACTACTGTACTTGGAATATTTCAGTTTTTCTGACAGACGACTATCCAAGTCTACAATACATATGTATTGTTGCTTGACTTGCTTCTGCTCATGCACTAATTAATTGTCAGGTTACTTACATATGCATAGCCGATTATTAGCTGGCTATCTCACATTCGAAAAAAGAAACGGTATCTTGTTAGGTCCATAATTATGTACTAATTATGTCTATAACTTTATTTTTATTTCTTGTCTTTTATGAATAAAGCATCATTCTTATAACGTTTCTTTTTTATGCCAAGAAATTGAGAGTTGGCATGGAAACGCTCTTAAAAAGGATAATTGATCAGTTTTTGGAGAAGCCGAGCATATTTTCGAAGTCATAAGAGAATTTGGAGAAACTTTGAGAAAATGACGAAATAGCTTCTCCGGAGCTTCTCCGGAAGTTGCCCAGAACCCTCCGGAATTCACCATAACCGGCCGAACCACCCTTGCCGGCCCAAACACTTTTAGTCCGGCCCAATGGAAGTCCAATCCTCCCAATTATGCATGCTAATCTGATTTGTAGAGATTAGGAAGAAGATGGACTACATGATGTCACTTATTTCGGATTATAGCCTTACAAAGCCTAAAATAGTGGATCATGGTTCCCTTGATTCAAAGCCAACATTTTGATCTTCCAACTCCTCATTTCCTATCATCTAAGAGCTACAAATTGGCCTGCCAAGGCAGCCAAATTGGAGCTCCCCTCTCCCAACACAAAACCACATTTCATTTTACACTTTTTCAAGTTTTAGTTAGTCCTTTCTCTTTGGTTTTCTCCTCTAACCCTCTCAAACTATCTTATCTCTCTCCTCCCTTTACTAGACCAATACCACCACCTCTCCATTACTGAAAGAGACCTAGCTTCTCTTTCAAGGGTAGAGCCGAACCTCTCCATTACCACACCATCATTTCGGTCTAGTTTGGGTGTTCCTCTTCTAACCTTTTCCTCTAAGGTTTGGTTTGGTTCTTAGAGTTCAAAGGAGTAGGAAGTAATCCCTCTTCCCCTTGGATTTTTGTAATCCTAAGAGATACCTTTACCTCCTCTTGAAGTTGGGTGCTAGAAGTGAAGATGTGGAGCTAGAAGCCTTGGATTCATTTCGTGAAGCTTTGGCTAAGGGAACTCTTAGGTTATCTCTTTACTCTTCTAGTTCTAAGCATGTATCTAAACTTTATTCTAGTTATGTTTAGTGAGAGTTACCTTTTGGAAGGCTATGGTTTAGCTCTAACGAATTTGATATACATTCAATGGTGCTTTGAAATATGAAATTGGATTTGTTTTAGTGTACTACATATTATTGAATGAGTTTGTTGTGTGAGTGATATGATTATGGTATGTTTGCATGTTTGGACTTGATTCAATGTTTTCATATTCATATCTTAGCCATGGCTAAGTTGACATATATCTAGGACATCTAAAAATAAACCTAAGTGAACTAGTCACCCACCTAAGGAGGATAAGCATGTAAACGTGACTTAGGATTAAACTTAAAAGGTTAAGCTTAAGGTTTAGTTTTCTTTGTGCTTGAGCATGAATTGAAACACTTTTGAGGTCCAAATGACTGAAGGGGTTTTCGGTTAAACTTACATTGAGCCGAGAGGCTTTGTAGCTATTATTGATTCTTTCAACTTGTAACTTAATAAGTGCGAGTTGGGAGGTTTCATTAAAACTTACTCCTAAGTGCTCTAAAAAAGGCTTGGGAATGGAAGCCATCCACAAACTTCACATGTGTTTACAATCAAACTTATTACGCTTGAAATACATTAGGAGTCTAGCGCCAATAGTCTAGCTCCTAATCTTAGTTTACTTTGTGCTTCATGGATGGAAAAAAACCTTCTAGAATCCTAAAAGACGTAGGAGTTTCGGCCCATAACCAAGTGTGACCCGAGATGGCATGATTTGGACAATGAAAGGATTTGTTCTTATGATCCAAAAGATATTTGAGCATGTAAACCGGACTAAAACTCATAACATGGATATTGTTGGTACATTGAGTTGACTATTGGCAATATCTCTAGCCGACCAAATATTTACATTGTTTTATTTTGTTTTACCCCATGATTGCATTTAATTAGTAAAACAATCATTCAATCAAAAAATCACTCATCGTAGTTATACCACCCCTTTCATATTAGGTTAACTAAGAACTTAGATAGGTGAGATACATTTCCGCCTTTTCATTCATTAGTTTTGGGTCACATTGCATGTTTAGATAACGTCGTAGTCTAGAACCTAACCAAGTCAAGCTTTGAAATTAGAGTGGTCAATCCTTCGGGGTTCGATACTCAATTTAAATATCTATACTATTACTTGACCCATATACTTACGGGTAAGGGAAATTCATTTAGCCTTGGACTAACTAATAGTCGAAAGGTTGAGGGAGCAAAAATATCTTAACAAGTTTTTGGCGCCCTTGCCGGAGATTGATAATTTCACTTTGATTTCCAAGCTAAAATAAGGAGTACGTCGTTGACGCGGATCTAGGAAAAAACTGAGGTTGGGCAAGACTAAAATGAGTGCGCATATAATATTAAAATAAAACAACAAAACCAAGTGGTCGACCTTATGCAGCGGTGGTATTTCGCCGGTGACGGAGGTGGCGGAGACGACAGCATTGGAGGTCGACCTTATGGGGGTTTTGAAGACCATGGAATGGTGAGTTGAACCCAAGTAGTCTTGGGTCTTGCCGTGGTCGGTGGTGGCCGATCGGAGGAAATGATTCTGACGAGGTTTTTGAACTTCACGGTGAGTTTTGGAGGTTTTTCAGTTAAAATTGGGCTTAGCATTGAACTACAAAGTTGTTGGAAATGTTAAGATCTTCAAATTTATGTATATGTCAAAGTTTTCTGGGTTGGTGGAATTTCGACTGCCGGCGGCGGCCCCAGATGAGTTAATCCTCACCAGATTATGATCTTTGCTATTCAGTATGAACTCCGATGATCATATTTTTTTTTAATCTTGGTTTCAGGATCATGAGTTAGCGGGCGTATCAGATGAATAATTGTGCCGATCGACAGGGTTTCAGCTTTATGTTTATCCCAGCAACCTGTGAGTGGGCACTTTGATTTTCACAGTTGATTTGCGAGTCTATAATTATACTTTTACGATTATGCATTTATGAGTATGCATTTATGATTATGCATTTTATGAGCATACATTGGTTTGGAGGCACATATGATTTGTTTTTACACAGAGTATGGTTATTATAGATGCATCGATGCTATGGCCTCTCGGCTGATCCCCGAGATGATCCGGGAGGGTTATGACAAACACCTGATCCGTGATTATACAGCACCTAAGAGGGTTAGGAAAAGTACCTGACCTGGGCTTGTTTGTAACTTGAGGGAAACGTACTCAAGTTACTGCCTCCACATACACAGTACCCAGGAGGGTTAGGACAAACACCTGACCTGGGTTTGTTTATTTTCATTCTCGAATTATTTTTATGTGCATTATTTATGAAGACATATTATTTACAGTTTCAGTTAAAAAGTGAATTATTATTTTTGTCCACTCACTCTAACAGTTTTTATGATTTTATATGTCTTTTTCCTGGGCTTTTCGGTTTTCTTTGTCCATATTGCAATGTGTATCATGGGGATGCTGAATGTCATCGAGGGCGTCGAGTCCATCAGTGAATTCCTTCAGCAGTAGGTTCTTGCTCACTGTCAGTATGTCTCTTGTGTTATTGAAGTCACCTTGGATATTAATTCTGTAGTATCGTATTGTGAGACTCTTGTGAATAGGTTGTCACTCGTATAGTTGTCGAGTTGAGATTCTTTATACGTGAATCCATACTTACTGGAATTATGTTTTCCAATTCTAAATAATGTATTAGGTTAAAATTTCAGTTTTATGTTGAGAAATCAGGATGGATATCGGTGGTCCACGATATTGTTTGTGGGTTTATCTGCGAAGTGTCAGTTTTCCTTGCAGGTTTTTGGTTGTCTCTTTTATAAGAGAAGTTATGTCAAAATTTCACAGAAACTCGTAGATTAGGGTCAGTCGTTAGGCCTTGATTCTAGATTACTAGTTAATCTAGGGTCGGGTCCTTTCAATATATAGGGTCTAGCATTTAGCTAGGTTCCTAAACTCTTTTCGATCTTCAATAATTTTATGAGAATTAATTTTAACCAAGTACGTGCTAGTTGTCAAATTAATCTCACGAGTCATGAATTAAATGTGTTTCGACCCGATTCCAAGTGAGAATCGATTAAAACACTTTTGAGGGTGGAGGGTTGAATACTAGACGGATTTATCTGTGATTGTGGTCTGACTGTTAAGATAGAGAACAAACATCAGAAACGAAGCCAGAGTAAGCCGTTTAACACACTCTGATGCTTAAGTAAGAACGTGCCTTAGGTGAAGAACGGATTATATTTTATGAAGTAAATGATTGCTTAAACTTATTCAATAATAAGCAATTTACCTTTATACTTACCCCAAACTCGACGTGGGACTCAGTGTAATCATATTCTCATTCACTCACGTGCTTCCTACTTTTGGTCAAGTGTGTACGAAGTGCTAAGCTCAAGCACTTAAGCTAACAGAATGAGTCTGTTAGAGCATCTCCAACAATGTCACCTAATTTTTTTTTATTTTGTTCAAAAATATAGCTCAAAGCTATTATAGCTAAACATTTGTGAAAATTTACTCCACCAATATTACTCATAATTTAGCTAAAAATAAATAAATACTTAATTTTGATGGGTTGAGAAAAATAATAAACATTTATTAAAGTAAAAATTTATTACAATGACAACTTATACAGAATTACAATGTTGACTTTTTAATCACCTATAATTCAAACTTTCGGAATAAGAATAGATGATGAAAATAAAAAATATAGAGAATTCTCAAAATAACTAACGTGAAGAAGATATGCTGAAACTGATTTTAAAGAAAAAATCTTATATAATTAATAAATTGAACTTTTGAGGAATCTGTAGTTGTTCTTAATAACTTGATTAATTGTCAAGTTTTTCTTTTCGTTCAAGTACCTACCCGGTCAATAATAATAATATATTGATAACAAATACCGTTTCAGTAAACCTATACTAATTATCATCTCTCAAACCGTAGCTTGCTAGGCTGATTAATCTAACATTAGCAAGAATGGATCGATGCTAATTTACAGTGTGTTCTGAATGGGTTGGAAAATTGCCATAGCAAATAACTTGTCTTGTCCTGAATGGATTAGATGATTTTAATTAATTTTGATGATAATTCTTTCATCACAAATAATCAATGTGTAACTTACTTGCCGTGTTAGAACAAATTAACGAAATGATAAAAGTGATTAACGAAATAATTAATTCAGTGTCTTGATTGTATTTCATGTAACTTAATTTAGTGACTGCTACTTGAATGACTAAAGTAACTTTTATACCTAATTGCAATTTGCAAGTTGAATTTCAAATATATAGGTTTGGTAATTGATACTTTGGTTTTTGTCTTTCTTAGTCCTTCTTTTCTTTTCTGATGAATCCATCACCCTCCCTCGTGCCCTTGTTCGATCAAGTAGCTCCACAATTGATCAAGATCGTATGCGTATTGATTGACAAGAAGGCATGTGTTTGGGCCTGAAATAAATATTTCATATTGGGTTTGAAAGGCTGAAGTCTTAGCGAGCGGCCAATATTCTATAAGAGTTTGGCAAGCGACCTAGAGAGAGATAGAGTTCGTTTAGAACTGTAAATTATGAATTAGCTGATTCAATGCGGCTTGGATATGTATCATACCTTTTCTGTTTCAGATAGGTTTCTTTTAATAAAGGAGTTGTGATAGCGTTGAAACTACATAAGGATGAAAACCCGTATGCTGGTGTTAGAGTTATATTGAAATTCAAAGAGTAGAAGAACTTCAAAGAAATTGAAAGACAACTACTGAGCATTATATAAGGACAGTAAGAGATTTGTGGAAAAGGTCCCCGATCAAACATACAACATTTGTTATACGCAAGTACACCTAGACATCTCATCAAGAGATTCTATCTCCTTTGCAACCAGCAGATCAAAGTGCTTGTCACTTATCGAGTGAGAGTATTGCGATCAGAAGGAAGCAATAGCGACTGGACGATTAAAGGGCTTGTCACCTATCGAGTGAGAGTTTGGATATCTAAAGGAAGCAGTGTTCTCAACACATCGTCAGAGAGATTACTATGATTTGCACTGATAAGGGAGTGTGAGGTATCGATTTCGAAGGCTCTGCTAGAGACACATATCGAAAGTCCTAGGTTACTAGGCGAGAATGACCTATTCGGAAAAGGTTGGTGCTCTCCTTATCTTCATTGCTTATCAAGAAGTTAGGCAGCTTTACATTCTATATTCCGTTGAAGAACGGTGGCACGCCAACATACGAAGCACATATAGGATAAATCGATATCTGCGGTCAAACTATCCGAAACCAATAAAAGAGACTGCTTTGCGGAAGGATCTCTCCGCGGGAGATATTTTAGCGTAGAACATTTTGGCACGCCTAGTGGGACATCTTTGTGTCTCTAAGTGACAATAGGAGATCCTTACCGAAGGAATTACCCTCAGTGTCGCAAACACCTACAACTGGCTTACCATGAACATACATATACTCGGTGTCGTTCATAGAGTAATCAAGCGGTTGACATTATCTTCGCTAAGGACTTTGATTTAACCATGTCATTTAAATCTTTAAGTGAAGCGGAGATGGCAGAACTTACGTTCCAGGGGTACCTAGCTTACGCGGCTAAGCACAACGAACACCAGACTAGTTACTATATAGCTCTTGGTGAAAGGATCGAACAACAAGCGACTTTTCTCACTACCCAAGGCAACATAATAAACACAGGATTAGCTGAAATCCAAGCGTTACAGGTAGAATTCAACAGAGATCGGGAGGAGAGAGGGGCAATTGGAGCCCAAGTAGCAAGTCTCGTGGAAGGTCAGGATAAATTACGGATAAAGATCATACAACACTTGGGAACAAGTTTGGATGAATACCGCCGGCATGCGGCGACACTGTCTGTCTAAAAGGACAGACAGGGACATATCGTCTCTAACTAAATTCATTTCTGACCTCGCTAGAAAGACTAGACAAGCAGAGTCTTTCCCTCCTGCTTGGGATCAACGGTTAAACAGGTGTATGAACGATTGCGACATACATCTGGCCAAGATGTGTGATTCATATGAGACACCGTTTCCTCCTTTGCAGAAGGATGATCCTGATGCTTGGCAATGGCCAAAGTTCTACCAGCATCAGACCTTCCAGAGTTTCTCTGGCGACGATGATTCTAACGCTGCAACACACTTAGCATACTTCACACTGCAATTAGGGCAGTTTGCCGATAATGATGGACTCAAGTTGAGAGTCTTTGGATCATCCTTGTCAATATCGGCCCTCGTATGGTATACGAGATTAGAAAAGGGTTCGGTCAATGAGTGGAAGGATATGGAGGCTTTATTCATAGATCACTTTGGAACGGCTAGACCTAAAACCAGTGTCGGAAAGCTGGCTTCCTTGAGCCAATCGGCGACAGAAAGTCCAGTCACCTTCCTGCACCATTTTCGGTCAGAATATAATCTATGCAAGATTCCACTCGAAAAAGAGGAGGTAGTAGAGATGGCCAATAATGGTTTGGAGGATACGCACCACCAACTGTTCTTAAATAGCAAGTACTTTTCCTTAAATAAGCTTATCACAGCTGTAACTAAAGCTTACAGTACCATGCAAGAAAGAGATAATAGAAGGAATGTGTCTAAGGGAACGTACAATGCTAGATCTTATGATAAGCCAAAGCCAAAAACTGTGGCTTATATGGAAGATATAGACGACCAAGATTCAGACTCTGATGGTGAGCAAGTGGGAGATGTGGATTTATCGACAAACAAAGTTTTAAAGCCTCGCAAACTCTAGAAGAATAAGGGTCTAATCAAGCTTTCGACAGTGGCTTTCACTAAGCCAGAGTTCAAAACATACACTTATCATGCTAACATGGCTCATGAGATCTTGGACGAGCTATATAGCATGCGAGCTATCAAAGCAGATTTCGGACCTCTCCCTACATCTGAGCAGTTAAAAGGTAAAAAATATTGCAAGTTCCATGGAGCATGAAACCACATTACAAAGGACTGCATCAAGCTAAAGGATCAGATCCAGAAATGGATCAAGTAAGGAAAACTAGAGCTAGGGGGAGCATCCAAGGCAGCTGCATTAGTTGATTCAAAGCCATTCCCACCACCTCACGTTAATATGATTGATGTCGAGTGGTCATCACCCGATAGCTGTATTGGAGGTGTGGAAGACTGGCATCGTCCTGTCTTTGTGGGATATTCTTTCAACTATGACAAGTTGGAGGAAATTTTAGACAGGTTACGTGATATGGGCTTGGTCTCTTATTACCAGGTATTTGAACTCAGACATTTACGGTATGAAGATCCGGCTCAACATTTCTGCAAATTTCATAACCAGTTTGGTCATCAAACAGCAAAGTGTTCGACCTTGAGAGATAAGATTCAAGGGTTGATCAACTGGGAAGTGATTAAGGTCGACTACAAGGGAGTGGTGAAATGGAATCCACAGTACCCTCATAGGGCATCACCGCCTCCCTATATGCCATTTCCTTCCACCGACACCGTTTCCATTTGTGAAGAATCTGAGCAAACCTACAAAAGGAAAAGTTCAAGGAGGAGGCCTAGACGTAATATAGCATTTGTCTGACCTAAGCGGGCTGATATTACTTACGATACGTCTAAGCAAGAGGAAATATTTGAAGAGCTAATCCAAGCAGGGATAGCCACAGTTCTTGATAATCGGGGAACGCCGGACCCATATCCTGAGGATGTCAGGGGTCTACTTTACTGTCGATACCATCATCGATGAGGTCACCATTCCACGAGTGCTTGTCGTGATTTGAAATTCAGGATTCAGCAGTGGATTGACGAGGGAGAAATAATGATAGACCAAGAGCCCTCACCAAGCTTGGCGACTGACATATCATTGACAGTTGGAATGTTGGAACTAACGAGAGACAAATCAAACAAACGCAAATAGACCAACAGTCATCAAACTACTGGCGAGAGTCCACCAAGCAAGCAAACGACAAAATCAACTAAAGGAAAAGAAATAGTGGACCAAAAAGCAGAATCGCCAGTAGCCCTTTGTGCTCATTGTAAACTCAGAAGCGGGTTGAAGATTTCCTATGAAGAGTTGGCCAAAGCAGCTAAGGTCTTCCCAGAGTTATTTTCACAAACAAATCATCAGCCTCATAACGCACACCGAGCAAGACAAAGGGACTCCCCAGCTCCCAAGCGTTCGCGAGCAATCGAAAAGGTCACTGCAGCCAAGAAATCTGAATCAGAAGTTGCTAACATGCTCGCCAGGCCATATGTTCCACCAGCCTCAAGAAATATCACAAAGGAGAACGTATGGTATATGAAGGAGAAGGGAAATGCTATAGAGGTAACTCCAAGTAGAAGAAGAAATCTTCAGCGATGATTTGGAGAAGCCAAAAGAGCGTTAGAGGCTTATGAAGCAGGCCTGCTCAAAGAAGAAGAACTGGTGTGCTCTCCAGAAGCACTACAAAGGCGATTGAATGTCCTTGCAGTAAACCCCTTAGTGGTTTTTGGGAAAAATTCTTGCGAGCCCAAAGTGAGAGCACAACGCCCAGGTGTCTTTGATCGTAACCCAGAGTTATGGTCTAAGGGCAAACAGCCCGAACCTATTCATGAGGATCATCGTGAAGTCATGAAATGAAAGCCAGTGAAAAGACGTCTCAATTTTGATGACGAAGCGATGGAAACAATGAGGCTATATACACCTCCAAAGGAGGGGAAACACATTCAAAGTGAGACCAGGGTCTTGCAATGGAGACCGAGACCTTTAATTATAGAAGAACAAAAGAAGGTCCGTCAACCTGTTTCCCATCCTAAGGAACAAAATCCAGCACTACTCATGCCAGCAACCATAGATCTTATACCTGAGGATCAACTGCAACAGGTTGCTTCTTTCAAGGTCACTACAACTTTGGACTCTGAGGGACAACAGGCTAAGGACAACGACTATGAAGATGATGAGCAGTTGTTGGATTACAGTGAAGGTGAAGATGAAGAAGCTGAAGAATACGTCGAGGAGGTGGATACCGTTGTTAACATGGTGTTTATTCTATCCTCCAAATATGCTTTACCTCCACCAGATCGATGGATGAATCGATCATGAGAAGAAGCGTTAACAACTTGGTAGTGCCAGAAGATGAACCAATAGTGACAGATAATTTAGCACTCGCCAAGACATCAAAGATTGATCCATCATCAACAAAGGGACAGATGATGTTCGCCAAGCCTACCGTGGACATGGCCATGCACATGCGGCCATTATATGTAACGGGAAATATCCAGGGAATCCAAGTCAACAAAATTTTGGTGGATTCAGGGGCAGCAGTGAATATCATCACAGTCAAAGCAATGGCCTTGTTAGGCATTCCCAAGTCTGATATCCAAGAAACCACACTCAACGTTAGAAACTTCCAGGGTAGCATTTCCAAAACTTTGGGCATTGTCTTTTTGCAGGTACACATCGGTCCAGCCACTAGTACATACACGTTCTTTGTAGCGCACAGCTCAATACAGTGCAATTCTAGGGCGTGACTGGATCCACCAGAGCTATTGTATACCTTCGTCCCTCCATCAACAGATGTTATTTTGGAATATGGAGTCAGGTGAGGCAGAGATAGTTGATGCCGACCCTCGTCTATACTCCGTTTCTGCTAATTCTTTAGAAATCAGTTATCACAACAGTGACCTTAGGCCACTGGAGGTATGTGGAGTCGACAACAAAGGCCGCCCAGTTGGTGTTACGCCCTCTGAACTAGCTCAGTGGGATATAATTCAAGTTAATCATGATCATAGCAGACTCTACACCGTTGAGCTACCATCCAAACATTCTCAATGTCCGGGTCTCTATCATGTAGAGAGACTGAGGCTTGTTACTCTTTACACGAGCGTTTCCACAATTTTCTGTTGGAGAGTCAAGCCTATGAGAAGGTTCCAATGATAGCAGCATTGGAATATGTGGATGAAGATGTGTTACATGACTTAGATAAGGAGGACGAGATCAAATTAGCTCCAGCAGCTTTGGATGATTTACCTCATAAAGTCAAAGATCCCATTGAAAAGATAAATCTTGGGACCAATGAAGAGCCAATCTCTGTGGCCATTAGTACCTTCCTAGAGCCTGAAGAACGACTGAAGCCCATTGAGTTGCTACGTGAATACGCTGATTGTTTTACAGAAAAGTATGACGACATGCCAGGACTGTCACCAGACTTGGTTTGTCACAGCTTACCCATTATAGAAGGGAAGAAGCCTGTGAAATAAGAGATGCGTCCAATGAACACAGAAATAACAATTCTAGTTAAGGAAGAAGTCGAGAAGATGCTCAAGTCAGGGATCATACAATTAGCCAAGTATAATGAGTAGCTATCTAACGTAGTCCCGGTCAAGAAAAAGAACGGAAAAATGCGAGTGTGTGTTGACTATAAAAACTTGAACAATGCAACTCCAAAAGACGCATACCCAATGCCAGTAGCGGATTTGTTGGTGGACTCAGTGGCTCTTCATGAAATGTTAACATTCATGGATGAGACTGCTGGTTACCATCAAATTCCAGTGGCAGAATCAGATAGACATAAGATTGCATTTCGGTGCCCAAGATTTGCAGGAATATTTGAGTACGTGAACATGTCATTTGGACTCAAGAATGCAGGGGCAAACCTACCAACGAGCAATGAACTTAATCTTCCATGATCTTATTGGTAAGACTATGGAAGTCTATATAGATGATGTGGTAGTTAAAACGAAGTGTAGAAGTGATCACATTGAAGACTTGCGGTAAGTGTTTCTCAGAATGAGGCAACATCAACTGAACATGAATCCAGCCAAATGTGTGTTTGGAGTACAAGCAGGAGATTTCTTGGTATTTTTGGTTCATCAATGTGGTTCATCAACGTGGAATTAAGATACCGGAGGACAAGAAATAAGCGGTTCTTAGTGCAATCTCTCCAAAGAGTAAGAAATAACTACAACGCTTATTAGGCAAGATCAATTTCTTATGACGGTTCATTTCCAATGCTGCTGGGAAAACACAACCATTTTCAACGTTGCTCAAGTTTCAAAATCAGAAAGACTTTGTATGAGCGCCTATCCACCAAGAGGCGTTTGGGATCATCAAAGCATATTTAACAAACCCGCCAGTCTTGGTTCCTCCAAGGCCAAGGGTTCCTTTTAAGCTATACATTTCAGCTACCGACCTTTCTATTGGGAGTTTATTAGCTCAGAATGATATATCAGGAACTGAACGTGCTATTTTCTATCTCAGTCGTACCTTGAATGAGTGTGAAACGAGATACTCGCCAATGGAAAGATTGTGCCTGGCTTTGCATTTTTCAGGATGCAAGTTGAGGCATTACATGCTCTCCTTCACCACGTGCATTATAGCACAAACAGATTTGGTGAAGTATATGCTTTCCAGACCCATTCTCCGGGGACGAATTAAGAAGTGGATTCTGGCTTTGTCATAATTTTCTTTGCAATATGTTCCCCAAAAGAAGGTTAAAGGCTAAGCAGTGGCTGACTTCCTAGCCCATCATCCAATGAAGGATGTTAATGAGGGACCAGAATTGGAACTCGCTCGTATCGATTTGGCCCCTTGGTGTTTATACTTCGGTGGGTCAAGTACGAGTACTATAGCTGAGGCAGGAGTAACATTAGTCTCTCCACGCGGCCAAACTTTTTCTTATTATTTCAGGTTGGACTTCAGATGCTCAAATAACCAAGCATAGTATGAAGCTTTGATCATTGGATTGGAACTTCTATTAGATATGGAGATCACAGATGTGCATGTATTTGGAGATTCCCAACTAGTAGTCTGACAACTTGAAACCAAGTATAAGGCTGGACCAATATTAAAACCATACGCTAAGCGAGCCTGTGAATTGCTCAAGTTGTTTACTGAGGTGGAGTTGAGCTATATCCCTCGCGAGAGGAATTATGCAACAAACGTGAACGGATATTAAAGGTTGAACGAAGGACCCTGCCGTCTTTCTTTGCTCGCCAAGAAGATAAAAATGAGTGGTACGTTGCTACCCTTGATCATATTGATGTGGATTGGAGACAAGATATTATTTCCTACCTCCAGAATCCTAATAATCCGGTAGATAAGCGGATTCATTTTTTAGCTCCTAATTATGTACTCAAGGATGATGATTTGTATAGAAGATGAGAGGAAGGCATATTCTTACGTTGTGTCTTTGGACGTGAAGCAAAGCAATTAATGAGGGAAGTCCATCTTGGGATAGCACGGGCACACCAGGCCGGTCCTAAGATGAGGTGGTTAATACGACGACAAGGCTTTTACTGGCCAAGAATGCTCAGAGATTGCATCACATTTGCTAAAGGTTGTGAAGAATGCCAGAAAGATGGTCCAATCAGCCATATGCCCAGAATACCATTACAGCCTATAATCAAGCCTTGGCCAGCTCGAGGATGGGTTTTGGATTTAATTGGAATGATTCATCCTCATTCATCTGATGGGCACAAATTCATCATCGTGGCTACTGATTTCTTCACAAAATGGGTTGAAGATCGACCTCTCAGGGTATCATCAGCAAAGGCCATCCGCCAGTTTTTATTTAAAGACATTATTTGTTGGTTTGGCATTCTTGAGAGTTTTGTTTCAGACCGTGGGGCAGCATTCATGTCTGGAGATGTAGACGAGCTTATGAAGGATTTTGGAATACATTTTCTGCACTCTTCTCCATGCTATGCCCAATCTAATGGTCAAGCTGAAGTAAGCATCAAAATCATTATACATATCCTCAAAAGGATGCTTGCGAGCAATGCCAGATTGTGGCATGAAGAATTATTTAACACCCTGTGGGCTTATAGAACAAGTAAAAGGACACCCACAGGTACCACTCCTTATGCATTAATGTTCGGCCATGATGCGGTCTTGCCTCTAGAAATTAACGTTCAATCTTTACGAGTGATGGACCAACATAGCCTGATCGGTGAAGATTATGTACAAGCAATGTGGCAAGAGCATAAAGACTTGGATGAACAGAGAATACAAGCTTATGATAGTCTATGTGCTGAAAAATGAAAGGTGGCTCGTGCCTATGACCGATGTACTAGGAGCATGAGTTTTGCAGAAGGACAACTGGTTTGGCGAGTCATTTTGCCCATTGGCAAGAGGACTGAAGGCCGAGGAAAATGGTCAGAAAAATGGGAAGGACCATACATTGTCGATCGACTTCTGGGTAAAGGAGAAGTTCGTTAACGAGATCGAGATGGCACCATTCATGCTAATCCTATAAATGGTCGTTTCCTTAAGAAGTTCATACAACTAGTTTGAGAATATGAAGACCCTCCAATTGTGGCTTAATCCAGTTTATTCATGCTCATCCCATTTCACTCGCATGAGTAAACTGCAGGGGCAACACACATGGATTATGTACATCTTATTAGCCTATACTTGGGGCTAAATCTTTAGTTGGGGCCTATATTGGAGGCTAAAATTTTACAATTTTTACTTTTTATTTTTCTTCTGAGTCAAGAGAGTTCATAATAGCCAGTTACTGTGGCCAAAGTTATGTACAAACTACATCTGAGTTTATCAATATGAATTTATTTTTTACATAAGGAACTCTTTTCTTCAAACGAAAATATTACATTCATCATTTAGAAGAATACAAAGGCTTTGTGGCCTCAAACTCTGATACCATATGAGAAACAAACTACAATCAGCAACAGAACAGAAAGATAAATATAGTTTGTTTTTCCAAATCCTCAAATAGTTGATATCTAGTCCTTGGGTCCACGTATCAAATATGCACACATTGAAAAGAGAGTGCGACCTCAAGCGGCGAGATGGAGAGGATTCGAAATGCCAAGGAAGCTAGTTCAAAATAGATCAGAAGACCATATGAACTAGACGTGGTGTTTTTTTGCCTTTTCCCAGTTGAAGTCCCTGTCGTTCCTCTTCTGTGCAGCCATGTCCATTGGGCCTACAGCCTCTATGCATATGGATACTAACCGGGTGCACAGGAGGAAGACGAGGTGTTTTCAACCTCGGGATTGTGGCTTTCCCTTCTTGTGGAAGAACATGTTGGGTCAGCCAAGGCAACGCCTGGATGTAGATATTACTATCTAGTCCATGTTTGGTCGTGGATATTGCTATCTAAAGACTACGACATGGAAAGTTTTATCTGGAGGTTTCTTTAGGTAGGAGAACCAAAGCAAACACACAAAAGGAGAGTTCATTCTTGCAAGGAAGTTTGGAAGGTTGATCACAAGACAGTGAAGAGGAAACCTTTTATAGAAAGGAGTCATAATGGTAAGGCTTCGCGAGAGTAAATACACCCGTTAATAGAGGACACGTGTCTAATTAGAATTGGGCCAAGTCACGGTTTATCTACCCCCAGAGGAGAGCACGATGAATGAAAGATTTTTGAGGCAGGTAAAACGTATTTTGAAGATTTGATTGTTTGACGCGATACGGATTCCAAGCATGAAATTAAATTCCATTTAATGCTGGAAAATCAGGGCAAGCGAGCGGTTAGAGTCTATAAATGAGACTAGTTCTATTTGAACAAGTTTTGGGAAGGCTTAATTCTGAGGCCCAGTCCTGCTATCGGGCCCAATTGACACTTTGCTTCCAAAATTGGACTGAACAAATAAATACTTAAAAAATTTTGGAGTAAGAAAAAGGGCTTAAAATCTGAGGCCTAGTGACTACAACAGGAGGATTTATTCCCTCATAGATACCTTTACATATTCAAGAGCTATCCAGGATTGTTTGAATGTTTGTACAGCGCTTTCGGCTTCTTCTGTTGCCTCCTGCAATAGTTGAGCTTGTCTCTCTCCTTCAGTCATGAGTTGACACACGGTGGCTTATTCTTTAGAGGTATCAGCAAGCATATCGTCTACTTCAGCTTCGAGGGCAGCCACTTCAGCTTTAAGTACAACTAGTCTAGCTTTTTTGGTTGCCAGAGCTTCTTGATGAGTAGACGTGTCCTTCAAAATGGCCTGGATTCGTTCTTTCTCTTCTTGAGTTTGGCGGGCCAACGTCTCCACCGCTTCTTTCTTATGCTCTGCTTCGAGTTTCAGGCGTTAGTGGTCTTCACTTTGGCTCAAGAGTTGATATAGTTTCTCCTCAAGGTCAGGAATATGATGAATAAATTCTGCATGGGCAGTAGCCTTTAGTTCCCTGACTTGTTCGCGAACGTGTTGAATGTCTTGAGGAGAGTCCAGGTTGCTAGAAAGAATGTTCTAAAGGGCAACATCAATTGCAGAAGGGGATTTCAGTGCACTCAATTTACTACAAATTCCCTGCAACTTATTGCTGCTTCTTGTGGTTGGAGTGCCTGAGAGGAAGTCCTTTGTGATGAAGACGGTCCAATAGTTTCTTCGATGGTAGGTTCAGGGTCTTCATCATTAACACATGGTGAACTGGTGGGCTGATCCATGATGGCCATTTTAGGAAGTTAAGAAGATTGGCCTGGCGAGTTCGGTTGTTTCTTTGGACTTGCTGGTAAATCAGAAGTCATTTCATCGTTGTCCAACAGAATGCTTTTGGACTAAAAAAAATAAAAATAAATAATAATACAAGTTGTCAGGAATAGTTAAAGGTTAATAGAATACAGAACGAAGTAAGCAGATAGGTTCTTACTTGAACAGGGAACAATAACTGCGTTTCTTCAGCCGCTTGAAGCTTAGACTCTGGCGAGGAAGGAGTTTGGTCCTTTAGTTCTTGGTTAACCTCATCCAATGACTGTGGTTTGGCGACTGGGAGATCTGGTAGGGAAGAAATTTGATGTTCTTGCTCTAAAATGACTTGGTCATTTTGAGTACTCGTGCCCTCACCAGAGGAGGAAGGAATGAAGTAAGATCGAAACTCAATCTGTAAGCGCCGAAACAAAATTGCAATATCAATGGGCTTGTTCTTCTCTTCTTCCTCAAGTTCTTTTTGGTTGATTCCAGCCAGAAACTGGGCTATGAAGTCTTTGCAGCACTCCTTGCCGCTATTGATGACTTCCAGTCCTGCCTCATGATCTTCAGTTCCATACATAATGCTGGAATCATCGAACTTCAAAATATAGGCTTTGCAGCATCCTTCAGAGAGCCTTTCCCTGAGTGAGTCTATAATATAATAGGCTTCGTCTTCAACTTTGAGGACGAAGAAATGATCATTCCAACTCACTATATATACTTGAGGCTTGGTGCTCTTGCTGATTTGCTCCCATGTCATATCAAAAGATGCAAGACCACCTAGGGTTGTAAACCTCTCTAGGTTGAAATACCCAATGAAGGAGTCATCAGATGAAATCTTCAGGGGTCTGATGTTAGCCTTTGAAATAACTTCGAGATCAAAATGTTGATCCGGGTAGGAGCTTGCGAGGGCCTCGTCCTTGCAGAGTTTCTGCCACTCCAAAGAACCTTGGATCAGGAAGTCATCAAACTCGGAGACCGTGGGCATGCTGTTTGGATTTGCACTTAGCCAGTGTGCAATGGTGAAAACCAGTGCCAAGCAGGCGCTTGCCCCGGATGCTTTGTCACTCCATTGATCAAAAGTGGCATGGAAGACATGAGCTTGAAGCTTGGCTTGTCTGTCTCTGCTAGTGATCTCTGTAGCTAACCAGATGCCACTTGGAGACTCTTCAGGCTTGGAGTGGATCTTCCTGTGTTTTTTAGACTATCAAAAGATTGGGTCAGCTACAGTTCAGTGACAAAATCAAACAGTTTGTTCTGGGTAAATAAATTGCAATACTTACTGACTTCCCAAAAGGATTGGACATTTTCTTCTTGAACGATTGCAAGGCGACAATCACGTCTGGCTCTAGGACGTGTTGTTTTTTGAAGAAGAAAGGTTAGCCAGATACAATGTGAGAAATTGCTAATGCATGTGGCATTTTTTGAATGTGAGAAGTATACATGTGGCCAGGGAGTAGTACTTATGTTCTTGTATGACTTCCTAATAACCGCCAAATCTTCTTCATTCGAAAACCTTTTGCCAAAGTCATAAAAGATAATGGCAAAACGGGCAAACAGTCCCTTGTGTGGTACATCTTCCCAAAGTTAGGAGTGCCAAACTTGGTACGACTCGGTGATCGATTGAGAAATCACAAGTGGCTTCGTTAGGATAGGAATTACCACTATTGGGAAGCCAAAGTGCTCATCATGCACTTCTGTTGCTGTAGGATAGTTTGTCCCTCGCCAAAGGGTATACTTGTTCACAGAACAAGCGAGGGGCATAGAAGTGTCTTGAGTGAGCCTAAGCTGTCTTGTGAAATGGTTTGGAGCATATAGCTCATACCCGGGGCTCACCAAATCTGGGACTGGCAGGTCCTTGCAGGTGTGACATTGAAGGAAGAAGTTCCTCGCAAAGTCATTTTGCTCTGGCGAGGGCATAAATCCACTCACAAGGATGCCAGGATGGCGACGATTCAAAATCACTTCAACTGCTGCGGTTGGAAAGTCTTTATGCGTGCAGAGGTAGTTGAAGCAAACTAGATAGGACCATACTTTAGTCCTAGTTGGTGCAGACACCAATGTTTGGCCCAACAGCTTGTGATCTTTAAAGACAGGAGCTGTTGTAGGGCAGAAAAAAGGAAAGTACATCCGTAACTAGAGCTCTACCATCCAGAGCGGTCCTGGTTGATTAAGGTCAAGCTTTGAAAGGACGACTCACCTCAAACCATAGTAGATGTAGGCAAGAACGGACTCAACTAAGCCCAGTTGTTTATAGTTGAAAAGTCATTCGGCAAGGTTGGTCTAGCATCTATTGACCTTTGCAGAAGATGGACAGAAGATGTACTTTCATAGCCAGTATTCTAAAAAGGCTATGCATTCTTGGTCGGTGTCTTTCTCCTCCTGAGCAAAGTGATTAACCCAGGAAGAGTAGAAGGAAAGACAGTTGAGGGAGGCTTGAACTGGTGTCCCGGTGTGTTGATTGTGTGACCAGGAGTTTTCGAATGCTGGAACTCCAAAAAGGGTATACAAATCAAGGATTTTAATGCTCACATCACCACAGGGAAGATGTAAGCAGTTGGCGGTGCAATCCTAAAAGCACATGGCTGTGGCGAACGGTGCTCTATTGCCACCAGCTGGGAGTGAAAAGCACAAGTCGATGAGTTTGGTGATTCCAACAGCTTCCCATCGATCGATATCTTATCCGCGACGGTGCCGGTACCAAGCGAGATCCTCTGCGTTTGGGTGCTGCCACTTCCCAATTAAACAAAGGGTATCTTTGTTTGTCCATTATTTGGGTTCTGCTTTGGGATGTTCTTGGACTATCAAGGCTGAATTGCAGATGGGATGGCGGAGGATATTGAAAAGCTCTAGATTGATTGGAACATCTAGAAAAAGACCAAGCAGGCCAGTGCCTTCGTTTGGGTCTATGGTTAAAGAGATGATTGCCTCTGGGTTCTGCCGTCTGGCGACGACTTTAAGGTTTCTCGAGAATTTCTCGATGCTACGTTCTGAGTAGGAAATGGAGATGTCTTTACGTGGAGGCATTGTCTAGGTCGGAATAAATGAACGGAGGCGAGAATGAAAGGTCTTAGCTTTTGACTAAGGAGGTTGAAGGTGCAGGATCAAGGCAAGTGAGAAGGTCTCGTTGGGGAATGGGATTTTGTTGATATGGACTGGTGCTTTTATATTACGTCAGTCGAGTGCCGCAACTTTTTAGAGGAGTTGTGTAACGTGGCACTTGGGTGTTATGTTACCGTTTGGTTTAATAGCGCGTCAGTCAGGTAATATTCAAGTCTTTTCGCTTGCATAGGTAATTCAAGTTCAAGACTTGAGGGGCAATGTTGGGCCTGAAATAAATATTTTATATTGGGCATGAAAGGCTGAAGTCTTGGCGAGCGGCCCATATTCTATAAGAGCTTGGCGAGCGGCCAAGAAAGAGATAGAGTTCGTTTAGAACTGTAAATTAAGAATTAGCTGATTCCATGCGGCTTAGATGTCTATCATACCTTTTCTGTTTCAGATAGGTTTCTTTTAATAAAGGAGTTGTGATAGCGTTGAAACTACATAAGGATGAAAACCCGTATGCTGGTATTAGAGTTATATTGAAATTCAAAGAGCAGAAGAAGTTCAAAGGAATTGAAAGACAACTACTGAGTATTATATAAGGACAGTAAGAGCTTTGTGGAAAAGGTCCCCGATCAAACATACAACATTTGCTATACGCAAGTACACCTAGACATCTCGTCAAGAGATTCTATCTCCTTTGCAATCAGCAGATCAAAGTGCTTGTCACCTATCGAGTGAGAGTTTGGATATCTAAAAGAAGCAGTGTTCTCAACACATCGTCAGAGAGATTGCTTTTCTTTGCACTAATAAGGGAGTGTGAGGTATCAATTTCGAAGGCTCTGCTAGAGACACATATCGAAAGTCCTAGGTTACTAGGCGAGAAAGACTTATTCGGACAGGGTTGGTGCTCTCCTTGTCTTAATCGCTTATCAAGAATTCAGGCAACTTTACATCCTATATTCCGTTGAAGAACGGTGGCACGCCAGCATACGAAGCACATACAGGATAAACTGATACCTGCGGTCAAACTATCCGAAGCCAATAAAAGAGACTGTTTTGCGGAATGATCTCTCCGCAGGAGATATTTTAACATCAAACAACATGCACCTTGTCGGAAAGGAATAGATCGTTTGCCTCTATCATAGGTCGGACCAATTAATATTTTTTTTTATTTCTACTCGATTACTCCCTCTCTTTTATAATCGCATGTTTCGAGTGAATACTATCAAATCGATCTCTTTATAGACCAACAAAACGGTAATAGAAAATTAATTTAGAATATGTAAATTTACAGTGTAATTTGTTTCCAGAATTCCTGAAACAAAAATAGAAAAAACATATAAGGACAAAAATAATATCATTAATACAAAAAATTCAATTACTTTAATATTTAAACGATCAAGAACATCACTCAGAGCCTAAAACGTAGTATTAGAAGCCCAATTCATTAAACAGACAAAAACACATTTTTACCATTATATTTATAGTAAAAACGTAACTGACAATTCAATTCAACCATCTCTCTCTCTCTCTCCCAATTCAGAAACAACGTAGCAGCAATCGCTCAGCTAGCTCCACCGTCGTCCACCGCCATGTCTCACAAGAAGCTCCGCACGCCTCAACGAATCTCTTCCGCAAGCCGCCGTCGCTGGCAGCCGCGCCTCTCTCTACTCCAAACGACTTCGAGCTCCTCCTCGTCGCCGGCATCCCGCGCCTCACATCCCGCCACCACTTCAAGCCATAGATCTCGCCGCAACGCGTCTGCTCTGCTACTACGCGCTGCGACCTCAGTAGCACTATGTCCCGTAATCCTTCTTCTCGCACAGTCTCGCATCCTACAAGCTCCGATCGAAGTTTCATGTCTCGACATAGCTCGTCTCCCTCGAAGCATCATGCCTTGAGGCAGCCTCTACTTCTTGGGTCTGGTCTGTGATCTGCTCATTTTTTATTAAGACCCATTGACCCAATCTGTTACTTGATTCAATACGGTTTGCCCCGATTTTGTTTGTATTCCTCGTCCAAACGCGCAATTTTACTTTTTTTTTTGCAGGTTTGATTTGAATTTTGGCGAGAGAAATGAGCATCACAACTATAATCATATTGTGCGATGTGGTTAATATTTGTGTGACAAAGAAGTGGATCTGGTCAAGAATAGACGCGTAGATTTCTGGGTTTGTAGTTGTTGCTACTGTTATAGTTTTTTGGGGATTGCTACTACACAATCAGTGTTATTAATCTTATGTACGTCCAAGGACAGAAACTACTTTCTTTTATATTTCTTTTTGCTTGGTTTCCACTCGAGGAGAAAAAGCTGTGGAAATCAGTGTTGGCATTTTTATTCGTGGCCGATCTAGTATGCGCTCCATGTTTTGCATTAGTTGCAGTACCAAACTCCATATTTGATTAGGAGAATTTGGGTCAATGCATTGGGTGCAATTGCATATATGCATAAATGATTTAATCTTCTTTTTACATTTACGGTAATTGAGGTTTTAATGTACAATAACATATGGTGATGGTGAAATGGTTACGTTAGGTTAGTTTATGGTGATGGTACTGCTGGATTTGTGTTGAAGTAGCATTAACAAACTCCATATTTGATTTGCAATGTAGTGAATGCAATAACGTATTGTGTTTAGCAATTACTGTGGAAAAGTGTTATGGTTTGGTGAATATATAGTATCAGTAACAATAGGATTGAGTAGCAGTGGCAATTGAAGTCGAAAATTGTTGTGGTAAGATTGAGTAGCAGTAGCAATTGAAGTCGAAAATTGTTGTGGTTTGGCGAATATATAGTATCGATCAGTAACAATATGATTGAGGAGCGGTAGCAATTGAAGTCAAAAATTGTTGTGGTTTGTTGACTATGTAGTATCGGTAGCAGCGGTTTCCTCAGTAACAATAAACCAGTTTCTAATTTTTTGAAACTAAGGCTTATGGTAAATTGAAAAATCTCAATGGCTACTCCTGTATCATTTGTTTTGGTTTTTTTGGCAAGAAAACTGTATTGTTTCAATATTGGAAGGCAATACTGCTTTTTCAAAATACGTAGTAGCTTTTATAATATTGGAGCCACATGAAATTATGAAGATACTTTGTTTTCTAAGTCACATGAAATATTGGAAAGGTACTCTTGCAGCTAATGTGTTTGAGGTTTTGTTGTAGTGCACACTCTTTTTGGTTGAAGTGCTAGTGGATTAATTCCAGAGCTGCTACTACGTGTTTTTTCAATTGTTACTTCATTCTTCAATTGCAATTATTGTGTTTTTCGAATTATTGCTACTGTGTTTTTAAAACTATTTTCATTGAATCATTCGTCGAGTTTCTACTGAATCATTAGTTGAGCTGTTACTACATTGTTTATCAAACTACTACTGAAGTTTCGTCCAGTTGCTAATGAATCATTCTCGAGCTGCTACTGAATCATTCTCGATCTGCTACTAAATCGTTCGTCAAATTGCTATTGGAAGTTTTGTCGAGTAGCTACAAAATTGTTTTCGAAATTTTAGTGTATTTATATTAAAAATGATACTAAATTTGTTTTTTCACTGCTTCTGAAAATAAATGTTATTGAATGTATAGAATAAAGTACTACACAATTTTTACTGAAACAAATGTGTTATTTACACTACAAGAGGAGGTAAAAGACCCTCAAGAGGAGAAGAAAAAACTTCAGCAACAGGAATGACCGGCGAGAGGGTTTCCTTGAGCTCTCTGGCCGAGGCTGGAGCTTGGACCTTGTCTTAGGCAGGCTCGGAGGTCTTCACGAGCTTCCTCTTCTTAGGCTTAGAGGGCTCCCCCTGCTCGGTTAGAGCTTGGACGTTTGAGGGCTTGGGGGTAGAGGCTCTGCTAACCTTGTGAACTTGAGGGGCCCGAGGGACCTCGATCAGCTCCTGACAATTCTCATGCTGGAGGGGCTCGATGCCCACCAGTCCTCCAAAAAAAATGTGCTCCTTACTTCATAACCACCGACACTTGCGAAATTTGGCAGGAATGACGAAAGCGTGGTTCACAAGGTCGGGACGGAAGTCGACGGCCCTGGACAGCTCCTATGACAGCTTGGAGATACGGTTGACGACGGTAGGGATCTTAAAGCCAGCCTCCCTGCTGAGCTTTTCCCAATCCCAAAAGACAAGGATGGGGGTCTTCTTCTAGTCCTTGATGGAGTAGGGATGATCGATCAGCAGAGAGTCCTTGATCTACATTATTCGCTGGGTGAGATAGAACTGGTTGACTGGAGTAGGCTTGGCTTGGAAGAGCACCATGAACTCTGGTAGCCCTTTATAGCAGTCGAACCATTGGTTGAGCCGGTCAAAGAATGCAAGACAGCAAAAGCTGTATGAACACCACTGCTTTACGACCACGCCATAGAACTCCAGAGTAGAACAGATAAAAGTAGGTATGGGGAAGGTAAGACCGTAGATGATCTAGAAGGGGTGGATGAGCAGTCTCGGAACATGAGCTTCTTCAAGCTCCGATACTTTTGCTTTGTCTTTGATAAGAATGAACTGGAAGTTCTCGTTATCCCCTTGGTGGAAGGACTGAATAAAAGAGGCAAGAGCCTCGGCTGAGTCGACCTTCAAGACCAAGGGATAGAGTTCCTCACGAGCCTTCTTCGATGCAGCCTTGGTGATGCAGGGCTGAGTTTGCACGGAAGTAGGATTGACTTCGACCTCCAGAACAGGGGGTTGGACAACTTCAACCTCATCCACATTGAAAGTAGCGGACGAGGGAGGATTCTGAACAGTTTTTGGAGAGTGCTCCTGGCTGGGTGGGACGGCAACCGGAGTAACGGTGGATGACGGTGTCTGGAGAATAGGCACGGCGGTGTCGAGTGGTTTGGAGATGTCAATCTGATCGATAGTGTTTGGGTCTTGAAGAATAATGATGGTATGGTCCATGATTTTGTATGGAGTAGGTGAATTAGAATTGTTTGCTGCCATTGATGTTTTATGGATTTTCTGGGTTCTTGCTAAGAAGTGAAAGTTTAAAGTTATGGGGTTGCAGAGAGATTTTTTGGGTAAAGCCGGGAGTTTGGCTAAATGAGAAGATGTGAAAAAAATGAGGGAGGAGAAATATTTTGATTTATATATGGTGAAAAGTCATGAAGTGAGGAGGGATGACCGTTTGAAGAGATAGACTGTTTCAGATTTCATGGGATGTGATTAGGTTCAAAATGAGGCGAGAATGGAAAGGGTTGTGACAGTTGGGGAGAGACGTAAATGCTGATGAGGGTGTATGACGAAGGAGTCATGATGAAGGTGGCACAGTGGAGGCACGTGCTTAGGATTTCATGAGCCACAAGATGGGAAAGTTGGAAGTTTTTCGAAATTTGGAATGGTGAATCTTAGACGACAGCAGTGCGAGGGCAACACGTGTTAAACCTTACACTGCTATGGGGGTATTTGTGGGAGTCATTTTTGGCCACCTGAGCTAGAGGAAGACGAGCTTGAGTGATTCGATTCTGGATGAGGTCTGATGAGGCTAGATATGGGCCTAAGCTTGAACGATGAGGGCTTTAGTTAGAGAATAAATTATTGAGAGGTTTCTGGAAGCATCTGGGACGTTGCAGAGGTCTCTAGATTGTTCGGTGGCATGACAATCCCAGGGTAAGACCAGACCTCAGGGAGGTTGGGCAATCTGACCATGATAGATTATACGATTGGGCCTCAAGGGATTGACAGAATATGTGAGGAATAAGGTAAGATTTAAAGTGTATTCGAGGAGATTATGCCAAAGGGTCTGTGGTAATCATAAGATTTGATTGGCTCGAGATATGGAGATCCATTCCTTAATGGGTTCTTCATTTCCTAATAAAAAGTAGTCTGGTTCGATAAGAACTATGCTTAGACCTAGCACGATCTCTATATATAGACCGTCCATACATGGTCTCAGGTAACGTAACTCTGCCCTAATCACTATACAATTCTGAGGATAAGTTCTGACTTAAGCTTCAGATGGTCTAAGCATGGTGCCGCAATGTGCTCTGGCTTGTTTTGCAGGTTAACTAAGGTCCAAGCTAGAAGGAGGCAAACCTGCTCTCACACATGACTATTCTTAATACTTTCAAATACAGAAAGAAAGAATTTTTATTGCTTTGCCAACATCAAAAACTTACATCAAAATATTGTTCTTATTCAAATAACCATGACTAAAAATAAAGTCAAATACAATGATAAACTTGATTACATGGTAGAGATATCATCTAAGCAAAATCTGTAGTCGCTAAGTTTACATTTGAGATATTTTCTACAACTAGATTGGCTTCTCCGCCATCTTCCATCTCTTCATCCACAGTGTAGTTGGTCTCATAAGCTAAGTACTGGTTGCATCTCTTGTAGGCATTCTAAACATCTTTAGGCGCACGACACTGCTTGTATTTATGCTTGCTTGAACCACCTATAACAAGGTGTTGAGGTAGACTTTGTAGGAGAAGACCTTGAAGAATTTTCATTATTCCTGAAACCAGAACTTAATGGATTCTTGTTGTTTAAGTTATCTTGGCGAGTCCAAGTCAAATTTGGACTGTTTGCTCCTCTGCCACGACCTTTACCAAATCCACCTCTACCACCACGAATTTGATAAGGTTCTGATTGATTGTTTTGCTTATATTTTCGTGTATTTCCAGTATGATGAGCCTCCAGGACTTTCTTTGTATCGGGTGGCTTGAAATTATTGTGAAGAAGAATCTCTTGATGTCGTTCTTTCTTGGCCAACACACTCATGAGATCACAAAATGATCTCAATCTCCCTTGCCCATAATCGATCTGATATTAGTGAGCAAGTGTGCTTATGCAAGTAGGAAAGGTAGTCAATGACTTTTCAACCATAGTCTTTTCATTTTTTTAAACACCACAAATGGTTAGCTCAGATTGTAGCTCTAGCATATCTTGATAAAAATCATTTATTTTTGGGTAATCCAATAACCGAATTTGATCCCATTTTTCGAGCAAGTTAGGAAGTTGTGTGTCATGCACATTGTTGAACCGTTATTACAAAGTCACCCACAAATCCGCGGGGTCGTCCTTTAACAAATACTGCTTCCTTAAAGCAAGATGAATATGTCTCCGAAGAAACATAAGATCTTGAGCTTTTCGGGTTGTAGTATCGTCATCAGCTTGAGTAACTGATGATAAGAAACATGATAGCTTGAGCTTTTCGGGCTATAGTATCTTCATCGGTTTGAGTGCCTATCGTACTCTATACCTTAAAGATCAAGGATCTCAAATTCTGGCCTCGCTGGCTTTGTCATCTACAAAAGGCAAGAAATGAAATTAGTTTACCGATCGCTAATAAAGTGTTGAGGTGTTGTAAATCACGATCACTAATAAAGTTTAGGAAATAAGAAAATATGATCATTGATGTAAGGTCACAAATATCGATGCGATAACCAGTGGTTTCATACCACACCCCATAAAACCGTGACTGACTCACAGTCACAAATTATCGATTTTCCTTTTATTTCATGTATACCGTGAGTCCCTCAGGACCGTCACTATTGTTTAAACTTTGAGGAGGAGGATTTAGTCATTTACTCACTCATACCTGCAATAATCCATAGGAACTAGAGGCATATATAAAATTTATAGTATTTAAACCTACATCTACAGTGTTGCGGTAATTAAGTTTTTTTTTAAACTTAATTTTAAATCGAATAACTTTGAAATTTACCTCGAGAGTATTATGTTTGGAATGAAAACTACACTGGGATCGAAGTTTGAAATAAGAAGCAAAATATAGCGACGAAAAGAATTCCGGCGACAGTGAGGTGCTCCGGCGACTTAAAGATGATCGGCGGTGGTGATGACTTCGTGCAAGGGAGAAGCCGACGATGGAGCTTATAGTGTTTAGGGGTTAGGGTTTTTTTTTCAGGTTTGGGTTGGCTATCAACTCAAGAGCTGCTAATAATATGTTGAAGGAGAAAAATATATAAGATACGCAATAGATTAAAGATGTCATTTATTCATTGATAGATGACCTTTAAATATGCATTATAATCAGATATAATAAAATTTTCAGTAAATCAGGGATTGAGAGAATCTCTATATCTATTCTATTTAGGACAAAACACACATTGGGATACTCAAATGTAGTCCAAAATTTTCAACATATAGGCCCAGACTAATGAGCCTAATCGTATCGTACATCGAACCAAGAGTCGTTCTTAGGGGAACACCCTCAAGCATTTATGTGGCCAAATTTGGCTCATACAACATTCGCTTCTCTCATGCACGACGTTTCAAACCTAACGCATGTTGCCGCTACTGTAGCGCACGTTGCTCCTTGCTTAATGCTCGCTGCTCTCACACACGACATTTCAAACCTAATGCATGCTAATCGAGGGAACGTTTTTCCTTTCTTAGTGCTCTCTGCCCTGATGCACACCATTTCAAGCTTAGCACATGCTGCATCGTGCACGTGGTTCCTACTTAAATGCTCGCTGCTTTCACACACGACGTTTCAAGCCTAACCCATGCTCCATCGCGCACGTCATCCCCTGCTCAGATGCACGCAACCCTTAAGCACGTTGCTCTATGCTAGCGCAACTACTTTTCTAAATGCACTTAACCAAGCACGACCCGCTAAACACCAGACAATACCCTACTAACGTTTATTTTGTGCAGGATACCAATTTTGCTTGATAAGTCGAGGGGACTTCGGGGTACGCTGCGGTACACCGGGCTAGCGGCGCTAAGTGTGGCCACAGTAGAGGTCTCAATTTTCAACTCCCTAATAAAGACCAATATCCTTGCCATAGAGACTTGGGGGACTTGTTAGTATGCAGAGGGTTAACCCCTAAAATTAGGCCACATGTAGCACTTTAATAGGTATATTAGAGAAGCCAAAGAGAAAGAGAATATTTTGCAGGCCTCTGCAAAAGAGAATATTCTGCAGGCCACTTGCCATGTGCATGTGATGACTCATCACTATGAGTGAGTGACTAATCTGCCTTCAACTACGTGAAATCTGCATACACTCCCACATTGCTAAAGGAGAGAAGAAGTCACCTCCATTTGTCTATATAATGAAGCATCTCACCACATTCAAGGTAACATTTTCTAGTATAATAATTTTACTTGTTACTCTACATGCTTACTAACTTAGGCATCAAAGTGTTGAAGGTGGGCCAATCTCGTCTCAACCTCTAACATTATTTGCATGTCTATGTAATAGGGTACCCATGTCTCTAGCGGAGTCTGGTAGAAACATTTAATATTATGACACTATGGATTTGGTCCCCCCGCCCAGTCCCAACATGGACTACCATATATTTGAATAAAAATGCAAGCACAGATAATTTCTTGATAAATATCATCAATGTCTAAAATTTTTAATTATATTTTTATTTGTTTTCCCATTAATATATTATTACCTACCTTATTATTGGAGGGAGTATAGTTATAATTTATAAATAGTGATAAGGGGTCATGGATAAAAATTAAAAGATTTTTTTTTTCTGTCATACCTGAACTTACCCGTCTCTATCAATTTGATACTTGAACTTTTAAAAGTATCAATTGCATACCTGTACTCCAAAACCTTATCTTTGTAGTACCTAGAACATATTTTCCATCAATCTCCGTCTCTTTGGCATAAGTGGAAAACGTAAATTTCAAATTCAAAGAGTAAATTAGTAATTTCAATTTCAATTTATTAATAATTTTTTAGAAATAATGTTATATGTTTTATGAGTTGAAATTGAAAACTGGAGCCTAGGAGAAGGAGAGGGTCACACGGTTCGTATCGTGCTCCTACAACACGGCGTTGTTTGAGAGAGATAACCAAAATACCACATCATAGATCACAATTTTTGTTGATCTAATCTTCATGATTAGAACCGCTAAAAAAACTGAGAATTTTCTGATATGATTTGATTGACTGTAAATCGGTGTGGAAAATCTTTAGGAAACAATTATACTTGTCTTTGATTGGTTTGAAGAGTTTGCAAGTTGAATTGTGCTTTGAATTTAGAGCCAGTATAAGAAAGTATATTGTATATTTGTATTAGAATCATAATCGGATTAGGAAGATGTCTTATTAAATGTGGAGATATCTTACCTTGTATACATGCTAACTTGTTGCAGTAGCATTCTATTCTAGCATACTACGTTTATGTTGCATATAACTCTTTGTAATAAGTTGAATGAAGATATTCCAACCAATTCATTCTATACAATTTTTCTTTCATGGTATCAGGGCAAGAGTAAGATCCTGACTCATCGCTATGCTTTAATGTCTCGTGTAGCATCTGCATTTTTGTCCATTGTACTTTACTTTCTCGTACAACCGTTCATCACCTCATCTTTGCCATGGCACAACAAGATCGGCACTATCTTATGCAAATATTCAAATAACTCGTCATTGAATTTGGCATTACGAAAGTCCAATTTCAACAACTTTTGGATCAATTGAATGTCAGAGAAAGTGAAAGTGTGATTCACCAAGTATACACTTCAATCACCAAACCGACTATGTCTAAAGTTTCTTCTCCCCGCTAGATCATTGATAGCGGTGCAACAAACCATATTGTCTCCTCATCAAGCTCTTTGACACATAGCAACAAAAATCATTTTTTGCCTCCTATATTACTACCAAGTGGTGAAGAAGCACAAATTGCTTCTACTGGATCCGTCTCATTGAACTCTTCTTATTATTTACATGATGTATTGTGTGTGCCTGATTTCTAAGTTGATCTGATGTCCGTTAGTCGGCTTACCAGAGGATTGGGTTGTTCAGTGACATTTTATCCTAATTGGTAAGTTTTGCAGGATTTGGTTTCAAGGAAGACAATTTGTTTGGGTAAGTATCGTGACGGTCTCTACTATTTGGTGGCAATAGCGATGAAAAATACTATGGCCAAACCAAATCACCCATCTCCAAATCAATCTGCTTGTCATCTCATCGTGTCACCAACCAACCATTGGCATCCTTGTTTAGGTCATGTTTCATCTCTTCCTTTGGATTATATTGCTAAACATTTATTAAATATTTCCATCAAATCCAATCATACTTGCAATGTTTGTCCATTATCAAAGAAAAATCATCTTTCCTTTGGTTCACGTTCTATTTCGTCTGTCAAACCTTTTGATCTCATCCATTGTGATATTTGGGGTCCCCACAAACATTATTCTCTTACTGGTGCCCATTATTTTTTTTATTGTGGATGATTATTCTCGTTTTACTTGAGTTTTTTTAATGCGACATAAACGTGAAACTCAATATTTGATGAAGGAGTTTTTCTCTTTTAAGATCAAAAGTGTTCGTAGTGATAATGGGCTTGAATTTCTTTCTCTTCAAAATTTTTTCAAAGATAACAGAGTTGTGTTTCAATGTTCTTGTGTTTACACACCCCAAGGAAATGGGTTGGTGAAACGCAAGCATCGTCATATTCTCCAAGTTGCACGCGCTTTTTGCTTTCAAGCTAATCTTCCTCTTAAATTTTGACGAGAATGTGTGCTTACTGCTATACATGTCATAAATCGTCTTCTTACTCCACTTCCCAGTTTTCAAACACCTTTTGAATGTCTCTATTCCAAATCTCCTCATTTTCATCACCTTCGTGTGTTTGGATGTCTCGCTTACGCTACTAATGTCAATGTCAAACACAAGTTTGAATCTAGAGCAGTCAAGTACATTTTTATTGGCTATCCTGTTGGTCATAAAGCTTATAAACTCTATGATCTCTCTAGTCAAAAAAATTTTACTTGTCGTGATGTCGTTTTCCATGAGACTTCCTTTCCTTATCATTCTTCTGTTGAATCAATTGATCATGATCCCATCTCTAACCACCCATGTTCGTTAGCCCACATATCCTATCAAATTCCTTCTTTTAATTCCAATCAAAATTTGGTCCAGGAAATAGGACCTATCTCTTCGTCTCCTCCACTCTCACAACTTGATTCCATTTTGTGTGCATCATCTCCTCCACTCAATCTTACACCACAATATAGTGAAGCAACGCATACACCTGATCAGCCAAATCCAGTAAATCCACCTCTGACCCAATCAAATGATTCAAATCCACCGCTATCCCAATCTATCCTACCACCACCCAATGATATAGATGATGCTTCACCAGATCCTGACCTCTCTCTCAGTCTCGCTACTCCAGCACCCTCGCAACCAGTAGCTGCTGCCAATCCACTAGTTGCTGAACCTCACCCACTCATCGATGAACCTTAGACTCTCTGTTGCTCCAGTCGCCAGTCTGTGACTTCCGAAAATTACGCGACTTCATCTGCTCGCAGGTCACATCAAGCTTCCCAAATTTGTTGTCTTCTTTGTCTCTAGGTTAGGCTAAAGTCAAAGGTACATGATATCCTCTGAATAATTTATCTCTCATATCATTGTTATCTACCCTTGCAATGTTTTTTCATTGCTCAGATTACTCAGACTAGTGAACCACCCACATATGTGGAAGCTACTACTTTTCCAGAATGGCGAGAGGCGATGCATTCTGAGTTACAGGCACTGGAAGATAACAACACTTGGACACTCACTTCTTTGCCAGCAGGGAAGACACCTATTGGTTATCAGTGGGTCTACAAGATCAAACATCGATCAGATGGTTCTGTTGAGAGGTACAAAGCCCATTTGGTTGTGCAGGGCTTCACTCAAATGGAAGGTATTGATTATCATGACACCTTTTCTCCTACTGCAAAGATTATTTCTGTTTGATGCTTGTTATCTTTGGCTGCTGCTCAAAATTGGTCTATTCATCAATTAAATGTTCATAATGCCTTTTTACATGGTGATCTTGATGAAGAAATCTTCATGTCTCCTCTTCCTGGTCTTCGACGATAGGGGGAGAATTTAGTGTGTCGCCTTAGTAAGTCCCTGTATGGTCTAAAACAAGCTTCTCACCAATAGTTTTCGAAGTTCTCTACTACTTTTCAATCAGTTGGATACAAGCAGTCCAAAGCTGATTATTCATTGTTCACTAGGAAGCAAGGGAAGTCCTTTACAGCTTTGTTGATTTATGTTGATGACATATTGATTACTATAATGATCCTATTACTATCTCAGCCTTGAAAGATTTTCTGAATAGTCGATTTCGCATTAAGGATCTTGGAGATTTAAAGTACTTTCTTGGTATTGAAGTTGCTCATTCCAAAAATGGAATTTTTATTTCTCAACGAAAATATGCATTGGAGATTATCAGTGATGCAGGATTATTATAGGCAGTTCCAATTGATACGCCAATGGAGCATGGTCTAAAATTGTCTAAGAAAGGAGATCTTCTTAAAGATGTTGCACGTTATAGAAGATTGGTTGACAAATTGATTTATCTCACCATTTCGAGGCCAGATATAACTTACTCGGTGCACGTGTTAAGCAGGTTTATGCATGAGCCACGCAAACCTCATATGCAAGCAGCTTTACGAGTTGTTTGTTATCTCATGAATGCACTGGGCCAAGGTTTGTTCTTTTCTTCACAAAGTGATCTTAGGCTTCATGCTTACTGTGATTTGGATTGGGTTGGTTCTCACATGACTAGGAGATCCACTACTGGTTATTGCGTATTTTTTGGTTCTTTATTAATTTCTTGGAGGTCAAAGAGGCAAAAGACAGTTTCACTTTCTTTAGCTGAAGGGGAATATAGAGCTATGATAGGAGCTTGTTGCGAGTTGACATGGTTAAGAAGTCTTCTCAAGGACTTAAATGTTCTTCATCCACAGTCTGCATTGTTATATTGTGATAATAAAACAGCTTTACATATTGCCGCAAATCCTGTCTTTCATGAAAGGACCAAACACTTAGAGATAGATTGTCATTACATTAGAGATAAAATTCAATATGGTTCATACTACAAAACATGTGAACTCATCAAATCAGCTCCCTGATGTCTTCACAAAGGCGTTAAGAAAGGATGTTTTTATTCCTTTGACTCGCAAGTTAAGAATTCGAGATATTCATTCTCTAACTTGAGGGGGAGTATAAGAAAGTATATTGTATATTTGTATTAGAATCATAATCAGATTAGGAAGATGTGCTATTAAATGTGGAGATAACTTATCTTGTATAGATGCTAACTTGTAGCAGTAGCATTCTACTCTACCATACTACGTTTATGTTGTATATAACTCTTTGTAATCAGTTGAATGAAGGTATTCCAGCCAATTCATTCTATACAGTCTTTCTTTCAGCCAACTTGAGTTCATTGTGCTAATTTGATTTATGGATTGGTCATTTGCATTTGGTTGTGTTTGTTTTTGATGTTTTGTGCAGGTCTATGAGGGCATAGTATTACGATCGATGACTATCAAGGTTGGGTTTTTGTTGGATTCTTATTGTGTTATTAGTGTATTGGTAACTACTGTAGTGAATTGATGATGCCATGTCATCTTGATTTTTTTGGCTATGTTTTTAGATCTTCTTGACCGAGGTTGGAGAAGATCGGGATGTTTTCTCTACAAGCCGATGAGATGGAGAGGACATGCTTTCCTCATTATACAATTCGTTTGAAATCTAGAGATGAAGTGTTGGTGGTGTGGTTTTTATCGACAGTGGAGTTGTGACGGTGACGGTGACAGGAGGTGAGGCAGAGGGAAATGAGGAAGAGTGTGATGACGATGAGGGAGCCAACGAGGAATCCGATTACGACCTAGAGTAGTAAGCTGAAGATTGAAGTGGGTTTGGAGAGCTCCGGGTCGGGTTTGAGATTTTCCAGCAGAGGAGAGAGAGAAGAGTCGTTATTGACATCCGGGTTGGGTTTGATCAACCGGGTTGGGTTCAACCCAACTAAATCCAGAAATAACAAAATAAATGAGAAATAAAATAAAATGGTGATAGAAGGGCAAATTAGTACTGTAAACTCTTATTTGAAAATTTTGTTTGCCACATCATCAAAAGTGACGGCTATTGTCGAAAAATTTGTTCCAGGTATTACCAAGATATGATTTTTCGAGTTCAAGTATGAGATTGATACTTTTGAAAGTTCAGGTATAACTACAACATTTTTGCTCATTACCGGTGATTTGGAAACTAAGGCCGACGATTTTTTAAATCGCCGGCAATAGTTTTCCATTATTGCCGGCGATTTTTCCTCCAAATCGCCGGCAATAATTGGCCGGTAATAAAAAAAAAAGTATTGCCGGCGACTTGCATGGAAGTCGCCGGCAATACTTTTTTTTTATTTTTTATTACCGGCCAATTATTGCTGGCGATTTGGAGGAAAAATCGCCGGCAATAATGGAAAACTATTGCCGGCGATTTTTAAATCGCCGGTAATGAGCAAAAATGTTGTAGTCGTATCAAATTGATTGGGTCGGGTAAGTTCAGGTATCACAGAAAAAAAATTCCAAAATTAAACAAGTAATTATGTAAGACCTAACTAAGTGTTATGCTAGTAAACTCATCCTCACGCCTAATTATATATATTAAATTTGAAAATGTAAGCGATGAAGACATGTGAGACTTACCTTGTGCAAATATCATAGAGAACATCCTGAAATGTCTCCCATAACCACAACTCATCTATCTATACTATTAATAAAGAGAAGTGGTGTTTGTCAACCACAACAGATTTTTTTTTACATTTATGCCCTTTAAATATTAAAAAGTTGTTAAAGGAGAAAAATATATAAGATACGCAATAGACTGAAGTTGTCATTTATTCATTGATAGATAACATTTAAATAGGCATTACAATTTGATACAACAAATCTCCCGGTAAATCAGGGATCGAGAGAATCTTTATATCCACTCTAATTAGGACAAGACATATATTACGATACCAGAAAGATAATTCCCATAAACACTCCACATTTTGTCACGATCCTAATGTATGATGCATAACCTGTTGCCTCACTAAAAATCTTGTCAACCAAACAAAAACCTCTTGGGTAAAACAAAAGTTTGGTCGAAAGGAAAAACAGTACAATGCATAGACTACAAAAGTGACCACATGTGATGTAGACTCCCCCTGATGTCTACGAAATGAACTCCCCTTGATTAGTAACTCAATCTTGGAGTTCAGACATTCTTCGCATACTGATGCATCTCACATGGTTAGCAAATGTAGATTTAGGTAACGACTTGGTTAACAAGTCTGGAGTATTATTTGCTGAACAAACCTGATTCACATAAATGTTCAATAACTGCTGTTGTTGCTTATTGAAGAAAAACTTTGGCGATATGTGCTTGGTATGATCACCCTTAATGAATCCCAACTTCATTTGTTCAATGCAATCCGCATTGTTCTCAAAGATAAAAGTTGGTCGTGTAGTAGTGGAAGGTAATCCACTAGTTCCTCGAATGTGGTGTATGATTGACCTAAGCTAAACACACTTCTTAAACGCTTAATGTAAAGCAATGATCTCATAATGATTCGAGGAAGTAGCAACCAGGGTCTACTTTGTTGATCTCCAAGAAATCATTGTGTTCCCCATAGTAAACACATAACCAGTTTGGAAACATCCTTTGTGTAGGTCAGAGAGATACCCAGGATCAGCAAAACCAACAAAGACATCACAAGGTATCTCTGAATAGGGGACTGCATTGAATGTAGGAACAGTGCTCGCAGCATGACCATTACACGATGGGTCGAGTAGTTCCTTCGATGGGTCAAAGGTACGGTTCTGGTCCATCTAGGGTGCAACATTCGACAGGTCGTGAGACATCTTTGACGAGTCGAAAGCCCTAGAATCAGCAAGTTGCGATTCAACCATATCTTTTTGGGGAATTTCATGCTTCTCTCTGTATTCTTTGTAGGGAAAGAATAAGCCCAAGTCTATAAAACCCTTCAAGTACCTGAAGATGTATTTTATATCATTCCAATAATGTTGTGTGGGCACGGAACAAAACCAAGCTAACAAGTTTACAGATAATATAATGTCTAGTCTTGTGCATTGAGCTAAATACAACAAAGCTCCAATGACACTAAGGTATGGCACCTCAGCTCCCAATAGGTCCTCATCATCATCTTTTGGACAGTATGGATTATTATTGGGTTCTAGACTGTGTATGACCATTGGTGTGCTAATAGGGTGTGCTTTGTCCATGTTAAATCGCCTGAACATCTTTTGAACATAAGCAGACTGGTGAATAAGTATTCCACAAACTTGATGTTCTAATTTCAAACCAAGACAAAATGGAGTCCTACCAAGGTCTTTCATCACAAACTCGTATTTCAAGTAGCTAACCGTCTCATTGATTTCATCAAAAGACCCAATGATATTCATATCATCAACATAGACCGCTACAATGGAAAATCCCAAACTTCTTCTCTTAATAAACACACAAGGGCATAATTCATCGTTCTTGTATACTTTCCCAATCAAGTAGTCACTGAGATGTGTGTACCATATTCTATAGGATTGTCTCAATCCATACAATGAACGCTTCAATCTAATCACATAAGCACTTCGTGGTGTAAAATTACTTGAATTAGGTATGACCACGCCTTCCGATACTTTCATGTATATCTTGAAGTCAAGATTTTCATAGAGATATGCAGTCACCACATCCATCAGCTGCATGCTCAATTTTTTGGACACTATCAAATTGACAAAGTAGTGGAAAGTAATATGTCCATGACCAGAGAGTATGTCTCATCATAATCAATGCCAGGGCGTTGAGAGAATCCTTGCGCCACAAGTCTTACTTTATACCACGTGACTTCATTCTTCTTGTTACGCTTTCGAACAAATACTCATTTATGTCCAACTGGCTTCACATTTTGTGGGCATAGTACTACCGTACCAAATACCTGCCTTTTCTTTAGAGAGTCTAGTTTTGCCTGCATTTCTTCTTTCCATTTCAACGAATCCGCTCTCTGCTGACATTCAGCAACCGAGCGAGGTTCCACTTCATCATCGTCAATGATCTCCTGAGCGACAGAATAAGCAAAAGCATCATCAACTACCTTGGATGTTATATCCATAACAACGCATATATCATTGTATTTTAGTGAGATCTCACTGTTCTCTGACATCATATATGGGTCTGAAGTATCCTTCAAAGATGTCATTTGTGATTCTAGGATATAACTGTAGTCAGGAACAATCTCATATGTGGGATTCACAATGTTGATGATGAAATGATTATTTTTTGCCTGGATGGCCTGCTTTTTCGCTGGCAGCTCATCTGTGGATTTTCTTGGTCTCCCCCTCTTTCTGGTGAGAGCCAAGGCCGATGCTACTCCATCCACATGGGCAAGAGGCACATTACTCTGCCTTGGACTTTCTTTAAACCGCCCTTTAGAGACTTCCAACCTTGCAGGAACATTTGCAATAGGAATGTGTGATCTCGTGACCTTAGCAATAACAGTGAAGGAGTCAGGCGTCGAATTTACTACCTTCTGAAGATCAAGTATTCTTCGCACTTTAATCTCACTTTTAGATATGCGTGGATTTTCTTGAAACATAATGGGAGGAGCTTTCCACATCAATTTCTGACATTTAACCGGAATGGAGGCATTTCTATCTCCCCCTAACGTCGGGAAGTATGTTTCGTCAAAGTGACAATCTACAAATCTAGCAGTAAAGATATCCCATGTCAAAGGTTCTAAGTAACGGACAACATATATGACTAATCGATGTTGAGGACCCATTTCAGTGCGTTGTGGTGGCGCAATTGGCACATACACTGCACAACCAAATATGTATAGAAAAGAAATGTCAGGCTCATATCCAGTTAGCAAATTGTGCACACTGAATCATTGGTGTGCTATAGTTCTTAAGCAAAAAAGCATTGATACATGTAATACTGTATATCCCCAAGCAGATACCGGTAAATTTGTATGCATAACCATTGCTCTGGCCACAAGTTGTAACCACTTGATTTGTGCCTCTACTAAACCGTTTTGAGGGATGGGCTGTTCAATGTCTATCTCAATTGACATACAGTAGTCATCAAAAGTCTTTAATGTGAATTATCCTACATTATCCAATCGAATATACTTGATTGGATTGTTCGGGTGGTGAGCCCGAAGCTTAATAATCTGTGCAATGAGTTTTCCAAATGCAGCATTCCTTGTGGATATCAAAGCAACGTGTGGCCATCGCGTTAATACATCTACCAAAACCATAAAATATTTAAATGGTACGCATTCCAGTTTGATAAGTTCAAAAATATCACCATGGATTCTCTGTAAGAATGGTATATTTTCAGTGTTATCAACCACAAATGAGGGTCTAGCCTGCAACTTTGCCAATGAGCAAGCTTTGCAAAAAGAGCAATGAGCATCAGAGATTGCCATAAAGGAATTATGTAGAATAACACTAGGTGTTGAAACTGGATTGAGATTGTTAGTCTCACCACTCCATCAAATCTGATGGTTTTAGAGATTTTCACATGCTTCTTGCTTTTGAAAAATGGATGACCATTAGTGTTTTTCAACATTTTGATCATTATGTTACGACTTGGGTGTCCCAGTCGAAAATGCCAAAGCTTGTATGAGGCTGTGTCACACACAGTAGCCAGTGTGACAACATTGGATTCAATGATCCAATGCAAACTGTAGTAAGATATAATCCACTACGAATTGCCCCTAACTTCCTCAAGGTGTGCTTTCTATCGCACTCCTCTAAAGATATGCCTAAAAATTCTTTTTCATTCTCACTATGAGTTTTCAGGTGTAAACTGTTGGCTATAATGTCCTTAAAACTTAGCAAGGTTCGGTTGGCCTTAGGCGCATATAATGCATCAGTGATATGAATTTTAGTTCCATGTGGTAGCAAGAATTTTGCTGAACCATGCCCTTGTATAACCGGCGCATAACCAATCATAGTTGTCACTAATGATGCATATGGAACAAGATCAATAAATAATTGCCTATTCCACAAGATAGTATGACTAGTACCACAATCTTCTAGACACTCGATCTCGTCTTCAAATATCTACAAAAGAATTTGAATTAATTAGTCTTCAAGACTTGTTGACCACTTTAAGTAAAGACTTAAAGATTTACCAAAGGGTTGGGACCCTTAAAGAGTGTTGATATAACATCAGCAAACCGATGTAAAATACATCAAAAACATCATTCCAGGGTAGCATCTTCGACGGGTCGAGAAGTACCACTCGACGGGTCGAATAAAACCTAAAACCAATATCAATTTTTTGATATCTTTCTCGACGGGTCGAGTAAGATCTTTCGACGGGTCAAGTTTTTTGATGGGGGAGACAGAAGTGTGCAATTGATGGGTCAAGTGACACCTTCGACGGGTCAAAAAATGCAAAACCGTTCCAAAGTGATACCATCGATGGGTCAAGGAAAAATCTCGACGGGTCGAAAATCTCTAGAATAAAATAATTCTTTATATTGTCTCATTTTTATGGAACTTTGGTGTCATAATGCCATAGAATTTTGTAGAATTTGAACCTTGTAAGTAATATGTATGAATATGACCATTCTTAATACTTTCAAATACCGAAAGAAAGAACTTTTATTGCTTTGCTGACATCAAAACTTACATCAAAAGATTATTCTTATTCAAATAACCATGACTAAAAATAAAGTCAAATACAATGATAAACTTGATTACATAGTAGAGATATCATCTAAGCGAAATTTATAGTCGCTAGGTTTACATTTGGGATATCTTCTACAACTAGATTGGCTCCTCCGCCATCTTCCATCTCTTCATATGCAGTGCAGTTGGTCTCATGAGCCAAGTACTGCTTGCATATTTTGTAGGCATTCTTGACATGTTTAGGCACACGGCACTGCTTGTTCATATGTTTGCTCGAACCACACCTATAACAAGGTGCTGAGCTAGACTTTGTAGGAGCAGACCTTGAAGAATTTTTATTGTTCCTGAAACAAGAACTTGATGGATTCTTGTTGTTTGAGTTGTCTTGGTGAGTCCAAGTCAAATTCCGACTGTTTCCTCCTCTGCCACGACATCTACCACGTCCACCTCTACCACCACGAGTCTGATAAGGTTCCAAACGATTGTTATGCTTTTCTTTTCTTGCCTTTCGAGTATGATGAGTCTCTGGGACTTTCTTTTCGTGCCTTTCCAGTATTGACCTGGCATTTTTGTGGAGAAGAATCTCATGATGCCGTTCTTTCTTAGCTAACACACTCATAACATCACTAAATGATCTAAGTCTTCCCCTACTCATAATCAATACGATTTTGATGAGCAAGAGTGTCTATGGAGGTCAGAAAGGTAGCCAATGACTTCTCGACCATAGCCTTGTTATTCTTTTCAATGCCAAAAATGGTTATTTCAGACTGCAGCTCTAGCATATCCTTATAAAAATTATTTATTTTTGGGTAATCCAATAACCAGATTTGATCTCATTTTTCAAGTAACTCAGAAAGCTGTGCGTCATGCACATTATTGAACCGTTCTTGCAAAGTCACCCACAAATCCGTGGGGTCGTCCTTTAGCAAGTACTTCTTCCTTAAAGCAGGATGAATATGTCTTCAAAGAAACACGAGAGCTTGAGCTTTTCGGGCTACAGTGTTGGCATCGGCTTGAGTGCCTGATGGTAGTGGTTTGATGGTTTTTGTGAGTCTCTTACCTAGGAGAGTATACCTCACATTAGAGACCCACTTGTGGTACTCTGCTCCTTGAAGATCAAGGATGTCGAGTTCTGGCCTTGCTAGCTTAGTCCTCTACAAAAGACAATAGATGAATTAGTTTACCGATCAACAAAACTACAATCACTAATCAAGTTTAGGGAATAAGAAGACATGATCCATTGATGTATGGTAACAAATATCGATGCGATAACCGGTGGTTCCATACCACTCCCCATAAAACCGTGGCTAACTCAGAGTCAAAAATTATCGACTTCCCCTTGTTTTCATGTATACTGTGACTCCCCCAGAACTGTCACTATTGTTTAAACTTTGAGGATGAGGATTTAATCATTCACTCACTCATACCTGCAATAATCCATATGAACTAGAGACATATATAAAATTCACGCTATTTAAACCTGAATCTAGACCTAGATCTAGGGTGTTGCGGTAATTACGTTTTTCAACCTAATTCTAAATTGAAGAGAGTTAGTCAATTTACCTCGAGGGTGTTATGCTCGGTATGAAAACTTCACTGAGATCAAAGTTTGAAGTAAGAAGCAAAATCCAGCAACGAAAGAATTCTGGCGACGGTGGAGGTGCTCCGGCGACGTGAGAGAGTCTGACAGTGAAGGATTTTCCGGCAAGGAGGAGACCGGCAATGGAGCTTGTAATGTTTAGGGGTTAGGGTTTTTTTCTGGTTTGGGTTGGCTATCAACTCAAGAGCTGTTTATAACATGTTGAAGGAGAAAAGTAAATAGATACTTAATAGACTGAAGCTGTACTTTATTCATTGATAGATAACCTTTAAATAGGCATTACAATCTGATACAATAAATCTCCCAATAAATTAGGGATTGAGAGAATCTCTATATATACTCTAATTAGGACAATACACACACTGAGATACCAGGAATATAATTCCCTAAAACAGCTACCACTAAAAACCGACAAGGCTAGCCAATCCTCTGTATTTCAAATATATATGCTTATTGCCCCTGTTAGTGGAGTGCAAAAACCATGAATACCCTTGACATCCTCGACAATTGATTGGGGCTCACCAAAAGATGGCATGGTAGCCATGTGCAAGAACTGCCAGTTCTGGTGGTCCATAGAATTTGTGGTCAGATGTGGTTAATTATTGTTGATTGAATCTGTATCTAATAGACGAGAATAAACTGTATTAATTGACTTGTGATTATCTACTGTTAAATATAAATTCAGTCACCTCACAACTGACCACAAATGCAACCATATAGAGATGTTTTGGTGGTTCATACAATTTGTGGTCAATTGTGATTAATCACCGTTGGTTGGATCTGTATCTAACAGATGAGTATAAATTATATTAACTCACTTGTGATTATCTACTGTTAAATATAAATTCAATCACCTCACAACTGACCACAAATCAAGGGAACTTCTCTGACGAGTACCGTGAATATGATAGAGATAACAAGCTGTGCGGGCTCGAGCAGAACAACGGGTTCTGTTGTTTCAATTAAAGGAAAGTGCAGCCATGCAAATCATGAGAGCAGAGTATATATAGCACATCCCGTAGTCTGTGGCGACGATTAACGTGAAGCAATATTCAGGTAAGGTTGATAGGGCCTCATCTCCCTCAACAACAACGAAGTTCGAATCTTCATTTTCAAAATAATTAGGAGGCATTGTGACTTTGTGAGGGAGAAGGCCTTCAACTGGGGTGAATTGGCCATCTAATTCATCCAGCATTCAAACTACCTGTTGGTTAAAGTATTTACTTTTACTAAATGATTAAACTAAATGGGTTCTTCAACTGGCCGATCTGATTGCAGTCGAATTCGTTGAGAACACCGGGTCCATGTAAAATGGTGCCGGACTGCTGGCCAAGGTCAAACACGAGTTCAAGAGTATCAGCAAGCTCATGAGCCATACACAGATACATCGGGAAAAAAGAGAATCAAGATTCTCAAAGTTTTTGTTGCCCAGGGGTTAACATTCGTGGAATAAGGTTACAAGGAAGACATTGTATTCCAAAAATTGGAAAGGAAAAAGACAACCTAACAAGGAAAGGAAAGACGGAATCTAAGAGCTAAAAAGAAATCTGAAAATCCATTGCAAATTTTTATGTAAAATGATAACCCTTACCAGAATAATGCCATCAAAGAGCAAACCTCTTCCCTTTCTCTTTCTCCAAATTTCTCAAACAGACGGACAATATAATATGCTATACAATTTCTCAGAGCCTTGACTACAAAGGGACACTTAACATGAGGTTGGCATATGAAACACTATAGTTTAAAGGACAACCAATAGTCCAAAGGCCAGATATAAGAATAATGATCATATATAAAATTCCACAAATGTGGACTAACAAGCTTTTTGAATATTTCTTTGAATATTTCTCTCTGCAAGGTTTTTTCTTCTGCCTTAAAACTGTATGAAACAATTGAGTAACTGATTATGTCACCGGTAAAAAATGATAATCCTAGGATGATGGTGGTAAAATTCTTGGAGAGTTACCATAGAATACAAAGATAGACCAGAAATGGGTGTCTGCTAGAAACTGGTTCGCACGGAGTCTTCTAAGAACTGGTGGCTGGGGCGGACCATCTCCTTCACCTTCTCACCATTCTTGTAAATTTTGAATGTTGGAACAGATCTTATGTTTTCAGCCTTTGCTATGAATAAGTTCTCCTCCACATCAACCTTCAAACAAACAACCAAGGAGTTGATACAAATCCTTTTAAAAAATGTAAATGATGTGATTGTAAGCACAGATGGCATCCTTCCTTTTTGAAACAACAGAATAACTAGGTTCATCAGGCTAGAGAGATAACAGGAAAATAAACCTACTATGTTTTGAAACAGAATGTAAATGATATTATCCAATCTTAAGTGAGATTTCACAAATGCAGTGAAATATCAAGATGGTGAATATAACAAATAAATCACCTACCTTAAAAAATTTAACAGATGGATATCTAACGCAGAGCATATTTATGAATGGGGATAGTTCTTCACATTGCTCATTGGTTGGAACTTTGAAATGAATGACTGAAACACCTGAAAAATTTCAATTCTTCAGTTAGACAAGAGACTTGGAATTGATTAAACTACCAAACAGTAAAAATGTTGCTTAAACTCACCAGGTGATGATATTGCAGCTTTAAACTTATTCAAACTAGAAATTCCTTCCACTTCACCGCCAGACTTTACATAATGAAATTCCTCTCCCCGAAACTTCTTCAATGCAACTCGAGCACGGTGAAGAGATTCAGCAACCTCATTGTCTCCAGGAAGTTCTCGCCTCAAGACCTCATAATCTCTCACTGCCTCTGCCCATCGCTCCAACTATAAAGTTCCGGAAAAGAGGCTAATGATCACATATAAATCAACAAACAACAAAATCAAAGGAATGGAATCCCTCACTCTTTAATACATGAAGGAAAAATTACCTTTGCGTATGACACAGCCCGTCTTAGAAGGGCTTTGGTGTAATGAGGTTGAATCTTGAGGGCTTGGTTGCAATCCTCAATAGATTGTTCCCACTGTCCGAGCTTAGACCAGCAAACTGCTCTATTGCAGTAGAGAACAGAGTTGGAACTATCATACTTGAGGCCATCCCCATAAGCGGCACAAGCTTCAGCAAACCTTCCAGAGGTAAAGTGATCGTTACCTTGAGAACGAGCTTTTGCGACCATTTTCACATTATTTGATATCCTTGTAACTTCAACATTGCTGTAATCAATTACCCCAGCCTTTTCTACAGCCGCTACTGCATTCTCAAACCTGCGAGAAATCTATTATCCTTAATCACTAACTCTAGAGTTACAGCTGCTATGCTTTTAAAGTTTCTGCTATGGAGCTTACCTTCCCAATGCCATCTCAACCTGGGCCCTTACATAATGTACATAAGCTTCAACAACCATACCAAATATCTTGGTTTGCAAGAAAGAAGATGGGTAATTTTCAAACTTGGGTATGTTTGATACAATAGATTCTGCATCTTCAAGTTTATGGAGCTTCAACAGAGCTTCTGCCTTAGACGCCACAAGCTGTAACTTGGTTCTAGCCATTTCAGGAAACTTGGAAATTTTGTCTACATCAATTTGATATATTAAGTGATATCAGACAAGGTTCTACCTGAGGGGATGACTCTGCTCCTGTTTCTATAGCTGCTTCTGATTCCCTTAGCACACTCTTCCAATCGCCCAGCTTACGGGAATCTGAACATTGTTTCAGATGCTTCTGCAGTGACTTTAACTTGTGCAACTCAGACTGCTCTGGTTGTTGCCCAGAAAAGGAGAGGTGGAGAGAAGCATTTTCAGCTTGCCCAAAACTGTAAAATTTCCAAGTTCGTGAGTGTACTGAGATCACAAACACTACACCTTTGACCAGCTGAGAATAGGACTCCAGGCATACAATGGAATGACACAAACATAAGCTTTAGCAGATATATATACACACCCAGACGCAGATGGAAAAGAAAACAACTTAAAACGATGCTACCGAATTACCCATCAATGAACATTGTTTTGAACCCAACAAGGGGCAACCTTTGAAATTATTGGACTTGAAATTGAACAAGCTCTAGAAAGCAGCCCAAGTATGAGGCAATGAAAACACAAGATCAACAGCTTTTACCACTCAAATGATATATTAAGATCACCACAATACAGATGAAACTGTATCACGCTCCAACTTATCAAGAATCCAGATACACACAAAGAGAAGTTCTCAAATTTGACACACCACCAACAACAAGAAGCAAAGCAAAAGGACTTGGACTAAACACACCAATCAAAACCATCCAAAGAAAGCAAACATGATAAAACTAACACTTTCCTAGAAAAGTAGAAATCATCATCATTCAAACAAACTGAGTCTCCTAGTTTCGGCAGACTCACCGTAGATAAAGAGCACCAAGCCGTTGATGCGCCCTCCCATAACCAGGGTCCAACCTCACAGCCTCCTCACATTCCCTCACAGCCTCCGCAAGCCTCCCCAAAGCTGTCAATGCCGCAGCCCTGTTACCCCGATAAGCAGCATTGTCCGGAGACAACGCAACAGCTCGATCATACAATGCCAATGCCTCCGAAAAATGACCTTTCCTGTACAACTCATTGGCAGCCCTTTTCACCTCCTCCGGATCCGAACTCCCCACTGACCTCTTCACCACCATAGGCTCACTCCCACCCACATTAGGATTAGGATTAGGATTAGGATTTGCATCCGATTTTGCAACCCCTCCCCCTCGAACAATGCTACCGTGGCCGTAGTTCACACACCCCGAACCCAAAACATCAGTCTTGATGTTATTAGCTCTGCTGACAATGACGGACTTTGCGATTTTCCCCGAAGGGCATATGTTGCCGCTCGGAAACACAGAGCTCGCCGTCGACGAGGAAGACGAAACCGATGTAGCATTATTACCAATAGAATTAGTACTACTAGTGACGCCGCCGGAGTAGATCAATGGTTGTCCGGCGGAGACAGATCTCCGATGCGCTGGCTTCCAATTGGTCTGAGTGGTGCCGGATCGGACGGTCTCGGAGGCTTTAGGGCTCATTTCGGAGGAAACAGTGAGCTCGCCGGAGTGGTTGGTGGGCCTGCCCTCTGATCTTTTTCCGAACTGGGTTCTGGACCCGGAAGAGCTCGAACAGGAAGAACCCGAAGTCGTGGCGGCGGAGGTACGAGTGGTCATCAAGGGCGAGACGGGAGAGCCCAGATCGAGCTCTTTGAAATCGGGCTTGTTCTTACTATTACAAGGCTGCGGCTCATTGTCGGCGGCGTTTCTGATGCGACTCGTGAGCGAGTCGAGGCCCATTTCTTGACAGGATTTGTTGCTTGTCTGTGGCATTTTTCTCTTCTAGAATTCAACTCCTCGCAAACAAACTCAGACACATTGAGTGGTTAAAGTCAGCTTTAAGTTCAACAATGCTCGCTGCCTATGACGGACAGCAAGAATGTGGGTGGATTCGAGCGGAGTAGAGCAAAGAGAGAGAGTGAGAGATAGAAATGTACAGAGGTCTGGGGAGAGCAGTGAAGACGAGGAAGAAGAAGAAAGAAGAAAAAGAAGGGGATGGGGATGGGGATGGGGATGGGGATCCCGTGATGTAAAAGGAGCAAGCAAAGAATGACTGAATGAGAGAGAGACATTTTCTTTTTCTATTTCTTTTTCTTAAAATTTAAATTAAAGAAATCAACAACTGTTATATTTTAGTGTAGAAGAAGGGTTATAATATTTTCTTTTCTTTACTGAAATTGAATGACCGTGATTACAGTTTGTAATATCCGATGAACACTTGAATCAAATCAAGTAGTGTAGCTTATCACTTTACTTTGTTGGCTTAAATGATTACTAGATAAAAACACACTCTAGGGGTTCGCGGCGCCACAGTAAAAAAAATAAACAGTAAAAGTTTCATCCGTGTTTCACGGCGCCACAGTTCATTTGCCTCTCCTATATAAGGAAGACTCAGTTCTCTTCTAAGGCAGGCTTGGTTCTCCCAAATAGAAGACTCTCCCTCTCTCTCTCTCCTCTCAGTTAGCCAAATTCTCTCTAGTTTCCAGAGCTCTCATGTGTTGAGATTAAGTAGCTCTGTTAGTTCATAGTTTCCTATTCCTATTTTCCTTCATGCATTGAGCCTTCGGCTCCTATTTTGTAAGTTACATGTTTTATGTTTTATTAATACAAGTTATGTTTTCCAAATTATGTTAAGCTTCCGCGGTTTCTGGTTTCTGGTATCAGAGCCAGAAACAGAGAATTGTTTCTATACTATACAAGATTATTTTTATTTATACTATACAGTTATATTCAAGATTATTTTTTTATAAAAATAATTATCAGCGCAGTTAAAACTTAAAAATAAAACTGCTCTTAATGTGGTGTTGAAGCAGTTGTTCAAAGATAAACTTTTTAAAAATATATATATATTTGTTCTTTTACTTTTTTAACCTTAACTACATAACTATTTATATTATTTTTGTTTAAGAGAATTATCTTCCTGATATTCTAATGTGTGTCTTGCCCTAATTAGAGTAGATATAGATATTCTCCAAATCCATGATTTACCGAATAATTTATTGTATCAGATTATAATATTTATTTAAAAGTCATATATCAATGAATAAACGACAGTTTCAATCTATTGCATATCTTATATATTTTTCTCCTTCTACAGGTTATCAGCAGCTCTTGAGCCAATAACCAACCCAAACCCCGGAAAAAAAAAACCCTAACCCCTAAACACTACAAGCTCCATCACCGGTCTCCTCCCTTGCACGAAGTCATCGCCGCCGCTGATCATCTTCAAGTCATTGAAGCACCATCACCAGAGCACCTCATCGTCGCCGGATTTTGCTTCTTACTTCAAACTTTGATGTCAGTGAAGTTTTCATTCTAAGCATAATATCCTCGAGGTAAATTTTAAAGTTATTCAATTTAGAATTAGATTTAAAAATATTTTTAAAAAAAAACTTAATTACAGCAACACCCTAGATTTAGGTTTAAATAACGTGAATTTTATATATGCCTCTAGTTTCTATGGATTATTGCAGGTATGAGTGACTGGAGGATTAAATCCTCCTCCTTAAATTTTAAACAATAGTGACGGTCTTTGGGGAGTCACGGTATATATGAAAAAAAATAGTCGATAATTAGTGACTCTAAATCAGTCACGGTTTTATGGGATGTGGTATGAAACCACCGATTATCGCATTGATATTTGTGACCATACATCAGTGAATCATATTTTCTTATTACCTAAACTTTATTAGTGATCATAGTTTTTTGGTCGGTAAACTAATTTCATCTCTTGTCTTTTGTAGATGACAGAGTCAGCGAGGCCAGAATTTGACATCCTTGATCTTCAAGGTGCAGAGTACCATATGTGGGTTTCAGATGTGAAAAACACTCTCATCGGTAAAAGACTTACCGATTCCATCAAACCACTACCATCGGGCACTCAAGTCGATGACGTTACTATAGTTCGAAAAGTTCAAGTTCTCATGTTTCTTACTGAAAGGACCCAACCCCGATTTAGCTCCCTAAACCGGAATCGAACCCCTTCAAAAACACGAACCAACAAAATTTTTTTCGAAATTCCGGCAGAGTTTCGTTACTAACGTGGAATTACCATTACCTGCACGCGGAAAATACACTTCATCCTATGCCACAAAAAGCAAACCGTGGGCACCAATCTCATCCGGATTTCTCAATATATCAACAATAACGTAAAGTAGTAAATATATATGCATTATACTGAAATCCGGGTTAAAAATCGTATAACATCAACAACGGATTACTCAGAGCGACCACAACGTATAAACATATATATATACCACAGTAGGTAGAACAATAAACCTACTGGAAGAAATAAGACCGCTCGAGTACTATGCCTCCGACCACGACGTGCGACTCCAGAGTCTGAACTGCAAACTGGGCACGGAAACCGAAAATCCCAGGGGAAAGACAATAAACACGTTAGAGTGAGTGGACGAAAATAAATGTCTTTCACCAAGTAATATATATAATAAAAACATATGCGAGTCAAAAGTATAAATAATCAAATGGTACACGAGGGAGACTCTAACTCCTCACGCGTCCGAGTACACGAGGGAGACTCTAACTCCTCACGTATACGGAGCATGCAATAAAATCTCACGGGGCCACTCGTGGACACATCCGTGCTAGTACAGTCAGAACCACGGAGTCCCTGACTTCTACGTGATTCTAGCCGGAAATGGCCTCAGGTCAAAGGTCTGCCTCCCCCCGGTAAAGACCTCGGGTCAGGAGTCACAGCCTCCCCTGGAATAAAGCCTACCATCGGGGATCAGCCGAGAGGCAAGTGTATCGATACAACAACGTAACCAAGACTGTACTCTGTGTAAACCAAATCATAAATATTTTGATGCAAATGCAATAAACAGCATATAAGTGTATATATATTCGTATACGTATTTCCGTATAAGTATAATCGTAAAACACATGCTCATGTAATCCGAAATCTCATATGCATGCTCAAGTTCATAAAACGTATATCAAGACTCGCAAATAATCCGTGAAAAGAAATGTCCACTCACAGACTCGGCGTAACGCGTATCGTGTTAACCCGTGATTCGGCGAAAACTTTCTCGCCAAACAAACGATCACGAACCCCTGAATAATCACAATAATCATTTCTCAAAGTCATAACCCGACAATACAAATCAAATCATGAGAAACCACCGTTCTCGGAAACACGAAATTCAAAATCGACAAATCGTCGAAAATCCGTATATAACACCTCAATACCTCGCTTTATGTTCGGACGCTCAATTCGAAAAACGAACCTTCCCACTATGATCGGGGCGCGATTTCGAGTCAAATGACATGCAACTTGCCGAAAGTCCAAAAAAGTCAAACTTTGACCGTTGACCGCCGTTGACCGCCGCCCACGGCGGCGCCACCACTGACCGGAAAATTTCACGGCGGAGCAACCCATATTCCACTCAAAATCACCCACTGAGCAACTTTGTCAACTGCAACAAAGGCCAATTCTCACTCTAACCATGTCAATTTCACGAAAAACCAAATGTACACACAAATTTCAAATCCAAAATTCTCCTTCCACAATCAAAATTAGAACTCCAAACTTACATGGTAGCTTGCTAGTGATGAGAGCTACAAAGCCCATCCAAAATTTCAGCTCGAATCGGTGTAAAACATGGAACCCGAATTCACAAGTTTCTCCTCCATTTTTGGCCGGATTTCTCCCTCTTTCCGGCGAGCCTTGCCGTGAAAGGAGGCCGGAAGCATGACGGGGTGGCCAAGGCGCTTCGAACGGGTCCTTCCCCGTGGTCGGAGGTGGCCGAACGGACAACCACCGTCGCCACCGTGAAGCACGTCGCAATTCCTCTTCTCCCACCCAGTTGACTCAGTCAACTCGGTCAACATCCAAAATGGAAAGTCTCTCACTTGCCCAAAATAGCAGGTCTCTATTTATAGACTTTCCCAAAATGGAAACTTGTAATTATCCTTTTCGACGAACTTCAAACGCGCGTAACTTTCTCGTCGTAATTCCGATTCCGATAATTCTCGCGGCCACAAACTTGTCTCGACATATTCTTCCAATATTACCTGAAGTCAAACACATCAGCCAAACAAATAAAAAGTCAACCCTTCGAACCAACACACATTAAATCGACTAAACAATCAATAATCGGAAATATTCACAACTAAATCTTCGTAACTCAAAATCATGCTCCGGAAGTTCTCACAAACTCGAAATTAAATTCTAAACAACTTCCATGAAGGATCCGAAGCCAAATTCTCGTCCGATAATTTAGTCGCTAAGTATCTCGTCATATTAATCCGTTTCCATCGAAACTTCAAATATTCATAACTAATTCCTCGGTCGTCCAAATAACGATCCGGAACCGCCCACGAACTCGAAATCACACGTACAACGACTCTCGAGAAGAGACCCAGCTCCAATTCTCGGCCAATAATTTAGTCGTTAACAAGTTCGGCGATTCGAATAACTGTCGTAAATCTACGAATACTCGACAACCTCGTAGATTAAGCTGATTTCTCTGCTGATTCTATTCTGGGTCGTCACACTTACCATCAGGTACTCAAGCCGATGACGATACTATAGCCCGAAAATCTCAAGCTCTCATGTTTCTTCGGAGATATATTCATCCTGCTTTAAGGAACTAGTACTTGTTAGAGCACCCGCACCGGTGTTTTGCTCTTGCTCGATAAATTTGAGGAGGAGCAGGCACTGTTTGAGGTGGAGCAGTCACTGTTCATCGAATAGGAGGTGCAGTTTCTGTTTTTCGCGCAGCGGTGTCCAAAAATAGCACGTGCTATTACTGTTCATAAATTAATTTTGTATTAAAAAAAAAATTTTAATCTTTTTCAACCAATCCATAAACGACACGTGTCGTTGTCGTATGAATAATTGAATAAGATTTCGGGTAAGATTTTTGACGAATGACGAGTTGACACATGTCACGCCGACAGAAAGTTATCGGGTAAATAATTGTACAAAATTTCCGATAAGATTTTCAACCAATCACGAGGCAACACGTGTCATGTCCACGTATCATTATCGGCTCTAATAATTGTATAAGATTCTCGGATAGATTTCTAACCAATTGAAAGTTGACACGTGTCATCATCTTATCTAATCAGAATATCTACACTCAGCTATATATTTGTTGATCGGTGCTCATCGTTCATTCACACCTTTCCAACCATATATTCTACATTCCGATAAGATGAATCCTTTTAGTTTTGAGAATTTTTTCCGGAGGAGGCGACAGCAACGTCGGCGAAATGCCAAAATTGCTAATGCTTTCATCACTGAAGCGGTCATGGTCGATGTAATGTTCGATGACGAACCACCTCGCCGCTGACCAAATGAAGAAAGAATGAGGGAGTCAAGGGGACATAATCTGATTGAGGATTACTTCATCGAACGCCCCGTCTTCAACGAACATGCCTTTCGTCGAAGGTATCGAATGAGTACCAATTTATTCAACCGTATAATGACGGATCTCTACAACCACGACCAATTTTGGCACCAAAGAGCTGATGCCACCGGATTGGTTGGACTTCTTCCACAACAAAAGATGACAGGCGCTCTTTGTATGTTGGCGTACGGGGCAGCCGCAGATCAGTGTGCTGAAATAACAAGGATGGGTGAATCCACAACACTACAATGCATGAAGAAGTGGTGTATGCATATATACGAGCTTTATGGTGACCTCTATCTCCGCGCTCCAAATGCCACAGACTTATCCCGACTTCTAAAGAGAGCAAGGCATCGCGGATTTCCTGGTATGATTGGAAGCATTGACTGCATGCACTGGGAGTGGAAGAACTGCCCCACAGCTTGGCAAGGAGCATTCTCGGGCCGAAAGAAGCGTCCAACTATTATTTTAGAGGCGGTGACCTCATATGACACGTGGATATGACACAGCTTTTTTGGGGTACCCGGATCACAAAATGACATCAACGTGCTCCACCAATCGGACATATTTGATTTGCTCATTGCCGGAAACAGTCCGAGTGCAACCTATAAAGTCAACGGTATGACTTACCACAATACTTACTATCTAGCTGACGGCATATATCCCAGGTACTCCTCGTTTGTGAAAACAATCTCCAATCCCCAAGAGCTTCCACAGAAACTGTTTGCCAAGAAACAAGAGGCATACCGCAAAGATGTAGAGAGGTGCTTTGGAATTTTGCAATCTCGTTGGGGAATTATTCGGCATGCAGCTAGGTGTCATCACCAATCGACATTGAAGAGCATCATGTTGGCTTGCATTATAATGCATAACATGATTGTCGAAGAAGAATTTGTGGAGGAGGAGTTCGAGGAGTTGGAAGAAGAAGATCTTCAAAACCCATCAACTGCTTTCAATGTTTATGATGGACCAGTAGATGAACAAGGTAATCGTATTCCTTTTGAGCCTGTTGGAAGGGATGCACAAAATGAACAACGATTTGCCGACCGTGTTGTAGATCTCCAATCTGCGTACATCCATGGAGAGTTACAAAAGGACTTAGTTAAGCACAACTGGTATCTAGAGACCGGCGAACGACTTTAAATGATGTGTGTGTGTGTGTAATTTTAATTAACCTGGTTTGCAACATGTTTGCTTTATTTGTTTTTCCTTTTAGTTGTTTGAGTGATGTGTGTTTGATTTTAAGTCATTATGTGTTATTGTACTGTGCGTGAGCTTTGATGGAATAAAAAAAGTGCGTTTTTATTACTTGGAAATTTAAAGTACATAATTTCAATCAAAGCGTAGAATTATTGGAAATTTAAAGTACATAATTTCATAATGGAAAAACAAATAAAGCACTAATGAAACAGTGGGCGATAACAATTTGAAAATGTTTCATCGCTACCATCTCCTTCCTCTTCCTCCATTTTCTTTAGGATAATCTCTTTTTTCTTCGAAAAATACCTCTTCGATTTTGGGGTCATAGCATCCGTATCCATTGCCATTATCCTTGAATCCTCCGCTTCAGCCCTCAATTTGTAGTCCTTCTCCTTAAGGGCGAGTTGTTTTTGGTACAAAGCTAGTTCAGTGGCATCACTTTCTTTTTGCCCGGCGAGATGCATTCTTTGATTTTCCATCATGCTTTTCAAAACCTCATCTCTTACCTCATTTGAAGATGAACATGCTCTTTTCCCCTTTCTTTTGGCTTCCTTGGCCGCCTTCACTCCGATTGGTCTAACCGGACTACAGTACACTTCTTCTTCATTACTTTGTGGTGTTGCAATGACTTCATCATCCTCCACGTTGATGGGGGGAGGCATTGAGGTAAAATGAGGAGTAGTTGCGGAGTTGGAATATGAAGGATGTGGTATAGTAGGTTCGACGGCCCGAAAATTTGGATGGTTTTTCATCACATCCCAACAATCAAACTTGGTAAACTGTTTCTTTTTTTGTGCCACGTACCATGATTGAGCTTTTCTTATCTAAGGTGCCAAAAAATTTTATGTCAAAATAATATCTAGGAAATTGAGATGTCAACATTGATTAAAATAAATGTAATAAATAATTTATGACAAAATTATTAACACTTACCTCATCTTGCAAATTTGAGCCGGATTGTGCATTCCTTCGTGCATATGCAAGAGCGGCACCCCAAGTTCTAAAACTCGGCTTCAACTTTGTAAAACGTGACGAAACCGCGGTTTGGGTCCTAGGCTCCGGCCTTGATTCACCATGCACAATCTCCCAATTTTCCTTATAATCGGCATAGACTTTTTCTCACAATTTGTCGGACTTTTGCATGTTGCCGGTAATAGGGCAAACGCTAATGCGACAATAAGAAATACAAAGTTGAAAATCTTCGGAATCAAGCCAATTGGATATTTTGTGAGGAAGAGGAAGGAGAAGAGGAAGGAGAGGATAAATTTGTGTGAGATTTGAGTGAAATTGATGTAGTATTTATAGAAAAATACTAGGGTGTTATTTGCAATTTTTTGGAATTTTTAGGGATTTTTTTGCAATTTTTTAGGGGTTATTTTGCAAAATGGCAGAAAAAATCAGAAAAATCAGATATTACCGTTTCGGTTGAATCTGGACCGTCCGATCAGAATTTTTGATTTGAAATGGACGGTCCAGATCAATCTGACCGTTACAATTTTTATTTTACCTCGGGTCGCCACGTGTCGCGTTCTTTTTGGCTGGTAGTTTTTTTTTTAACTTTTACTCAGTAAAAAAAAAATTAAATTTGAACTAGGCTGACGTCAGCCACGTGTGTGGATGGCGTCAACATGGCTCGTGCAACAGAATGAGCAGGAGCTACTCGTGTAGCTGCTCGTCCCGGGAGTCAACGTGCGGTCGCCGGAGCTCCTTCTCCCCGGTGCACGTCTCCTCCTTCGCTGCTCGTGCTGCCGGTGTCGGGGCCCGCCTGAAAGCAGCTGCTCGAGCTGCTCGTGCTCGCTGCGCTGCAGGTGCTCTTAAAGGATAACCCCGCGAATTTGTGGGTGACTTTGGCAGAACGGTTCAACAATGTGCATGACGCACTGCTTCTTGACTTGCTCGAAAAATGGGATCAAATTTGGTTATTGGATTACCCAAAAATAAATAATATATTTTTATTAGGATATGCTAGAGCTATAATCTAAGCTAGCCATTTGTGGCATTTAAAAAAATGATAAGGCTATGGTTGAAAAGTCGTTGACTACCTTTCCTACCTCCATAGAAACACTTGCTCACCAATATCGGATCGATTATAAGCAAGAGATATTGAGATCATTTAGTGATCTCATGAGTGTGTTGGCCAAGAAAGAACGACATCAGGAGATTCTTCTTCACAATAATGTCAAGTCAGCCGGTACAAAGAAAGTCCTGGAGGCTCATCATACTGGAAAGACACAAAAAGATAAGCAGAACAATCGTTTGGAACCTTATCAAACTCATGGTGGTAGATGTGAATGTAGTAGAAGTTATGGAAGAGGAGGAAACAGTCGGAATTTGACTTGGACTCACCAAAACAACTTAAACAACAATCCATTAAGTTCTGGTTCCAGGAATAATGGAAATTCTTCAAGGTCTGCTTCTACAAAGTCTAGCTCAGCACCTTACTATAGGTTTGGTTCAAGAAAACATATGCACAAGCAGTGTCATGTGCCTAAAAATGTCCAGAATGCCTAGAATAGATGCAAGCAGTACTTGGCTCATAAGACCAACTACACGGTGGATGAAGAGATGGAAGATGGCGTAGAAGCCAATCTAGTTGTAGAAGATATCCCAAATGTAAACCTAGCGACTACAGATTTCTCTTAGATGATATCTCTACCATGTAATCTAGTTTATCATTGTATTTGACTTTATTTTTAGTCATGGTTATTTGAATAAGAACAATATTTTGATGTAAGTTTTTGATGTTGGCAAAGCAATAAAAATTCTTTCTTTCGATATTTGAAAGTATTAAGAATGGTCATGTTCATCCATATTGCTTACAAGGTTCAAATTCTACAGAATTCTACTACATTCTAAAACCGAAATTCTATAAAAATGAGACAAACGAAAGGATGATTTGATTATAGAGATTTTCGACCCATCAAAATTTTTTCTCGACCCGTTGAAGGTATCACTCTGGAACGGTTTTACACTTTTCAACTCATTGAAGATTTCCCTTGACCTGTCGAATGCACACTTCTGTCTCCCCTCGTCACAAAAGTCAACCCGTCAAAAATCATCCTCTACCTGTCGAGAAAGATATCGGAAAATCGATATTGATTTTTAGGTTTTATTCGACCCATTGAGGTACCCCTTCGACCCATCGAATGTTTGCCTTTATGACATTTTTTTTTCAAGTTTTGACCCGTCGAGGAAATAGTTATCAAAAAATCAAATTTTCTTTTGGGTTTCTTCGACATGTCGAGTGGCTTTTCTTGACCGATTGAAAATCCTACCCGGGAATGATGTCTTTGATGTATTTTGCATCGCTTTGTTTATGTCATATCAGCACTCTTTAAGGGTCACAACCATTTAGTAAATCTTTAAGTTTTTACTTAAAGTGGTCAACAAGTCTTGAAGACTAATTAATTCCAATTCTTTTGTAGATGTTTAACGGCGAGATCGAGTGTCTAGTAGATAGTGGTACTGCTCATATTATTCTGTGGAATATGCAATTGTTTATTGATCTTGTGCCATATACATCATCAGTGACAAACATGAATGGTTCCGTGCCAGTTATACAAAGGCGTGATTCAATACAATTCTTGCTACCACATGGTATTAATGTTCATATCACTGATGCATTGTGGGTGCCCAAGGCCAACTAAATCTTGCTAAATTTTAAGGACATAAGAGCCATCGGTTTACACTTTACTGCAGGATTTGTATATTGTCACTTTGACGAAACATACTTCCCGACAGTAGGAGGAGATAGGAATGTCTCCATTCCAGTTAAACGTCAGGAATTGACGTGGAAAGCTCCTCCCATTATATTTCAAGAAGATCCATGCACATCTGAAAGTGAGATTCAAGTGCGATGTATACTTGATCTTCAGAAGGTAGCAGATTCGATGCCTTACTCCTTCACTGGTATTCCTAAAGTGACGAGATCACACAGCCCTGCTGCAAAATGTTCCTGCAAGGCTGGAAGTCCCCAGTGGGCGGTTTATAGCAACTCCAGGGTTGAATAATGTGTCTCTTGCCCATGTGGATGAATTAGCATGGGCCTCAACTCCCACCAGGAAGAGGAGGAGACTAAGAAAATCCATAGATGAGCTACTGGTGAAAAGGCAGGCCATCCACGCACAAAATGATCATTTCATCATCAATATTGTCAATCCCACACATGAGATTGTTTCTGACTACAGTTATGTTCTAGAATCACAAATGACATCTCTAGAGGATGCTTCAGATCCATATGTGATGTCAGTAAATGGTGAAATCTCACAGAAATGTAATGATGCACGCATTGTAATAGATAGAACATCCAAGGTTGTTAATGATTCTTTTACTTATTTCGTCACTCAAGATATCATTAACAATGATGAAGTGGAACCTCGCTCGGTTACTGAATATAAGCGGAGAGCAGATTGGCCGAAATGGAAAGAAGCAATGTAGGCCGAACTAGACTCTCTAAAAAAAGGCAGGTATTTGGTTTGGTAGTGTTATGCCCACCAAATGTGAAGCCGGTTGGACATAAATGGGTCTTTGTTCAAAAGTGTTATGAGAAGAATGAAGTCATACGGTATAAAGCTAGACTTATGGTGCAAGGACTCTCTCAATGCCTCAGAATTGATTATGAGGAGATATACTCTCCAGTTATGGACATCATTACTTTTCGCTACTTTGTAAGGTTGGTAGTGTTCGAAAAACTGAGCATGCAGCTGATGGATGTGGTGACTGCATATCTCTATGGGAACCTTAATTTCGAGATATACATGAAAGTGCCAGAAGGTGTGGTCATACCCAATTCAAGTAACTTTACACCATGGTGTGCTCATGTGATTAGATTGAAGTGTTCATTGAATGGATTGAAATAATCCGGTAGAATGTGGTACACACGTTTCAGTGACTACTTAATTGGGAAGGGATACAAGAATGATGATTTATGCCCTTATGTGTTCATTAAGAAAATAAGTTCAGGATTTGCCATTGTAGCGGTCTATGTTAATGATATGAATATAATTGGGTCTCTTGATGAAATCAATGAAACGGTTAGCTATTTGAAATCCGAGTTTGAGATGAAAGACCTTGGTAGGACTCAATTTTGTCTTGGTTTAGAATTAGAATATCGAGTTGGTGGAACTTATTCACCAGTCTGCTTATGTCCAAAAGATGCTCAGGTGATTTAACATGGACAAAGCACACCCTCTTAGCACTCCAATGGTCGTACGCAGTTTGAAACCCAATAAGGATCCGTACTATCCAAAAGACAATGATGATGGACTATTGGGAGCTGAGGTGCCATACCTTTGTGCCATTGGAGCTTTGTTGTATTTAGCTCAATGCATAAGACCAGACATTGCATTTTCTGTAAACTTATTAGCTCGGTTTAGTTCTGCACCCACAAAACGTCATTGGAATGGTATAAAACACATATTCAGGTACTTGAAGGGTTCAATAGACTTAGGCTTGTTCTTTCCCTACAAAGAATACAAAGAGAAGCATGAAATTCTTTGAAAATGGATGGTTGAATCGCAGCATGGTGATTCTAGGGCTTTTGACTCGTCAAAGATGTCTCTCGACCTGTCGAATGTTGCACCCTGGATGGACCAGAACAATACCTTTGACCTGTCAAAGGAACTACTCGACCCGTCGAGTAACGATCATGCTGCGAGCACTGTTCCTACATTTAATGCAGTCCCCTATTTAGAGACACATTGTGATGTCTTAGTTGGTTTTGCTGATGCTGGGTATCTCTCTGACCCACACAATGGACGTTCCCAAACCAGTTCTGTGTTTATTATGGGGAACATAATGATTTCTTGGAGATCAACAAAGTAGACCCTGGTTGCTACTTCCTCGAATCATTCTGAGATCATTACTTTACATGAAGCGATTAAGGAGTGTGTTTGACTTAGGTCAATTATGCACCATATTTGAGGAACTAGTGGATTACCTTCCACTATTACAACACCAACTTGTATCTTTGATGACAATGTGGCTTGCATTGAACAAATAAAGTTGGGATACATTAAGGGTGATCATACCAACCACATATCACTTAAGTTTTTCTTCAATCAGCAACAACAACAACTATCAAACATTCATGTTAATCAGGTTTGTTCAGTAGATAATACTGCAGACTTGTTAACCAAGTCGTTACCCAAATCTATATTTGCTAAGCATGTGAGACACATCGGTATGCGAAGAATGTCTGAACTCCAAGATTGAGTTACTAATCAGGGTGAGTTCATTTCGTAGACGTCAGGAGGAGTCTACATCACATGTGGTCGCTTTTGTAGTTGATGCATTGTACTTTTTTTCCTTTGACCAAGCTTTAATTTTACCCAAGAGGTTTTTGTTTGCTTGGCAAGGTTTCTTGTGAGGCAACAGGTTATGCATCATATATTTGGATTGCGACACAAGGGAGAGTGTTTAAAAGAATTATCTTCCTAATATCCTAGTGTGTGTCTTGTCTTAATTAGAGTAGATATAGAGATTCTCTCAATCCCTGATTTACTGGGAGATTTATTGTATCAGATTATAATGCCTATTTAAAGGTCATCTTTTAACGACCCGAATCGAAAATTGGTTTGCGAGTTTCACGATTAGTCACGGTTTTGTCATAATTGATCGATATGGCGGGTTTGTTCACGACTTAATTATCGAGCACGAATTTGGTTTGAGTTCTTTCACGAAAATTGTAGAGGATTTGATTTCGGTTTAGGCAACTACATCGGAGTCGGGTCCTTTCAGTTGGTATCAGAGCATTAGGTTTTAGGTTTTGTAGACTCTTGTAGTTGTGTTACTAAGGACATTTGAGAATGTATAGCATTTCCGGAGCGATGACCCGACCGGTCGGCGGATAATTATTAATGCTCTAGAGTGTTGTATGGTTTCAAACGTTTGAAGTTTCATGATTACATCCTTTCTGTCCTGTGACTAATATCTTTTATCCTTGGGATGCCTCCTTGATGTGGAGTCCGTGCTGAACGGACTGGGGATCCTGATGAGGATCAACGTACGCGTGACTTGCTTATGCGAGTATTGCATTTGGAGGAGCGTATTGATCCAGTGGCTAAGGCTAGGACAGCGGGAGCAACTATTTTCTCTGGTTCCCCTGATCCTGAGGTGTGTGAAGCTTGGGTGGTTCAAGTTGAGCGTGTTTGTGAGCGCCTGCATTTTACTCCTGAACAGAAAACTGTAGCTGCAGTGGGTTTGCTTGAGTCAGATGCCTACTTTTGGTGGGTTGGTACAGACAGAGTTCCTATTGATACTCCTTGGCCGTTGTTCAAAGAAATGTTCATGTGTCGGTATTTCAATCCAACTACTCAGCAGCGGAAATATAAGGGGTTTACCAACCTAAAGCAGGGAAATATATCAGTGCTTGAGTATCGGGATAAGTTCACTCGTTTATCTCGGTTTGCACGTGATATGGTGGCATCAGAGGAAGCAAAGTGCATGAGGTTTGAGTTGGGTATGATTCTGAATATCAAGGGGACTTTGACCACTATGCCTCGAGATAACTTTGATGAGTTTGTTAGTGCTGCACTTAGAGGTGAGGACATCAAGAGAGAGAGACAGATGCGGTTTCAGACGCATCAATTTGAAGAGGGTGGACCTAGCCAGGGTGCTTCGAAGAGGCTGAGTTCAGGTACATCTAGATCAACATCATCTTCTGGTAGTGGATTTTACAGATATCCTACTAGCACTCCTAGGCAGAGTTATAGATGGAGGATGGGTCGACCGCAGAGGCAGAAGTCGAGTGAGAGTTTTAGTGGATCGAGTTATCCTGGACCTTACTTTGGCACACCAGCTACATCGAGGGAATCTCCATTGTGCAACAACTGCCATAGACATCACTTTGGTCAGTGTCAGTATGGCACCTCTACTTGTTACCGTTGTGGCCAGGTGGGTCACTTTGCGAGGGAGTGTCCTTAGCTTGGCACTTTTGGTGGTGTTGCAGATCAAAGTACTAGACGAGATCAGGGTACTACTTCTGGTGATCGTACAACACAGCCTTCTGGACAGGGTGGTCAACAGAATCGCGGCCAGCGTGGACAACTAGCTGGACATGCTCGAGTTCATGCCATATCGGTATGTTGTACATTTTTAGTCATCCAGTTCTTACTTTACTAGATCCAGGGGCTCCGCATTCATTCATGTCATATAGATTAGCATCATTGGCTACTATACCTGCATCTCCACTCCCTAGTTTGTGGCGAGTGTTGTATCCATCTGGCGAGGTAGTGTGTGTCAGGTGGGTATATAGAGATTGTGAGATTTTTATTGGAGGTTATGAACCGCGGACTTGATGCTGCTAGATATGTGGATTTTGACGTGATATTGGGCATGGATTTCTTGGAAAACCATTGGGCTGTTCTTGACTGTCACAAGAAGGATCTTGTTTTCAGGAGTCCAGGCATGCCAGAAATCTTATTCTGTGGTGAAAAGAATATTACTTTGGCTTGTTTGATTTCAGCAATGAAGGCTGAGCAGATGATAAGGAAGGGTTGTGTGGCTTAACTAGCACATGTGATCGATACGAGTGTTCGTGTACCGGACATTGGTGATATTACGGTGGTATGTGAGTATCCAGATGTGTTTCTCGAGGACTTACCCGGTGTTCCTCCAGTTAGGGAGATTGACTTCACCATCGAGTTACTTTCAGGTACTGGACCCATATCGCAGACACCCTATCGTATGGCACTAGCAGAGTTGAGGGAGTTGTAGATTCAATTTCAGGAATTGATTGAGAAAGGCTTCATTCGACCTAGTGTTTCACCTTGGGGTGCTCCAGTGTTGTTTGTGAGGAAGAAGGATGGTTCGATGAGGCTATGCATTGACTATCGAAAGTTGAATCAGGTTACGATGAACAACAAGTATCCACTCCCACAGATTGATGATTTGTTCGATCAGCTGAAATGAGCTTCAGTTTTTTCGAAGATTGATCTCAGGTCTTGATACCATCAGCTACGGATTCGGAAGTCCGATGTGGACAAGACGGCGTTTCGGTCATGCTATGGGCACTATGAGTTTCTTGTTATGCCGTTTGGGTTGACCAATGCGCCAGCTGATTTCATGGACCTGATGTGACAACCCGGAATAGATTGAGCAGTGTCATCAGCTAGGTCCGTGAGATAATGAGTAAATAGCAGATTTTCGATAATGGATTTACTCGTCAGGTTTGATAACGACTAAATCATTGGCCGAGAATTGGAGCTGGATCTCTTCTCGAGAATCGTTGTACGTGTGATTTCGAGTTCGTGGGCGGTTCCGGATCGTTATTTGGACGACCGAGGAATAAGTTATGAATATTTGAAGTTTCGACGTAATCGGATTTAAATGGTGATGCTCTTAGCGACTAAATTACTGGACAAGAATTTGGTTTCGATTTCTTCACGGAAGTTGTTGAGAATTTAATTTCGAGCTCGTAGGAACTTCTGGAACATTATTCCGAGTTACGAAGATTAAGTTGTGAATATTTCCGATTGTTGATTATTTAGTCGGTTTAAATATGTTTGGGCTGAACCGTTGATTTTTTATCCGATTGGTCGATATGTTTGACTTCAGGTGATAATTGAAGAACATGTCGAGTCGAGTTTGTTGCCGCGAGAATTATCAGAATCAGATTTACGACGTGAAAGTTGCGTGTGTTTGAAGTTTGCCAAAAATTGAATTATGGAAGTTTCCTAATTGGGAAAGCTATAAATGAGAGTTGCCATATTGGGAAAGTCAAACTTGAAATTTATTGTTTGTTGACCGGTCAACCCAACTGGGAGGAGGTGCACGTCGGTCCTCCACAGCTCGCCGGCGGCGAAGCCCGTCCGGCCACCTCCGGCCTCGGGGAAGGACCCCATCGACGCGCCTCGGTGTCCCCATCACTCTTCCGGTCGCCTTTCCCGGCGTGGGTCACCGGAGATAGAGTTATTTCTGGCAAGAAAATGAAGAATTTTGATGAATTCGGGTTATGATTTTTCGGTCAAATTGAGCTACAATTTTGGGTGGGCTTTGAAGCTCTCATCACCTAGAAGCTACCATGTAAGTTTGGTGATCTAATTTTGCTTGTGTATGGAGAATTTTGGATTTGAAATTTTGGTGACAATTCGGTTTATCATGAAATTGACCTAGTTAGAGTAAGAATTGGCCTTCGTTGCAGTTGTGAAAGTTGCTCAGTGGGTGATTTTGCATGGAATAGGGGTTGCTCCGCCGTGGAATTCTCCGTTCGGGTGGCGGCGGCGCCGCCGGCGGTGGTCAACGGTCAACAGTTTGACTTTTTGGAGTTTTCGACAAGTTGCATGTCATTTTACTCGAAATCGCACCCCGATCGCAGTTGGGAGGTTCGTTTCTCGATTTGAGCATCCGAAAGTATAGCGAGGGGTTCGTGATCGTTCGTTTGGCGAGGGACTTTCCGCCGGATCACGGGTTAACGTGAACTGCGTTACGCTAGTCTGTGAGTGGACAATTTATTTACACAGATTGAATGAGAGTCTTTTATACACGTTTTACGAACTTGAGCATGCAATACGATTACGATTTATACGAGCATGTGTTAGACAATTATCCTTATACCATTATACATTACGTATATGCATTTATATACTATTTATTGCATTTGCATCGAAATATTTATGATTTGGTTTACACAGAGTATAGTCTCAGTTATGTTGTTGTATCGATACACTCGCATCCCGGCTGATCCCCGAGGATGTGTACCGGGGGAGGCTGTGACTTCTGACCCGAGGCCTTTACCGGGGGGAGGCAGACCTCTGACCTGAGGCCTTTCTGGCTAGAATTGCTTGGAAGTCTAGGACTCCGTGATTCTGACTGTACTAGTACAGATGTGTCCATGAGTGACCCCGTGGGATTTTTACTTGCATGCTCAGTACGCTGGAGGAGTATGGTTTTACCTCGTGTACTTTGTTATTTTTATTTACCTGGACTCGCATATGTTATTTTAAACATATATATATCAACTGGTGAAAGACATTTATTTTCGTCCACTCACTCTAACAGTTTTCATGTCTTTCCCCTGGGCTTTTCGGTTTCCGTGCCCAGTTTGCAGTTCGGACTCTGGTGTCGCACGTCGTGGTTGGAGGCATAATGCTCGAGCTACCTTGTTTCTTCCAGTAGGTTTATTGTTCTACCTACTGTGGTATACGTATATGATTATACATTAGAGGTCGCTCTGAGTATTCTATTGTATATATTATACGATTTTACACCGGATTTCAGTAAAGTACGGATATATTTACTACTTTACATTATTGTTGATATATTGAGAAATCCGGATGGGATTGGTGCCCACGGTTTGCTTTTTGTGGCATAGGATGAAGTGTATTTTCCGCGTGCAGGTAATGGTAATTCCACGTTAGTAACGAAACTCTATCGAAATTTCGAAAAGTTTTTGTTGGTTCGTGTTTTCGAAGGGGGTTCGATTCCGGTTTAGGCAACTAAACCGGGGTTGGGTCCTTTCACTTGATGAATTAGATTTTCAGACGTTATCTGGATAAGTTCGTCATTGTGTTCATCGACGATATCTTGATTTATTCTAGGAGTGTGGGGCAGCACAAGAAGCATTTGCATGCAGTTTTACAGACTTTACGGGACGCACAGTTGTACACCAAGTTTAGCAAGTGTGAGTTTTGGCTAAACAATGTAAAGTTTTTAGGTCACGTGATATCAACTGAGGGAGTCAGTGAGGATCCTGATAAGATTGATGCAATGATGAATTGGAGCAGACCTACCAATGTGGCAGAGATATGAAGTTTCTTGGGCCTAGTAGGTTACTACTGCCGATTCGTACATGACTTTTCACGGATAGCAACACCGCTTACCCGTTTGACGAAGAAAGGAGTCAAGTTTGAATGGTCTGATACTTGCGAGGAAAGTTACTTGACAAGTTGACTACCTCACAAGTATTGACTTTAGCTGACGATAGTGGTGAGTTTGTGGTGTACAATGATGCTTCGAAGCTAGGTCTGGGTTGTGTCTTGATGCAGCATGGAAAGGTGGTGGCATATGGTTCGAGACAATTGAAACCACACGAAGTTAATTATCCCACTCATGATCTGGAGCTATCTGCCATTGTGTTAGCATTGAAGAGTTAGAGACACTACTTGTACGGAGCACAGTGCAAGATTTACACCAATCATAAAAGTCTTACCTACTTACGTACACAACCAGATTTGAATATGAGGTAGCGGAGATGGATGGAGCTGATTAATGATTACGACTGTACTTTCGAGTATCATCCAGGGAAAGCTAATGTGGTTGCTGATGCTCTCAGTCGGAAACATGGTGCTTCTCTCTTCCATGTACGTGTTGCTAGAGTGTCACTTTTAACAGAGTTGCGAGCAACGGGAGCAGAGTTGGAATGGAACAATGATGGAGCGTTGTTAGCCAGCTTCTAAGTTCGTCCGGTATTACTTGATCAAGTTCGTGAAGCTCAAGATTCAAATGCCTATCTACTGAGCAAGAAGAATTTGATTCAGAATAATGTACCGACCGAGTTTCGAATGAGGAGTGATGGCACTTTGATGTTCAGGGGGAGATTGTGTGTGCCCAGAGACGATGATTTGAAGAAGGAAATACTTAATGAAGCTCATTGTTCCGCATATGCTATGCATCCGGGTAGTACAAAGATGTTCCGGACACTTAAAGCTCATTATTGGTGGCGAAACATGAAGAGGGAAATAGCAATGTACGTGAGCAGATGCCTAATTTGTCAACAAGTGAAGGCGGAACGTCAGAAACCGACAGGTAAATTACAACATTTGGAGATTCCAGTGTGGAAATGGGAGCATATTACCATGGATTTTGTGTATCAGTTACCTCGTACTTCTGGTGATAGTATTGGTATTTGGGTGATTGTGGATCGCCTTACGATGTCAGCTCATTTCCTTGCACTTCCAGGAAAGCTTCCTGTGAGCATATTAGCGAAGCTGTACTTGAAATAGGTTGTGAGATTGCATGGTGTACCTGTGTCTATAGTTTCTGATCGGGATAGTCAGTTCACTTCCGAATTTTGGCAGGCATTGCAGAAGGCAATGGGGACTAGACTACACTTTAGCACAACTTTTCATCCTCAGACAGATGGTCAGTCGGAGAGGACTATTTAGACTCTGGAGGATATGTTGCGATCTTGTGTTTTGCAGTTCAAAGGGAATTGGGATCAACAACTTCATTTGATTGAGTTTGCGTACAACAACAACTATCAGACTAGCATTGGTATGGCACCTTACGAGGTGTTGTACGGCAAACAGTGTCGAACTCCATTGTGTTGGAGTGAGGTTGGTGAGAAATGGCTTCTTGGTCCTAATTTGGTGAAAAGTACCACGGAAGACGTTCAAGTTATTCGGGACAGATTGAAGGCTGCACAGGATCGACAAAAGAGTTATGCTGACGTGAGACGGAAGGATCTTGAGTTTGAGGTTGGTGATTGGGTTTTCCTGAAACTTTCTCCTTTGAAAGGTGTTGTTCATTTCGGGAAGTGCGGTAAACTTCGTCTGCGATATGTTAGCCCATATGAGATCACAGAGCGAGTCGGTGTTGTGGCGTATAGGTTGGCATTACCTTCTGAGATGGCCAGGGTACATGATATGTTCCATGTGTCTATGTTGCGGAAGTACATTTCCGATCCATCTCATGTGTTGACACTATATCAGCTTCATATAGGCGGCGCTTCGGCGCAGGGTTGACTTTTTGGATTATTGTCAAGTTTTATGCCGTTTTGCTCGTAATCGTGCCCCGATCGTAGCCTTGAGGTTTTCGAGTTGATTTGAGTGGTGGATTTTAAGTCGAGGATTTATGTGGAGTATTTGGGGTTTTCGATGGGTTTTCTATTATCCGGGTTATATGTTTCCGGAAATGGTTAGTTTTTGAGGTGTAGTTCAGAGTAATGAATTGTGATTTTGATCAGTGGTATTTTGTGATTATTCAGGGGATCGAGATCGTACGTTGGGCGAGGGATCTTCCGCCCGATCTCGGGATTAGCGCGTCTGCGCGCTGTGCTTATCTGTGAGTGGACATTTATTTTCTCTGTTGTAGCGAGTTCTTGGTTTCAGCATTTATTTCCATTATAGTATTGAGATTATTTATTATTTTTGGAGGTATTGTTTTATGTTTTATTGGTGATGGAATTTACTTAGCATTGATGCATTGACTACTCGGCTGATCACCGGTAGTCCAGTTCCAGGGTTGAGAGATTCCTCTTATGTGCCCACTAGGCTTGAGAGATTCGCCTAGTCTATCACCGTCGAGCTTGAGAGATTCGCCTGACACCTCCATTTATTTTAAGAACTCGCATTATCTTTATGATTATGTAAATGGTGAAAGGCATATGTTTATTTTTGTCCACTCACTCTAACGATTTTATTTGCCTTTCCCCTAGGCTTTTCTATTTCTGTGTTTAGTTTGCAGTTCGGATTCTGGTGTTGCACGTCGCAGTCAGAGACTTAGTGTTCGAGCTACCTTTTTTTTTCAGCAGGTTTCTTGTTTAGCCTAATGCTGTGTATTTATGTATATATAGACTAGAAGTCGCTCTGAATACTCCGATGTTTATATTTTCAGATGATTTTCCCGGATTTCTGTAAAGATTACAGTTTTTGCTTATTGCTTTATATTATGATATGATTTTGAGAAATCCGGATGGGATTGGTGCCCACGGTTTGGCTTTTGTGGTATAGGATGAAGTGTGTTTTCGGGTGCAGGTTAATGGAAATTCCACGATATAGTGAAACTCTGCCGAAATTTCTATGGTTTTTTGCTAGTTCGTGTTTTCAGAAGGGATTTGATTCCAGTTTAGAAAACTAAATCGGGGTTGGGTCCTTTCAGCTTGGTATCAGAGCATTAGGTTTTAGATTCTGTAGACTTCTGTAGTTGTGATACTACAGGTATTTGAGATTATACAGCATGTCTGGAGCGATAACCCGACTGGCCAGCGGTAACTCATCAATGCTTCGGGTGTTGTATGTTTTCAAATGTCTGAGGTTTCATGATTACGTTCCTTGTGTCTTGTGACTAATACTTTTCTCTTATCATTACGATGCCTCCTAGACGTGCTTCCCATGTCAATAGGGATGTGGATCCTGATGAGGATCACCAGACGCATGACTTGCTTATGCGAGTATTGCGTTTGGAGGAGCGTTTTGACCCTGTGGTCAAAGCTCGAACTGCTGGAGCGACTTTTTTCTCGGGTTCAGCTGATCCAGAGATATGTGAGGCTTGGTTGGTTCAGGTTGAACGAGTTTGTGAGCGTCTGCGTTTCACTCCTGAGCAGATGACAATGGCAGCAGTTGGTTTACTTGAGTCTGATGCATACTTCTAGTGGGTTAGCACCATTAGAGTTCCGGTTGATACTCCATGGACTTTATTCAGGGATTTGTTTATGCGGATGTATTTCAACAAGGCTACTCAGCAGCGGAAGTATGAGGAGTTCACTAACTTGAGACAGGGTAGTATGTTAGTACTCGAGTATCGGGACAGATTTACTCGTTTATCTCGGTTTGCTCGTGACATGGTGGCTACAGAGGAAGCCAAGTGTCGGAGATTTAAGTTGGGCTTGAACCTGAACATCAAGGGAACATTGACTACGATGCCTCAGAACAACTTTGATGAGTTTGTGATTGCTGCACTACGAGGCGAGGATATAGAGAAGGAAAGGCAGATGAGATTCCAGTCTCGACGATTTGAAGAGGATGGACCGAGTCAGGGACCTTCCAAGAGGCTGAGTTTAGGCACTTCCCGATCGACATCATCATCTAGCAGTGGACCATTTAGACCACCAGCTAGTATAGTTAGACAGAGACAGAGATGGAGGAGAGATCGGCCACAGAGACCACAGTCCAGTGGGAGTTCTAGCGGATCCAGCTATCCTCGACGTACCCGTGGCACTTTTACTGTACCGAGGGAGTATCCATTGTGCAATCTTTGCAATAGGCATCACTTTGGTCCTTGTCAGCGAGGCCCTATTATTTTCTATCGTTGTGGCCAGGAGGGTCACTATGCGAGGGAATGTTTCCAGTTTATTGGTGTTCGTGGACATGCAGCTCAGAGTTTAGAAGGGGATCGAAGTACTACTTCTGGAGCTCGACCAGGACAGTCTTCTGGTCAGGGTGGACAGCAGAGTCACCATCAGCGTGGACGACCAGCCGGACAGGCCAGGGTTCATGCTATGTCACTGCGCGAGGGCAGAGCTTCACCGGAGGTTGTTATTGGTACGTTGCATATTTTTGGCTATCCAATATTTACTTTGCTAGATCTAGGTGCTACGCATTCATTCATATCATATAGATTGTCATCTTTAGCTACTATGTCTGCATCTCCACTTCCGGGGTTATGGAGAGTGTTATATCCATCCGGTGAGGTTGTGAGTATTAGTTGGGTATATAGGGATTGTGAGATCTTTGTTGGTGGTTATGGTTTAGCCACAGATTTTTTATTGCTGGATATTGTCGATTTTGATGTGATTTTGGGTATGGACTTCTTGGAGACACATTGGGCTATGTTTGATTGTCACAAGAAGGAAGTGGTGTTCCGACGTCCAGGTTTCCCAGAGATATTGTTTCGCGGTGAGAAGAATACATTCTTGTCATGTGTAATTTCAGCGATGAAGGCCGAGCGGATGATAAAGAAGGGTTGTGTTGCATACTTAGCTCATGTTGTAGATACAGAGGCTGCTGTACCAGACATTGGTGACATCGAGGAGTTACCAAGTATTCCTCCAGTTTGAGAAATTGATTTCACCATTGAGCTTTTACCAGGCACTGGACCTATATCACAGACACCTTATCGTATGGTGCCAGTGGAGTTAAAAGAACTACAGATTTAACTTCAAGAGTTGCTGGAGAAAGGTTTCATATTACCCAGTGTATCACCGTGAGGTGCTCCTGTACTATTTGTGCGGAAGAATGATGGTTCCATGCGGTTATGTATTGATTACCGGTAGTTGAATCAAGTCACCGTGAAGAACAAGTATCCATTGCCGCGGATTGATGATTTGTTTGATCAGCTCAAGGGAGCTTCAGTCTTTTCGAAGATTGATCTCAGGTCTGGATACCATCAGTTGAGGATCAGAGAATCAGATGTGGCTAGGACAGCTTTCAGGTCACGGTACGGGCATTGTGAATTCTTGGTTATGCCATTTGGGTTGACCAATGCCCCTGCAGCTTTCATGGACTTGATGAACAGAGTGTTCAGGCGGTTTCTGGACAAGTTTGTGATTGTGTTTATCGACGACATCTTGATTTACTCCAGGACTGTGGGCTAGCACAAGAAACATTTGCGAGCTGTTTTGCGGACTTTGCGAGATAATCAGTTGTTTCGAAGTTCAGCAAGTGTGAGTTTTGGTTGAATAACGTAAAGTTTCTGGGTCATGTGATATCTGCTGAGGGAGTCAGCGTGAATCCTGACAAGATTGAAGCCGTGTTGAATTGGAGTAGACCTACCACCGTACCAGAGATCAGGAGTTTCTTGGGTTTGGCAGGTTACTATCGGCGCTTTGTGCAGGATTTTTCACGAATTGCCGCTCCACTTACTAGGTTGACGAAGAAAGGCGTCAAGTTCGAGTAGTCCGATGCATGTGAGGAGAGTTACTTACTTGATCTACGCATTTTATGCTTGATTATTTATGTCTTTCTCTCTATATTTAGCTTTGTTTTGTGCTTAATAAATATGTTTTTAACTTACTTTATGTTTGTAGGTAGAAATAAAGGAGGAAATAATAAAGGAGGCGACTTGGAGTGAAAAGCGTGCTAAGGAGGAAGTTCCTAATTCCGGAGAAGAAATGGTCCGAGAAATGGTCTTCAAAATGGTTACTAAAATGCTTTAACACTACCACATTTTAACCCATTGCCGGCGATTTTTAAATCGTCGGCAATGTTTTTTAACATTACCGGCGATTTTTGCCGGAAAAATCGCCGGCAATGTCTTCTTTTTTTTTTAACATTACCGGCGACTTAAATGTAAGTCGCCGGCAATGTCCCGCCGGTAATTAAAAAAAAAAAAAGACATTGCCGGCGACTTAAATGTAAGTCGTCGGTAATGTTTAAAAAAAAAAAAAAGACATTACCGGCGACTTAAAGTAAGTCGCCGGCAATGTCTTTTTTTTTTTAATTACCGGCGGGACATTGCCGGCGATTTGCCGGAAAAATCGTCGGCAATGTTAAAAAAAAAGAAGAAGACATTACCGGCGATTTTTCCGGCAAAAATCGCCGGTAATGTTAAAAAACATTGCCAGCGATTTAAAAATCGTCGGCAATGGTTAAAGTTGTGGTAGTGTTTCCCATATGGTGTCAAGAATTGAAGACCAAATACCAAATGAAATGGATGCCAAAATGGTGAACAAAAAGTTGAAGACATTTCTCCTGCGCAATCCAGGAATGAGCAAAAATGGTGGAATATATGAAGCATAAATGATGGACGAATTTGGAGGATATTCCAAATTCGGCCAAGAATTAAGGTGATTTGAGGGGTCAAAATATGTGCAAGGATATGCTAAATTCGGCCAAGAATTATTAGGGAATAAGGAATGCAAGATTTGAAGATATGAAGATTTTTTTTTCCTTGAAGAAGAAGAAAACAGGGCAGCCAGGTCACGTAACTTCTAAAATCCGTAGTAAATTCAATTAAATTTCAAATATGGAGTTCCTTATATGGATTTTATAGCCCTTTGAATAAGATTTCCAATGAAATAAGAACCAGAATATTTCAAGACCAGGAACTCCGGGAAAACGCGTTTTACTACAGATGGTCAGATTTCCCCGATTTTAATATGGAAGGTCTTGTTTTGGTAGGAAAAAAAACCCTACCCTTCTCCTATATAAAGGGGAGCCCGACTCATTCATCATGATCACTCACCATATAGCCGAAGCTCTGCCCTAAAACACCTCCTCACGTCCAAAAATCTCTCCAAGGAATACCAAGAAGCCGTCCACTCCATAGCTCATCAACTACCTTCCTCCACCGAAGTATTCAAGGCAATCCTTAGTGCTTCTCTCCATCCTTTGAAGGCACGATTACATCAAGTAGACTAGGGCAATCCCGACATCAAAAAGTGTAACCATAACTTCTACTCTTTACTTCTTGTGTTATTTCTTGGTTTGTATGGACAAATTTGTTGAAGTATTTTTGGTTTGTAATTCTATCAAGTTCATGTGATCTCCCACGTTTTGATCTTTAGCTTTCATGTGATATTTTGTGCTTAACGCTTTGATTTATTGCAGGGCAATCCCACCTTAAATCGATGGAAGTGTTAGGGCAATCCCTACACTTTACTTTCGAGAGATATGCATGAAATTAGTAGCTAAAGACTTAGAACTAATAGGTTGCATGTAATTTGGTAGGTTCTAAAGAGTTAGGTGAAAGATGAGTCGATCCTTGTAAATATATTAGTTTATGATGTTTTACCTTAAAATTTGTAGGAATTTAGTAACCAAAAACTCGCACCCTCATTTAAACCTAGCATCGTTATGCATGCACCCTCAATCCCCGGTTAAGAACGATCCATATTTACCAATGCTACATCTACAAAAAAGGGTTTTAATTGACTTATTGTTGTTGAGTGTTAAATGTTAATTTAGTGCTTAGTAATGGTAAGTATCATTGCTCTTGAAGGAAAAGTTGACTACTGCACCGGTTCTGACTCTACCTGACGATAATGGAGAGTTTGTGGTTTACAACGATGAATCGAAATTGGGACTTGGTTGTGTTTTGATGCAACATGGCAGAGTGGTGGCGTACGGTTCTAGGCAGTTGAAACCACGTAAAGTCAATTATTCTACGCATGATTTGGAGTTAGCTGCTATTGTTTTAGCTTTAAAGAGTTGGAGACATTACTTGTATGGAGCTTAGTGCAAGATATATACTGATCACAAGAGTCTCACTTATTTGCGCACGCAGCCAGATCTGAATATGAAGCAGTGCAGATGGATGGAGTTAATCAATGACTACGATTGCACCTTTGAGTACCATCCAAGGAAAGCCAATGTCGTTGCTGATGAACTCAGTCGGAAATCGGGAGCTTCATTGTTTCATGTGTGTGTGGCCAGAGTTTCCGTGTTAGCAAAGTTGCGAGCTACGGGAGCTGAGTTAGAGTGGGATGATGATGGAGCCTTGTTGGCTAGCTTCTAGGTTCGACCGGTATTGGTTGATCAGGTTCGTAAAGCTCAGGATGCGATTTCTATCTGTTGGACAAGAAGACCTTGATTCGGAATAGTGTGCCAACAGAGTTTCGGTTGAGTGATGATGGTACATTGCTAGTCAGAGGTAGATTGTGTGTACCCAGGGACGAGGGTTTGAAGAAAGAGATTTTAGACGAAGCTCATTGTTCTGCATACGCGATGCATCCCGGTGGTACGAAGATGTTTCGTACACTTAGAGCCTATTACTGGTGGTGAAATATGAAGAGGGAGATTGCAGCATATGTGAGCAGATGTCTTATTTGTCAGCAGATTAAAGCAGAGAGACAGAAACCTGTGGGAAAGTTATAGCCCTTGGAGATTCCGGTTTGGAAGTGGGAGCACATTACCATGGATTTTGTGTATCAATTACCACGTACTTCGACTGGTAACACGGGCATTTGGGTTATTGTTGACCGATTGATGAAATCAGTCCATTTCCTTGCACTTCAAGGGAAGATTTCTGTGGGCAGGTTAACAAAGCTATATTTGGCGGAGATTGTTCGTTTGCATGGTGTGCCTGTATCCATTGTTTCTGACCGAGACAGACAGTTTACTTCAGAGTTCTGGCAGGCATTGCAGCGAGCTTTGGGTACCAGATTGCATTTTAGTACAGCTTTTCATCCTCAGACTGATGGGCAGTCTGAGCGGACTATTCAGACCCTCGAGGATATGCTGCGGTCCTGCGTATTGAAGTTTAGAGGAAATTGGGACCAACAACTGCATTTGATTGAGTTTGCTTACAACAACAGCTATCAGGCCAGTATTGACATGGCACCGTATGAGGCTCTATACAGGAGACAGTGCCGTACTCTATTGTGTTGGAGTGAGGTAGGCGAGCGATGGCTTATTGGACCTGATCTGGTGAAGAGCACCACAGAGGATGTTCAGATTATCAGAGACAGACTGAAGATTTCCCAAGATCGCCAAAAGAGTTATGCAGATGTGTGAAGAAAGAGTCTCAATTTTGAGGTGGGCGATTGGGTCTTCCTGAAACTGTCTCCTTGGAGGGGAGTTGTTCATTTCGGGAAGCGTGGCAAGCTTCGACCACGGTATATTGGTCCGTTGGTCCGTACGAGATCATAAAGAGAGTTGGTGTCGTGGCTTACAGGTTGGAGTTGCCTTCCGAGATGGCTCGAGTACACGATGTTTTCCATGTCTCGATGTTGCAAAAATACATTTCAGATCCATCACATGTATTAGCGCCATATTAACTTCCTATCCGGGAAGATTTGACATATGTGGAGGAGCCAATACAGATTCTCGATCGGTGTGAGCAAGAGTTGAGACACAGAGTCATACCGCTTGTGAAGGTCTTATGGTAGAATCATTCAGTTGAGGAAGCCACTTGGGAGACCGAGCAGCATATGCGGGAGCAGTATCCTCATCTGTTCACTTAGCAGGTACGTAAATTTCGAGGTCGAAATTTTTTTTAAGGGGGGTAGATTTGTGACGAGCCGGACCGGAATTGGTATAGTAATCGGCTTAATTCGCGAGTTTTACGAGTAATCATTGTTTGTCGTAATTGAGCAGTTTTAGCGGATTTATTCACGACTAATTTATCGGGCAAGAATTTGGTATGAGTCTCTTCACGAGAATTGTAGTATGCATGATTTCGAGTTCGTAGGCGGTTTCGGATAATTGTTTCGATAACCGAGGAATATGTTATGAATATTTGAAGTCGCATGATTTAGTCGTGTTTATCCAATTAAGTTTGAGTTATCCGAAACGTGAATGTGATTCGATTTGGACCGTCGATCGTATCGTGCGGCAAGTTTAAATATTGGAATAGTCGTAAAATTGTCGAAAAATCATTGTTTGGAAGTTTGACCGTCGTTTGACCGAAGGAAGATCGTTGACCCGCATTGACCGAGAAGGAAGAGCACCGCCGGTTGACTCGCCGTGGACTTTCCGTTTCCGGCCACCTCCGGCTACAATTTTGGTATGGTTTGAATCCTCTCTTGATTTCCTATGGTTTAGAACTTGGAATTGTGTGATTTGATGAGGTTTTGGGGGAGAACGAATTCGAGGAAAATTAGGGATTTCGCCGGATTTGGGTGAGGTGCTCCGGCGACATTTGGGGTCGGGGTTGTGGGGGAAAAGGTTCCATTCAACCCCTTGATGCTTTTGGGTGGAAGGAATTTTGGTTTAGACGCTGTTTGGGACTCGCCGGAATCAATGGATTCTGTGAGGTTTCGGGCTCAATTCCGGCCGGTGGGCTTGGAAATGGAGCTTGGCGTAGAAGAGGAATTGTTGGGCTTGAGGAGTACTTGTGATCTAGAAATTTTGGCCGGAATCTGTCACTGTTGACGCCGCGCCGCTGTCGCCGGCGGCGCTCCGGTGAAGGGTTGACTTTTTGGATTTTAGTCAAGTTTTATGCCGTTTTGCTCGTAATCGCGCCCTGATTGTAGCCTTGAGGTTGTCGAGTTGATTTGAGTGGTGGATTTTAAGTCGAGGATTTATGTGGAGTATTTGGGGTTTTCGACGGGTTTTCTGTTATCTGGGTTATATGTTTCCGGAAATGGATGGTTTCCGAAGTGTAGTTCAGAGTAATGAATTGTGATTTTGATCAGTGATATTTTGTGATTAGTCAGGGGATCGAGATCGTATGTTAGGCGAGGGATCTTCCACCAGATCTCGGGATTAGCGTGTCTGCGCGCTGTGCTTATTTGTGAGTGGACATTTATTTTCACTGTTGTAGTGAGTTCTTGGTTTCAGCATTTATTTCCATTACAGTATTGAGATTATTTATTGTTTTTGGAGGTATTGTTTTATATTTTATTGGTGATGGCATTTACTTAGCATCGATGCATTGACTACTCGGCTGATCACCGGTAGTCCAGTTCCAAGGTTGAGAGATTCCCCTGATGTGCCCACTAGGCTTGAGAGATTCGCCTAGTCTATCACCGTTGAGCTTGAGAGATTCGCCTGACACCTCCATTTATTTTAAGAACTCGCATTATCTTTATGATTATGTAAATGGTGAAAGGCATATGTTTATTTTCGTCCACTCACTCTAACGATTTTATTTGCCTTTCCCCTGGAGTTTTCGGTTTTCGTGCCCAGTTTGCAGTTCGGATTCTGGTGTCGCGCGTCGCAGTCGGAGGCTTAGTGTTCGAGCTACCTTTCTTTTTCAGTAGGTTTCTTGTTTAGCCTACTGCTGTGTATTTATGTATATATAGACTAGAAGTCGCTCTGAATACTCCGATGTTTATATTTTCAGATGATTTTCCCGGATTTCTCTAATGATTACAGTTTTTGCTTATTGCTTTATATTATGATATGATTTTGAGAAATCCAGATGGGATTGGTGCCCACGGTTTGGCTTTTGTGCCATAGGATGAAGTGTGTTTTTGGGTGCAGGTTAATGAAAATTCCACGATATAGTGAAACTCTGCCGAAATTTTTATGGTTTTTGCTAGTTCGTGTTTTCAGAAGAGGTTTGATTCCGGTTTAGGAAACTAAATCGGGGCTGGGTCCTTTCAGTAGCATAGCGTACCCTGGAGTCCCCTCAACTCCTCAACCAAGATTGGTCTCCTGCACAGAATATACGTTAGCGGGGTATTGTCTAGCATTTGGCAAGTCGTGCTTGGTGAAGTGCGTTTATAGCAGTAGTTGCGCTAGTGTAGAACGATGTGCTTGAGGCCTATGTCCCTTTAAGTAGGGGATGATGAGCGCAATGCAACATGGGTTAGGATTGAAACGTCGTGAGTGAGAGCAACGCGCATTTAAGCATAAAAGACATGCGCGATACAACGTGCGCTAAGCTTGAAACGCCATGCATGAGGGCAGCAAGCGCTAAGCAGGGAGAAATGTTCCCTCGAGTAGTGTGTGTTAGGTTTGAAACATCATGCATGAGAGCAGTAAGGACTAAGGAAGGAGCAACGTGCGCTATAGTAGTGGCATCGTGTGTTAGGCTTGAAACATCGTGCATGAGAGAAGCAAGCGTTGTATGAGCGATATTTGACCACATAAATGCTTGAGGGTGTTCCGTTAAGAATAACTCTTGGTTCGATATTGGGCTCTTAGGTCTGGGCCTATATGTTGAAAAGTTTGGACTACATTTAGGTATTTTGTGAACGATTGAAATTATCTCGAACCATCTAGAAGAGTTTAGAAGTTGATCTACGCATTTTAGGCGTATTAATTAGTACATTTTCTCTACATTTTTACTTTGTTATTTACTTAGTATGGTTAATTTTATTAGCTTTTACTTATTTTTGTTATTAGCTTATAGTATGCTATTTTTTTTACTCTAATTGATTGTTTAACTAATTTGTCCATTTTGGATGATTATATATTTAATATTGGACATCAAAGTTAAAAACTCAATTAAGCTTGATTGTGTGTTGTGCAGGTCACATGGATGTAGTGGTCTAGAGGAGCTTAATTGCATATGCATGATGGTAAATTGCATGGACGGGATGGAGCTTAATGGAGGTTTCAAACACCACAATTAAGTTTGCAATTAAGTAGTGTGAGTAGTGGTGCATGGCTGAAACGGATTGCATGATGGATGAATGCACATGGATGTATAGTTGATGTATGGTGCCTACTGAAAACTGTTTTCAAATGGAGCTTAATTAAAGTAATGAATGGTTTTGGCATGCACTGAAACAGTTTTTGAGAGGAGGCTTAATTGCAAGATGGCTGAAACGGATTATATATATATATGGCTATAACGGAGGCTTAATTGCAAGCTATGTGTTGGAACGGTTTTGCTATTGATTGGTACGGTTTTGAAATGGAGCCATATACATGCATGGCTGTACATGCAAAGGGAATAGCTTAATCACATGAGGAGTTCTCAAATCAGCTACTATATAAAGAGAACTTTGGGGGAAGAAAAAAAGGAGATCACTTGTCAAAGAGCTGAACCCCTGTCCTAGAGTCCTCTCAAGCCTCTCCAAAACGTCATAGTCTCCAAGGAAGCCGCACATCTTCACAAACCGCCTCCACCATCCTTCAAGGGCCAAATACATAGCTTGGCAATCCCAAGGTGTCTTCATCCTCCATCCATCGAAGGAGTATCAAGCACGGATTAGTATAGGGCAATTCCCTTACTCAAAAAGTGTAACCATGTCTTCTTCTCTTTATTCTTCTTCCTTGTGTAAACTTACGATTACTATGGATTGGTTTCTTGAAGTCTTTTGGTTAAATAATTTTAATTAGTTTTGTATGTCTTGTTTGGTGTTCTTTGAAATTGGTTACTCATGCTTATTTGTTCTTAACGCTTAATTTGAATGCAGGGCAATTCCCGGTTTAGATTATGATGTGTTGAATATCGGGCAATTCCCGAGTTTGGCAATTAATTATGAGATATGCATGTAAAACGTAGCTAATGACTTAGAGACCAAATAGGTTGCATGAAATTGGTTAGGTTATTAAAGGATAGGTAACTTGATGAGTTGATCTTGTAAATATTAGATGTAGGTTGATTTTCGACAACTATGCATGTTTAGGTTTTTTAGGGTTCTTGATTGTTTGCTTGTCTATGAGTGAAGCATGTTAGAATTCTAAGGTTCCTATTTGTGTATGGTTTCCATGTTTTGTTCTTATATTTTGTAGGAAATTAGTTAAACAAACCAACTTTGCACCCCCATTTAAACCTAGCATAGTTATGCATGCACCCTCAATCCCCGGTTAAGAACGATCCCTACTTATCAATGCTACATCTACTAAGAAGGGTTTTAATTGTTTTCGTGTTTGATTGAGTGGTGAAAAGATGCGAATCAATTTTGGCGCCGTTGCCGGGGATTGAAAAGAATTGTGTGATTATGCTTGTACATTATGTTAATAACTTTCTGTTTTGCAGGGCTGCACACTGCCCAGTTTTGGGTAAATTTTTTGACGTAGCTAGATAGCTCCTAAAAATCTGAAAATTTGTAGGATTATTTGGTTATGTGTCTAGTTTGGTCCTGTAAAATTTCAGCCCAATCGGATTAACCAATAATTTTGCAGAAAATCTACGAGCAGCTGCGCGCAATTTGCGCGAATCTGGAATTTGTATATGTCCTTTGTGAATATGTGAAATTTTGTGCATATATACTTGTAAATTTTCGAGATTTATACCAACACTTGTTCATAATGTTGTTTTTGCAGCCATTTAAACGTTAAAGGAAGCTTGGATTTGTATTGAGTACATGAGCTTGGTTGATTAAGTCGCACTCATTGTTGAATAGATGGCGCCTCTTTTCCGTGTTTATCTCCTTAACCCCTCGTGATGTATGGATTTCATCACCATACACCATAACCTAAGTGAAGGTATGGACATGAGGTTGAGGTCGGAGTTTACATTGGACTATGAGGGAGTTATACATTTTCGAAAGTTTGATTGAGTGTTTAAATTAAGTACTTGAAAAGATGCGAATCAATTTTGGCGCCGTTGCCAGGGAGTTTTTCTGTTCCTTGCGTGATTGGTGACAAGAGATTTGAAGATGTCATGCTCGACTTGGGTGCATCCATCAATGTGATGCCCTACTATCTTTATGCATCCATGGAGCTTGGCAAGCTTAAGCAAGACAATGTCATCATTCAACTAGCCGATCGTTCTCACAAGTATCCAAGAGGGTACGTTGAAGATGTTCTTGTGCAAGTCAACAATTTGATATTCCCTGCAGACTTTTACATTGTTGACATGGAGGAGAGTCCGTTAAATACTACGCCACTTTTGCTTGGATGTCCCTTCATGAGAACCGCAAGAACAAAGATAGATGTGTTTGAAGGCAAGTTCTCCATGGAGATTGATGGGGAGAAGATCGAGTTCAACATCCTTGATGCTATGAAGGTTCCCATTGCTACTGTCAACTCATGCATTTCGTTGGATTTAGTTGAAGATATGGCACAGTAGCATTTGGATGTACTTAGAGAGGATGAGCTTGACACTGTCCTTCAAGATGGAATTGGGCTAACTTACACTAGGGATGATGCCCTAGTTGACGTTTTGATTGAAGTCTTGGAGCCCAGACTTAGAGAAATGGCGTTGGCACTTAATGAAGCAACATTTGTGACGTCTAGACCTACACCAATTCCCTTGGTCTATGGCAAAAACAAGCTTGTTCCTTCCATCATTCGAGCACCAGAATTAGAACTCAAAGTATTACCGGATCATTTGAAGTATGCTTACTTGGGTGACAATGAGACATTACCGGTTATCATCTCATCAACATTGGAGGAAGAACAAGAGGACAAGCTAGTTCGAATGCTTCAACAGTACAAGCCCGCCATTGGTTGGACACTCGCGGATATCAAAGGTATCAATCCTGCTACTTGTGTTCATCGTATTCTGCTTGAAGATGGCGTTAAGCCAACACGTGAAGCTCAAAGGAGACTCCATCCACCAATGATGGAGGTTGTGAAGAAGGAAGTCATCAAACTCTTGGATTGTGGGGTCATTTATCCGATTTCAGACAGCCGATGGGTCTCACCTGTGCAAGTTGTTCCTAAGAAGTCTGGAATCACTGTTGTGAAGAATGTGGAGAATGAGTTAGTGCCTCAACGCATTGTCACTGGACACAGAGTTTGCATTGACTATAGGAAGCTCAACGCCAGCACTCGAAAGGATCACTTTCCTTTGCCATTCATTGATCAGATGCTTGAGAGATTGGCTGGTCATTCATACTACTGCTTCCTTGATGGATATTCAGGTTACAACCAAATTAGCATTGCTGAGGAGGATCAAGAGAAAACAACGTTCACATGCCCTTTTGGAACGTTTGCTTATCGACGCATGCCATTTGGACTTTGTAACGCCCCAGGTACGTTTCAACGTTGCATGTTTTCTATCTTTTCTGATTACATTGAGAAAATAATTGAAGTATTCATGGATGACTTTAGTGTTTTTGGGAAAGATTTCGATACATGCTTGGGAAATTTAGAACTAATCTTGCAGAGAAGCGTTGAAACAAACTTGGTACTCAATTGGGAGAAATGCCATTTCATGGTAACTCAAGGGATTGTTCTTGGAGATATTGTGTCGAAAAAAGGGTTAGAGGTTGATAAATCAAAAGTAGATCTTGTGAAACACTTACCCTCTCCAACTTCGGTTAGAGAGATTCGTTCTTTTCTTGGACATGCAGGATTCTACAGGAGGTTCATCAAGGATTTTTCCCACATCTCACGTCCCTTGTGCAAGCTGCTTCAGAAAGACACACCCTTTGTGTTTGATGATGAGTGTGACGTTGCATTCAAGAAGCTCAAGGCGTTGCTCACATGTGCTCCTATTCTCCAAGCACCAGATTGGTCCTTACCTTTTGAGCTTATGTGTGATGCTTCAGACTATGCCGTTGGAGCTGTTTTGGGACAAAGGAAGGACAAGAAGCCATATGCCATCTACTATGCTTCTAAGACACTTGATGAGGCTCAAGCCAACTACACAACAACCGAGAAGGAGATGTTGGCAGTAGTGTTTGCATTGGACAAGTTCCAGTCCTATCTACTTCAGAGTAAGGTTATAATTTACACTGATCATGCTGCTTTGAAGTATTTGATGCAGAAAAAGGATACAAAGCCAAGGCTCATACGTTGGATACTACTTCTACAAGAGTTTGATGTGGAAATCAAGGACAAGAAAGGAGTAGAGAATGTGGTAGCCGACCACCTCTCTAGGATTGAGAGAGAGGGATCCAACGTTGCAATTGAGGAGCATTTTCCGGATGAACAACTCTTCGGACTTCAGGTAAGTGCCTCTGAAACTCCATGGTATGCAGATATTGTTAATTACTTAGTTACTGGAGAGTTTCCACCATCAATGCATAAGGCCCAACGTGACAAGCTTAGGAGTAATGCTAGGACTTTTATTTGGGATGAACCTTACTTATGGAAACAATGTGCTGATTTAGTGATTAGAAGGTGTGTTCCGGATAGTGAGTTTGCATCTATTCTTGAGTTTTGTCGTAGTGGTGCATGTGGAGGTCACTTTGGTTCGAAAAAGACTGCCCTAAAAGTGTTAGATTGTGGTTTCTTTTGGCCTAACCTATTTTGTGATTCTAATGATTTTTGTGCTAAGTGTGATAGGTGCCAACGATCCGGCAATCTTGGATCTCGAGATCAGATTCCACAAGTGTTCATACTAAATGTCGAAATTTTTGATGTTTGGGGCATTGATTTTATGGGACCTTTTCCTCCATCTAATGGTTCTACTTACATCTTACTCGCTGTTGATTATGTTTCAAAATGGGTGGAAGCAAAAGCCACCCGTACTAATGATTCGCGAGTTGTTGCAGATTTCCTCAAGATGAACATATTTTCTAGGTTTGGAATGCCACGCGTTCTAATCAGCGATGGAGGAAGTCACTTTTGCAACAAGACAGTGGAAGTGTTGATGAGAAAGTATGGGGTCAAGCACAAAGTTTCTACACCTTATCATCCACAAACCAATGGCATGGAGGATGTATCAAATCGAGAAATCAAGAAGATCTTGGAGCGAACTATCAAACCAAACCGCAAAGACTGGAGCCAGTGTTTGGATGATGCTTTGTAGGCATATAGAACAGCGTACAAGACCCCTATAGGCATGTTACCCTATAGACTTGTTTATGGGAAGTCTTGTCATCTTCCGGTGGAGCTAGAACACAAAGCTTGGTGGGCGGTGAAGAAGTTCAACATGGACAAGGATGAAGCTGGATTACATCAAAAGTTGCAGCTATGTGAGTTAGAAGAAATCCAGAATGATGCGTTTGACAATGCTTGGATCTACAAGGAGAAGACAAAGGTGTTTCATGACAAGATGATCCGAAGGAAGGAGTTTGAGATTGGTCAACAAGTTCTCTTATTCAACTCTCGACTCAAGCTTTTTCCGGGCAAGCTACGCTCAAGATGGATCGGACCTTTCATTGTTATTGAAGTATTCTCACATGGAGCAGTTTTGATCAAAAGTCCAATAACCGGCAATGAGTTCAAAGTCAATGGCCATCGTTTGAAGCCATATTATGCAAATTTCAAGGAGGAACTCGTTGAAGATGTGAAGCTTAAGGAGCCGCCAACTTCAACCACATGAAGGATGCATCACGTCTAGGCTGGAAGACGTTAAAAAACAAGCGCTTGTTGGGAGGCAACCCAATGGAGGAGTCTACAACAGATTTGCATTCTCTCCCCTTATCTTTTTAATTTTCGTAGCTTTTGTTTAATTAGTTAAAATTTTCGTGAGTTCCTTCTTCCATGCTTGAATTCTATGACTTTACTTTGGTACATTGAGGACAATGTAGAGTTTAAGTGTGGGGGAGGGGTTTACAACTTTGTTGAGTCATAAAATAAAAAATAAAAATAAAAACAAAAAAATCGGGTGGACAATGGAACTTTCCGACAGATGATGCCCTAAAAATTTTTTGTTTTGAGTCATAATTAGTGTATTTTTGAGTCTTTTTGTTGAACTTAGTGTTTTTAAAGAGTCTTAGGATGCCCTTAGTTAGTCGATGATGAAAATGGACCGAAAGAACAGACCTATGGCGTTGGAAATCATTAAGAAGGAATTCATTTGCTAATGGAGACATCTTTGAGTGTTATGACATGTAGTAGATATGGTTTGTAAAACTTGGTACAGAAATTCGCATGTTAGAATAAGTTTTGAATCATATGAGCCTTACAAGTGAGATTTTGAGCCTAAACACTACTTCTTTGAGAGTGAATTTCGTGCATTACATATGATAGGTCTCAAAATCATGCATACACTCACTTACCATATATCTTAATGAACTAGAGAATACTAGAACTTACTCGTGTCGACTTGCAAAGCTTATAATTGTTACACACTCTGATTTTGGATATGATTAAAGGCACTTAGGTTTTTCACCACTTTGCCAAAATGCCATGTATCCCATATGTGCGCACGAGTTGCGACACCCCTAGACAACCCATTTGAGCCTACATTAAGCCTTTCTTTTATTGCCATATGCATCTAAACACTTAAACTTAGTGTAGATTGTCCTTACCTTTGTTCTAAAGACTTGGTGGGATTTTCGAAGCTTAGTACGTGAGATTGGCGTGAGAAATACAAGGAGAATGTATGTATGGGGATAGACTTGTTCAAACAGCTTTTAAAGTAGTAATTACCGAAAATAAGAAAGAAAAAGAGAAAAATTTCGAGAGCAAGAAGGAAGAAAAGAAAAATCAAAAGCTCTTCGGCAATAGGTTTTAAATGTACATTGTTTGAATTAATGTCCCCCATATTTGTGAGTTTGGAGTTTGTTTTGAAATGAAGGCCCAACAATGTAAGATTTGGCCTTTGTCCTGTTCACAAAGCTCAAGGGAAGTTTAGAATGAAGATAGGGCCCAACACGATGAAATCCGGCCCTTGTACTTTAAAGACATGCATGGTGACGTTTTGGTGATATGAGAGCTTAAAATTGTTCAAGTTTTGGTGCTTTGGCTAAGTCTTTAGAATGTTCTTAAACACCACATATCTAAACTTCGAATGCCTTAACCTTAGCCGCATCACAACCCTTTAAAAGTCCTTTTTTGATCCTTAAAATGAGTAGCCTTCAATCTGTGGAGTAAGTTGCATGAGTAAGCATATGGTTTTGGTTCATTTGAGAAAGTAATTCATTCCATTCATTTACTTAAACACTTTGAGTGAAACCTTTGCATGAATGGAAAATATGATGAGTGCATCCATGTGAGTTGATTTGAACTTCATTCGAAGCATGCACAGACTTAAACTCACCATTGTTTTCTCTATGTCTTACTTGTTCATAACATGATCATGTCTCTATTATCTAGTGAATTCAAAGATCATTCATACTAGACACATTGTGATTCCATCGCCATATACATAAAGAAATTTCTGAGACAAATTTTGACCAAGGGGTTAGTGTTGTTTTACTTGGTATCTCTTATGTTTTCAAACATGATAACATGAAAATTGGCGGCTTTGAAACGTTGAGACTTCTAAGTGTTTTGTACATATAAGTGTGACGTTTTTTTCCCATTGTTATTTTCCCTTTATTATTTTTCTTTTATCGAGTCCGTTGCTTTGATTTGTATTTGCTAGGGACTAGCAAAGTTTAAGTGTGGGGGAATTTGATCTACGCATTTTAGGCGTATTAATTAGTACATTTTCTCTACATTTTTACTTTGTTATTTACTTAGTATGGTTAATTTTATTAGCTTTTACTTATTTTTGTTATTAGCTTATAGTATGCTATTTTTTTTACTCTAATTGATTGTTTAACTAATTTGTCCATTTTGGATGATTATATATTTAATATTGGACATCAAAGTTAAAAACTCAATTAAGCTTGATTGTGTGTTGTGCAGGTCACATGGATGTAGTGGTCTAGAGGAGCTTAATTACATATGCATGATGGTAAATTGCATGGACGGGATGGAGCTTAATGGAGGTTTCAAACACCACAATTAAGTTTGCAATTAAGTAGTGTGAGTAGTGGTGCATGGCTGAAACGGATTGCATGATGGATGAATGCACATGGATGTATAATTGATGTATGGTGCCTACTGAAAACTGTTTTCAAATGGAGCTTAATTAAAGTAATGAACGGTTTTGGCATGCACTGAAACAGCTTTTGAGAGGAGGCTTAATTGCAAGATGGCTGAAACGGATTATATATATATGGCTATAACGGCTTAATTGCAAGCTATGTGTTGGAACGGTTTTGCTATTGATTGGTACGGTTTTGAAATGGAGCCATATACATGCATGGATGTACATGCAAAGGGAATAGCTTAATCACATGAGGAGTTCTCAAATCAGCTACTATATAAAGAGAACTTTGGGGGAAGAAAAAAAGGAGATCACTTATCAAAGAGCCGAACCCCTGTCCTAGAGTCCTCTCAAGCCTCTCCAAAACGTCATAGTCTCCAAGGAAGCCGCACATCTTCACAAACCGCCTCCACCATCCTTCAAGGGCCAAATACATAGCTTGTCAATCCCAAGGTGTCTTCATCCTCCATCCATCGAAGGAGCATCAAGCACGGATTAGTATAGGGCAATTCCCTTACTCAAAAAGTGTAACCATGTCTTCTTCTCTTTATTCTTCTTCCTTGTGTAAACTTACGATTACTATGGATTGGTTTCTTGAAGTCTTTTGGTTAAATAATTTTAATTATTTTTGTATGTCTTGTTTGGTGTTCTTCGAAATTGGTTACTCATGCTTATTTGTTCTTAACGCTTAATTTGAATGCAGGGCAATTCCCGGTTTAGATTATGATGTGTTGAATATAGGGCAATTCCCGAGTTTGGCACTTAATTATGAGATATGCATGTAAAACGTAGCTAATGACTTAGAGACCAAATAGGTTGCATGAAATTGGTTAGGTTATTAAAGGATAGGTAACTTGATGAGTTGATCTTGTAAATATTAGATGTAGGTTGATTTTCGACAACTATGCATGTTTAGGTTTTTTAGGGTTCTTGATTGTTTGCTTGTCTATGAGTGAAGCATGTTAGAATTCTAAGGTTCCTATTTGTGTATGGTTGCCACGTTTTGTTCTTATATTTTGTAGGAAATTAGTTAAACAAACCAACTTTGCAACCCCATTTAAACCTAGCATAGTTATGCATGCACCCTCAATCCCCGGTTAAGAACGATCCCTACTTATCAATGCTACATCTACAAAGAAGGGTTTTAATTGTTTTCGTGTTTGATTGAGTGTTTAAATTAAGTACTTGAAAAGATGCGAATCAGAAGTATCTAGAACATACTGAGGTGAGGTGTAATAATCCATGAGCACGATTGGGAAAGGATAAGATGATAAAATGCATGAGGATTCTGGGAAACCTTGAGGAATCCCGTTTCTGGGAGACCAAGAGGGATCCTTGAGGTTTCTAGGAAACCTGGGGGAATTTTGGAGACCTTGAGGAATCCTCGAGGAACGATGAATGTTAACACGTGACCCAGAGGGATTGTACCAAAAGGCTTGTAGTAATTTGGAAATATGATTAGCCAGGATATGAAGATCTCTTCCTTAATTGACTTCTCCTATCTTAAAGTATGTAGTCTTATTTCTATGCAGACTATGCTTAGACCTTAAACGATCACTATATATATATATATAAGGCCATAGCTTGGAAAAGGTAAGAAAGAATATCAACCCTTATACATGCTTATGCTTGGTTCTATACTGACTTAAGCATCAGAGGGTCTAAATGCGTTATCACCCGTGCTTGGACTTGTTTTGCAGGATTTCGAGGATGAATGCTCAGGGGAAGCAATATGACAGAATCTCTCATTATCAAAAAATCTCAAAATGGAGGTCTCAACCTTCAACGATCAAGGGCAACTCCTATGATCTAGTGCTTTCATTCAATAATAAGGTACAAGCTTGCGGACATCCAAAATCTGCTCTCACAAATTGGTGCTTTCATTAAGAGAACTTCTGCATAGATCATTTTGTGATCATTCAATGATCCTTTCGTGAGCGGGTCCTCTAGGAAATTTGAATCTACCAGGTTTTCACCTAAACCAAGAAACCCTAAAAAAATTTGACAAAGAACAATCTTCAAAATTCATAGGAAAATAAAGCATATGTTCGGCAATATTCTGGCAATGCTACATTCAACCTCAGATGACGAATCATATATCATTGGAAAGCTACTGATGTTTAGTTTTCAGCGCAACAAACTTTGCCTCAATCGAAGTACGGAGCAACATGATATGGCCAAAATACCGGCCAGAGGTCAAATCCAACGAAAACAATGCCAGCTACCACTGGCGTGTTTTGCGGGCCAATTTTGGTGAAAAATATTCGATACTTAGGAGGAGTATGATATATTTTTGGAAAACCCATGGGGTCTATTTTCCAACGCCATATTAATCGCTTCAATCGGAGATCTCTAGAGAGATATATGGTGATAGTTGTATGGAGTGTCAGAATGAAAAATTGGCAGAAAATCTTTCATGAACGAGTACCATAGAAAGCAACACCAACAAGCATGAAGAGGTCATTAGAGTGACTTTGATGGATTAGTAGGGGGTTGTGACACCCATGGATGATCTTGTAATTCCGAAGAACTCTAAAACACCAAGGAATTCCAGAATGTTGAGTTCATACCAACTAGTTTTTCACAAAGCAAACATTGGGAAAGAAGTAGTACTCTACAAGGGCAATAGCTTTTAATAATGAGGACTGAATATTGAAAAAGCATCCAAAATTAATATTCTAAGCACGGAAGCAACATTTTTTCACGAAAAGAAGATAGCTCTCTCCTAGTCAGGGGTATGGACAATTTTTCACAAGGAGAAGATAGCTCTCCTAGGCGTACAACGAGAACAACCATTTTTTAGCAAGTTCTTATCTTCCGCGGTAGCAACAACCACCCACAAGAACTTATCTCCCTAGCAAGGATACGACGACAAAAAAGTGAGGGATACACACTCAAAAAATGGGAGACCTCGAGGGACATAGACTTGACCTCTGGGAATGCTTAGGGTGGTTTAGATGAAAGCAAGGGCACGTCAATGAAAAATTGGGAGGTGAATCCTTAAGGTTTTAAAGGGTTACTAGTTCTGTTCTTATGATTTCAAATCTGGAACATCATATACGTGGAGGAAAGATGAAATCACAATCAACATCCGCACAAAGTCCAGAAATATGTACTCCCCTAGCATTTTAGATGGTCAGAATCCAAGACTTTTTGGAAAGCTATAGGTCAAATGCAAAAAACTGAGGGTTATTTCCTAGTCACGAGTACGATTGAGTTGTATAAAGAAAATTATAGGCGAAGTTCTATAGCACAACGAGATGTTGAAGTTTGCGACAAGTCATGAGGTAACATGTCAGATTAGACGACCTCTCAAGAGTAATCCAACACTCGATGAGGTGCTCTCACAGATGAACGACCATCTTTATACAACACGAATGGTGGAGACTTAAGGATCGTGAAACCAACATCTCTAAGAAACATTAGAAGGTTAAATGTTGAATAGAAAGTTGTGGTCTGGGGGAAAAACGTGGTGTAACCAGTGATCAATATCTTGTCAAACCGTGCACAAATAATCCCCAAGCCTTAAGAGAATAGCTAACATCTGGGGGTTTGGAAGACGTATCTAAGTGCTGGAAGTATCTTGGAGTGAATAAGAGTAAAAGAAGACAAAGAGACATCTTGAGCTAAAATTGGAAAATCTTCCTATGTAGATCATTTAAATTCGACAGCAAACTGGGAACAGCTCGAGACGAACAAGGTTATGACTTTTATATGCGTGGAAATCCCTAGGTGTCTTGGTTCCTGAACATCTTTTGGATCATGATTATCATTTTTTGCAGAGAAGTTATGTTCGATTTAGTACGAGAAGGTCAGTCTGCTCAAAAATCTGACTTTTTACCTTACCTTGAGGGGGAGCTCGAGGATGACCTTCAGAAGTAGCATAAGAAGGAACAACCACAAGATTTAGAAAAAGATGATAAAGGATGGACGGCTACGCTCACTAGTGAGATTGAGAAATTTGAGTAGGCCAACCAAGATCTTAATCTCAACAATACTCCACCATATCAAAAACGAGCCGTGTTTGAAGAGACCTCACCCACTCTCAAATCGATATAAAAACAACTCAAAGGATTTATATTCCTACCACAAGGGGAATGCTCATGAGAAAATAGATTGTTGAGTCCTTAAGTGACACTTTGCCGAGCTTATTAACCAGAGGTATTTCTAGAAGCATTTGTAACATCCCGACCCAAGATTTACCTTGTTATTTTGATTAAACGTTAATCGTCGATGGTAATTAGTTTTTATCGTCGATAAATATTGCTAGCATTTCGTCAGAAATTTATCGATTAAGTTTTTCAAGGTATTTATTTGAGAAAAGTTGTAGAATTTATCGAGATGAGTTCGTGGCCACGCCAAGCGTTAAAATCAGAGTTACGACAAAGAAGTTACGATTAGTGAAAGTTTTTAACGATTTACAAAGTTCGTTAGTTGCGAGTATAAATATAACTTTCCCAAAATAGAAAGTTAAAAAGTTTGCATTTTGGTAGGGGCGAGTTGACCCGTGTTGACCGGTGCTGGCGACCCAAAATCGCTGTCGAGCTCAGTGTCGACGGGACATCACCGTCCGGCCACCTAATCAGCCAACCTTTATACCCAAGTGATCGGCTTGACCTCTTATTTACTTTCCCCATTGTTTCTGTCGTTAATTTGACTGGAGCAAGCCTGAATTTCGTGCTGAATCGCTGGGAAAACCTAGGTTTTGGCCCGATGGTTTTCCGACAAATTTGATCGCCGATTTGGGTATGTTTTGATTCCTCTTGTTGTATGGATTGTTGTGGTATAGTTTTGGATGAGATTTGCAGGTGTTTCGATGGTGAATCTGTGACGTCCCAGAACAGAATCAGCAGTGGAATCGCATAGTCGCAGATTGTCGACAGTTGATTGAACCGTCAGGTTCGTTAACGACTAAATTATTGGCAGAGAATTGGAGCTGAGTCTCTTCTCGAGAGTCGTAGTACATGTGATTTCGAGTTCGTGGGCAGTTCCGGATCGTTATTTGGACGACCGAGTAATTAATTATGAATATTTGAAGTTTCGACGGAATCGGATTATAATGGCGATCTTCTTAGCGACTAAATTACCGGTCGAGAATTTGGTTTCGGCTTCTTCACGGAAGTTGTTCAGAATTTAATTTCGAGTTCGTGGGAACTTCCGGAGCATGATTTTGAGTTACGGAGTTTAAGTTGTGATTATTTCCGTTTGTTGATTATTTAGTCGATTTAATGTGTGTTGCTTTGAAGGGTTGACTTTTTATTTTTCTGGCCGATGTGTTTGACTTTGAGTGATATTGGAAGAATATGTCGAGACGAGTTTGTGGCCGCGAGAATTATCGGAATCGGAGTTATGACGCGAAAGTTACGGGTGTTCAAAGTTCGTCGAAATGGATAATTATGAGTTTCCGTTTTGGGAAAGCTTTAAATAGTAACCTGCCTAAAAGGGAAAGTCAAAACTGAAATTATTGAGGTTGACCATGGTTGACTCGGTTTGACCGAGTGGGTAAGGTGAGTTGCGACGGTGGCTCACGGCCTCCACGGCAGCGATGAGATTCCGGCCACCACCCGGTTTGATTCTGGTCCCATCCAACTCGCCGTGACCTACTCTATCTCGTGCCGGTCACCGGAAAAGGAGAATTATCCGGCCAAAAATGGAGGAAAACTTGGTGATTCGAGTTTGGTGATTCGAACCAAATTGAGTTACAACTTTGAGTGGGCTTTGAAGCTCTCATCACTAGCAAGCTACCATGTAAGTTTGGAGTTCTAATTCATCTTGTGTATGGAGAATTTTGGGATTGAAATTTGTGGAACAATTCGGTTTTTCGTGAAATTGGATGAGTTAGAGTTTGAATTGGACTTTGTTGCAGTTATGAAAGTTGCTCAGTGGGTGATTTTGAGTGGAATAGGGGTTGCTTCGCCGTGAAATTCTTCGGTCGGCGGCAGCACCGCCGTGGACGGCGGTCAACGGTCAAAGTTTGACTTTTTTGGACTTTTGACAAGTTGCATGTCATTTGACTCGAAATCGCGACCCGATCGCAGTGGGGAGGTTCGTTTCTCGATTTGAGCATCCGAAAGTACAACGAGGTATCGAGGTGTGAATATCGGATTTTCGACGATTCGTTGACTTTGAATTACGTGTTTCCGGGAATGGTGGTTTCTCGTGATTTGTTTTGAAATGTCGAGTTATGACTTTGAGTATTGGATTTTGTGAATATTCAGGTGTTCGTGATCGTTCTTTTGGCGAGGGACTTTCCGCCGGATCACGGGTTAACGCGATACGCGTTACGCCAGTCTGTGAGTGGACAATTTCTTTTCACGGATTGTTTGCGAGTCTTTTATATGATTTTATGAACTTGAGCATGCAGCATGATGATGATTTACGGGCATGAGATTTCATACGAGATTATATTAAATATGAGCATGTGTTTACGATTATACATATACGGATATACGTATACGAATATACATACATTTATATGTTGTTTCATGCATTTGCATCGAACTGTTTATGATTTGGTTTTCACAGAGTACAGTCTTGGTTACGTTGTTGTATCGATACACTTTGCCTCTCGGCTGATCCCCGATGGTAGGCCGCCAGGAGGGACGTCGTTATCCCGACCTGACCGGTGAGGGGCGTTTCCCCGAAACCGAGGCCATTTCTGGCTTAGAATCACGGGGACTAAGGACCTCGTGATTCGGACTGTACTAGCACGGTGTGTGTCCATGAGTGACCCCGTAGGATTTATACTTGCATGCTCAGTACACTGGAGGATTATGGTTTTACCTCGTGTACTTGTTATATTTTATTTACCTGGACTCGCATATGTTATTTTAAACATATATATTAACTGGTGAAAGACATTTATTTTCGTCCACTCACTCTAACGTGTTTCATGTCTTTCCCCTGGGCTTTTCGGTTTTCGTGCCCAGTTTGCAGTTCAGGCTCTGGTGTCGCACGTCGTGGTCGGAGGCATAGTGCTCGAGCTACCTTGTTTCTTCCAGTAGGTTTATTGTTCTACCTACTGCGGTATACTTATATGTTTACACATTAGAGGTCGCTCTGAGAAATCTGTTGTTTATGTTATACGATTTTACACCGGATTTCAGTAAAGTACTATTATATTTATTGTTTTACTTTACTGTTGATATATTGAGAAATCCGGATGGGATTGGTGCCCACGGTTTGCTTTTTGTGGCATAGGATGAAGTGTATTTTCCGCGTGCAGGTAATGGTAATTCCACGTTAGTAACGAAACTCTGCCAAAATTTCTACGGTTTTTGTTGGTTCGTGTTTTCGAAGGGGTTTGATTCCGATTTAGGGAGCTAAATCGGGGTTGGGTCCTTTCAGCTTGGTATCAGAGCATTAGGTTGTAGGTTCTGTAGACTTTTGTAGTCGTGTTTACTAAGGATATTTGAGAATGTACAGCATGTCTGGAATGGTGACCCGACCGGCCGGCGGATAATCATCAATATTCCGGGTGTTGTATACTTTCAAATATTTGAAGTTCCATGATTACGTTCCACTTGGTGTGAATGATATTTCATTCATTAGGATGCCTCCTGACGTGATTTCCATGTCGTTTCGGTTGTGGATCCTATTCAGGATCAATCGACGCGCGATTTGCCAGAGAGCTGTGGATTTGGATGAGTATTCCGAGTTCAGTGAACTGTGTGGCACGGTTTGCCTGGTTGTGTGTGTATGAGCGTCTACATGTTGCCTCAGAGTTGAGAATTGTGGCAGTTGTTGTTGGCCTGAGTCAGATTATTGTATTTGGTGGGCTGTTATTGTGTGAGTTCCGGTTGCGACTCCATGGCCTACATTCAGGGTGTTGTTTATACGGTAATGGTTTTATCAGGCTATCCAGCAATTGAATGTGGAGTGTTTACCCACCTGAGGCAGAGATGCATTGTTTACATGATTGTCCCTATTTGCACGTGTTATGTGGCTTCAAAGGAAGCAGTGCGCGAGGTTCGAGATGAGTTTGAACCTGAGTATCAGAGAGAGTCTGATTGTTGTGGTGCCTCGAGACATCTGTGAGGAGCTTAGTGTGCTGCACTCCGTGGCGAGGCTATTGAGAAGGAAAGATGTACGCAGTTTTCGATGTGATGGTTTAAGGAAAGTGGACTTAGTCGAGATTTTAATGAGGTTGAGTTCCGACACTATGGGATCAGTGATTTCATCAGGCTATGGTCTTTTCGATTATGTTGAGGATCCTCTGCTGATCCGTTTGACGATGGCGAAGATCACAGAGTAGCGGACTTGCTCCTGTGGCATGAGTTTGGGTGATCGTTGGTGATCCTTTCACGCAGCAGGTGTTGCGGTGATTTGTGTTCGAGGAGCACTTTAGTTGCTGTTTCGGTGTCCAGGAAGGTCACGTTACAAGGGAGCGCCCTCAGCCAACTATGTTAGCGGTTTAGCAGCTCAGAGTTCACGAGGAGATCATGATGCTGTTTCTGGAGCTTGATCAACCCAGATTTTTAGATGAGTTATTCAGCAAGTCGCAATTGACGTGGGCGACTAGTTGGGCATGTTGGAGTTCGTGCCATGACCTTGTTTGAGGACAGACTTTTCTCCGAGGTTACTGTTGTTTGTTATCCATGGCTATTGTACCTGCATCTCCACTTCCGAGGTTTTGGAGAATGTTGCATCTGTCCGGAGGTTGCGAGATCTTTGCTGGAGGTTATGTGTTAGCCGCGGATCTGTTGTAGCTGGACATTGTGGTTTTGATATGACTGTGAGTATGGACTTACTGACGACGCATTTGGCTGTGTTCGAGTGCCTCGAGAAGGAGATTGTGTTTCGACGACCAGATATCCCCCGAGATACTGTTTCGCGGTGATGGTCGAGCGGATGATGGAGACGAGTTGTGTTGTTTGCTTAGCTCATATGTGGATACTATGGTTGTTGTGCCCGACATTGGTGACATTGAGGTGGTTCCCGAGTTTCCAGGTATGTTCCGGAGGAGTTACCAGGTGTCCCTCCAGTTCGGGAGACCGACTACACCATTGAGTTTGTACTAGGCGCTGGACTCATTTTTACCGGCATCTTATCGTTCGGAGCCAGCGGAGCTGATGGAGCTTCAGCTTTGACTCCAGGAGTTGCTGGAGGAAGTTTCAGGAGATTTTGTGTGACCCCACGTATTTGCGTGGTGCGTTCTTGCATTGTTTGTACGGATGATGGATGGTTCGACGTGGTGGTGTGTTGACTACCGGAAGCCTGATTTGCTTCAGAGGAGAGTGAGTATCCTCTGCTTCGGATTGACGATTGGATTGATCAGCTCGCGAGAGCTTCACTCTTTTTGAAGATTGATTTCAGATTCGGATACTATCAGCTGAGGATCGATGAGTCAAATGTGGTTATATTAGCTTTTAGATCATGGTGCAGGCATTACGAGTTCTTGGTCACGCTATTGGTTGACCAATACCTCCGTAGATTTTACGGATTTGATGGACCAGGTGTTCAGACGGTTTCTGGACGAGTTTGCGGTCATGTTCGATGGCAACGTCCTAATTCACTCTAGGAGTGTGGGCCAGTACCTGAGTTGAATGTGAGCGGTTTTGTGGACTTTGCGAGACGACCAGGTGTTTGCAAATTCAGCCAGTGTGGGTTTTGGATGGTTAGCGTGAAGATTTCGGGCTGTGTGATGTTATCCGAGGGAGTTGGGGTGGATCCTGACCAGATGGAAGCCATGTTGTGTTGGGGTTGACCTACCATTGTACCAGAGATCCGGAGTTTCTCTTGGGTTTGGCAGGCTTTTACCGACGGCTTTGTGCAGGATTTTCTCGGATTGCCACTCTATTTTCCGGATTGACGAAGAAGGCGTCAAGTTCGAGTGGTACGATGCACGCGAGGAGAGTTACTTACTCTTGCAGGATGGTTGACCGTTGTTTCGGTTTCGACCTTCCCTGTCGATCGTGTTGAGTTCGTGGGTTATGGCGATGCATCGAGGTTTGGATTTGGTTATGCGTGATGCGGCTTTGCAGAGCGATGGCTCATGGTTTCGGGCAGTGGAAACCTTATGTGGTTGCATATCCTGTGTATGATTTGGTGTAGCTGTCCTTATGTTAGCATCGGAGAGTTTGAGACACTACTGTTATGGCGTGCAGCGCGGTGTAGGACGTGCACTGATCACTTGAGTTTCATCCACTTGCATTTTCGGCCAGATTTGGGCTTGAGGCAGTGTAGATGGATGAGGTCGACTAACGACTATGGCTGCACTTTTGAGCTTGTGCAAGAAAGGCTAGATGTTGTACTTTGACCATCCGTCTGGGATGATGTTGCTGATGCATTTAGTCGAAAATCAGGAACTTCAGTGTTTCATGTGTGTGTGTAGCCGAGTGTGTACTACGGAAGCTGAATTCGAGTGTGATGATGTTGAAGCTCATTGTTTGGTGCGCATTTGGCGCTAGTGGTGCGGCGATGTATCCGACACTTCGAGTTTACTACTCGTGACGCAACCTGTAGAAGAATGTAGCGGCTTGTGCTTGTATATGCCACATTTGTCGACTGGCGATGGCTAGGAGACAGAGACTTGCCGAGAAGTGTCAGCCATTAAAGATTTCCGATTAGACGTGGCGATTGTGGCTGTGTTTGTGTGTGTATGTGTACACTTTGGTTTGTGATACCAGTTGTTAGGCTTTTGTGGATCGTGTGATGAACTTAGTACATTTCCTTGTGCATTCGGAGAGGATTTCAGTGGCAGGCTGGCATAGCTGTGTTTGACGGAGATTGGCCATTTACGTGGTGTGCCTATGTCTCGGTTCGCTGATCGAGGTAATCAGCTACAATTGTGTGTTGGCGAGCTTTGCAGCAAGCATTGGGGACCAGATTACAAGTTCGTACCAGTTCTTATCCTCAGATTGGTGAGCGATCTTTGAGGACTATTCAGACCTTGGAGGGCATATTGTGGACCTTGGAATTGCAGTTCCGGAGGATTTGGGACCAGCAGTTCCAGTTGTTTGAGATTGCATGCAGTACCAGTTGTTGATCACTGTGATATTGATATTGCGTGACGTCGTTTTGAGGACGATGTTGTACTCCATAGTGTTGGAGCGAGTTTGGTTTGATGTTTGAGTTGACATTTGATTCGGACATTGTGGAATGTGCTACCACAGACTGTCAGATTAGCGGAAACAGGTTATTAATTGCCCGAGTTTGATGTTTGAGCTGTGTTAATATGAGTGTGTTGAGTTGTGATTTACCATGTTGTTTTAATCCGTATGTGGTCATAGGCGAGTTTGTGTTATGCCGTATAGTTCGGCATCGCCTATAGTGTTGGCTTTTATATGTGTTGTGTTCCGTGTGGCGGAACTATGTTTCAGATTTATTGCGGGTTGTGTACCCTATCTGTTCCTTATGCAAGAACACTTGGCTATTGTGTGTGGAGCCAGTTCAGATTCGAGATTTGAGGGTACAGGGATTTCAGCACGGAGCTATCTCCTGTTGTGGAGTTTGTTATCAGAGTTGAGCAGTATGCAGAGGCAGTACTCCTACCTTGTAGTTGACAAACTCAGAAATTTTGAGGTCGAAATTTTTCTAAGGGGGGTGGATTTGTGACAACCCAGAACATAATCAACAGTGGAATCGCATAGTCGCATATTGTCGACAGTTGATTGAACCGTCAGGTTCGTTAACGACTAAATTATTGGCCGAGAATTGGAGCTGAGTCTCTTCTCAAGAGTCGTAGTACATGTGATTTCGAGTTCGTGGGCGGTTCTGGATCGTTATTTGGACGACCGAGGAATTAATTATGAATATTTGAAGTTTCGACGGAATCAGATTATAATGGCGATCTTCTTAGCAACTAAATTATCGGTCGAGAATTTGGTTTCGGCTTCTTCACGGAAGTTGTTCAGAATTTAATTTCGAGTTCGTGGGAACTTCCGGAGCATGATTTTGAGTTACGGAGTTTAAGTTGTGATTATTTCCGTTTGTTGATTATTTAGTCGATTTAATGTGTGTTGCTTTGAAGGGTTGACTTTTTATTCGTTTGGCCGATGTGTTTGACTTCGAGTGATATTGGAAGAATATGTCGAGACGAGTTTGTGGCCGCGAGAATTATCGGAATCGGAGTTACGACGCGAAAGTTACGGGTGTTCAAAGTTCGTCGAAATAGATAATTATGAGTTTCCGTTTTGGGAAAGCTTTAAATAGTAACCTGCCTAAAAGGGAAAGTCAAAACTGAAATTATTGAGGTTGATCATGGTTGATTCGGTTTGACCGAGTGGGTAAGGTGAGTTGCGACGGTGGCTCACGGCCTCCACGGTGGCGATGAGATTCCGGCCACCACCCGGTTTGATTCTGGTCCCATCCAACTCGTCGTGACCTCCTCTATCTTGTGCCGGCCACCACGCACGGTGTAGCTCACCGGAAAAGGAGAATTATCCGGCCAAAAATGGAGGAAAACTTGGTGATTCGGGTTTGGTGATTCGAACCGAATTGAGCTACAACTTTGAGTGGGCTTTGAAGCTCTCATCACTAGCAAGCTACCATGTAAGTTTGGAGTTCTAATTCTGAAAGGACCCAACCCCGATTTAGCTCCCTAAATCGGAATGAAACCCCTTCGAAAACGCGAACCAACAAAAACTTTTCAAAATTTGGGCAGAGTTTCGTTACTAACGTGGAATTACCATTACCTGCACGCGGAAAATACACTTCATCCTATGCCACAAAAGCAAACCGTGGGCACCAATCCCATCCGGATTTCTCAATATCACAACAGTAAAGTAAACAATACATATAGTAGTACTTACTGAAATCCGGGTTTAAAATCGTATAACATATTCCACAGAAAGCTCAGAGCGACATCTAATACATAACCATATACGTGTACCACAGTAGGTAGAACAATAAACCTACTGGATGAAACAAGATTGCTCGAGCACTATGCCTCCGACCACGACGTGCGACACCAGAGCCTGAACTGCAAACTGGGCACGGAAACCGAAAAGCCCAGGTGAAAGACAATAAACACGTTAGAGTGAGTGGACGAAAATAAACGTCTTTCACCAGTTTATATATGTTATAAAAACATATGCGAGTCCAGATAAATAAAAACAACATAGTACACGAGGTAAAACTCACACTCCTCCAGTGTACAGAGCATGCAAGTAAAAATCCCACGGGGTCGCTCATGGACACACACCGTGCTAGTACAGTCCGAATCACGGGATCCCGGACCCACACGTGATTCTAAGCCAGAAAGGCCTCGGTTCCGGGGATACGCCCCTCGCCGGTCAGGTCGGGGTAACGCCCCGCCTGGGATGCCTACCATCGGGGATCAGCCGAGAGGCTAAGTGTATCGATACAACAACGTAACCAAGACTGTACTCTGTGTAAACCAAATCATAGACAGTTCAATGCAAATGCATGAAACAGCATATAAGTGTATGTATACTCGTATACGTATATTCGTATAAGTATATCGTATAATCGTAAAACACATGCTCATATATCCGAAATCTCATAGGCATGCTCAAGATCGTAAATCACATAAAAGACTCGCAAGAATTTCCGTGAAAAGAAATTGTCCACTCACAGACTAGCGTAACGCGTTTCGCGTTAACCCGTGATCCGGCGGAAAGTCCCTCGCCAAAAGAACGATCACGAACCCCTGAATATTCACAAAATCCAATTCTCATAACCATAATTCGACAATACAAATCAAACCACGAGAAACCACCGTTCTCGGAAACAGATAATTCAAAGTCGACGAATCGTCGAAAATCCGTATATACCACTTCAATACCTCACTTTACGTTCGGACGCTCAACTCGAAAAACGAACCTCCCCACTGCGATCGGGGCGCGATTTCGAGTCAAATGACATGCGACTTGCCGAAAGTCAAAAAGTCAACCCGTTGACCGTTGACCGCCGTTGACCGCCGCCCACGGCGGCGCCACTGTTGACCGGAAAATTTCACGGCGGAGCTTCACCAATTCCACTCAAAATCGTCCACTGAGCAACTTTCATAACTGCACCGAAGTCCAATTCTCACTCTAACACATCCAATTTCATGATAAACCGAAATGAAACACAAAATTCAAACCCAAAATTCTTCATGCTCAAATCGAATTAGAACACCATGTTTATATGGTTAGAATCACCTTAAAGAGGGCTACAAAACCCAGTCCTTGTTTGAGCTCAACTCGGCCCGAATCAAAAGTCACCATTAAACCCAAAAACCTTGAACTTTGCTTCAAGTTTTCTCTCTCCACCATGAAGCTTGCCGGAAAGTAAGACCGGAAATGGGTAAAGAGCATCGGGGCGAGTTGAATGGGCCACGGGCCGAGCCCGGAAGTCGCCGGAATCCGGTCGCCGGAGTGGAGGCCGACGCCACCGTCGTGACTCACTCTCCCAACTCGGTCAAACCGAGTTGACCAAGGTCAACCATATTAAATCAGTCTTTGACTTTCCCAAAGGGGCAAGTCACTATTTATAGCTTTCCCAATTAGGAAACTTCATACTTATCCTTTTCGTCGAACTTCAAAAGCGCGTAACTTCCTCGTCGTATATCCGATTCCGATAAATCTCGCGGCCACAAACTTGACTCAACATGATCTTCAATAATCACCCAAAGTCAAACACATCGGCCAAACGGATAAAAAGTCAACCCTTTAAAGCAACACACATTAAATCGACTAAATAACCAACAAACGGAAATATTCGCAACTAATTCCTCGTAACTCCAAATCATGCTCCGGAAGTTCCCACAAACTCGAAATTAAATTCCGAACAACTTCCGTGAAGAAACCGAAACCAAATTCCCGTCCGATAATTTAGTCGTTAAGTGGCCCACCACTTAAATCTGGACTTCAAATATTCATAACTAATTCTTCGGTCGTCCAAATAACGATCCGGAACCGCCCACGAACTCGTAATCACATATAGAACGACTCTCGAGAAGAGATCCAGCTCCGATTCTCGGCCAATAATTTAGTCGTTAACAGAACCCTGGCGAGTAAATCCGCTATCGGAAATCCACGTCGATACGCTAACTCGCAAATTGAGCTGATTATACTTCTGATTCTGGTCCGGGTCGTCACAAATCCACCCCCCTTAGAAAAATTTCGACCTCGAAATTTCCGAGTCTGCCGACTACAATGTAGGAGCACTGCCTCTGCATACTGCTCAACTCACCAACTGCAATCTCAACAGAACAACTCTGATCATAAACTCCACAATAGGAGACAATTCCGTGCTGGAATCCCTGTACCCTCAAATCACAAATCTGAACTGGCTCCACACAAGCGCCAAGTGTTCCTACATAAGGAACAAACAGGGTACACAACACATAGCAAACCTGAAACATAGTTCCGCCACGCGGAACACAACACACAAAACCAACACTATAGGCGATGCCGAACCATACGGCATAACACAAACTCGCCTATGACCACATATGGATCAAAACATCAAGGCAAATCACAACTCAGTTCACACATCAACATAACTCAGACACTCATATCAGCATAGTTCAAACATCGAACTTGAGCAATAATCAACCCAATTCCGCTAATCTGACAGTCTGTGGTAACACACTCCACAAAACGACGTCAAACAATATCAAAATCACAGTGGACAACAACCTGGTACTGCAAGCAACCTCGAACAGCTGAAACTGCTGGTCCCGAATCCTCCGGAACTGCAATACCAAGGTCCACAACATGCCCTCCAAGGCCTAAATAGTCCTCAAAGATCGCTCGCCAATCCGAGGATAAGAACTGGTACTATCTCGTAGTCTGGTCTCCAATGCTCGTTGCAAAGCTCACCAACACACAGTCGTAGCTGATCACCTCAATCGGCGAACTGGGACACAGGTACACCATGTAGATGGACAACCTCCACCAAACATAGCCATAACCGCCTGTCACTGAAATCATTTCCGAAAGTACAAGTAAACATACCCCAAGTTTATCAAACTGTCCACAAAGATCCAACAACCGGTATCACAAACCAAACTGCGTATAAACACACACGAGATCACAATAGCAACCGCCACGTCTAACCGGAAATCTCAAATGGCTAACACATCTTGGCACGTCTCTGCCTCCTAGCCATCGCCAGTCGACGAATGTGGCATCAGTACACACATGCTGTGCTCGCACTAGCTGCTATATCGCTCTTCATGTTGCGTCACGAGTAGTAAACTTGAAGTATCTGACATTTCTCCGCGTCACTAGCGCCAAACACGCGCAAAATCACAAGCCTCAACATCATCATACTCAAATTCAGCTCTCGTAGCCCATAACTCGGCTAATACGGAAACTCGAGCCACACATACACGCATGCAATACCGAAGCTCCTAACTCTCGACTGAATGCATCAACAGCAACATCATCCCAAACGGATGGTCAAAGTGCAACCATTAGCCTTCCTCGAACAAACTCTAATGTACAGCCATAGTCGTCAGTCGACTCCATCCATCGACACTGCCTCAAGCCCAAATCTGGCCGATAATGCAAGTGGATGAAACTCAATGGTCGGTGTACATCCTACACCACGCTGCACGCCGTAGCTATAAAATCTCGAACTCTCCGATGCTAACAATAGGACAGCTACACCCAAATCAAACAAAGGATACGTAACCACACAAGGTTTCCACTGTCCGCAACCATGAGCCACCGCTTTGCTACACAGTATCAAAGCATAACCCAACCAAATCTCGATGCATCGCCATAACCCACGAACTCGTCATGATCGTCAGGTAAGGTCAAAGCCGCAGTAACGGTCACCAACCTGCAGGAGTAAGCAACTCTCGTCGCGTGCATCGAACCACATGAACCTGACGCCTTCTTCGTCAATCCGGAAAGTGAAGTGGCAATCCAGGAAAAATCCTGTACAAAGCCGTCGGTACAAGCCTGCCAAAACCCAATAGACCCCCAATCTCTGGCACAGTAGTAGGGCAAACTCCAAATCAACACGGCTTCGAACTGGTCAGGATCCACTCCAACTCCCTCGGATAACATCATATAGCCCAAAATCTTCACGCTAATCGACCAAAACTCACACTGAATGAACTTTCACAAACAGCTAATCGTCTCGCGAAGTCCACAAAACCGCTCGCAACTGCTCCAGGTACTGGTCCACACTCTCCGAGTACATCAGGACATTGCCAACAAACATGACCGCAACTCGTCCAGAAACCGTCTGAACACATGGTCCATCAAGTCCACACAATCTACGGAGCATTGGTCAACCAATGAAGTGACCAAGAACTCCAGATGCTCGCTCCGAGATCCGAAAACCACACCTGACTCAACAAACCACCACTGATGGTATCTGGATCCGAAATCGATCTTCGACCAGTCTGAAGCTCTCACAAGCTGATCAAACCAATCATCAATCCGAAGCGGAGGATACACACTCTCCTCTGAAATGAATTAGGCTTCCGGTAGTCAATGCACCACCTCGTCAACCCATACAACATCAGTGCAAACAATGCAAGAGCACACCACGCAAATATGTGGGGTCACATGAATTCTCCTGAAACCTCCTCCAGCAACTCCTGGAGTCGAAACAATAGCTCCATCAGTTCCGCTGGCTCTGAACGACAAGACGTCGATAAAATGAGTCCAGCGCCTGGAACAAACTCAATGATGTAGTCAGTCTCCCGAATTGGAGGAACACCTGGTAACTCCTCCAACACACACCTGGAAACTCGGAAACCACCACAATGTCACCAATGTCGGACACAGCAACTACAGTATCCACAACATGAGCTAAGAAAACCACACAACTCATCTACACAAACTGCTCGACCATCACCAAGAAACAGCATCTCGGGAAAACTGGTCGTCGAAACACAACCTCCTCCTCGATGCACTCGAACACAACCAAATGCGTCGTCAGACTCACAAACATACTGTAACCGCAATATCCAGCTATAAAAGATCCGCGGCTAAGTCATAACCTCCAACAAGGATCTCGCAACCTCCGGATGGATACAACACTCTCCAAGACCTCGGAAGTGGAGATACAGGTACAATCGCCATGGACATCAAGCAACAGTAACCTTGGAGAAAAGTCTGTCCTCAAACAAGGTCATGGCACAAACTCCAACATACCCAACTAGCCGCACACATCAACCACAACTTTCTGAATAACTCATCAAAAGGATACATTGATCAGACTGCAAGAACAGCATTATGATTCCTTCGCGAATTCTGAGCTGTCGAACCTCAAACACAGTTGGCTGAGGGCGTTCCCTCGCAACGTGACCCTCCTGGCCACCGAAACAGCAACTGAAAGTGCTCCACAAACACATGTCACCGCAACACCTGCTGCGTGAAAGGATCACCAACGATCACCCAAACTCATGCCACAGGAGCAAGTCCGCTACACTGTGATCTCCGCCATCGCCAAACGGACCAGTAGAGGATCCTCAACATAATCGAAAAGGCCACAGCCTGATGAAGTCACTGATCCCGAAGTGTCGGAACTCAACCTCATCAAAAATCTCACTGCTGAATCCACTTCCTCAAACCGTCACATCGAAAACCGTGTACATCTTTTCTTCACAATAACCTCGCCGCTGAGTGCAACACACTAAGCTCCTCACGGATAACTCGAGGCACATCAATCAGAATCTCTCTGATGCACAGGTTCAAACTCATCTCGAACCTCGTACACTGCTTCCTCTGAAGCCACATAACTCGTGCAAACCGAAATAACATAGGAACAATGCATCTCTGCCTCAGGTGGGTAAGCACTCCACATTCGAATGCTGGGTAGCCTGATAAACCATTACCTTATAAACAACACCCTGAATGTAGGCCATGGAGTCGCAATCGGTACTCACACAATAACAGCCCACAAAATACACTGATCTGACTCAGGCATACATCAACTGCCACAAATCTCAGCTCTGAGGCCACATATAGACGCCCATATACACATCCCCAGGCAAACCGTGCCACACAGTTCACTGAACTCTGAATACTCATCTGAATCCATTGTTCTCTGGCAATTCACGCGTCGAATGATCCTCAACAGGATCCACAACCGAAATGACACGAAAAGCACGTCAGGAGGCATCCTAATGAATACAATATCGTTCACAACAAGTGGAACGTAATCATGGAACTTCAAATATTTGAAAGTATACAACACCCGGAATTTGATGATTATCCGCCGGCCGGTCGGGTCACCATTCCAGACATGCTGTACATTCTCAAATATCCTTAGTAAACACGACTACAGAAGTCTACAGAACCTACAACCTAAGGCTCTGATACCAAACTGAAAGGACCCAACCCCGATTTAGCTCCCTAAATCGGAATGAAACCCCTTCGAAAACGCGAACCAACAAAAACTTTTCAAAATTTGGGCAGAGTTTCGTTACTAACGTGGAATTACCATTACCTGCACGCGGAAAATACACTTCATCCTATGCCACAAAAGCAAACCGTGGGCACCAATCCCATCCGGATTTCTCAATATCACAACAGTAAAGTAAACAATACATATAGTAGTACTTACTGAAATCCGGGTTTAAAATCGTATAACATATTCCACAGAAAGCTCAGAGCGACATCTAATACATAACCATATACGTGTACCACAGTAGGTAGAACAATAAACCTACTGGATGAAACAAGATTGCTCGAGCACTATGCCTCCGACCACGACGTGCGACACCAGAGCCTGAACTGCAAACTGGGCACGGAAACCGAAAAGCCCAGGTGAAAGACAATAAACACGTTAGAGTGAGTGGACGAAAATAAACGTCTTTCACCAGTTTATATATGTTATAAAAACATATGCGAGTCCAGATAAATAAAAACAACATAGTACACGAGGTAAAACTCACACTCCTCCAGTGTACAGAGCATGCAAGTAAAAATCCCACGGGGTCGCTCATGGACACACACCGTGCTAGTACAGTCCGAATCACGGGATCCCGGACCCACACGTGATTCTAAGCCAGAAAGGCCTCGGTTCCGGGGATACGCCCCTCGCCGGTCAGGTCGGGGTAACGCCCCGCCTGGGATGCCTACCATCGGGGATCAGCCGAGAGGCTAAGTGTATCGATACAACAACGTAACCAAGACTGTACTCTGTGTAAACCAAATCATAGACAGTTCAATGCAAATGCATGAAACAGCATATAAGTGTATGTATACTCGTATACGTATATTCGTATAAGTATATCGTATAATCGTAAAACACATGCTCATATATCCGAAATCTCATAGGCATGCTCAAGATCGTAAATCACATAAAAGACTCGCAAGAATTTCCGTGAAAAGAAATTGTCCACTCACAGACTAGCGTAACGCGTTTCGCGTTAACCCGTGATCCGGCGAAAAGTCCCTCGCCAAAAGAACGATCACGAACCCCTGAATATTCACAAAATCCAATTCTCATAACCATAATTCGACAATACAAATCAAACCACGAGAAACCACCGTTCTCGGAAACAGATAATTCAAAGTCGACGAATCGTCGAAAATCCGTATATACCACTTCAATACCTCACTTTACGTTCGGACGCTCAACTCGAAAAACGAACCTCCCCACTGCGATCGGGGCGCGATTTCGAGTCAAATGACATGCGACTTGCCGAAAGTCAAAAAGTCAACCCGTTGACCGTTGACCGCCGTTGACCGCCGCCCACGGCGGCGCCACTGTTGACCGGAAAATTTCACGGCGGAGCTTCACCAATTCCACTCAAAATCGTCCACTGAGCAACTTTCATAACTGCACCGAAGTCCAATTCTCACTCTAACACATCCAATTTCATGATAAACCGAAATGAAACACAAAATTCAAACCCAAAATTCTTCATGCTCAAATCGAATTAGAACACCATGTTTATATGGTTAGAATCACCTTAAAGAGGGCTACAAAACCCAGTCCTTGTTTGAGCTCAACTCGGCCCGAATCAAAAGTCACCATTAAACCCAAAAACCTTGAACTTTGCTTCAAGTTTTCTCTCTCCACCATGAAGCTTGCCGGAAAGTAAGACCGGAAATGGGTAAAGAGCATCGGGGCGAGTTGAATGGGCCACGGGCCGAGCCCGGAAGTCGCCGGAATCCGGTCGCCGGAGTGGAGGCCGACGCCACCGTCGTGACTCACTCTCCCAACTCGGTCAAACCGAGTTGACCAAGGTCAACCATATTAAATCAGTCTTTGACTTTCCCAAAGGGGCAAGTCACTATTTATAGCTTTCCCAATTAGGAAACTTCATACTTATCCTTTTCGTCGAACTTCAAAAGCGCGTAACTTCCTCGTCGTATATCCGATTCCGATAAATCTCGCGGCCACAAACTTGACTCAACATGATCTTCAATAATCACCCAAAGTCAAACACATCGGCCAAACGGATAAAAAGTCAACCCTTTAAAGCAACACACATTAAATCGACTAAATAACCAACAAACGGAAATATTCGCAACTAATTCCTCGTAACTCCAAATCATGCTCCGGAAGTTCCCACAAACTCGAAATTAAATTCCGAACAACTTCCGTGAAGAAACCGAAACCAAATTCCCGTCCGATAATTTAGTCGTTAAGTGGCCCACCACTTAAATCTGGACTTCAAATATTCATAACTAATTCTTCGGTCGTCCAAATAACGATCCGGAACCGCCCACGAACTCGTAATCACATATAGAACGACTCTCGAGAAGAGATCCAGCTCCGATTCTCGGCCAATAATTTAGTCGTTAACAGAACCCTGGCGAGTAAATCCGCTATCGGAAATCCACGTCGATACGCTAACTCGCAAATTGAGCTGATTATACTTCTGATTCTGGTCCGGGTCGTCACAAATTCATCTTGTGTATGGAGAATTTTGGGATTGAAATTTGTGGAACAATTCGGTTTTTCTTGAAATTGGATGAGTTAGAGTTTGAATTGGACTTTGTTGCAGTTATGAAAGTTGCTCAGTGGGTGATTTTGAGTGGAATATGGGTTGCTTCGCCGTGAAATTCTTCGGTCGGCAGCGGCGCCGCCGTGGACGGCGGTCAACGGTCAAAGTTTGACTTTTTTGGACTTTTGACAAGTTGCATGTCATTTGACTCGAAATCGCGCCCCGATCGCAGTAGGGAGGTTCGTTTCTCGATTTGAGCATCCGAAAGTACAGCGAGGTATCGAGGTGTGAATATCGGATTTTCGACGATTCGTTGACTTTGAATTACGTGTTTCCGAGAACGGTGGTTTCTCGTGATTTGTTTTGAAATGTCGAGTTATGACTTTGAGTATTGGATTTTGTGAATATTCAGGTGTTCGTGATCGTTCTTTTGGCGAGGGACTTTCCGCCGGATCACGGGTTAACGCGATACGCTTTACGCCAGTCTGTGAGTGGAAAATTTCTTTTCACGGATTGTTTGCGAGTCTTTTATATGATTTTATGAACTTGAGCATGCAGCATGATGATGATTTACGGGCGTGAGATTTCATACGAGATTATATTAAATATGAGCATGTGTTTACGATTATACATATACGGATATACGTATACGAATATACATACATTTATATGTTGTTTCACGCATTTGCATCGAACTGTTTATGATTTGGTTTTCACAGAGTACAGTCTTGGTTACGTTGTTGTATCGATACACTTTGCCTCTCGGCTGATCCCCGATGGTAGGGCGCCAGGAGGGACGACGTTATCCCGACCTGACCGATGAGGGGCGTTTCCCCGAAACCGAGGCCATTTCTGGCTTAGAATCACGGGGACTAAGGACCTCGTGATTCGGACTGTACTAGCACGGTGTGTGTCCATGAGTGACCCCGTGGGATTTATACTTGCATGCTCAGTACGCTGGAGGATTATGGTTTTACCTCGTGTACTTGTTATATTTTATTTACCTGGACTCGCATATGTTATTTTAAACATATATATTAACTGGTGAAAGACATTTATTTTCGTCCACTCACTCTAACGTGTTTCATGTCTTTCCCCTGGGCTTTTCGGTTTCCGTGCCCAGTTTGCAGTTCAGGCTCTGGTGTCGCACGTCGTGGTCGGAGGCATAGTGCTCGAGCTACCTTGTTTCTTCCAGTAGGTTTATTGTTCTACCTACTGCGGTATACTTATATGTTTATACATTAGAGGTCGCTCTGAGAAATCTGTTGTTTATGTTATACGATTTTACACTGGATTTCAGTAAAGTACTATTATATTTATTGTTTTACTTTATTGTTGATATATTGAGAAATCCGGATGGGATTGGTGCCCACGGTTTGCTTTTTGTGGCATAGGATGAAGTGTATATTCCGCGTGCAGGTAATGGTAATTCCACGTTAGTAACGAAACTCTGCCAAAATTTCTACGGTTTTTGTTGGTTCGTGTTTTCGAAGGGGTTTGATTCCGATTTAGGGAGCTAAATCGGGGTTGGGTCCTTTCAAATTAGGGGGTTTCGTAGCCCACCTGCGTGGGAGTCTAACTTGACCAGCCTCGATCTCCGACATGGCTCGACGACGCCGGAATCGAGATTGAAATTTTCTGACAAATTAGGTTTTGGGCCAGTTTTGAACCAGTTTCCAATCGAATTGGTCATGACTGTAGTTGAACAGATTGTTGGGCTTGTTGAAAGGAAGGATTTGGTGTTCGGATCGTGGGGGAAAAGTCACCGGTGCAGACGGCAAAGATGAATTTTGACAAAAGTTCTATACCGTTTTGCTCGTAATTACTTACCGAATGTAACAAACAAATTATTGAATTGAATTAGACATTGTAAATAAAGACGTGCGGTTAATTAAATATTATTTAAATGATTTTACGATATTACTAAACTGTTGACTCTATTGTCAATTCGACTTCTAATAGTGTAATGTTTGAAGAATATGTTGTGACTATAAAAAGGATTCTAGAATTTGAATTGAGAATTAGATTAAGCTCTTCGTTAGTTCAAGAAGCACGTTGTTCGAGAATGCGAGATTCTCGACGATAATGCTCGTTGGTATACAAGTTGAGCTATTTATTATGGTTTTTGACGATTAGTTATTAAATAATAATCGTTGTTTCAAGATGGCGTATTAGATGCATGTGGTAGATGTTTAGAAACGTTAACAGACAGGCTTTGGCAGGATGAGAATCACAGCACAGTACTGTGAGTGGATTTTTTTATTTTCACATTCGATAGCAAGTTCATTTTTGATCATTTTAGTATTTAAGTTATCTTTATAGTATGTTTCAAAATATTTTAATTTGGAGATTTTTCTTTGTGATAGCAATAGTTAGTTGCATCAATGCACTGACTATTCAGCTGATCACCGGATAGTCCTATCAGGGGAGGTCAGGGTGCCTCATCTGGCTGTCAGGAGAGGTCAGGATACCTCACCTGGCCCATCACCTACAATGTTTATACAATTATTCGACTCAGGTTAGGAAAAAACTCCTGAGCAACCACCTTCACTTGCAGTTCTGTTTATGATACTTGAACTCACATTATTTCACAAAAATCAGTGGAAAGGCTGATTGCAGTTTTTGTCCACTTACTCTAACGTTTTATGTTTTTATGCCTTTCCCTGAGCCATTTGTTTTAAATTGTCTAGATTGTAGGTTAACAGCTTGAAGTCGGGACCGTCCAGGGTGTAAGGCATGACAGTCCACAACTTCTATTTTCTCTGTGTAGGTGCTTAGTTAAAGTTTAAGGTTACTCATGCTAAGTTAGCTGGTACCGATCAGGCGGTGCTAGCTACAGACCCTAGTACAGGTCCCACAGGACTTATCTTGAATTATTACTGTAATCTGAGATAGGTCTTGTCAATCGATATCAGAGCATGGTATCCAGATCTTGGTAATTATCTTATACTTTTCGTGATACTTAGTGTTTAATGGCCCAACTGGAGCAGATCCCATCGTATGCCTTTATTGCATTTGTATCACTATAAGTATCAGGTAGCTTCTGAGTCTGTAGTTCTTTTGGGTTATGCCTTATGGACGTTATCATCAACTTTAACACCTGCACTCGTCTTTCCATAATTTCGACGATGAGTTATCTATACAATCTTTAGATGGAAATGTAGGCCTAACAAATTAGACTTTGAGTTTTTTGTTTCACATATCAGATTTTCGGAAGTGCTTGGACATTCCTTTAAGCTCAGCGGAATAGGGTGGTTAGAAATAATCGAGTTTTCAAGATTGTAAGTGCGGCGAAGAAACTTGTGTCAAGGGAACGAATGCATGCGAATTTGTGAAGTTAAATATTAAAACAATTTCTTCCCAATGGACTATGCACTATTGCGAATTTTTTATTTTCCGCTTCACCTTGTGTTTGTGTATATTCGGCGATGGCACCAGTCGAGTACAGGAGAAGACTACCAGTGCGAATCATTAACAATGATGGTGTTGAACGACTTAGAGAAGTAGATACATCGACCCCTAGTTTTTTATGTGATGTCGAACAACATTTGTTGAGAATTTTTTGCATTTTATATGCAACATTCAATTCTTGTTAGAATATATAGTGAAGTACCCACATTCATTCCAGTTTTCTAATTACTCCCTGTCTAAGATTCATTCGATCTACATTAACACTTCGACGGACTAGAAATAGGAGGCACGGTGACATTTCGCGGTGATACATCAGATTCTCATTACTCTATTGGGTAATTGTAACTCTCTTTCCAGTACTTGTTTCTTTTGTTCCAATTTCAAAATTATATAAGAGTCATGGACGTGAGCCCAGATGTGGATAAAGGAGTCATGATGACAACTGCATGAAGAGAGGTTTATTAGTGAATGGTCTTGATGATCGGGTTGACCACAACGGACATACTTTGGGCCATTGATCCTCAAATTAGTAACTTCAATGATTTCTTCGGCTTTAACAAGTAATGTTACAGGTGAAGGTGTTTCTTCTCCTTTCGAGAAAAAAGGTGTGGTCCCATAGGTGCGGACGATACGAATAGAGTATCAAGGACATGCTATGATCGCAAAATTGAAAATGAAGTTATGGCTGTGGTTTAGTTTATCCTCTGATATCTTATAGAGTTTGTGATTTACCGAATGTAAGTTCTTTTGAGTCATATGTTTATTCTTTGACTCAACTTTTACTGTTTCGACCCGACCTAAGTATCTGACATACCACTAACTTTTTCTTGTTGGTTACTATCATTAGTATTTAAAGTAATGTCTTGGATCTTTCTTCCTCCAAATTTGTGTTCTGTATGAGTTGTTGAGTATAGGTATGAGATGTAGTGAAAAACGAATAGATATTATTTGAGGAGCATTATTGTCAGATTTATTTGTACTCTGATTGGATATTGACATCGGTGTCAATGGTAACTATATTTTAGTATGGTACTGAGAGACAATTTCATATCTAAATTAAGTAGTTGGCATTGTTTCTTATTAGGTAATCAACCTTAAGTTATATCTAGAATGGGAACTTGTCGTCCATTTTCGAAAATTATGTTATTTGTTGGGACTTCATGTTTCACTCTGTTAGCAATGTCTTCAGCCAAATTTAATACCACCGTGTGGCGTATTAGTTACCCCCTTGTAGACGATTTAAGTTCATTCATTCACATACAAATTTATTTAATTCAACTCTTTGTTCGTTTTTAAATAATTTACTTTAGATTCTGACTCTAACTTCTTTTGTTATGTGGGATAAACATCATTATTACCTACTAGAGAAACGCAGCGGAAGCATAATAGAAAAGGAAGGGGACACCTTAGTAGTCTTTACCACGATATATAAATGATAGAACTCTTCTTGTGGTTACCTTATTATATAGATTTAAATTTGACTCCAGTAGTAGGGACTCTCCACTATTTTAAGATTCTAGTAATTCAGTTTTCTTAAATTATGATTAATCTCAAATGTTTTCACTCATACATTTTCTTGAATTGATCGTGTTTGTTTTGTCGTGAACACATTTTCATTTACAAAGGTACATTTTGTGATATATAATCAGTTTGAAAGCGTAATTCTTCCAGTTTTGAATCGCGAGAGTTCGCGAGGGAAAATTTTTTTTATATCAACATTGGATCAATGTGATGTGTGATGTGCCGTGGAGATTGGACCGTTAAAGGTCAATAATTGGCAAGAATTTGCAAGTATAACAAGTATGAGTGGAGATCTTTAACGGATGAGTGAGATTTGAGACTAATTTGTTACACAATTTCTGGATTGTCGCTAGACTAGATATGGGTGGCATACAGATGACCTAGTGTTTAACAAGTGCAGGAGTATATGAAAATTATACATGCAAGTACATGTTTCGATTAATGTTATTTGTCTGATATTCTGATTAGTTTTTGTAAGTAAAGGATCCAGTGTCAGGGGAAATTATAATGTCTAAGGTTGTACAACGTGGAAAGTTGCAGCAATGCAATTATTCAATTCGAGATGGAGTCCTGATATGTAGATTAGCACCCCCAGTGTTTTATTATCTTCAGAAGACAAATATTCCAGGCATACGTGTATGTTTAGTTGTGGCCTATGTCAATTTTTATCGAGACTTTCAGCTCTAGACAGTACTAGTTATATGTTTGTGTGAGCCATATAACTAAATGATTAATGTTCAGCTTTGGGTGCGGTTTAGTTTACAAATTCGAGTATTTGAGTCCCGGGGATGATCAAGCAAATTCATAGACTCATGTTGCGCATTGACATCAATTTCCATTATTAGTGGATATGTGGCTTGGTATGACTAGTTAGAAAATTATTTAAGGGGCTAAGTTGATACCTTCATATTGGAGTGAGTTGGGAGATAATAGTAAGACTTTTGGGAATCAATCCACATTATTGGGAGTTACACAGGTGAAAATCGGGTGAACGCATGAGAATTCCAATATGTTGTAGTTACTGTTGGTTAAGTTAATTGTTATAGTTAAATGTGATGTTTTATTCAAATGGAATGCGAAGTCTATATCTCCAGATTCATAGTAAATTAAGATGACAGTTTGACTCCCTAGCATTCGCTCATAGTTTCGGGTTTATTAGAGGCATACTGCGGGTAATTTCTTACGAGCCTTTTTTAGGTATAGTGTATTTTATTTGAGATAGTATGTTGAATGGGAGTTATGAATTGTGGAGATAGTTGATTTTGCGATCATTATGATTCATAAATTTAGATAAGTAGCAGTGACTTATGTTCATAATGTTATTCTTTTGGATTATGAGAAATCCAGATGGGATACGGTGCCCACAGTTTGTTTTTGGAATGTGATTATTCGAACTGTTCTCTTATGCATGTTTTTGGGTTTCTTTAAATTTTAAGGGAAACTATGCCAAAATTTCAGCAAAAATCTCAAGAATAAGATAACTGAGTAAGATTAGAAGGTTTGCTTCTGATCGGCCAATTACCCACTTATGATGCAAATTTTGAATGGTCAGTTTGGATTTTCAACTTATTACCTATGTGACCTTAGCAATCACTTTATATGTGTGCGTCCACGGGGCAGGGTTCTTATGGTGATCAAGTTGCCACTTCAGAAGTAAGAACCGCACCGCTACTCATATAGCCATTTTATAAGAACTCTAATCAAAAGTGGTGACTGGTAGACTGGCCAATTAATCTCAATTATACTAGTAGAACTGGCCACTAGTGTTGGCACAGATACCTAATGTTTATAAGTATTCATGTTACATAGTTCAGATTAGGACATCTTTTGTATCAGTTTTATAAGCTGTAGTCGATTCTGACTCGAGATTTAAAAAGTGAGACTTTGTAACAAGATGTTAATATGATAACAGTGTTACAGATAATTCTAATAGCTATAGATATTACTTACGAGCTGAAAGAATGCATGCAGGAGTAGTAACTATTGGAACTTTTCTAGTATATGCGTATGTATAAATTTCGAGGACGAAATTTTCATAAGGGGGGTAGATTATAACATCCTGACCCGAGATTTACCTTGTTATTCTGATTAAACGTTATTTGTCGATGGTAATTAATTTTTATCATCACTAACTATCCTTGGAATTTCGTCAGAAAAATATCGATTAAGTTTTTCGAGGTATTTCTTTGAAAAAAAGTTGTAGAGTTTATCGAGACGAGTTCGTGGCCAAGTCAAGTGTTAAAATCAGAGTTACAACGAAAAAGTTACGGTTAGTGAAATTTTTTAACGATTTACGGAGTTTATTAGTCGCAAGTATAAATACAAATTTCCCAAAATTGAAAGTAAAAAACCTTCCAGTTCGGGCAGGGGCAGGTTGAAAGGACCCAACCCCGATTTAGTTTTCTAAACTGGAATCAAACTCCTTCTGAAAATACGAACCTTCAAAAACCATAGAAATTTCGACAGAGTTTCACTATATCACGGAATTACCATTAACTTGCACCCGAAAACACACTTCATCCTATGCCACAAAAGCCAAACCGTGGGCACCAATTCCATCCGAATTTCTCAAAAACATATCATAATGTAAAGTAATAAACAAAACTGTAACTTTACAGAAATCCGGGAAAAACATATGAAAATATAAACATCAGAGTATTCAGAGCGACCTCTAGTATATACATATATACACAACAGTAGGCCAAACAAGAAACCTACTGAAAAAGGAAGAGTGGCTCAAATACTATGCCTCCAACCTCGACGTGCGACACCTGAATCCGAACTGCAAACTGGGCACGGAAACCGAAAAGCCCAGGGGAAAGGCAAATAAAATCGTTAAAGTGAGTGGACGAAAATAAATATATGCCTTTCACCATTTACATAACATAAAAATAATGCAAGTTCTTAAAATAAATGGAGGTGTCAGGAAAATCTCTCAAGCCCGACGGTGATAGACTAGGCGAATCTCTCAAGCCTAATGGGTACATCAAGGGAATCTCTCAACCCTGGAACTGGACTACCGGTGATCAGCCGAGTTGTCAATGCATCGATGCTAAGTAAATGCCATCACCAATAAAACATAAAACAATACCTCCAAAACAATAAATAATCTAAATACTATACTGGAAATAAATACTGAAACCAAGAACACGCTACAACAGTGTAAATAAATGTCCACTCACAGATAAGCACGACGCAAAACGCGTTAATCCTGTGATCCGGTGGAAAATTCCTCACCAAACAAACGATCACGATCCCCTGAATAATCATAAATACTGTTGTTCAAAATCACAATTCACAACCTTGAATCACATCTTGAGAATCAACCATTCCCAAAAATATATAACTCAATATCGACAAAATTGTCAAAAATCTAATAAACACACTATAAAACCTCGCCACAAATTTTGATGCTCAAACCAAAATATAAACCTCACCACTGCGATCGGTGCGCAATTCCGAGAAAAAGGACATAAAACTTGTCAAAATCACCTCAGCCGGAAAACCGCCGCGCACGGTGGCGCGCTGGGCCGCCGCTGCTGCTCCGCCGCCGGAAAATGTCATCGGCCCAGAAAATTTCAACCTACCCATGGATTTGAAGATCTCGACATTTCCAACAACTTTCCAGTTCAAAATTAAGCCCAATTTTGACCGAAAAAGGTCCAAATCTCACCTTGAAGTTGAAAACCCTTGCCGGAATTCATTAACTCCAATCTCCCTCCTCCGGCCACGGCAAGGTGCAAGACTACTTCTAAAAGTTTCCTCTCCCTAAGAGCTACAAAACCCCTAACAAGTTGACCTCCAACTCGGCCGCCTCCGCCGCCACCATCGTCGCCAAAACTCGCCAGAATACCACCGAAATTCCCAAACTTTGACAAGCCATAACTTCTTCATCCGGCAACCAAATTGAGTGAAATGACCTATCAAAAGAAAGAGGTTCTCAAGCCCAACAACTTTTATGAAAACACCATGGCCAAAAGAGGTCGGAATCAAGCTCAACGACGGTGAAGAACCAACGGCCCGAAACGGGTCAAAACCACCCACGAGACAACATAGGTCAACACCCAGTTTCCAAAATTAGAAAGTTTCCTAATTAGTCACATACTCCTTCCGTATTTATATCGTACACATATCGAAACTAAACGGATAAATATGAAAGGACCCGATCCCGATTCAGTTACCTAAACCAGAATCAAACCCTTTCGAAAATACGAACCAACAAAAAATTTTCAAAATTTCGGCAGAGTTTCGTTACTAACGTAGAATTGCTTAAACCTGCACCCTGAAAATAACATTTCATCCTATGCCACAAAAGCCAAACCGTGGGCACCAATCCCATCCGGATACCTCAACATCAATATAATCAATAACGGTAAACAAACTGTACTATGTATATATGTATATCCGAGAAAATCCGTATAAACATGTATCAGAACGTATCAGAGCGACCTCTAGTATAACATATATACAACATATATACATCAGTAGGCGAAACAAGAACCTACTGGAAGCACAGGTAACTCTGATCACTAGCCTCCAAACCGTGACGTGAAAACACCAAAACCTGAACTGCAACTGGGCACGGAAACCGAAGAGCCCAGGGGAAAGACAATAAACACGTTAGAGTGAGTGGACGAAAATAAATGTCTTTCACCAGTTATTATATATGTTATAAAAACATATGCGAGTCCAGGTAAATAGAAATAATAAAGTACACGAGGTAAAACCATAGTCCTCCAGCGTACTGAGCATGCAAGTAAAAATCTCACAGGGTCACTCATGGACACACACCGTGCTAGTACAGTCAGAATCACGGAGTCCCAGACTTCCACGCGATTCTAGCCAGAAAGGCCTCAGGTCAGAGGTCTGCCTCCCCCCAGTACAGGTCACGGGTCAGGAGTCACAGCCTCCCCCGGTACACATCCTCGGGGATCAGCCGGGATGCGAGTGTATCGATACAACAACATATAACGACTGTACTCTGTGTAAACTAAATCACAAACATTTCGATGCAAATGCATGAAACAGCATATAAGTGTGTATATATTCGTATACGTATATTCGTATATGTATAATCCTATAATCGTAAAACATATGCTCATGTAATCCGAAATTTCATACGCATGCTCAAGTTCATAAATCAAATCAAAGACTCGCAATCATTTCCGTAAAAAGAAATTGTCCACTCACAAGTGAGCAAAACGCGCACTCGCGCTAATCTCGAGGACCGGCGGAAGATCCCTCGCCAGAAACACGATCACGGTCCCGATCTCGATCTCCTGAATGTTCACAAAACATACTGATCAATATCATAATCCACAACACTGCACTGATGCACGGAAACCAACCGTTCCCGGAAATGTGAAATGCAATACAAAACGAATTACGGAAATCCCGAAATCCCTACTCGACACCTCGACTAAAAATTGGCTAATCAAATCGACCCAAAAACCTCTGTACAATAACCAGGGCGCGATTACGAGAAAAATGACATTAAAATTGTCGAAATCTGAAAAAGTCAACTTTCCGGCCGTTGACCGCCGTTGACCGCCGGCGGCGGCGGCGGCGCGCCGTCAACGGTGGAGTTTCGCGGCCAAAATTTCCAGATTTCATGCCCTCCTCATTTCGAACCACTTTGTCAACTACCACACAGCCCAATTCACAAAGAAACCACTCCAATTTCTCAAAATCCAATCGAAAATCCCAAACCAAAACCCTATTCGGGTTGCTTCAAAAACTCCTCCCTAACCACAATTAATCACACCACTAGACTCAGAGAGACGAGGGGAGTCGAATCCCCCTAATCTCCCCCACCAATTCTCGCCGGAACCAAGCTCCCCGTCACCGGCGAAATGAGCAACTCGGCCTCCAATGGTTCCTCCCCAAAACGACATCAATTCTCACCAAACAAAACACCATCACACTCGAAATTACAAGGGGAAGCGATCTATACCTGTCCCGTGGCCGATGGTGGCCGGAATCCGGTCGCCGGAAGTGAAAGCCGAAACGGGAAACTTCCTTTATCGGGTCAACGGGTCAACCTTTCCAATTTTGGAAAGTCAGAGCTAGTCAACGCCCAAAATGAAATTCTCGACTATTTTTCGACTTTTCGATATTTATACTCGTGTCTCGGGTCAATCAACGGTCCAAAACGAATATACGAAGTGATTCGGATAAGCTCAAAACAATCGGATAAACTCGTCGAAACCTGAAACTTCAAATAATCATAAAATATTTCTCGGTTATCGGAAAAATCTTTCGGAACCGCCCACAAGCTCGAAATCACGTACTCTACAACTTCCGTGAAGACACTCAACCCAAATTCTTGACTGAAAACATAGTCGCGAATCGAATCGACAAACCACACAATATCGTAAAAATGCGACTATAACTAAATCTCAAGAATCGTGCCAAACACACAACTGATTCTGGTTCGGGTCGTCACAAAATATGACAAAATCCAACGGCCGAAAATATTCATAACTTATTCCTCGTAACTCGATATAATTCTCCAGAAGTTCCCACAATCTCGAAATTAAATTCTCTACATCTTTCATGAAGGAACTCGAATCAAATTCTTGCCCGATAATTTAGTCATTAATAAGCCCGCCATATTAACCAATTACGACAAAATCACGACTAATCACGAAACCCACAAATCAAGCCAATAAACATACCATTTCCGGTTCGGGTTGTCACACAGGTTGACCCACGTTGGCCAGCTCTGGCGACCCAAAATCATTGTCGAGCTCGGCGTCCATGAGGCATCACCGTCCGGAAACCAAATCGGCCAACCTATAAACCCAAGTGATTGCATAACCTCTTCTTTAGTTTCCCCATTGTCTTTGTCATCAATTTCACCGGGACAAGCTGGAATTTCGTGGTGAAACGCCGGGAAAACCTAGGTTTCGAGCCAATGGTTTTCTGACCGATTCCATCACCGATTTGGGTATGTTTCAATTTCTCTTGTTTTATGGATTGTTGTGGTGTAATTTTGGATGGGATTTGTAGGTGTTTCGATGGCGAATTTACGCGATTTTCGTTCGGAAATCGTTGCCGAACGCCACCGTGGGTAGCGATAGTAAACGATTGTTATTGGTGTCTGAGGGTTGGGGGTTTTGTAACCCATCCTCATGGGAGTCTAACCCGACCAGCCTCGAGCTCCAAGGTGGCTAGATGGCGCCGGAATCGGCATTTAAAAAATTTCGGCAAATTAGGTTTCGGGCCAATTTTGGACCTGTTTCCGGCCAAATTGACCATGACTGTAGTTGAACATATTGTTGGGCTTGTTGAGAGGAAGGGTCTGGTGTTCGGGTCGCCGGGAAAAGTCACCGGCGCCGCCGGTGATGGCAGTGGTTTACAGCAGAGCTCCGACGAAGATGAATTTCGACAAAAAATTTATACCATTTTGCTTCTAATTACGTACCGAATGTAACAAAGAAGTTGTTGAATTGAATTGGACAATGTAACTTAAGATGTGTGGTTAATCAGATATTATTTAAACAATTTTACGATATTATTAAACTGTTGACTCGATTGTCGATTCGACTTCGAATCGCATAACATTTGAATGATATGTTACGACTATAAAAAGTATTTAAGAATTTGAATTTGGAATTAGATTAAGCTTGTCATTAGTTCGGGAAGAACGTTATTCGAGAATGCGAGGTTCTCAATGATAATACTCATCGGTATACGAGCTTAGCTATTCAGTATGATTTTTGACGATTAGTTATTAAATAATAATCGTTGTTTTAGGACGACATATTTGCAGCCAGTGGTACATTTTAAGAAACATCATCAAACAAGCTTTGGCTGGATGCGAATCACAGCATAATACTGTGAGTGGACCTTTTTATTTTCACAATCAATAACGAGTTCATTTTTCAGCATTTTAGTATTTCAATTTATTTTATTGTATATTTCAGAGTATTTTAATTTGGAAGTTTTTTTTTTGTGATGACATTAGTTAGTTGCATTGATGCTTTGATTATTTGGTTGATCACCAAATAATCCAGTCGGGGGATGTTAGGGTGCCTCGTCTGGCCGTCAAGGGAGGTCAAGATACTTGCCTGGCCCATTACCTACGGTGTTTATACAGTTAGTTCACTCCTGAGCGACCACCTCTATTTGCAGTCCAGTTTATGATACTTGAACTCACATTATTTAACAGAAAATAGAAGAAAGGTTGATTGCAATTTTTGTCCATTCACTCTAGCATTTTTTATTTTTATGCCTTTCTCTAGGCCATTTGTTTTAAATTGTCCAGATTACAGGTTAACAGGTTGAAGTTGTGACCGTCTAGGGTGTAAGGCATAATAGTCCACAGTTTCTATTTTCTCTGTGTATGTGCTCAGTTAAAGTTCAAGGTTACTCATGCTAGGGTAGTTGGTACCAATCAGGCAGTGCTAGCTAGAGACCCTAGTGCAGGTCTCGCATGACTTATCTTGTATTATTACAGTAATCTGGGATGGGTCTTATCAGTATTTGACAGATGAGTATAGGAAAGAGCTCAAAGATTCGTTAAGCTCTAAAACTCTTACCACCACCATCCGGCGACAAAGAGAAAAAGAAGTACTTAGTTCTAAATTGTATCATTAAAGCTCTGAAATACCCTGAGGGAGATATTCTTGTAAGCACTAATTACATGATGCCAAAAGTCATGGCGTTAGGAGCATTCTCCAGCCCAAAATTCTCGAGGACGTGGGTAAGAAAATTCTCGAGGACGTGGGTAAGAAAGCTCGAGGTATGTTGAAACTTGAGGGAAGACCATAAAGACTGACAAAGAAAGCATCAATCACAGAATAGAGAGTAAATTCTCGATCCTCCACCAATGCATGATTTTTCAATGTTGTATACCAATCAACTAATAGTGCCAGAATCCTCGAGGATTGAAAAATCCTCTGACCCACGACTAGAGATCTCGAGGGATCCCAAGTGGAAAACTTAGGGAAAACCTTGAGAAACGTTAGTCCCATATAGCAGGCAGCAGAAGGAGGCCAGAAATAGAGTATATAAGGGAATTACATTGACCGGGAATTGGATACTCAAGGTCTTTATAAGAAGCAACTTCGGAGCTCGTGGAGAGCTAGAGGAAAAAGAGCTGAAGACCATGTATGCACTTGTAAGTAGTGGGAGGTCACTGGGAGGAATATGTTCCATACCTTTAATATGGAAAACCCACGGCCTCAAGCTTTCCATTAAAGCTAGGGGTGGTTTTCCGAAGAGGTCTAGGTTAGATATAGAAACCTTAGGGCATTGTTCTCCTTAGCTCGAAGATTTCTGGGGGTAAGGTTGCGATCACTACACACTCGAGCATTGTAAAATTTACCAGAAAGCTACAAAATTACAAAGGAGACCATGAAACCCACCCAGCCAAAATCCTGAAGGCTTAAGGGATGCTCACTTAGAATTAAGAAGGCAGTAGATTGACACTTCACTCTTGGAAGTTTGTTGGACGATTATCGAAACAAGAACCGAAAGCATATGGGGTCTTGCACAAAGAAATTCAAGCTTACTGCGTTAAGTATTCTCCAAGTCTTCAACAGTCTAGCAGAATACTGGGGGCAAGGAGTATCTAACCAAATATCACATTTTTCAACACAAAAATCAGTGATAATGTACCTCGATAAGGATTTGCTGAACAAAAAATTTAGCTTTCCGTACCAACATATTCAAAGGACAAGCTGAGGGTTGAGCATCAGCTTGTGAACCAGAGATCCTCGATAAGAAAGATGAGGGGACGATCAGAATGCTCAAAGAAATTTAAGGGATCAATCAGAAACCTTGAGGGCCATGAGTTTTCGATTGGAAAGCTTGAGGGGTGGAGAAAAAAGCTCGAGGGTCAGGGGCCTTCGAATAGAAAGCTTAAGGAGTTGACCAGAAAGCTCGAGGGATGGAAGCCTTAAGATGGAAAACTTGAGGTGTTGAGCAAACTCTTATTGGCCGTTGTAAGTTTCTACGCTAGAGTATGTTTAATGAAACTCATGCCTTGAAACATGGAAAAGGTTATATTCCCTTTGAATCTTGATTTATTATCTGGATTATCGAGTTAAACATAAGGACCATGTGGAGATCGATGGAGCATATGGGCACAAAACTATAGCAAGAGTACAATGTTTTTTCTTGAGGCACGATAATTAGTTTGGTATATTCATCTATACGATTTATATTAAGCCCCTTGTGGTTGACCTTGATTACAAAAAAGGGGAAAAAATTCATACTAAACACCAGTGTGGAAACCTCGAGGTTTTTCAGAAACCTTTAGGCTTTTCCAGAAAGCTTATCAGTTCTCATGGAGAGCTTGAGGAAACCCAGAAAATCAAAGGAAATCATGAGGGTTCTGCTTTGTAGGTTCTCATGTCATGTGGAGAAGATGATAAGGGGACGCCTTTCTCACAAAGCCACACAGAGTCCTCAAGCATTCAACATGTTATTGCTGGGGGCAATGGTGAGCATTGGATTTGGCAACCTTGAAAGTTAAAGTATTCCAAGTGAATCCATTGATGTGGGATCCATAGTAATGCAATCCCTCAAGGTTTCCTCAACATCAGAACCATTCACTCGAGGTTTCGGCACCAGCAAGATATCTACCCTCTACGGGGAACTAATCCACTGGACAAGCTTCGCAAATTATCTCAGGATTAAGTTCATCAAAACTATGGTTTTCACGATTTATTCGATGAATTGATTGTGTATGATCAGGTACAAATTGCTTGTTTTTTGCAAGAATGTTTTGTAGGTGTTCGATCCAATGACACGTTTCATCCATAGCGATGAATGGAAAGTTGTCTAGAAGGGGCACTTAATCTTCCTAACCAATCCGATTTTTGATAAGATTGTTTTACGAGTTGGCAGGTTTAATGAGTTTTGTCAGGAACTTCCATGCTTATTTGATAACATTGTACGATTATACAATTATTCAATAAAAGCTTCTGTTTCAGTGCATTGTTTTTTATTTTGTTGTTTACGATTTGTTTATTTATTTGATCTTGAAGGACTCGGTGTCCAGGAGCACGAGCTTAAGTGGGGAAGATGATGTTGGCTCTCATAAACAGATCTCCTCTCATACAAGCTCGCTAACCTTTTCTAGGCTATTTGGTCCTAAAGAAGGGAAAGTAAGGGGTATCAGGGGAGTTCTTCATGATTAGGTTAAAACACTCAAAGAAAAAACCCATACACTTATACGTTTTTGGAACGATAGTCATCAAGCTTGGTACGAGTGATAAGAATAAGTCAGTACCCAGCTAAGGGAAAACTTAGCTAAATTCTGGCACTTGGGGCATTTAAGTCCCAAGTGTATTCATATGGTGACACTATATGGATAAGCCAACTGCGATTTGAGTTTTGTGGGAGTTCGTTGTAGCACCTGGGACAAGTATTCTGGATAGGAAAGCTCAGGAGATCCTACTAGATGAAAAACCTTGGCTATAACGAGGTTCTAGAGTACGATAACCTTTGATACAAGGTTGAGACTAAGATAGCAGTATGTGGTGGGGAACCGTCTCACAATCACAAGCATTATCTGAAAACCTCAGCAAATAACAGAGGCTCTCTATACGCCTCATCCATGAGCACTTGTATGATCCATGGGGTACAAGAGGCACGTTGCGGCCACAGTTACTCAGATGCAACGCTAGTTATTTGAAAAAAATTGGACGATTTGTTAGAGAAAGGTTTGTTGGTTGTTTGATAAAAGATGTGCTAATTGTTTGAGAAAGATGTATTCGGGAAAATGTTGAAGTATACTATTCACAAATACCTTAGAAAGGTCGAGGGAAAAAAATATACTGCCCAGAAGATCGAGGAAAATAGATGAAATACTTTGTAAACTAAGAAGTTCTCAAAAAAAGTAGTTTTTCTGAAAAGTTACAGTTTTCCATAAAGCCTTAAGCTTTCCGTGAAATCTAGTGATGGTTTCTCGAAAACTGGAGGAAGGTGCCAGAAAACTTGAGGAAGGTGTCAGAGAGCTGGTGTAGATTGCCACCATGTATTGTGAATTATTTTTTATGAAACATGAGATTAAAAAGTCGACAAAGAAAGAACTATTTGCTCATGCATGTTTTATAAATCATGAGAGCATGAGGAAATATGTCATTTTCGATTTACTAGGCAAAAGGTGCATGCTTAAGATGGTTCTACGAAGCAAGGAAGAAGATGATCATGTTCAAAAGAAAGCATTCATTTTCTTGAAGGTTGGATTTTCTAGACCTCGAGGGTTTTTCAGAAACCTTGAGGAATTTCAAGAAACCTTGAGGGTTTTCTGACAACTTTGAGGGTTTTTCAGAAACCTTGAGGGGTTTTCTAGAAATTTTATCAACGACTTTTTGTTGAGTATATTGTTTATGAGACCTTAGTTACTACGGATTATTTGGCGTTGCAAGCTGTAGGAAGACTCCCAGGAAGTTGATATGAGTGGATTTTTAAGCATTCTTGAGCTCGTCATCGTAGAAAGCTTTGGGATTTCAATTCTGCAAGTTGCTCAACTCATTATCTTCCTTTTCATGAATGATTCCTCTATTGAAATGTTGAGGTATTCCTTGAGAAACTTGTGGGAACAAGAAAGTTCGTATAAAGAATGAGAAATCTCTCAATGGAGTTTGCTTTGTTTGAATAATTAGAGTTGAGGTAAGTGTTTCTTTTTTAAGTTTGATTTAATATGTTGAATATCATTGCATGGACCTTTTTGTAGGCCAAATTACTTAGTGTGAAGCCACACCAATTAATGCAAGGTCTGCTTGGTATGCCTTGGGGGTATTTGTAGGAGCCAAATTTGGCCATATAAATGCTTGAGGGTGTTCCTCTAAGAATGACTCTTGGTTCGATGTACGATAATTGGGCTTTTAAGCCTGGGCCTATATGATGAAAGGTTTAGATTATATTTGGGTATTTTGTAGACAATTAAAATTATCTCAAACTAGCTAGAAGAGCGTAGAAGCCTCTAGAACATATTGAGATGAGGTGTAATAATCCATGAGCATGATTGAGAAAAGATAAGATGATCGAATGCACGAGGATTCTGGGAAACCTTGAGGAGTCCCATTTCTGAGAGACCTAGAGGGATTGTACCAAATGGCTCATGGTAATCTGAAAATATGATTAGCCCTGGATATGGAGATATATTCCTTAATAGATTCCTTCTATCCGAAAGTATGTACTCATATTCCTATGCAAACTATGATTAGACCTTGAACGATAACTATATATATATAAGGCGATAGCTTGGCAAAGGTAAGAAAGAATATGAACCCATATACATGCTTATGCTGGGTTTAATAATGACTTAAACATTGGAGGGTCTAAACGCGATACCACTCGTGCTTGAACTTGTTCTGCAGGTTTTCAAGGAGGAATAGGAAAGCAATACGACGGAATCTCACTTATCAACAAACCTCATAAGGGAGCTTTCAACCTTCAACAATCATGGGCAACTCATATAATATGGTGTTTTCACTCAACAATAAGGTACAAACTTGAGGGCATCCAAAATCTGCTCTCACAAGCGCTAAGCAAGGAGCGACGCGCGCTAGGACAGTGTCAACGTGCGTTAAGCTTGAAACATCATGCATAAGAGCAGCGAGCGCTAATCATAGAGTGACATGCACTAAGGTAGCATGCGCTCAGGCAATTTGAGGCTGCCTGACGGGTGACACCAGCGCTAGGACTTTTTTAGGCTCGAGGGTAGTTTAAGTGTGACGACCCGGACCAGAATCAGCAGTTTGATAAGCTATATACGTGAGTTACTGCGTAGTCGCAGCTGTTCGGCAGTTATTTGAATCGCTGAAGCTTCTTAACGACTAAATTATTGGCCGAGAATTGCAGCTGGGTCTCTTCTCGAGAGTCGTTGTACATGTGATTTCGAGTTCGTGGGCGGTTCCGGATCGTTATTTGGACGACCGAGGAATTAATTATGATTATTTGAAGTTCAGATTTAAATGGTGAGCTACTTAACGACTTAATTACCGGACGAGAATTTGGTTTCGGCTTCTTCACGGAAGTTGTTCAGAATTTAATTTCGAGTTTCTCAGAACTTCGGGAGCATGATTTTGAGTTACGAAGAATTAGTTACGAATATTTCCGATTGTTGGTTATTTAGTCGATATAGTGTGTGTTGGTTCGAAGGGTTGGCTTTTTATCCGTTTGGCCGATGTGTTTGACTTCGGGTGATTATTGAAGGGTACGTCGAGACGAGTTTGTGTCCGCGAGAATTATTGGAATCGGAATTACGACGAGAAAGTTACGCGCGTTTAAAGTTCGTCGAAATGGATAAACATGAGTTTCCAAATCGGGAAAGTCTATAAATAGCAGTTGCCACTTTGGGCAAGTCAAACATTTCCATTTTGGGGGTTGACCGAGTCAACTCGGTGGAGAGAGGATGGTGGCCGACGTGCTTCATGGTGGTTCATGGCGGCGCGACGATTCCGTCCACCCCAAGGCACAGGGTTGGTCCCATTAGGTGCACCTCGGTTCCCTCTACCCATCCCCGGTCACCGTTCCCGGCATAGCTCACCGGAAAAGAAGGAAAATCCGACCAAAAATGGAGGAAAAACTTTGTGATTCGGGTTCTTGGATTCGGGCCGATTCGAGCTGGAATTTCGAGTGGGCTTTGAAGCTCTCATCACTAGCAAGCTACCATGTAAGTTTGGTGATCTAATTTTGCTTGTGGAAGGAGAATTTTGGATTTGAAATTTGTGTGTACATTCGGTTTTACATGAAATTGACCTAGTTACAGTGAGAATTGGACTTCGGTGCAGTTATGGAAGTTGCTCAGTGGGTGATTTTGAGTGGAATAGGGGTTGCTCCACCGTGAAATTTTCCGGTCAACGGTGGCGCCGCCGTGGGCGGCGGTCAACGGTCAAAGTTTGACTTTTTCGAACTTTCGACAAGTTGCATGTCATTTGACTCGAAATCGCGCTCCGATCGCAGTGGGGAGGTTCGTTTTTCGAGTTGAGGGTCCGAACGTAAAGCGAGGTATTGAGGTGTTATATACGGATTTTCGACGATTCGTCGACTTTGGATTATGTGTTTCCGAGAACGGTGGTTTCTCGTGATTTGATTTGTATTGTCGAGTTACGATTTTGAGATATGGTTATTGTGATTATTCAGGGGTTCGTGATCGTTGTTTTGGCGAGGACATTCCGCCGGATCACGGGTTAACGCGTATCGCGTTACGCCAGTCTGTGAGTGGACATTTATTTTCACGGATTATTTGCGAGTCTTGATATACGTTTTATGAACTTGAGCATGCATATGAGATTTCAGATTACATGAGCATGTGTTTTACGATTATACGATTATACTTATACGGATATACGTATACGAGTATACATATACTTATATGTTGTTTCATGCATTTGCATCGAAATGTTTATGATTTGGTTTACACAGAGTACAGTCGTGGTTACGTTGTTGTATCGATACACTTGCCTCTCGGCTGATCCCCGATGGTAGGCTTTATTCCAAGGGAGGCTGTGACTCCTGACCCGAGGTCTTTACCGGGGGGAGGCAGACCATTGACCTGAGGCCATTTTCGGCTAGAATCACGTGGAAGTCAGGGACTCCGTGGTTCTGACTGTACTAGCACGGGTGTGTCCACGAGTGACCCCGTGGGATTTTATGCATGCTCCGTATACGTGAGGAGTTAGAGTCTCCCTCGTGTACTCGGATACGTGAGGAGTTAGAGTCTCCCTCGTGTACCATTTGATTATTTATGCTTTCGACTCGCATATGTTTTTATTGTATTTATTACTTGGTGAAAGACATTTATTTTCGTCCACTCACTCTAACGTGTTTTATGTCTTTCCCCTGGGCTTTTCGGTTTCCGTGCCCAGTTTGCAGTTCGGACTCTGGAGTCGCACGTCGTGGTCGGAGGCATAGTACTCGAGCGGTCTTATTTCTTCCAGTAGGTTTATTGTTCTACCTACTGTGGTATATTTATATGTTTATACGTTGTGGTCGCTCTGAGTAATCCGTTGTTGATGTCATACGATTTTTAACCCGGATTTCAGTTTAGTGCATATATATTTACTACTTTACATTATTGCTGATATATTGAGAAATCCGGATGGGATTGGTGCCCACGGTTTGCTTTTTGTGGCATAGGATGAAATGTATTTTCCGCGTGCAGGTAATGGTAATTCCACGCTAGTAACGAAACTCTGCCCAAATTTCGAAAAGTTTTTGTTGGTTCGTGTTTTCGAAGGGGTTTGATTCCGATTCAGGAAGCTAAATCGGGGTTGGGTCCTTTCATTAAGTCCTTAGGTAGCCAATGTATTTAGGTCATGGACCACCACTACTGGCAAAAAGAGCTATCCACACTGATATAATACAAACGAACGTATAAGATCCCACAGATGTCGGTACGAAAAGAAATACACACTGATATATGTTTCCAGTAAGTTTAAGTGGGTCCACATGGCTTTATGAAATATTAGTAGGCACTTAAGTCAGTGTGGATTACCACATCACACAGACATCTGTTTTTCAACTATTATATACTGATGTCAGTAATAATGACCTATTCATACTGATATCTATTCCAAAATAACTTTTTAAATTATAGTAATTTAGCATTGATATCCATGTTAAAACAATTCACACCACAACTTACACACTTTTTTTTAAAGGGTGCAACTTTTATATCCACTCAAAATTTGTGATAGGAATACAAAACTTCACCGGATTACCTGACACGTTAAAAGAAGAAGTCCTAAGGTACACTTATACTAGATAACAACATGACGGACAATGAACCTAGACTAATAAACCAGAATAGCACGAGAGCGCTTCAAAACTTAGGTTGTACCACTCCTTAGTTAGCTAGGGGTCCTTTCTACATATTATCCGGGATCCCCGGGTCTACCCTTTACCTCTTGATCCCTATAGCTCCAGTAGAATCCTCCACATTCTCAATCTTCTGATGATACCAGTTGTAGAATGTCGGCTTCTGCAGAAAGGTGATATCCTTCTGCATCCATGGTCTCTTGGTCATTTTGCGGCGCTTCCTCGCCCGCTCCTCAAATTCATCTACCGTTTTACAATTCTAAGTGTCCATGACCACTTGTTAATGATCACCTGCACCCCCTCCACGTTTCGAATAAACAAGGATCATAAACAATTCTTCTTCTTCTTCTTCTTCTTCTTCTTCTTCTTCTTCTTCTTCTTCTTCTTCTTCTTCTTCTTCTTCTTCTTCTTCTTCTTCTTCTTCTTCTTCTTCTTCTTCCAGGGCCTCATCCAACTTAGTACACTGAATGGGATAACCTTTCAGGGTATGGTCCCATGTGCCACTACCCATGCACACCACTTTGAGAGTCAAGTACTCCATTTGACACTCCACCCGAGCCTTCTTACCAATTAGTTCCTTGATATGAATCTACTACGAGAAATACACACTCGGGTGACGAAATCTTTAAGGTTTCGCCGCCTAAGTGTGACTTAGCCAACAATTTTTTTTTTCGTCCCCTAAAAAAATATTTCGTCGGCTAAGTACTACTTAGCCGACGAAACATGATCTTCGTCGCCTAAGAAATTCCTTAGACAACAGTTCACATAAGTCGTTGCCTAAGTGTGTACTTAAACGACAACAATTAAATTTTGTCGCCTCAGATGTACACTAAGACGACGTAACTTTATTTTCGTTGGCTAAGTATGACAAACTTAGACGACGACACTATTTTCTTCGTCTAAGTGATCACTAAGATGAGTAAGAAAATTAAATTCTTTGTTCATGCACATTCACGGAGGTAGGTTGTACGATATGAGAATAATTGGTCTAGTGCTGACGGCAACACTATTACTACCCCAAGAATTGAATCCATCTACAGAAAGTCTGAGTCTAACAATTCAAACCTCTATTACAAAGTTTTGAAATTCTCTGTCGAAATGTTTAAAAGCCTCTCCATCTGTCGCATGTCGGAGCACATCGTCATCTACTCGTTGTTCCGTGTACTATTTCATCGCCTCTGTTGTATATAGAGACATGTACAGTCGCTACAATCTGGGAATCAACGGAAAATAACGAAGGACCTTCACCGGATATTGCTTCTTTGAATTTCTCCTATTTCAGTTCACATATCTGCACTGGTTGCATACAGGATAGTAGTCCAAATGTGCATACTCTTTGTAAAACAGCACGAAATCATTTATGCAGGCGTGAATTTTCTTATACTTTAGGCCAAGGCTGCTCAAGATCTTTCTAACCTTATAATGAGTTTCTGGAGGTTTATGATGATCAGGAAGCAATTTACATATATGCTCCTGCATTTCATCAAAAGCACGGTCTGAAATTTTGTTCGTCACTTTTATATGAACTTCCTCCATTATATATCGCAACACATTCTCAGGACATCCAGAGTACACCAGGGTCTAGGGTTCGAGTAGCATCCTGTTGTACTTATTCATCTCAGTAGTGTCACTGGCCAAGCTGGCAGCGGAGTATGTGTCATCATAAGTGGTATCGTAACCTCCCTCTTAGTGTTTGGTGTCCACCATGACTAAATCTCAGAAAAGCATCATGGACCAAATATACAGGTGGGTTCCAAGCAGAGGCGACAGTACCGCTGGATGAGGCACCATGGTAACTGTACCCTGAGCTGAAGTCTGGTCTTGAGTTAAAGTCTGGTCTTGAGTTAAAGTCTACTACTTCACCGCGCTCGCTCCAGTGTAGTGTAACTTCATATCATACCATGGTCGTACAGGTGTTGCGATATAACATTAGCCTCCAAAAACTGATGGTTAAGACATTTTCTGCACGGACACTTGAAACACTTCTTTCCCTGACTATGTTCCATTGCAAAAACCACAAAGTCTCTGATTCCGTCCCTATACCACACATCACTTCTATTCACCAACTGTATCTAACTATTATCTATATTTATGCGTAAGTTAATAATTATCATATTAATTATATTTTTTCAACCAATAATTAATTAATCTAATATACTATATATATATATATATGCTATAATCAATCTTATACTACAATTAATTAACATAAGCTAATATTATATGAATGCATTTACATATAAATTATATATATATTAATTTCCAACTAATTATTAAACAACTAACTAGCTTACCAATTAATTAAACATTCAATTAATTACCTTAATTAAACAAATAGCTCTACAATTAGCTTAATTAACAATATATTAAACATACATGTAATTAATTAACTACCTAGCTTAAACCATTAGCTTAACAATTAATTAATTAAAGAACTAATTAGATTAATTTAACATGTTTTAATTAATTAATCAAATTAAACATAATAATTAATTAACTAACCAATTAGCTTACAATTTGATTAACAATGCAATCAAACAAGTAATTAAGCTAAGATCGCCAAAAACTATATATTCGCCAGAATATTTCACCGGAAAAATCAATCACCATACGTAATTACGTACGGTATTAAATTCAAAAAAATTATTCAAGAGAAACAAGTTAATACGAGGGGAAGGTGTGTTACCTGGATCACCGTAGACTACTTTCTCATGATCACTCGTGAAGACAGGATAATGATCATTTCGATGGAACTATAAAGAATAATCCTAAACCATGACAGTGGTCTGGCGAAGAGATTTTTGAGAGGTTGAACAACTTCTATTTCAGTGTGTTGACCAATGATAAAGATGTGAAGAAACTCAATCCACACCCTCTACACGATCTGAGCTATTGGCATTACATGAGTATATTCTTTGAATTGCCTTACTAGTCCAAATTGAAACTCAGCAACAACCTAGATGTCATGCACATAGAAAAGAATGTGTGTGACAACGTGGTGGAAATAACTTTTGGTATTAAGTTGAAGACTAAATATACTTCCAAAGCGTGAAAAGATCTAAAATCTATGAATTTACGTTGTCCCTTCTGGTTAAGGAGGGATAGAAGATGAATGTACAACAAGATGCCAGATGCACCTTACATGGTGACGCCGACACTAAGGAATTCTGTATTTTTAACTTGTTTAAGAGTGTTCATTATCCATCTACGTATGCAAAGAATATATTTGGTGCAGTCGACGAGGTGCAACACAAGTTCATTGGTCTAAAAACTCATGACTATCACATTATGCTACAACATCTGATTCCAGGGTAATTTGGTCATATTTTTCTTGTGACGTCATCAAACCAATAGTAGCATTGTGTAGATGGTGGCAGAGGTTATGTGCCAGAAAGTTGAAGAAGTCAGATGTGGTCGAACTGCAATACAAAATTGTGCACATCCTTTGCAAACTAGAGAGGCTTTTTCTCCCTACTTTCTTTGACATCATGATTCACCTCATGATCCACCTACTCGGTAAGTGCTCCTTTCTGGTCTGTTACACTACACTTGGATATATCTTCAAGAAAGATACGTTCAATTAGTTATAATGGTTTTTCATCATTTACATATCTTTTTTTTATGTTTCTACTATTCGTCAAATAATTAATATATTGTATGATTTTGTAGACAACTCGGACAGTATAAAGGATTCATGAAAAACAAATTTGTCCCGGATGGCTTCATAGCAGAGACATACCTAATGTATGAGTGTGTTACTTACTACAACAGGTACCTCAAGGATCCAGCCCAGACCACCGCCTCCAATCCAAATGCCCGCATCAATCTTTCAGTCGTCACAGATGTCGTACGACCGTTTAGAGGACTATTAAAGGAAAGATTAACTAGTGATGAACTTATCGAAGCGCATTGGGTAGTGTTGCAAGACTGTGATGAGATCGAGGGTTACATAAAGGTCTAGAGGGCGAACATGCAGGCAGCCAAACCAGACAAAAGTCCTCCCTGGGTTGAAAAAGTGCTTAAGAAGAAGTTCCCTGATTATTTCCTCCAATGGGTACGTATGTTTAATTAATTTAACCATGCACACATATAGGTATGTGATTAGTTATTTTTTAAATTGAGAAATTCGGATGGGAATACGTGTCCACGGTAAATTAGAATAACATTTGATGTTTGCTTATGCGAAGTGTTTTGCCTTGGTTTATACATGCAGGTTTTTGGTTTCCTTTATTTTTAGGGAAAAATATGTCAAATTTTTGGTAGAAATTAAATACACATTCATATATATATATATTCTTCACATTTTCATAGATGATTGATCTACAAAAATTCGATAACTACGGGGGGTGGTGGTCGTGGGAAAAGCACTTGTTGACCCATAAACTGATTAAACACTATATTTACCCTGGATATTTTGTGAACGGTGCAAAGTTTCATTCATTAGCCCCAGATAAAGGAAGAATAACGCAAAACAGTGGGATCATGGTTGGGGAAGGGGATACTATCTATTACGGAGTTTTTGTTAATGTCGTTCAGCTACTATACGGGAATGATATCAATGTTTTCCTATTAAAAAAATGGTTCAAGTGTAACAAGGAAGATCTGGGCCTTTTATTAGCCGATACAAACTTAAGCTAGTATAAGGATGAGTCATTCACTCTTGTCACCTTGGTTAGGGAGGTGTTATATCTGGATAATCCGAAGGCTGGTGAAGGCTGGAAAATAGTAAACCATATGTCTCACCGAGGAATATGGAGTGCCACTACACTTAAAGGGACATCAACGATTGATACTGAAGCGCATAGAGACAATGCATATCAAGAGCATAATACTTCTATCATCCTCGATATAATGGAACTGACTCGGCCTAACGAACGCTTACCCATGCCGGATGGCGCCACAGATCTTACTCAAGAGGAGATCAGAGAGTTAGAGAAGAATTGTGACGACCCAGAACAGAATCAGTAGTGAAATTAGTTTAGTTCATGAGGTTATCGCGTAGTCGCAGATTTACGACAGTTATTTGAATCGTCAGGTTTGTTAACGACTAAATCATTGGCCGAGAATTGGAGCTAAGTCTCTTCTCGAGAGTCATTGTACGTATGATTTCGAGTTCGTGGGCTGTTCCGGATCGTTATTTGGACGACCGAGGAATAAGTTATGAATATTTGAAGTTTTGATATAAACGGTTTTATATGTCGGATTTCTTAGCGACTAAATTACCGGACGAGAATTTAGTTTCAGCTTCTTCACGGAAGTTGTTGAGAATTTAATTTTGAGCTCGTGGGAACTATCCGTTGAGTTGAACAGTTGATTTTTTATCGGGTTTGTCGAAGTGTTTGGCTTTGGGTGATAATTGAAGAATACGTCGAGTCGAGTTTGTTTCTGCGAGAATTATCGAAATCGGAATTACGACGAAGAAGTTATGTGTGTTTGAAGTTTGTCGAAAAGATAATTACGAAGTTTCCATTTTGGGAAAGCTATAAATAGTGGGGTTGCTATTTATGGAAAGTCAAAACTGCAATTAAATGTGTTGACCGAGTTGACCGAGTCAACTCGGTGGAGAGAGGAGAGGCGCGACGTGCTCGGCGAGCTCCACGGCGGCGATGGGTTTCCGGCCACCCTAGGGCTCGGCCTAGGGATGGTTCTGCTCGGCGTGGTTCCCTCGTGGTGGTGCCGGCCACCGTTCACGGCGAGGTGGACGGTGGAGAGAGAAATTTTGGGTGAAAATTTGGGATTTTTGGAGTTTTTTGGGCTGATCCGATTTTGGCCATGTTGAGTTGCAATTTGGACTGGGTTTTGTAGCTCTCATAACCTACAAGCTACCATGTAAGTTTGGTGATCCAATTCATCTTGTACATCGAGAATTTTGGAATTGAAATTTGTGTGAACATTCGGTTTTTCACGAAATTGGACTAGTTAGAGTGTGAGTTGGCCTTTGTTGTAGTTGTGAAAGTTGCTCAGTGGGTGATTTTGCATGGAATAGGAGTTGCTCCGCCGGGAAAAGTTCAGGTTGATGGTGGCGCCACCGCCGGCGGCGGTCAACGGTCAAACTTTGACATTTTGGAGTTTTCAACAAGTTGCATGTCATTTCACTCGAAATCGCGCCCCGATCGCAGTGGGGAGGTTCGTTTTTCGAATTGAGCGTCAGAAAGTACAGCGAGGTATTGAGGTGTGATTTTTGGATTTTCGACAGTTTGTCGTAATCGGATTACGTGTTTCCGAGAACGGTGGTTTCTCGTGATTTGATTTGAATTGTCGAGTTATGACTTTGGGATATGAACTTTGTGATTATTCAGGGGTTCGTGGTCGTTCGTTTGGCGAGGGACTTTCCGCCGGATCACGGGTTAACGCAAACTGCGTTACGCTAGTCTGTGAGTGGACAAGTTTATATTTTCACAGTTGATTTGCGAGTTCGTGGATTTTATGATTTTCGTGTTTACTTTATACGATGATTGAGATATATGTTATTTTCGGAGGTGTTATTATATGTTTATTGGTGATGGCATTTATTGCATCGATGTACCAGAGTTGAGAGATTCCTCTGGACCAGAGTTGAGAGATTCCTCTGGGCAGGGTTGAGAGATTCCCTTGTATGCCGCCGGGGTTGAGAGATTCCTCTGGCCTATCACTGTCCGGTTGAGCAATTCACCTGACGTCGGGCTTGAGAGATTCGCCCGACAACCTCCATATATATATGTGTTCCGAACTCGCATTGTTTTATATTGAGTATGTATATAAACTGGTGAAAGGCATATGTTTATTTTCGTCCACTCACTTTAACGTTTTTATTTGCCTTTCCCCTGGGCTTTTCGGTTTCCCGTGCCCAGTTTGCAGTTTGGACTCTGGTGTCGCACGTCATGGTCGGAGGCATAGTACTCGAGCTACCTTGTTTCTTCCAGTAGGTTTATTGTTCTACCTACTGTAGTATACTTATATGATTATACATTAGAGGTCCCTCTGAGTATTCTGTTATATATATTATATGATTTTACTCCGGATTTCAGTAAAGTACAGGTATATTTATTGTTTTACTTTACTGTTGATATGTTGAGAAATCCGGATGGGATTGGTGCCCACGGTTTGATTTTTGTGGCATAGGATGAAGTGTATTTTCCGCGTGCAGGTAATGGTAATTCCACGTTAGTAACGAAACTCTGTCGAAATTTTGTTGGTTTTTGTTGGTTCGTGTTTTCGAAGGGGTTCGATTCCGGTATAGGCAACTAAATCGGGGTTGGGTCCTTTCAGCTTGGTATCAGAGCATTAGGTTATAGGTTCTGTAGACTTCTGTAGTCGTTTTTACTAAGGATATTTGAGAATGTACAGCATGTCTGGAATGGTGACCCGACCGGCTGGCGGATAATCATCAATATTCCGGGTGTTGTATACTTTCAAATATTTGAAGTTCCATGATTACGTTCTACTTGTTGTGAACAATGTTTTATTCATTAGGATGCCTCCTTGACGTGCTTTCCGTGTCGGTACGGTTGTGGATCCTATTGAGGATCAATCGACGCGTGATTTGCCAGTGAATTGTGGGTTTGGAAGAGTATTCTGAGTTCAGAGAATTGTGTGGCACGGTTTGCCTGGTTGTGTGTGTATGAGCGTCTACATGTTGCCTCAGAGCTAAGAATTGTGGCAGTTGATGTTTGCCTGAGTCAGATTATTGTATTTGGTGGGCTGATATTGTGTGAGTTCCTGTTGTGACTCCATGACCTACATTCAGAGTGTTGTCTATACGGTAATGGTTTAATCAGGCTACCCAGCATTCAAATGTGGAGTGTTTACCCACCTGAGGCAGAGATGCATTGTTCATATGTTTGTCCCTATTTACATGTGTTATGTAGCTTCAGAGGAAGCAATGCACGAGGTTCGAGATAAGTTTGAACCTGAGCATCAGAGAGAGTCTGACTGTTTTGCCTCGAGATAACCGTGAGGAGCTTAGTGTGCTGCGCTCAGTGGCGAGGCTATTGAGAAGGAAAGGTATACGTGGTTTTCGATGTGATGATTTGAGGAAAGTGGACTTAGTCGAGATTTTGATGAGGTTGAGTTCAGGCACCTCGGGTTCAGTGGCTTCATCAGGCTGTGGCCTTTTCGATTATGTTGAGGGTCATCAGATCAAGCAGAGGATCCGTTTGACGATGGCGGAGATCACAGAGTAGCGGATTTGCTCCTGTAGCATGAGTTTGGGCGATCGTTGGTGATCATATCACGCAGCAGGTGTTGTGGTGATTTGTGTTAGAGGAGCACTCTCAATTGCTATTGTGGTGGCCAGGAGGGTCACGTTGCGAGGGAGCGCCCTCAATCAGCTGTTTTAGCGGTTCGACAGCTCAAAGTTCAGGAGGAGTTCATGATGCTGTTTCTGGAGTGACCAACGCAGCCTTTTAGATGAGTTAATTAGCAATGTCGCTATTGACGTGGGCGGCTTGTTGGGCATGTTGGAGTTCGTGCCATGACCTTGTTTGAGGACAGACTTTTCTCCGAGGTTACTGTTATTTAATATCCATGGTTATTGTACCTGCATTTCCACTTCCGAGGTTTTGGAGAGTGTTGTATCCATCCGGAGGTTGCGAGATCCTTGTTGGAGAATATGGCTTAGTCGCGGATCTGTTATAGCTGGACGTTGTGGTTTTGATGTGACTATGAGTATGGACTTACGGATGACGCATTTGACTGTGTTCGAATGCCTCGAGAAGGAGGTTGTGTTTCGATGACCAGAGTTTTCCCCGAGGTATCGTCTCGCGGTGAGAAGAAAATGTTGTTGTCATGTGTGATTTCAGCAGTGATGGTCAAGCGGATGGTGGAAACGAGTGTGTTGTTTGCTTAACTTATGTTGTGGATACTATGGTTGCTGTACCCGACATTGGTGACATTGAGGTGGTTCCAGAGGTTCTAGGTGTGTTCCGGAGGAGTTACCAGGTGTTCCTCCAGTTCGGGAGACCGACTACACCATTGAGCTTGTACCGGACGCTGGACTCATTTTACTGACGTCTTGTCGTTCGAAGCCAGCGGAGCTGATGGAGCTACAGTTTCGACTCCAGGAGTTGCTGGAGGAGGTTTCAGGAGATTTCATGCGACCCCGCGTATTTGCGTGGTGTGCTCTTGCATTGTTTGTACGGATGTTGGATGGTTCGACGAGGTGGTGCATTAACTACCGGAAACCTGATTCGCTTCAGAGGAGAGTGAGTATCCTCCGCTTCGGATTGACGATTGGTTTGATCAGCTCGCGAGAGCTTCAGTCTTTTCGAAGATTGATTTTGGGTCTGGATACCATCAGTTGAGGTTCGATGAGTCAGTTGTGGCTTGGACGATTTTCGGATCACGGTGCGGACATCAGGAGTTTTTGGTCACGCCGTTTGGTTGACCAATGCCCCGTAGATCTTATGGACTTGATGGACCAGGTGTTCAGACGATTCTGGACGAGGTTGCGGTCATGTTCGTTGGCAACATCCTGATTTACTCCAGGAGTGTGGGCCAGTACCTGAAGCAAATGCGAGCGGTTTTGCGGACTTCGCGAGGTGATTAGCTATTTGTAAAGTTCAGCCAGTGTGAGTTTTGGCTGATTAGCGTGAAGATTTTGGACTGTGTGACACTATCCGAGTGAGTGGCATGGATCCTAACCAGATAGAAGCTGTGTTGATGTGGAGTTGATCTACCGTGGTACCAGAGATCAGGAGTCTCTTGGGTTTGGCAGGCTATTACTGACGGCTTGTGTAGGATTTTCCCGGATTGCCACTCCACTTTCCGGATTGTCGAGGAAGATGTCAAGTTCGAGTGGTTCGATGCACGCGAGGAGAGATACTTACTCATGTAGGATGGTTGACCGTTGCTTCGGTTTTGACCTTACCTGACGATCGTGGTGAGTTTGTGTTCATGGGTTATGGCGATGCATCGAGATTTGGATTTGGTTATGTTTAATGCTGTGCAGCAGAGCGGTGGCTCATGGTTTCAGGCAGTGGGAACCTTATGTAGCTACGTATCCTGTGTATGATATTGGGTGTAGCTGTTCTTGTGTTAGCATCAGAGAGTTGGAGATACTACTGCTATGGCGTGTAGCGCGGTGTAGGACGTACACTGATCACTTGAGTTTCATCCACTTGCATTTTCGGCCAGACTTGGGCTTGAGGCAGTGTAGATGGATGGGGTCAACTAACGATTATGGCTGCACCTTTGAGTTTGTTCGAGAAAGGCTAGAGGTTGTACTTTGATCATCCATCTGGGATGTTGTTGCTGATGCATTCAGTTGGATGTCGGGAGCTTCAGTGTTTCATGTGTGTGTGTGGCTCAGGTTTCCGTGTTAGCCGAGTTGCGAGCTACAGGAGCTGAGTTCGAGTGTGATGATGTTGAAGCTCATTGTTTGGCGTGCATTTGGCGCTAGTGGTGCGGAGATGTGTCCGACACCTCGAGTTTACTACTCGTGACGCAACATGAAGAGCAATATAGCAGTTTGTGTATGCAGATGCCACATTTGTCGACTGGCGATGGCTAGGAGGCAGAGACTTGCCGAGAAGTGTCAGCCATTAGAGATTTTCGGTTAGACGTGGCGATTGTTGCTGTGATTGTGTGTGTTTGTATGCACTTTGGTTTGTGATACCAGTTGTCAGACTATTGTGGACCATTTTATGAACTTAGTACGTTTCCTAGTACTTTTCGAGAAAGATTTCAGTGGCAGGCTGGCATAGCTGTGTTTGACGGAGGTTGTCCATTTATGTGGTTTACCTGTGTTCCAGTTCGCTGACCGAGATAATCAGCTACAACAGAGTGTTGGCAAGCTTTGCAGCGAGCATTGGGAACCAGATTACAAGTTAGTACCGGTTCTTATCCTCAGATTGATGGGCGATCTTTGAGGACTATTCAGACCTTGGAGGGCATATTGTGGACCTCGGTATTGCAGTTCCGGAGGATTTGGGGACCAGCAGTTTTAGTTGTTCGAGATTGCATACAATACCAGTTTGTTGGCTACTATGATTTTGATGTTGCATGATGTCGATTTGAGGTATGATGTTGTACTCCATTGTGTTGGAGCGAGTTTGTTTTGAGCTGACGTTTTATTCTGATTTTGTGGAATGTGCTACCACAGACTGTCGGATTAGTGGAAATGGGCTGATAATTGCTTGAGTTTGATGTTTGAGTTGTGTTGATGTGTGTAGACTGAGTTGTGATTTGCCATGTTGTTTTGATCCGTATGTGGTTATAGGCGAGTTTGTGTTGTGCCGTATAGTTCGGCATTGCCTATAGTATTGGCTTTTGTGTATGTTGTGTTCCGTGTTGCGGAACTATGTTTCAGGTTTATTACGTGTTGTGTACCCTACATGTTCCTTATGCAGGAACACTTGACGATTGTGTAGAGCCAGTTCAGATTTGTGATTTGAGGGTACAGGGATTTCAGCACAGAACAATCTCCTATTGTTGAGTCTGTTATCAGAGTTGTTCAGTTGACGTTATCACTGGAGAGTTGAGCAATATGCAGAGGCAGTGCTCCTACTTTTAGTCGGCAGACTCGGAAATTTCGAGGTCGAAATTTTTTCAATGGGGGTGGATTTGTGACGACCCAGAACAGAATCAGCAGTGAAATCAGTTTAGTTCATGAGGTTATCGCGTAGTCGCAGACTTACGACAGTTATTTGAATCGCTAGGTTTGTTAACGACTAAATCATTGGCCGAGAATTGGAGCTGAATCTCTTCTCGAGAGTCGTTGTACGTGTGATTTCGAGTTCGTGGGCGGTTCCGGATCGTTATTTGGACGACCGAGGAATAAGTTATGAATATTTGAAGTTTTGATATAAATGGTTTTATATGTCGGATTTCTTAGCGACTAAATTACCGAACGAGAATTTGGTTTCGGCTTCTTCACGGAAGTTGTTGAAAATTTAATTTTGAGCTCGTGGGAACTTCCGGAGGATTATTCTGAGGTATGAAGATTAAGTTACGAATATTTCCGATTGTTGATCACTTAATTGGTTAATGTATGTGTTGAGTTGAACAGTTGACTTTTTATCGGGTTTGTCGAAGTGTTTGACTTCGGGTGATAATTTAAGAATACGTCGAGTCGAGTTTGTTGCCGCGAGAATTATCGAAATCAGAATTACGACGAAGAAGTTATGTGTGTTTGAAGTTTGTCGAAAAGATAATGACGAAGTTTCCATTTTGGGAAAGCTATAAATAGTGGGGTTGCTATTTATGGAAAGTCAAAACTGCAATTAAATGTGTTGACCGAGTTGACCGAGTCAACTCGGTGGAGAGAGGAGAGGTGCGACGTGCTCGGCGAGCTCCACGGCGGCGATGGGTTTCCGGCCACCCTAGGGCTCGGCCTAGGGATGGTTTTGCTCGGCGTGGTTCCCTCGTGGTGGTCGGCCACCGTTCACGGCGAGGTGGACGGTGGAGAGAGAAATTTTGGGTGAAAGTTTGGGATTTTTGGGGTGATCCGATTCCGGCCATGTTGAGTTGCAATTTGGACTGGGTTTTGTAGCCCTCATCACCTACAAGCTACCATGTAAGTTTGGTGATCCAATTCATCTTGTACATCGAGAATTTTGGAATTGAAATTTGTGTGAACATTCGGTTTTTCACGAAATTGGACTAATTAGAGTGTGCATTGGCCTTTGTTGCAGTTGTGAAAGTTGCTCAGTGGGTGATTTTGCATGGAATAGGGGTTGCTCCGCCAGGAAAAGTTCAGGTTGGTGGTGGCGCCGCCAGCGGCGGCGATCAACGGTCAAACTTTGACTTTTTGGGGTTTTCGACAAGTTGCATGTCATTTCACTCGAAATCGCGCCCCGATCGCAGTGGGGAGGTTCATTTTTCGAATTGAGCGTCCGAAAGTATAGCGAGGTATTGAGGTGTGATTTTCGGATTTTCGACAGTTTGTCGTAATCGGATTACGTGTTTCCGAGAACGGTGGTTTCTCGTGATTTGATTTGAATTGTCGAGTTATGACTTTGGGATATGAACTTTGTGATTATTCAGGGGTTCGTGATCGTTCGTTTGGCGGGGGACTTTCCGCCGGATCACGGGTTAACGCGAACTGCGTTACGCTAGTCTGTGAGTGGACAAGTTTATATTTTCACAGTTGATTTGCGAGTTCGTGGATTTTATGATTTTCGTGTTTACTTTATACGATGATTGAGATATATGTTATTTTCAGAGGTGTTATTATATGTTTATTGGTGATGGCATTTATTGCATCGATGTACCAGAGTTGAGAGATTCCTCTGGACCAAAGTTGAGAGATTCCTCTGGGCAGGGTTGAGAGATTCCCCTGTATGCCGCCGGGGTTGAGAGATTCCCCTGGCCTATCACTGTCGGGTTGAGCTAGTCACCTGACGTCGGGCTTGAGAGATTCGCCCGACAACCTCCATATATATATGTGTTCCGAACTCGCATTGTTTTATATTGAGTATTTATATAAACTGGTGAAAGGCATATGTTTATTTTCGTCCACTCACTCTAACATTTTTATTTGCCTTTCCCCTGGGCTTTTCGGTTTCCCGTGCCCAGTTTGCAGTTTGGACTCTGGTGTCGCACGTCATGGTCGGAGGCATAGTACTCGAGCTACTTTGTTTCTTCCAGTAGGTTTATTGTTCTACCTACTGTGGTATACTTATATGATTATACATTAGAGGTCGCTCTGAGTATTCTGTTATATATATTATACGATTTTACTCCGGATTTCAGTAAAGTACAGGTATATTTATTGTTTTACTTTACTGTTGATATGTTGAGAAATCCGGATTGGATTGGTGCCCACGGTTTGATTTTTGTGGCATAGGATGAAGTGTATTTTCCGCGTGCAGGTAATGGTAATTCCACGTTAGTAACGAAACTCTGTCGAAATTTTGTTGGTTTTTGTTGGTTCGTGTTTTCGAAGGGGTTCGATTTCGGTTTAGGCAACTAAATCGGGGTTGGGTCCTTTCAAGAATACCACTGAAGAGGAGCCGGTGGATGATGACAAAGACGTCATATACGATTCAGACGATGTAGAGTATGATGATGAGGAGAAATCAAATGATAGTGAGGATGATGATTCAAATGATGATGATTATGAGGATGATCATTATATTAGAAATTTATTTAATTAATGTCACTATATTTATAATTATATTATTTTAAAGAGGTTTATATTATTGCATTAAATTCAAGACATTCGATCTTTCTTTAATTCTCACACATCTAAGGGCTAGCTTAAGCAACCGCACAAGAGAGAATGCCTGCCGGACATGGCATGGTCTTCGATCTCAAAGCATTCTTCTTTTTTAGGGTTTTCAGGAAGAAGGGTTACATCTCACTCTTCTTTTACCTGAAGACTTACCGCATCGATGACTTCGTCGACGTCAAGGTCAATGGTGCCATCAATCTACAAGGGAAGGTACTCGGTTTACATTAATTTGCTTGGCTTTGTACGTAGTCAATTCAATTATTGATCTCAATGGATAAGAGGTTACTAGGTTTACATTTTCTTGGCTTTGTTTGTTATCCGGATTACTTGGACTTCTCTTTAATCAGTTTTCCAGATGATAATTAATTAATTAATTTTTTATTTTTTATTTGATTGAAATCGATCTATATTATTTGCCAAGCGCAATCGAACCACGTTACTAAATTAATTAATGTGTTTCGATACATGTGTTGCTTGAAATATAGATGTTTGAAATTTGAAAAATAAAATAAAAAATCACAATGACCTTTTAGACGACAAACATAATCATTTCGTCGTCTAAGTGTGACTTAGACAACAAACAAACTTATGTTCGTCGGCTAAGTGGCATAACTTAGACGACGCCTATATTATTTCGTCGCCTATGTTAACCCTAAAGCCAAAACCCTGTATCCTAACAACAATCCCTTTATCCAAAACCCTAAACCACTTAGATGACGAAGGTGTTTTGTCATCTAAGTAACAAACTCATGGTCTGTTTTCATCGTCTAAGTGCTACTTATACAACGAAAATGACCTCTTTCGTCATCTAAGTAGGCTTTCATAATAGGATCTCACTTTTGTTTAGAAAGTTTGAAAATCAAATTTACGAAGAATCGTAAATTAATCAACGTACGTAGTTTTCCATTTCGATCAAATTAATTAATCAATTTCGGTTTTATGTATGCTTGACTACACCGATCAAGCCCTTAACGAACTTCATATTGAATGAAATTTCATCTACTTATATATTAAATGGTGAGGAATTTATCTAACAGTTGTTTTTTCTGAATTCGATTTCGTTAACATGGATATACAGACATACAAACACGTACGCTATTCAACATTAGTAGATGACATGGATAACAAGTATTAATTCATCAATCTAGTTGTTAATTAAATTAAATTTCAAGCATATTAAATGTAATATATATATATATAAAGTTTCTACGTATTACAAAATGCACATCACGTTGGTACGATTATTAATATTTATAATCATTTCTATGTTTTAAACTTTGATTTGTCCATATTCACAAAACGTACTGTATTAATCGAAATACCAGACTTTACCGAATTTGCGGCATTTTTTTTCACTATTACATAACCGTAACGATTACATCTTATGTCTAATTTCTCCGTAGTTTTAAGCATTTAGAAAGAAAAAAATATCTCAAAATTTTTTAAATAAAACATCACTTAGACGACGAAACTACATCGTTTCATCGTTTAAGTGACTTCTTAGGCGACGAAACCCGTATTTTTGTCGCCTAACACCAAAAATTTGGCAGTTCATTTTTTAATTTTTTGGGGCACGTTTAAAAACGACTTAGACGACAAAAGTTGTTGATTTCGTCGCCTAAGTCGCTAGATATATTCACAAATTTGGAAACATATCGATCTTATTTTACTATCTCTATCTCTCCATCCTCTCTCCCAATCTCGCTCCCACCAAACCCTAGCCGCCCCCTAAAATCCTACTGCAGCCACCTCTTGCTCACCACCGCCGCCTCCTTCTCTCCCTCGGTAGCCTCTCTCTCCCTTGGGCCTCATCCCCGGCCGTTGGACTCACTGCCTCTCTCTCTCCCTCCTCGAATCCCACTCGCCACTGCCACCTCCCTCTTTTTTCTCCATTGCATCCCCGCCACTGTTCTCCGACCCAGAAGTTTCCTAGCGGTATCTCTCTCTCTCTCTCTCTCTCTCTCTCACTATATATATAAATATATATATATATTTAATATTTGATTTAATTTGATGAATATATATATATATATTGTTATATGGATTAATTGATATATTTTGATATATAGATATATGGACATATTAATTTGATATATTGGATATATTTGTGAAATTTGGATAAATTGGATATATTTGTGAAATTTGGATAAATTTGTGAAATTGGGATAAATTGGATAAATTTGGATAAATTTGTGAAATTTGGATAAATTGGATAAATTTGGATAAATTTGTGAAATTTGGATAAATTGGATAAATTTGTGAAATTTGGATAGATTTGTGAAATTTGGATAAATTTGATATATTTATATTTGATGAAATTTGGATGAATTATGATGGCGATGAATATTATATTGTTAATATTTACTTTTTCTAGCTTAATTAAGATGACACCAAGGAAGAGGAGCATGACAGCAGAGAAGGAGGCCGAACTCCAATCCATTGCATAACAAATGGGTTGGAGACAAACCTCAGAGAAAACCGTTTCGGCTCCGGAGACTGGCCCAATCCTTCAACATGAGACGACCTCAGCCTATACGGACGAGCCAAACGCAGCCCGAACATTGGCGCCGTCAGAAGGTCCCGAAGAGTCGATAAATGAATTGATTCTCTACAGTGCCCGACGCAAGGTCAGGAGGCAGCCATCAGACCCGCTCCCTAAAAGAACTCGGGGACTTGGAAAGGGAGCCAAAGGCGAGCGCATAGTGAAGTCGACAGGGAAGAAGATCGAGGTGCCATTCAACGAGTTCACTCGAGGCCCTCTGTCCTCGCAGCTCGGCAAGCTGACCTTGCACAACATCGGCTCAATCATATGGAACAACATCCTTATGGTTGCCCATTCGTGGAAGAAACTGCCCCAAACTAAATAGTTGATGGTGTACCGTGAACTATCGGTAATACTATTTTATTTTTATAATCAATTACAAAGCATAATTGCATAATGTATAGGATTTTAATTTTTTATTCATTTTCCTCTATACATTTTGATGTCGAAGGTAGATCGGAGATGATGGAGCACATCGATGCCATGACCACGAACATCTTTAAGAATTGGAAGTACAACCACCACAAGTATTACCTCAGATACAATGCCTCGTCTGCCCCACAGGAGTTGCAGAATGAGAGGTAAGATGAGTGGCAATGGTTGGTCGAACACTTTGAGTCCGACAAGTATAAGATTTGTCTTCATTTCCTTTAAATTGGCATAATTGAATAATTTTTAATTTTTAACCATTTATTTATTTTTTAATGATTTTTGTTGTGAAACAGACAAGGTCGCAGGCCAACAAGGCAAATCATGACAAGAAGACCGACCACCATTCTTCGGGCTCGAAACAGTTCATCTACATCACAAAGGAGCACATAAATGTGGGTTCGAAGCATTGTTTCCTGGATGCCAGCGGCACCGCTTATGTCAAGCTTGAGGTCGTTAATGAAGCAAGTGAACGCGGCGTAAGTAACTTATCTTTCCTAAATCAATTAACGTTAATCATACTTCCAAAATGTATTGAAATTTAGTATGACATTAATTGCATTTCTATGAAATTGAATTATTAGTTACGTTGCATTAGTTAGGTTGTGCTCTTGAAATATGATTTTGAACTTGAGTTAGGTTATGCTTTAGTTTGTTAAATTATAATTTTCATCTTAAGAAATTCGGATGGAAGTCGGTGCCTACGGTAAATTTGTGCTGTTGGAATTGGTTATTCAAAGTGTCTTCTTTCCTGTAGGTTATTGGTTTCCTCCAATTTTAGGGAAAATTATGGCGAATTTTTTTTACGAATTAATATTTATGTATTGTTCAAATGATTAATTTCAGGTGAGGTTGATAGAAATGACCTAGAAGTAATTGGCGAACACTCAGCTGCAAAACTCGGAGATGCCGCCTGCAGAGCTGCCTCCTCTATCGATGGAGAGCCAGATCGCTATTGGTGATGTTGTTTACGGCTGCTGAGCTGGCAAGGAGGTTCGTGGGTTTGTACGGGCTGTCTAAAGAGATGTATCCCAGTCATCCGCATCATCAACTAGGTGTAGTAGGGAGGATTCTGAGACACTCCAAGCTGCCCTTGAGAAGGTTCGATTGGCACAGGAGTCGGCCGATCGGGCCTGGGAGCAAACGAGATCGATGCAAGGGCAGCTTGACTCGAAAAATAGTAAGATTGTTGCATTCTTCGTGATGTGCAGGAGCATGGGTTGCCTGTTCCTAATGACGAGTGTCGTCTAACCCCAAGGCCCACTCCTAGGCCCAACGACGACGATCTGAGCGGCGGTGAGAGACTCGGCGCCGTGTCTACCCCCGGTTTTATTTCATAGTTTCTTTCATTTGTATTATTTTGATCGATGTACTTACATTTTTTTTATTTAATGAATATTTTATTAAATTAATTAAATTTTAAATTTAAATTTAATTTATAATTGAAAGGACCCAACCCCGATTTAGTTCCCTAAACCAAAATCAAACCCCTTCTGAAAACACGAACCAACAAAAACCATAAAAATTTCGGCAGAGTAATGCTACTAATGCGGAATTGCCATTAACCTGCACCCTGAAAATACACTTCATCTTATGCCACAAAAGCCAAACCGTGGGCACCAATCCCATCCGGATTTCTCAATATCATATCAATAACATAAAGCAGTAAACATAACTGTACTTTATAGAAAATCCGGGGAAAATTACATAAAAACATGTATCAGTAATGTATCAGAGCAACCTCTAGTGTATATATAAAAAAATAAACAACAGTAGGCAAAACAAGAAACCTACTGGAAAAGAAAGATAGCTCGAACAACTAGCCTCCGACCGCGACGTGAGACACCAAAATCTGAACTGCAAACTGGGCACGGAAACCGAAAAACCCAGGGGAAAGACATGAAAACCGTTAGAGTGAGCAGACGAAAATAAATGTCTTTCGCCGAACAATATATGTTATAAAAACATATGCGAGTCAAAATGAGTGAATATGATATAATACACGATGGAGACTCTAACTCCTCGCGCGTACAGAGCATGCATCGTAAAACTCTGCGGGGTCACTCATGGACACGTCCGCGCTAGTACAGTCCGAATCACGGGATCCCAGACCCACACGTGATTCTAGCCAGAAAGGCCTCAGGTCAGAGATCTGCACCCCCCCCCCCCCCCCCCCCGGTAAAGGCCTCGGGTCAGAGGTCACAGCCTCCCCCGGTAAACATCCTCGGGGATCAGCCGGGATGCAAGTGTATCGATACAACAATATATATTGTGACTGTACTCTGTGTAAACCAAATCATAAATAGTTCTATGCAAGTGTATAAAGCATAATGTAAATGCATATACATAATACATAATTATATAAGCATATTTGTCGATGCATAGTCGTAAAACACATGCTTGAATAAATCATAATCGCATATGCATGCTCATGCTCGTAAAATGTGTATTAAAGACTTGCGACTAATCAGTGAAAAGAAATTGTCCACTCACAGGTGACCAAAACGCGCACTCGCGCTAATCACATGGTCCGGTGGAAGATTCCTCGCCCGAAGCACAATCTCGATCCCCTGAATAATCATAAAATATATCTGATCAAAATCACAATTCACAACACTATACCACACCTCGGAAACCAACCGTTCCCGGAAATATATAACACGGTACAAAATAATCGACGAAATTCCCGAAATCTCCACTCAAACCCTCAACTGAAAATTCGGTACCCAAATCAACTCGAAAACCTCAAGGTGATGATCGGGGCGCGAATACGAGCAAAACGACATATAACTCGACACATTTCCAAAAAGTCAACAGTCGTCGGAGCTCCGCCGTTGACCGCCGCCGCCAGCGGCGGCGCGCCGTCAACCGGAGAGATTTTCCGACGGCCAAGCTCCCACAAGGTTCTCCTCAACGAGCCCAACAACTTTCCTAACGGAGTCAACCATCAATTCCGGCGAGGTTGGCCGGAAAACAGCTTTAAACTTCAAAAAGCATAACCGGCCGGAAAACTTCCCGGCTCGATTCTGGCACCGTCGTGCCACCTCAACCCTCCAAACCAAAGAGAAAATGATCACCATCCAAAACCCAACAAAACCCACCAAGAATCCACACTGGAAAGTCGCCTGAGCTCCGCCCCCAAGCAAGGCCGATTCCGGCGAAATTCTAAGAATTTCATCTCCTCCGTTCTCACTCATTCCGGCATCAAATCCAGTAATTCCAAGTTCTAATCAATAGAAAATCAAGTAAGGATTCGAAATATACTAATATCTCGGCCGGAGGTGGTCGGAATCGCGAAATCCGACGGTGACAGCTCAAAGCCCGCGGTGGTTCTCCGGTCAACGCGAAAAGTCAACGGTCAACGCTGGTCAACGCCGGTCAAACTTCCCGAACAGTGTTTTCAACAATTTTTCGATTATTTCCGCTATTTATACTCGCGACTCGGGACGATCGACGGTCCAAAACGGATAACAATCATGATTCGGATAAACTCGATACGAACGGATAAACTCGACGAGATTCCGCAACTTCAAATATTCATATTATATTTCTCGGTCGTCGAAATAATCATCTGGAACCGCCCACAAACTCGAAATCACGTGTACAACAACTCTCGAGAAGAGACTTAACTCAAATTCTCGGCCGATAATTAAGTCGTAATCAAAATCAGTAAATTAATCAATTATCGAAAAACTGTGATTACGCACTAACTCGTGAATTAAGCCAATTACACTACTGATTCTATTCCGAGTCGTCACAATAATTCTGAAACAAAACAAAAAAATTGAACTTATGTGACGAAAGATCCTTGTTTCGTCACCTAAGTCATTCACTAAGACGAGAATGCTTCGTCATCCTTGTTTAAACCCTAGACTATGAACATTGATCTTCGTCATCTAAGTGGTTAGACCTAGACGACAAAGAATAGATCGTCGTGTAAGTGGATTACGTAGACGATGACCACTAGTCATCGTCTAAATGATGACACTTAGATGACGAAAATAAGTTGTCGTCTACGTCGTGATTACTTAGACGATGATTATATATTTTTGTCGTCTAAGATGACTCTTAGACGACAAATTCCTTCATCGTTTAGAGAAAGAATTTTTCGAAATATGTTCCGACGCCTAAGTAGCAACTTAGGCGACGAAACAAAATAGTTTCGTCATCTAAGTACTTAGACGACGATTGTTAGACAATGAACCTTAGGCGATGAAAAAAGCCACTTAGGCGACGAAATTGCGTCATCACCTAAGAGTATTTTTTTGGTAGTAGTCACCAATGGCTTTCTCAAGTCTATCTCAATCAGTAGACGATTCTCGCCAGTATTAAGCAAATGCCATTCATCAAGGTCAACATAAGTACCAATATACCCACCAAGATCTTGTGGTTAACCTAAAGGATCAGCCTTCATGTTAAACTTCATTCAAATTCGGATGATCCCAGAAGGGAAATGGCTAGATCGACTTAAAGATGAACACATAAATAAATGAACCCAGATTTGAGGACGAACGCAAAACTGAATGAAATCAAATCTAAGGATGAACTGGGAGCAGAAATGAACCCAGATCTGGTTTTTAAAACTATGTTGGGACTATAGTGTTGACCTATGTAGAACTTTGGTGATATGTATTTACGTATAAGGGTACTATTGTAATAATCTTCTAAGAACCTAGAGCTAAGGTGTTATATCGGAAGCAAACAAATGTAAGAAAGAACACAGAATTACGTGGTTCATTATCGCGAGTTAGCTATGTCAACGACAGAAGGAGAACAAACTTATTATCTTGAGGAATACCAGATTACAGAATATCACACTAGGTTAACCAACCTAGGATTACAGAATACAAAATATCCACCACACTAGGTTAAGCCTAACCTACAGGATAGAACCAGATTTCATTCATGTCTCTCTTAGCTAATAACCTTGTATATATATAGCCTAACAGAGTCCTGAATACCAGAGGAATCCCAAACCCAAAAGTTTTAGGAATCCTAAACCGGAATGACTGAGGAATCCATATTCCTTACAGAAACCTGAGTAGTAGTCCTGCTCCCCAAGGACTTCTAACTTTCCTTGCCAAAGACTACTCGCCAAAGACTCTCTCGCCAGAGACTCTTACTCGCGAAACCCTCTCACCAAAGACGTCTGTCTTAGCGAGACCTGATTCAAGGCATATTCTAGCAAACCTCCACCTTGACTTGAATCCTCTCCCAGATAACCAGATGTACCACAACAGTCCTAGATGTACCAGAATCTTCTCTGCCCTAGATGTTGTTCCTCTAAAGACGAACCCAGATGTTGCCTTCTCTCAGAAAAGGACCCAGATGTTGCCCCCAACGGGCAACTAACAGCTTCTGACATTCAGCAAGTCCAAACAATGTTGGAACTTGCTATGCGAAATCGGCTTGGTGAACATATCTGCTGGATTATCAGCAGTACCCACCTTGTTCACCCTGATTCTCTTCTCACTTCTTAGGAAATGATACCTGACATCGATGTGCTTAGTCCTCTCATGATGAACTTGATCATTGGCTAAAGAGATTGCACTTAGACTATCACAATACACTATAGCCTAATCGTGATGTAGACCCAAGTCACTAACCAGTCCTTTTAACCAGATTCCCTCATTGGCTGCCTCTATCAATGCCATGTACTCTGCTTCAGTAGTAGACAAAGTTACTGAAGGCTGCAGAGTAGCTTTCCAACTAACAACAGACCCACCAAGAGTGAAAACATAACCAGTCATAGATTTTCTAGTGTCAACATCTCCAGCATAATCTGAATCTGAATAACCAGTTACTAAACACCCTATATCACCTCCATAAATGAGACCAACCTTAGACGTTCCTCTAAGGTAACGAAAGATCCTCTTCACAGCTTGCCAATGCTCCTTTCCAGGCTCACCCATAAACCTACTGACAACACTGACAGCATGTGTAAGATCTAGTCTAGTGCAGACCATAGCATACATCAAGCTTCCTACTGTACTACCATAGGGAACTTGAGACATGCACTCCTTCTCATGAGCATATTTAGGTGTAAACGCAGTAGACAAATGAATGTTTGTTGCACTTGGAGTATCTAAGAATTTTGCTGTAGACATGCCAAACCTTGACAATATCTTCTGAATATAATCCTTCTTTGATAAGAAGAGTCTTCTGACTCATATCCCGATAGATCTCCATTCCCAGAATTTTCATGGCTGTACCCAAATCTTTCATCTCAAACTCAGCACTGAGAAGATCCTTCAACTTCTGAATCTCTGACTTGTCCTTTGCAGCTATCAACATATCGTCTACATACAGGAACAAATAAATGAGAGACTCGTTTGAAACCTTGTTGTAGTATACAAAACAATCATACAAACTCCTGGTGTAGCCAATCTCCATCATATAGTTGTCAAACCTCTTATACCACTGCCTCAGTGACTGTTTTAGTCCATACAAAGATTTCTTCAACTTACAAACATAATCTTCCTTTCAACGAACTTGGAAACCCTCTAGATGAGTCATGTATATCTCCTCCTCCAACTCTCCATGTAGAAAAGCTGTTTTCACATCTAGTTGCTCAAGTTTCAGATCCTGATGTGCGACTATGGCTAGTAGCACTCTGATAGATGTATGTCTGACCACTGGCAAGAAAATCTCATTGTAGTCTACACCTTCCTTCTGATGAAACCCTCTTGCAACCAGCCGAGCTTTATACTTGATACCCTCAGCAGGTGACATCCCTTCCCTCTTCTTGAAAATCCATTTGCAAGTAATAACCTTTCTCTCTCGAGGTCGCTTGGCCAATTCCTAAGTCTGATTCTTGTGAAGTGATTCCATCTCGTCTCCCATTGTAGCAAGCCATTGGGCAAACTTAGTACATGTAATTGCTTCTTTATAGGTAGACGGCTCGCTGGGATCCACCTCTTCAGCAACCTGAAGTGCATAAGCCACCATATCCTCAAAACCATACCTCATGGGTGGCTTCACAAAATTTGCTCTCCTAGGCCGACCAGGAGCCAAACTGTGCTGGTTAACTACTAATGACTTTGTTCCTGGCGAGTGTTGATCTTCTTGCTGTGGTTCACTCTCATCTTGAGTGACTTGCTACTCCACCTGTTTCTCAACACTACCATTCTCTGATACAACTATGGACTTCACCGTAGGGTTAAACATAGAATTTTCATCAAAGACTACATTTTTACAGATTATAACCCTCCTTTTAGATGGAGACCAGATCCTATACCCTTTAACTCCATCCCTACAGCCTACAAATACGCCATTCTAGCTCTTGGTTCAAGTTTACCATTACTTACATGATAATAAACAGTGCAGCCAAAAGCTCTCAGATTTGAGTAATCAGCAGATTTTCCATACCACATCTCAAGAGGGGTCTTGAGATGTATACTAGTGTGAGGTCCATGATTTATCAGAAAATAAGCTGTACTAAGAGCATTCGCACCGGGAATGGTGGTGCTCGAGCAGGAGGTAGGACCAACACCAGTGGTGCTCGAGCAGATTAAAGGTGAAGATGCAGCGGGATGAAGCAAGGAGACCAGTCGTTGACTTACGCCTTGCTCGAGCATAAGGTCACCCAGATATTGCTCGGGCTGTTGCTTGAGCTGTTCGGCATCGTCGGTCCTACCTCTTGCTCGAGTACCACCCTTCCGCGGTGTATATGCTCTAACAGCTTCTGCCTAGAACCTCTTCTCTAGTCCAGCATTAGGGAGCATGCACCTAGCTCTCTCCAGAAGTGTCTGATTCATCCGTTCTGCCATACCATTCTGCTATGGTGTGTCCATGACTGTATGATGCCTAACAATCCCTATATTCCTGCATAACTCATTAAAATCAAAACAGCATAATTCCAGACCATTATCAGTTCGCAGCCTTTTGATCTTCTTCCCAGTTTGATTTTCAACCAACGCCTTCCATTGCTTGAAGTTCTTAAAAGCGTCACTTTTATACTTCATCATAATCACCCAAGTCATTCTTGAGAAATCATCAATCATCGACAAAAAATATCTGTGACCTCCTAAAGACTCAACGCAAGACGGACCCCAACAGCTTGAATGGATGTAATCAAGTGTGCCTTTTGTCTTGTGAATTACTTTAGGAAACTTACTGCGATGTAATTTCCCGAACACACAATGTTCACAAAATCTAAGGTCCTTTACCTTGTGGCCAGCAAGAAGATCTTCTTTAGCCAGAACTTGCATCCATCGTTCACTCATATGACCTAGTCTCATGTGCCATAGCTTGGTCATATCCTCCTTGTGAACCTTCGATGATGCAACAGCAGCAGAACCTGACAGCGTAGAACCTTGTAGAATATACAAAGTCCCCCGCTTGACACCTTTCAGAACCACATTAGAACCCTTGCAGACACGTAGAACTCCGCCTTCTTCTTTAAAACTGAACCCCTTGTTATCCAAATAACTCAGCGATGTCAGATTCTTAGTCATGCGTGGAACATGCCTAACCTTGTTCAATGTAAAAAATTTACCATCATGTGTCCGCATTTTAATTGAGCCCATTCTAACCACTTTGCAAGCAACACTGTTGGCCATAGAAACATTGCCTCCATTTACCTGCACATAGGTTGTGAACCACTCCCTGTGCGGACTTATAAGATAAGATGCCCCGGAATCTAGAACTCACACATCAATGTGTTGTGCATGTTCATCAGCAACTAGGGCAGTATCCTCTTCTGAATTGGTGTCATCTTCTGCTACAGCAGCAATACCTGATGGTTTCTCCTACTACTTCCTCTTTGGACATTCCTTTTTCCAATGTCCCCTCTCTTTACAGTAGTTACAGACAACGTTGGATTTAGGACCCTTGAAACCTGGCTTATTGAATTTCTTCTTATCTGAGTTTCCCTGTCCTTTACTTCCATTGACTACTAACCAAGCAACCTGATTATCTGAAACTGTACCAGTCGCCTTATGGTGCAATTCTCTGGTATGAATAGATGATCTAACCTCCTCAAGAGTCACCGTATCTCTCCCAACCATAAAATTGCACAAAATTCTCATATGATAACAATAAAGATACCAATATAATTAGGGCAGCATCCTCATCATCGATTTTAACATCGATATTACACAACTCTAACAGAATTGTGTTAAGCTGATCCAAATGATCTCTTAGAGGCGCACCCTCTTGTATACGCAGACTAAACAGACGTTGCTTCAGAAGCAACTTGTTAGTTAAAGACTTCGTCATGTATAAACTCTCAAGCTTCAACCACAGACCAGATGCAGATTCCTCTTATGCGATTTCGGTGATGATATCATCTGCAAGACACAACAAGATTGTCGAGTATGCCTTCTCCTCCAGACTGGCCATCTCAGCGGACTCGGGACCTACTGCCTTCTTATAAGCGGCGCCCACAACCCTTGTTGCTTTAACAAGGCACGCATCTTGATCTGCCATAAGCTGAAACTGTTCCTTCCCGTGAATTTGTCAATCTTCACATTCACCCCAGACATCCTGAGGCGAAGCTCTGATACCAGTTTGTTATAGCGGAAGCAAACGAATGTAAGAAAGAACACAGATTTACGTGGTTCACTAACGCGAGTTAGCTACGTCCACGGAAAAAGGAGAACAGACTTATTATCTTGAGGAATACCAGATTACATAATATCACACTAGGTTAACCAACCTAGGATTACAGAATACAGAATATCTACCACACTAGGTTAAAAGCCTAACCTATAGGATAGAACTAGATTTCATTCACGCTTCTCTTAGCTAATAACATTGTATATATATATAGCCTAACAGAGTCCTGAATACCAGAGGAATCCCAAACCCAAATGTTCAAGGAATCCTAAACTGGAATGACTAAGGAATCCCCATTCCTTACAGAAACCTTAGTAGTCCTGCTCGCCAAGGACTTCTAACTTTCCTCACCAATGACTGCTCGCCAAAGACTCTCTCACCAGAGACTCTTACTCGCGAAACCATCTCGCCAAAGACGTCTGTCATAGCGAGACCTAATTCAAGGCATATTCTAACATAAGGATATATAGAGATAGCCTCCATGTGTAGAACTATCTATAAAATGAATGAAATGTCTATCTTTTAATTCCTTAATTTTCTTGGAATTATTCCCTTCCTGTTATCTGATCCTATCAACTGGTAGGCACGACGCGTGACCTACTAAACAAATTCGATGGCTACATTTCAGCAATCTGCTGGTTGGCACGATGATTTCATGGCGAAAATGGAGGAGATTCGTCGAACCACAAAGGAGCTCTGAATGCGATTTTCAACGGTTGCAATAGCTCCAGCTACTGGTCCCTGGTACCCACCTGAGGATCCAGAACTTCCCAAACCATGGTGGGGTCTTATAGATAATTCATCGGGTTCTCTATATTAGAGCATCCGCACCCATGAGCAGAGCAAGAAGCAAAGCAAGAGCGTATTTTGCTTCAAGAAAAATACATCCAAGATTTGCTCAAGCAAATCAAGTTTTGCACACACCCATTCACTATTTGCTTCAAGCAAATCAGCTTTGTCATGTTGTGAAATGTTTAAAAATGATTTACTGGATAGATTTACCACCAATAATAATGTGACACGTGTGTTTATCAATAGTAATTGTACAAGATTTCTGAAAAGATTTCTGGCTAATTAAAAATTGACACGTGTCATCGCCATGTGTCATTGTCAGTAAAATAATTGGACTAGATTTTCGATGAGATTTTTGACCAATGCCGATCCGACATGTGTCGCTACGAGATATCGTCGTTGACCAAATAATTCAACCAGATATCCGGTAAGATTTTCGACCAATTACGATACGACACCTGTCACTGCGCGATAGCGTCGTCGACAAAATAATTGAACCAGATTTTCGGTAAGATTTTCGACCAATTACGATACGACACGTGTGTTCATGTTTAACGATCGGATTATCTATAATAGCCTATAAAATGTTCATCTTTCACTCATACTTGACTCACACCATTTACAAGAATCCGAGTAGATAACTCATCTCTCTAAACACTTAGCAACATTTCCTTGTTCATCACTCTGATGGATCCTTTCAGCTTCCCCAATTTTTTCAGGCGGAGACAACGTCAACAAGAAGAGGATGACTATATGGAGCAATCATTCATCAATCAGGTGGTCATGGCGGAAGCACAAGATGACGATGAACCCTCACGACCGAGCGGTTCACGTCGCGGTAAAAAACTGAGTCATCCACGACAGAGGCTTTCTAGGGGGCGCAATCTCATGGCTGATTACTTCATCGAACGTCCCAACTTCGAGGCGGCAAAGTTTCGTCGGCGGTATAGGATGAGCAGAAACCGATTCAACATTATCATGACAGATCTCTGCAACTACGACCAATCTTGGCATCAAAGACCAGACGTGATTGGATTGCTAGGGCTTCTTCCCGAACAAAAGCTAACTGGTGCTCTGCGAATGTTGGCGTATGGGGCGGCCACAAGTCAGTGCACAAAAATTACAAGGATGAGGGAATCGACTACCCTGGAATGCATGAAGGATTTTTGCATCCAAGTGTATCAAATATATGGTCCAAAATACCTCCGCATTCCAACATCGGCAGACCTCACGCGACTCCTAGCTAAAGGCCAACGCCAAGGATTTCCAGGCATGATTGGAAGTATCGACTGCATGCACTGGGAGTGGAAGAACTGCCCAACCGCCTATCAAGGGGCGTACTCAGGTCGAAAGGGTCGCCCAACTATTATTCTGGAAGCGGTGGCCTCGTATGATACGTGGATATGGCACAGCTTCTTCGAGTGTCTTGGAGCCAAAAATGACATTAACGTGCTCCACCTATCAAATGTGTTTTCAGAGGTCCTTGCAGGAAGAGGCCCAACTGCCGTCTATAAAGTCCATGGAGAGAGATACAACTACGCTTATTATTTGGCTGACGGAATATATCCAAGGTACTCTACATTCGTCAAAACTATTTCTAATCCCCAGACGCCGCAAGATAAACTCTTCGCAAAGAAACAAGAGGCATATCGGAAAGATGTGGAGAGGGCATTTGGCATCTTGCAATCTCGATGGGAAATTATTCGTCATAGTTGTACATTGCACCAAAAATCGGTAATGACTACCATCATGTTAGCTTGCATCATATTACATAACATGATTGTTGAGGAAGAGTACGTGGAGGATGGGGATGAGGATGAGGATGAAGAAGACGTGCAAAATCCATCGAGGGCTTTCCGGGTTTATGATGGGCCGGTGGATGAACAAGGGAATCGAATTCCTTTTGAACCAACTGGTAGAGATGGAGCCAATATACAACGGTTTCACGACCGTGTTGCCGATCTTGAATCTGGTTACATCCATAGAGAGCTTCAGAAGGACTTGGTGAAACACAATTGGAGGTTGGAAACCGGCGAGATACTCTAAATATTATCCTAAAAATGTGTGTTTAATTATTAAGCTTGTGTTTAATTTTAGTTTAATTTTTGTATGTGTGTTTAATTATTAAGCTTGTGTTTTAATTTAATGTGTATTTGAATTTCATCTTAATAAGCAAATTGCATCTTTATTTCTTGAAAATTTAAATTACATAAAATGATGAGCCAAACCCAGATTTATTCTTAGTACAATACTATAACTACTATGGAAAGAGCACGCGACTTGGGTGATAACAATCCGAATATGTTTCATCGATAGGTTGATCTTGACTATGTTCTCCTTCATTAAGGATGGCTAATTTCCTCTTTGTAAAATATCTTTTTGAGATTGGGGTTATTGCCTCCAAATCCATTGTCATGATCCTCGTTTCCTCCTCTTGTTTTTTCAATCGTAACTCTTCATCCGCCCTTGCTTCATTCCGCCTTTGAATTTCTTTGTACTCCGCGTAATAATTAAGCTCACTTTCATTATGTGTTATCCTCTTGGATTGCCACGATGCTTGGTCACTAGCAATGGTATGCAAAACCTCAACTCGTTGCTCAATAGGAGTCTTACCTTGTTTCTTTTGTCGCCTCGCTTCCTTTGTCGCCTTCGTTCCCATTGGTTTAGGCGGACTCGAGGGAGCGGCCACGTTGCTTTGAGGTGTCTCATTCACTTCTTCGTCATCCAAATTAATGGTTGGAGATGATTCGGCAGCGGAAGGAGTAGGTTGATAATTACTTGCATATGGAGATGGAGTACTTGGTAGCACCGAAATGAAATATGGATGATTCTTAACCACTTCCCAACATTCAAAGTGTGTAAACACTTTCTTCTTTTCCTTATAGTAACATGATTGAGCTTGCTTGACCTAATAAAATAATTATATTAGCTATTTCACCAATAATGCTACATATTTTATTCAAATTAAATATATAAATTATGCTACAAAAAATAATGTATGCTACACAAAACTAATGCTACATAATTTAATTCATCATTATGCTACAATAAAATTAATATAATGTATGCTACAAAAAAATAAACTTACTTCATCCATTAGCGAAGTTCCGCTAGCTATACGTTGTCGTGCCGTATACAAACATACGCCCCATTTTTGTAAGAGTAGCTTGAACTTGTTGTAGTGAGACGCAAGCGCAATTCGGGTCCTCGGCTCCTTCAGAAGATTCTCACCTTATGTTGGCTTCCAATTTTTCACATAATCGGCATGAATTGTCTCCTACAATTTCTCTCTCTTTTGTTTATTGTCATCGTATTCATCAACGCTATGAAGCATAAAAGAGATGCACATTTGTAAATCTTCGAAAGGAAGCCAATGTGTGCCCATTTTTTGGAATAAAAACTAAACAAAGTGAGAGAGAGCAAGAGAAGATGGAGAGAGATGTGTAATTTGTTATGGAGCAAATTGGTGTGAGTTGATAAAAAATTGAAGTTGTATTTATAGGCAAAATTTTGGGGAAGTTTTGGAAATTTTGGAAATTTTCTAGGTATTTTTTGGAGCTTATTCCCGTTGGTGCTGGTCTGATTCTACAGTGACTGTTGTGTTTGAATTCTGACCATTAGATGAAGCTTGATATTCAAAATGGAAGGCCTGGATTAAGTGTACCGTTGTGAAAGGACCCAACCCCAATTTAGCACCCTAAATCGGAATCAAACCCTTTCAAAAACACGAACCAACAAAAATCATAGAAATTTCGGCAAAGTTTCGTTACTAACGTGGAATTACCATTACCTGCACGCGAAAAATACACTTCATCCTATGCCACAAAAATCAAACTGTGGGCACCAATCCCATCCGGATTTCTCAATATATCAACAGTAATGTAAAATAATTATATCTGTACTTTACTGAAATCCGGAGTAAAATCGTATAATATATACAACAAAATACTCAGAGCGACCTCTAATGTATAATCATATAAGCATATCACAGTAGGTAGAACAATAAACCTACTGGAAGAAACAAGGTAGCTCGAGCACTATGTCTCCGACCACGACGTGCGACACCAGAGTCCGAACTGCAAACTGGGCACGAAAACCGAAAAGCCCAGGGGAAAGACATAAAAACTGTTAGAGTGAGTGGACGAAAAGATAAATGTCTTTCTCCGGATAATATACAAGTTATAAAATATATGCGAGTCTAGATGCATAAATAAAGAAATGGTACACGAGGGAGACTCTAACTCCTCACGCGTACAGAGCATGCATAAAAATCTCATGGGGTCACTCGTGGACACAACCGTGCTAGTACAGTCTGAATCACGGGGTCCTTAGTCCACACGTGATTCTAGCCAGAAAGGCCTCGGTTCCGGGGAAACGCCCATCGCCGGTCAGGTCGGGGTAACGCCCCTCCTGGTAGGCCTACCATCGGGGATCAGCCGAGAGGCAAGTGTATCGATACAACAACGTAACTCAGACTGTACTCTGTGTAAATCAAATCATAAATAGTTCGATGCAAATGCATGAAACAACATATAAGTGCATATACGTAATATATACTGGTATAAGCATAATCGTATAACACATGCTCATATAAATCAAAATCACGTATGCATGCTCAAGTTCGTAAAACGTGTAATAAGACTCGCAAACAATCCGTGAAAAGAAATTGTCCACTCACAGACTAGCGTAACGCAGTTCGCGTTAACCCGTGATCCGGCGGAAAGTCCCTCGCCAAACAAACGATCACGAACCCCTGAATAATCACAAAATCCATTACTCAAAATCATAATTCGACAATTCAAGACAAATCACGAGAAGCCACCGTTCTCGGAAACACGTAATTCAATGTCGACGAATCGTCGAAAATCCGATATTTACACCTCAATACCTCGCTGTACTTTCGGATGCTCAAATCGAGAAACGAACCTCCCCACTGCGATCGGGGCGCGATTTCGAGTGAAATGACATGCAAGTTGTCGAAAACCCCAAAAGTCAAACTGTTGACCGCCGTTGACCGCCGCCGGCTGCGGCGGCGCCACCAACTTGAACTTTTCCTGGCGGAGCAGCCCCTATTCCATGCAAAATCACCCACTGAGCAACTTTCACAACTGCATCGAAGGCCAATTCTCACTCTAACCATGTCAATTTCATGGAAAACCGAATGTTCACACAAATTTCAAATCCAAAGTTCTCCATATACAAGATGAATTGGAACACCAAACTTACATGGTAGCTTCATGGTGATGAGGGCTACAAAACCCAGTCCTATTTGTAGCTCAATTTGGTCGGAATCGAATCGCCCCAAAACCCCCAATTTTTCACAAACTTCCGGCGTCCCACGCCGTGAAGGGAGGCCGGAAACGAGACCGGGACATCAGGACGAGTTGAATGGGACCGGAGTTGAGCACGGAGGTGGCTAGAATCCTCACGCCGCCGTGGAGCTCACCGTGGACCGTCGAACCTTCTCCTCCACCTCGATCAAACCGAGTTGACCAGTCAACTCCCATTATGGCAAGGTTTGACTTGCCCAAACAGGTAACCTTCTATATATAGACCTTCCCAAAATGGAAACCAACAAACACACTTTTCGGCAAACTTCAAATACCCGTAACTTTCTCGTCGTAATTCCGATTCCGATAATTCTCGCGGCAACAAACTCGACTCGACATGTTCTTCAATTATCACCCAAAGTCAAACACATTGACCAATCGGATGAAAAGTCAACGGTTCAACCCAAACATATACTTAAACCGACTGAATAATCAACAATCGGAAATATTCACAACTTAATCTTCGTAACTCAGAATAATGCTCCGGAAGTTCCCACAAGCTTGAAATTAAATTCTCAACAACTTTCGTGAAGAATTCGAAATCAAATTCCCATCCGGTAATTTAGTCGTTAAGAGAGCCACCTTTATAAACCGATTACGTCGAAACTTCAAATATTCATAACTTATTCCTCGGTCGTACAAATAACGATCCAGAACTGCCCACGAACTCGAAATCACACGTACAACAACTCTCGAGAAGAGACTCAGCTTCAATTCTCGGCCAATGTTTTAGTCGTTATCAAGTCTGGCGATTCAAACATCTGTCGAAACTCTGCGACTACGCGCAAGTTCGTAGATTAAGCTGATTCCTCTGCTGATTCTGTTCTGGGTCGTCACACGTTGGGATTTGATTTTACAGCTCGGTAAGCCATGTGGCACGATCTGATTCGCGAGTAAATTTTTTTTAACTTTTGAATGTACACGCGCCAGACAGAAGAAGAAAAAAACAGAACGTGCCTTACGTCATCCATCGGCCGTGGACTCCGCCAGGCGGTCGATCAAAAGCCCGAGCAACTTTAGCTCGAGCGATCGCTTAAGCCAAAAGTCAACGAGCAGCCGTCGTGGGCTTTCCTCCCGGTGCGTCGACGATTCGGCTTTGGGCGAGTAAAACGGCGCTGGCCCCTCCACGTGCTCGAGCAAGACATCTCCGACTGCTCGCCGGTGTGGATGCTCTTACTGGAACCTCGACACTAACGTTACCCCCTACCAAAAAGTAGAGTTTTCTTCATTTCTTTCCGCTGAATTTCAACGTTACTATCTATCATCGCCCACCCACCCTTCTCCTCCGCATATACTGTCCACTATTCACCCACTCCCTCACTAACCCACCCTCAATTGTGGAGCCCTTCACCTCATCTTCTGCCACCCTCCGTCGTTACTCACCATAACTACACCTATTTGGATTCTCTCTATTCTCTGCGATATTTATACGACCACCCACAACCATATGTAGACCTTTCCTCAACCTACCCAGTCACTCCACCGAACTCTTCTCTTTACTCCTACAGTAAGGAAGATGCAGCTTCAGTCGATTCGGTCAAACCGAGTCCTTCGAAAATGGTCACCCATGACAATGAAGAGGAAACGCTCGCCAATTCGACCTGGGCAACACCTATCTCATGTCGACCCAGTTGAGCAGATCCCCTCAGTAATATCTGACCCAGTTGCGGGAACTGTTTCCCTTCCAACAATGAGGGTTACAACTGTGGATGTGCGACAAGACGATACTCGTGCTGATGCGGACGAGCATATTCATGACAAGGGTGAGAAGCTTCTTATGTCCGGTGAGAATTTGGTTGTGCCAATTGCAGATAGTCTAATTGTCTCAGTGTGGAGTGTTGCAGATGTGGTTGTACAAAAAGATTTCGATTCTCCGGTAACACTCGTACCTGTCAAGTGTGAAAAGCTCACATTGTCGAGTGATACATACTTCATTAAGGCCCCTCAGTCAAAGATTAACAGAGAAGTCATCTCAAATGGTTATTTGGATAACAATGGAGACATGGCCACTGTGCTGATGAACTTTCAGGAACCATTGGTGGCCGTCACATCAAATTTTTGTGTCCTGTCTGCTGCTTCTTTGGATTGAATCTTGGAACCGGGTGATTCGATGCATAAGGATGATATCGGTGATCCTCTGCTTGATTCAGGAGTGCAATCAACTGATATTGGAGTTAATGCTGATATTAGAGCCACAAGCTTACCTCAAGTTTGTGGTCTATTCCAGGCAGATTTACTCGAGATTCCTCTAGTTCTGTCTGCCGAGTCCACTGAGCATTTGATTTCTGTTCTTGCACCCATACCTGCAGGTATTGTAGTGCAGCAAGACTTTGAGTCTACTACATTGGGAAATGGCGAGTCCGTGATTTCGGAGAACAAGCAACTAAATGTGATAGATAATGATAAGAAATTAAATGAGACACTTTATCTCGAGAGTCATAGTTTGTATCTTCTTACATATTCAAATGGTCCGCCACACTCTCTCAAATATGAAGAGCTAGGGACTTTGAATAATGGAGAATTGTCCTTGAATGGATTTTGGGATGCTTCTAGAGAACTGACCACCGAGCATTTACCACTTAAGGTACATCATTCTTTGTTTGATAATTCTCACTTCGCAAAAGCTGCATGTACGCTTACTTATGATGGTATTGCTAAAACTCTACTATGATATGAGGGCTACTTTTGATTCTCTAAGTGCATTCGTCATGTGTCAAGATGACTCCTTGCTGTAATATGATTGTACTTGGATGAGCTTAGCTGTTATTGGTTGGTGTGAGAATGTTCAAAAGATTGCTGCAATGAATCAAGTTATGTTTGTTGAAAGTTTTAAACCATTACAGTTAGACATGGTTATGGGAGTGTCCATAGACAAGACCTCTCTTAGCATTCCTACATTACCGGATTGGAGGGTCAGAATAACCAAGGTGTTTTCTAGTAGCAACTGGGGTTCTGAATATGGTCTGCCACCTGTGAGTTTGATGAGTAATGTCGAAAAGCTCTTGCTTGAATTTTCTGGCAAGGATACTGTACCATGTTTTTCAAATGTGGCTGTAGCTCTTTCTCTTGTAAAGCAATTTGAGACCATTGTGCAGTATATATGTTTTCCCTGAGGTTGTCAACTTGATCTGCTTGTGCCAGCTTTGACTACTATTGTTAATGCCTCTACTGCTTCTCTATATCATGATATAATTATGAAAGTACTCATGGTGATGTTGCGCCATTGTAATGGTTCAATTTTTCACCCTATTCTAGTGCCATGTAATGTGTATTTTGCGGTGATAGGACATGATCCGCATTCACTCAAAATGGACAACTGCTGCATTTTGTTTTATAGTGAGGATCAAGCTCTTTTGTGGAGGATGTTTGCAACAGAGATTTTGCCGTTCCAAGCTATTGTGTAATACTTTCACTTGGTACAAAGACCCCTGGCATTGCTTCTATAGATGACAATGTCTCTAGACCTTTAATTGGAGCTGATCATGTGCAGAGAAATAGAGCTATACTTTCACTTGGTACTAATATTGTGCTACTGTTATCTTACCGACTTGGGTATATTTGTGTATGCTGGCAATGCAAGTTCCGTACTTAATGGATTACCATCACAAGGCTCTACATAGCTTTTCACCCATCGTTGACCTTTTTTGGCCAGCCCCGTGTATCTCTCTCACTACTCTCGAGCTACAGGGTTGTAAAGATGGCAGCATGATAATCATTAGTGTTTATTCTCAAGACTTCTTCATATATCTACTTGAGAAAGTTGAGATACCTCCAAAGCATTCATATGAGACTATTGTAGCTGTTATACGACAGGTGATATTTTTATGCTCAATCAAACTCCTTAATTAATTAAAAAGATTATTGGCCAAACCAGAAAAGAACAAAGAAAAAAATCCAAAAGATATAATCAAATGAATTGCACACGGATGTTTTTATAAAATTATTTTAATCATATAAATCAGCATTGATGGGGAGGTCTAGGGATGACAAAATAACCCGAACTCGCCCAAACCGAACTTGACCGAACCCGATTTTTAAGGTAAATAATGGGTATCGAGTATTTACCGACCTGAACCTGACTCAAATGATGGCGGGTTCAAGTCGGGTACGGATATGCATCTACCGAATCCGAACCCGACCCGCCTATTTTTTAACATTTACTTATTATATTTTATCATTTATATCTAATTTATATATTTTAAATATTTTTTTGTAGAATAGTAACATTTATAATACTACTTTTATATATTTTTTATTCAGGGAAATGGGTCGGAGTCGAGTAGTATATATCCGACGGGTCGGGAATTTTTCAAGTTCAGTCAGACAGATTAATTTCGGGTTCGGGTTTGAGTTCGGTTAGCCAAACCTGGGCCTGACCCTATCCGTTGCCATCCCTAGGGAGGTCAGACAAATCAGGCACCCACAATTAATTGCACACTGAAACCTATTGGGATGGGGCATTCCTGCCCCCAACAAACTATACGACAAAAACATCTGTAGCTGCGGTGTAGCGAATGCCTTTTCCACACTGATTCCCGTGTCAATTGGTGTTATTCCATACTGTTAAAAATCAGTAGCAATTGACTTTTTTGCTAGTAGTGCACGTTTGGAGACGTATTTAGGATGATCAGTTGCTAGGGAGTTTGTGTTTGAATGATGTGCGCGATGTAGCATGTGCTCAAGTCGTTTGAGGCTGCCTAACGGGTGACAACTGCGCTAGGGATTTTTTGGGCCCAAAGGGAGTTTAAGTCCTCAAGTAGCCAATGCCTCTAGGTCGATGACCGCGTTAGGAGACATCCCATCTAGGATGATCAATCGCTAGGGCAATGGACTTTGGGCACCACCTGCGTAGGTAAGCTGATTGCGCTAAGGGAAAAAGTGCTCTTGAAAAGAGGGGTGCAGTCCCCTAGTATGCTATGGGACGTAGTATGTCTGGCTCCATCGAATGAAAAGATGTTTACCTTGATGGCGCCTTATTGCAGTAGCAAACCTTGTGCTAGGTGAGTTGGAGTCAAGAACATGTGTGCGAGTTGTCCGTGGTGACGTTAAGCGCCTTATCGATTTACGTGTCACTAAGCTGAGAGCTAGGCTAGTAATACATGTTTGTCCGATGAGTCTGGGTAATTGAGCGTTTTGCCATTTTGTGGAGTGCGCATGGGGAACTCATTGAACTGTAGCACTGCCCGTTGTAGGCGGAAGCGTAGATGAATTTGTTGAACCCTAGCGCTACCCATTGTAGGCGGAGGCGCACGTAAATTTTTCGAACCATAGCATTGCCCATTATACGCAGACATGGAGTCCCTTGTCACGTTAGTGAAGCATATAACTTGAATTGTATTTGATTTCATGGCTTGGCATGGCACATTTATAGCATGTTTGTAGCACATATATATGAGTCATGTAGCGGGTAAGCCGGTGAGCATTAAGTGGTGGAAGGGATCAACGGGTAGTAGATATGTGCCTCATCGGAGACGCTATCGGCGAGAAGAGAGACAACACGACTAGTTATTGAGAGAGAGAGAGAGAGAGAGAGAGAGAGAGAGAGAGAGAGAGAGAAATCAGTGAAATGATCAAAATCGGATGATCAAAATAGGAGGAGAAAAAGTTTTGCCTCGTACGCTTCAGGTTAAGACTTCCCTAATATGCCAATTTTATTTTAATATTACTATTCTTTCAGGGTTTAGGGGTTAGGGTGTATGGGTTAGGATTTAGGGTTTAGAAATTAGGATTTTGGGTTGCGATCATTTTTTTACATTTGCAATATAGATATAAACACTAGTACAAAAACATCATCAAACAACGCCCCTCAGACGACATAATTGAAATATCCGTTGTTTGACTGATTTTATAAGAGAGAGATGACATTCCTGAAATGTGTGTCGTTTCATGCAAATTGAAACTATGATAAATTTTAGTTTTCAATGGTGAGCATCCAAAATTTGTAGTTTTCAAGGGCAACTATCTCAAATTGTGGTGGTTTTGAAATATTGCTCAAGTCAGACGACGAACATCCGTCGTCTGAATATTTAGCACAAATGTTATGAATCATTGAGTTATAATTTCCAAGGATGGCCATCTCAAAGTTTGTTTGTCTTGCAATATTGTTAAAGTCGGATGACAGTCGTCCGTCATCTGAGTATTCGATGCAATAAGTCTTTCATCATATGTCGGTCGACTATCGTCTGAATATTTTTCAAAATTTTTGTAATTTTTTTTACCAATTCAAACAAATGAGGGGTTGACGGCAATTCTCTGAGGGACCTTACTATATTGAGTTTTTTTTATGAGACGACAGTCATTTGTCGTCTAGGTTACGATATTTGATGGTTTTGAAATATGCATAAATCAGATGACAGTCGTATGTCTTTTAATTAAGTTTTGGCATTTCTTTTGCTACCTTAAACGACAAATATCGTAATTGCCTAACAATAATCATTTTTTTGAATTTGACTATTGGATGGAATGCTTGGATTATTGTTAATATACTGTATAAAATTTATAATTTTCTACTTACACTCGTCCTCGATCTGTGCGTGTCATTGTTGTGACTCTAAGGTACTTAAGAGTAAATCTCGATTTGCGACTCCGTTAAAATTTAGTTTCAGACCACCATTAGCGGAAGCATTATCGTAAAGCTCATATCTATATTACAATATGAAAAAAAATTACAAAAAAATCACTTTAGGTGCTCCTCCCATAAGAAAATGAGAAAAATCCTTAAAAGGAGTTATTTTAGTCTATTGGTAAGATTTGACCTCATTGACCGACCACTAAACGAACTTCGACAAGAGTAATTTTTTTGAAAACTTTATGTTATTATGAGGTTGACGCATATGTATAGACACATTTCTCATTAGACCATTTCGATTTTTCATATGTCGTTAATTGCATATATGACTCCTAATATTGCTTACAATGTTTGTTGGTTATATATGAAAACCAAACCTTTATGAAGCTAAACCAATAATAATTAATCATTTCATAAAATGTGACCATTGGATAAGATGGTAAGACTAATCTAAGCATGCTGTAAAAAGTTTAGAACTTTCTGAATTTATTTCGACCTTGATCCGAGAGTTCGACTATTATGACTATATTGCCCTTAACAATAAAACGCAATTTTCCGATTTGTCAAAATAATTTGAGTGCAAGTATGTCACCTGCATTCTCGTGAGATTCACATCTATCTTTCCATGTAAAAAAATTAAAATTCTAAAACATAAACCCTAATCGTAAATCGTAAACCCTAATCGTAAACCCGAAAAGAATAATAAAAAGAAAAAAAAATTCTAGGTCAAATGAGTCTAATAGTCGAATCCATGCCATAACCCTTAACTTACCGCCTCTCTCTATTCTCTCTCGCTTCGAACCCACCCCTCTCTCTCTCTCAAATCCAACCCTACTACCTCGCACTCCACCTTACTCTGTGTCAGCCTCATTCCACAATGGCCACAACCTTCGCAGTGCTTGTCACCTCACCCTCGCCTCCCTACCGTCACCTCACAGTCGCCGCTGATCTCCCAACCTCTTCGGGTCGCGCGTCAACACGGTTGCCACTGCTGCTTCTTGGGTTGCGGGCAGAGTAGTCAATCTTGTATGCTTAAATGTATAGATGCCGCCAGCCTAGCTTTGGCCTTGCTCCACCAGATCGAGCGCGCTACTCAGCGGCATCGACACTAACCTTCGCGAGCAACGACGCTCTCTTCTTAGCTTTGGTTCTTCAAACATTTTTGGTTTCTAGGGTTTTAATTCGTTTCGAGTCTAGACTAAAATCCGGTTGGTCAAACAGGTGCAGAGGATCTGACCCGCTGTTTCGGCATTAAGAATCTTCTCGTCTTCTACAAAAGAGGTAGCGGTTTTTTTTGGGTTTGCTGTGTGTAATTGTATTGTGAATTTGTTGGTAGCTGCTGCTCATCCAACGCCCATTTTACACACACATCTCATCGTAACCGACCCGATCCGATCCCCAAAACCGCCTTCAAGGTTCGTCTCTCCTCCCGATCCTTACTCCCTCTGATTCATCACGATCTCGATTCTCTCTATTTTTATGCATATAATTGTATTATTAATATATAATCAACACTGTTAATTCCTCACCAGAAAATTTCCACCTCCGTAATCATGTGTGTTTCTGTTTGTTTCAGTCGTATGTGTGATCTCGTAGTACACATGAAAGACGTTGGGGATTATAAGGCAGAAAGTCGGAGCTGTGAGCTCATCTGCTTTGGTAACTCATCTCATCACTCTTGTGTTTCTGATTTGAGAGAGTTGTATTACTTGCATTGTATTGATGTGATTTATTTTTGGTGAAACAGCTGCAGAGCATCCGACCCACCGTTTCGTCATTGAGAAGCTTCTCCTCTTCTGCTAAAGAGGTGTTTTTTTTGGGTGGTTTTCTGTGTACTTGTATAGTGAATCTGGTTGGACTAATAGGTGTACGGTGTTTTGATTCGTGCAGCAGATGATGGTGAGAAATGCTTTAAACTTTGTGATGGACGAGGAAATGTCCGCTGATCCAAAGGTCTTCTTGATTGGTGAAGAGGTGAGGAGATATAGGGAGAGTTTGTGTGTATGTGTTGATATGAGAGCAAATGGTATTTATTTTTTTGCAATGTTTGATTGTTTTTCTCGTCTTGTCTGTAGGTTGGGGAATATCAGGGAGCTTACAAGGTGAGAATTACTCATCTGAGAGTGCATTCAGACTTTTCTGTTTTTATTGTGTTCAAAAACTTATGTTAACTTGTGTACTATTTGTTCTTGTTACAATGACTTCTGGATAAGTATGTCCTTGATAGATTACCCCAATCACAGAGGTGATTCTTGTTACTTGACTTGTTTTTCAGTTCTATCTTCTGTACTTCTGTTTAGTAAAGTGGTCAGCTGATGTTGGTGACTGATTTCAAGTTGTTTAATTGGAAAAGATTTGCCGGCTGGATTTACTGGAATTGGAGTTGGTGCTGCTTACTATGGTTTGAAACAGGTTGTGGAGTTCTTGACCTTTAACTTCTCCATCCAGGTTTGAGGCTTTCAATTTTGGATTTCATGATTTTGTGTAATAGTATATTATTTGCTAGCCTATGTAGGTAGATATACTTGGTGAGCATGTAGAAGATGCAATATAGCAGAAGCACAAGTCAAGTTGGTTGCCACATGGACCAAGAAGATGAAGATGGAGAATAAATGAACGATGAAAACTTAGGCTTGTTCTTTCTTCTTATTTTACTCTTTTTGTACTTCAATGTGTACATTGATCTAATTGAAAGCAAATTTGTGAATCCTGTACTAAATATTTAGTAAAAAGAAAGAAAAGAAAATACACACCATAATGCAAAGACGGAAGTTTGATTCAAATTCATACAACACATATTAAAAGAAAGTGTAGAGGATAGTCACCATAATAAAAAGGTTGTTGTCTGACCCAAATGCATATAACACACTAATGTATGAAAAACTAACATCTAAGAAGCAATTAGATGACACACAATATGGTTGAAAGATTGACGTCTAAAAAGCAGTTACACGACGCTCAACCTAACCAAGACTGATGTCCTATAGAAATATAGACGACAGTTGTTTGTCGTCTGACTAGATGCTATCAGACACAAACATGCATAGGCATAGATGCCAACCATAGGCAAGATGAATGTCATCTGTCGTCTGAGCTCTATGATTGACATCTCTATGATCGGTATACGACAGTCATTTCAGACTTTTTGGCGTCGTTTGAAGCCATTTTAATAGACGTCGCCTGGATAGACGACAAACAAAACACCTTTCAGATGATGCACAATGAGCTTCGTCTGAAGCCTTTTGTGAAGTAGTGGAAACCAATGAGAATGTGTGACGTGGTTTTTTCTCAAATTATTTTTAACTGAGCGATAAATCACGTTTCAGTCTTAAGGAAAATATGATCACAATCGATAGACGCACGGATCAAGGTCGAATTCAAGTAAAAAAATTCTAATATGTTTACTGCGCGTTTATATTAGTCCATTCATCTCATCCAACGATCAAAATTACAAAATGGATACTATTTTGTGAATTAGTTTCATAAAGATTTATTTTTCCCTATAACTAACAAATAATATAGACAACACTAGTACTCATACGAAGAATTTAAACAATACAAAAAACCGAAATGGTCTAATGAGAAATGAGTCCACACAAACGCGTCTACTTTATAGTAAATTAGATTTTTTTTAAATTAACTTCGTCGGAATTCGTTTAGGCCCCGGTCAATGAGGTTAAGTAATACTAAAATACTAAAATGACCTTTATATGGAATTTGCTCTTTCTCCCTAAGGGGGGAGTAGCTAAATTAATTTTTTTTGTCAATTTTTTTACATGTTAAGATAGATATAAACCCCACAAGAATGCATATGCAGAACTTAGTTCCAAATTATTTCTTTACATAGTGGCAAATGAAGTTTAGTCTAAAGCACCTTAGGGTCACAACAGTTCAACATACTGATTGAGGTCGAATTTACGTCAACTGGTTATAAGTTTTTAATAGCGTATTTAGAGTATTATAATCATCCCATCCAACGGTAATTTTTGGGTAAAAAAATTATTTTTTTGATGAAAATGATTTTGTTATGATGATTCTTTTCCATCTCAATTGATAAAACTTTTTGCGACGGTGTGGAAGTGCCATCGCAATTGATGAAACCTTTGCGACGGCGTAAAAGTGTCGTCGCAATTGATAAAACATTTTGTGATGGCGTTGGTTTTCCATCGCAAAAAGTCTTCACATTTACGATTGTTATTTTGTCATCGCCATTGGTAGGTATTTGAACGCCGTCGCAAAAAAAGCGTAGCGATTGAATTTTGTTGTTGTAGTATACGGTAAAACATAATGAAGATGGTTCAGACAACAAGTATAAGGCGAGGTTGATTGCAAAAGATCAATACTAAAAGTATGAAGTGAATTATGATGAGACTTTCGCAATAGTGGCAAAGATCAATACCATTAGGGTTCTCATGTCTTTAGCAGCTAATCTGAATTGGTCATTATAATAGTTTGATGTGAAGAATGTCTTTCTTCATGGAGATTTGAATAAAGATATTTACATGGATCTACCTCCAGGATATAGTACTTCTACAGGTGAGAGGATGGTGTGCAAATTGAAGAAGTCTTTGTATGACTTGAAGCAATCCCAAAGAGCTTGGTTTGGAATATTCATGGCATTCATGAAGAAGATTGGATATCGACAAAGCAATTCATATCATACCTTGTTTGTTAAACACCAGCATGGTAAGGTTACTGCTTTGTTCAATTATGTGGATGACATGGTTATGACAGGTGAAGATTCTAAGGAAATCAAGAAGTTACAAGTTCAGACGTCTTCTGAATTTAAGATGAATGACTTTGGAAACTTAAAATATTTCTTAGGAATTGAACCCAGAACAAGAGCTGTATTATGTCTAGTTAAAGGAAGTATGTTTAGGATTTGTTGGCAGGAACCGATCTGCTCGATTGCAAGCTGGTTAACACACTTATTGAGCAGAACCATCGTATTGGAAAGTATCTAGATCAAGTCACTATAAACAAATTGAAAGGACCCAACCCCGATTTAGCACCCTAAACCGGAATCGAACCCCTTCGAAAACACGAACCAACAAAAACTTTTCGAAATTTGGGCAGAGTTTCGTTACTAGCGTGGAATTACCATTACCTGCACGCGTAAGATACACTCCATCCTATGCCACAAAAAGCAAACCGTGGGCACCAACCCCATCCGGATTTCTCAATATATCAACAATAACATAAAGTAGTAAATATATATACAGTTTACTGAAATCCAGTGTAAAATCGTATAACATATTCAATAGGAAGCTCATAGCGACATCTAATACATAATCGTATACTCATACCACAGTAGGTAGAACAATACCTACTGGATGAAACAAAGTAGCTCGAGCACTATGCCTCCGACCACGACGTGTGACACCAGAACCTGAACTGCAAACTGGGCACGGAAACCGAAAAGCCCAGGGGAAAGACAATAAACACGTTAGAGTGAGTGGACGAAAATAAATGTCTTTCACCAAGTAACATATATGTTATAAAAACATATGCGAGTCGAAAGTATAAACAACAAATGGTACGCAAGGGAGACTCTAACTCCTCACGCGTCCGGGTACACGAGGGAGACTCTAACTCCTCCCGTATACGTACATGAGGGAGACTCTAACTCCTCACACGTACAGAGCATGTGTATAAATCACACGGGGCCACTCGTGGACATATAACAACATATAAATATAATCACATAACACATGCTCAATATAAACATAATCTCGTTCGAAAACTCATGTTCGTAAAACCATAATCATACTGCATGCTCAAGATCATAAATCGTATATAAAGGACTCGCAATAATTCCGTGAAAATAAACTGTCCACTCACAAACTGGCGTAACGCGTATCGCGTTAACCCGTGATCCGGCGGAAAGTCTCTCGCCAAAACAACGATCACGAACCCCTGAATATTCACAATGTCCCATATTCAAAATCATAATCCGACAATACAAATCAAACCACGAGAAACCACCGTTCTCGGAAACAGATAATTCAAAGTCGACGAATCGTCGAAAATCCATATATACCACCTCAATACCTCGTTTTACGTTCGGACGCTCAACTCGAAAAACGAACCTCCCCACTGCGATCGGAGCGCGATTTCGAGTCAAACGACATGCAACTTGTCGAAAGTCAAAAAGTCAACCCGTTGACCGCCGTTGACCGCCGCCCACGGCGGCGCCACTGTTGACCGGAGAATTTCACGGCGGGACAACCTCTATTCCACTCAAAATCACCCACTGAGCAACTTTCATAACTGCACCAAAGGCCAATTCAACCTCTAACTAGGTCAATTTCATGAAAACCCGAATTGGTACCAAATCTTCCAATCCAAAATTCTCCAAATTCAAGCAAAATTAGAGCTTCAAATTAACACAGTAGCTTCAAGAGGATGAGAGCAACAAAGCCCATCCAAAATTTCAGCTCGAATCGATCAAAATCATGAAACCCGAATTACCTCAAAATTCCTTAAGTTTTTGGCCGGAATTCCTCCATTTCCGGTGAGCCTCGCCGAGAGGGGTGGTCGGATTCCACAAGAGGGGACCAAGGCGAGTCGGAAGAGCTAAGGTTTAGGCCGTGGGGTGGCCGGTAAGGCAACCATCGCCGGCGAGCACCGTGAGCCGTCGTGAGTCTCCTCCTCCTCCACCGAGTTGACTCAGTCAACTCGGTCAACTCATTGATGTCTCCTTTGACTTTCCAAAACAGGTAAGTTCACTATTTATAGCATTCCCAAAAAGGAAACTCATGCTTATCCATTTCGACGAACTTCAAACGCGCGTAACTTTCTCGTCGTAATTCCGATTCCGATAATTCTCGCGGTCACAAACTCGCCTCGACGTACTCTTCCAATATTACCCGAAGTCAAACATATCGGCCAACCGAATAAAAAGTCAACCCTTCAAAGCAACACACATTAAATCGACTAATCAATCAACAATCGTCAAAATTCGCAACTAATTCCTCGTAACTCCAAATCATGCTCCGGAAGTTCCCACGAACTCGAAATTAAATTCTGAACAACTTCCGTGAAGAAGCCGAAACCAAATTCTCGTCCGGTAATTTAGTCGCGAACAAACCCGCCATTTAAATCTGAACTTCAAATATTCATAACTAATTCCTCGGTCGTCCAAATAACGATCCGGAACCGCCCACGAACTCGAAATCACACATACAACGACTCTCGAGAAGAGACCCAGCTCCAACTCTCGGCCAATAATTAAGTCGTTAATAAACTCGGCGATTCCAATAACCGTCGGACAACTGCGACTTCACACAAACTCATCAATCAAGCTGATCATACTGCTGATTCTGGTCCGGGTTGTCACAAATCCACCCCCCCTTAGAAAAATTTCGACCTCGAAATTTCCAAGTCTGCCAACTCAAAGGTAGGAGCACTGCCTCTGTATACAGCTCAACTGCCCAGTGGCAACATCAACTGAATAACTCTAGCAACTGACTCCACAATAGGAGATAGCTCTGTGCTGAAATCTCTGTACCCACAAATCACAAATCTGTACTGGCTCCACACAAGCGCCAAGTGTTCCTACATAAGGAACAAACAGGGTACACAACACATAGCAAACCTGAAACATAGTTCCGCCACGCGGAACACAACACACAAAGCCAACACTATAGGCGATGCCGAACCATACGGCATAACACAAACTCGCCTATGGCCACATATGGATCAAAATATCAAGGCAAATCACAACACGACCTGCTCATACTAACGAAACTCAAGCATCGAACTCAAACAATTATCGACCCATTTCCGCTAATCTGACAGTCTGTGGTAACACACTCCACAAAATCGGAAACAAATATCAATTCAAATTCAAACCAAACTCGCTCCAACACAATGAAGTACAACATCGTTCCTCAAAACGACGTCAAACAATATCAAAATCACAGTGGACAACAACCTGGTATTGCAAACAAACCTCGAACAGCTGAAACTGCTGGTCCCGAATCCTCCGGAACTGCAATACCGTGGTCCACAACATGCCCTCCAAGGTCTGAATAGTCCTCAAAGATCGTCCGCCAATCCGAGGATAAGATCCGGTACTAACTCGTAATCTGGTCCCCAATGCTCGCTGCAAAACTCGCCAACACACAGTCGTAATTAATTATCTCGGACAGCGAATCGGGACATAGGCACACCACGTGTATGGCCAACCTCTGTCCAACACAGCTATGTTAGTCTGCCACTGAAATCCTTTCCCGAAAGTTCAAGGAAAAGTACCAAGTCCGTCAAATGGTCCACAATGGCTTGACAACCGGTATCACAAATCAAAATGTACACAAACACACACAAGGTCACAGCGACAAACGCCACGTCCAACCGGAAATCTCGAATGGCTAACACATCTCGGCACGTCTCTGCCTCCTAGCCATCACCAGTCGACAAAAGTGGCAAATGTACACACAAACCGCTACATTCTTCTTCAGGCTGCATCACGAGTAGACAACTCGAAGTATCTGACACATCTCCGTGCCACTAGCGCCAACCGCGCACAAAATCATGAGCCTCAACACCATCATACTCGAACTCAGCTCTCGTAGCCCACAACTCGGCTAACATGGAAACTCGAGCCACACACACATGAAACACTGAAGCTCCTGACTCTCGACTGAATGCATCAGTAACAACATCCCAAACTAATGGTCAAAGTATAATCTCTAGCCTTTTCCGAACAAACTCAAAGGTGCAGCCATAATCGTCAGTCAACTCCATCCATCAACACTGCCTCAAGCCCAAATCTGGCCGAAAATGCAAGTGGAGGGAACTCAATTGATCAGTATACATCCTACACTGCACTGCACATCATAGTAGTGGTATCTCCAACTCTCTGGTGCTAACACAGGGGCAGCTACACCCAAATCATACATAGGATATGTAGCCTCATAAGGTTCCCACTGTCCGTAACCATGAGCCACCGCTCTGCTACACAGCATCAAACACAACCAAATTCAAATCTCGATGCATCGCCATAACCCAAGACCTCGTCGTAGTCGTTAGGTAAAGACAAAACCGAAGCAACGGTCAACCATCCTGCAGAAGTAAGTAACTCTCCTCGCATGCATCGAACCACTCGAACTTGACACCTTTTCGTCAATCCGGAAAGTGAAGTGGCAATCCAGGAAAAATCCTGCATCATGCATCGATAGTAGCCTGCTAAAACCCAAGAGACTCCCGATCTCTGGCACCATGGTAGGTCAACCCCAAATCAATACGACTTCCATCTGGTCAGGATCCACACCAACTCCCTCGGACAACGTCACATAGCCCAATATCTTTACGCTAAATAGCCAAAACTCACACTGGCTGAACTTCACAAACAGCTAATCGTCTCGCGAAGTCCGCAAAATCGCTCACAACTGCTCCAGGTACTGGTCCACACTCGAAGTAATACATCAGGACATTGCCAACGAACATGACCGCAACTCGTCCAGAAACCGTCTGAACACATGGTCCATCACGTCCACACGATCTACGGGGCATTGGTCAACCAAATAGCGTGACCAAAAACTCCTGATGCCCGCACTGAGATCCGTAAGCCAACAAAGCCACATCTGACTCACCGAACCACAACTGATGGTATCCGGTCCCGAAATCAATCTCCGACAAGACTGGAGCTCTCACGAGCTGAACAACCCAATCGTCAATCCGAAACGGAGGATACTCACTCTCCTCAGAAACGAATCAGGCTTCCGGTAGTCAATGCACCACTACGTCGAACCATCCAACATCGGCAAAACAATGCAAGAGTACACCACGCAAATACGCGGGGTCACATGAAATCTCCTGAAATCTCCTCCAGCAACTCCTGGAGTCGAAACAATAGCTCCATCAGCTCCGCTGGCTCCGAACGACTAGACATCGGTAAAATAAGTCCGGCGCCTGGTACAAGCTCAATGGTGTAGTCGATCTCTCGAACTGGAGGAACACCTGGTAACTCCTCCGAAACACACCTGGAAACTCGAAAACCACCTCAATGTCACCAATGTCAGGTACAGCAACCATAGTATCCACAACATGTGCTAGGCAAACAACACAACTCGTCTCCACCATCCGCTCGACCATCACCACGAAACAGCATTTCGGGGAAATCTGGTCGTCGAAACACAACCTCCTTCTCGAGGTACTCGAACACAGTCAATTGCGTCGTCAGTAAGTCCATACTCACAAACACACCAAAACCACAATATCCAACTATAACAGATCCACGGCTAAGTCATAACCTCCAACAAGGATCTCGTGACCTCCGGATGGATGCAACACTCTCCAAAACCTCGGAAGTAGAGATACAGGTACAATCGCCATGGACATCAAGCAATAGTAACCTCGGAGAAAAGTCTGTCCTCAAACAAGGTCATGGCACGAACTCCAACATGCCCAACTGGCCACACACATCAACTGTGACTTGCTGAATAACTTGTCAAAAGGTATATTGATCAGACCTCAGGAACAACATGAAGGTCTCCTCATAACTCTGAGCTGTCAAACCGCTAACACAGCTGACTGAGGGCACTCCCTCGTAATGTGACCCTCCTGGCCATCGAAACAGCAACTGAAAGTACTCCTCGAACATAAATCACTGCAACACCAGCTGCGTGAAAGGATCACCAATGATCGCCCAAACTCATGCCACAGGAGCAAGTCCGCTACACTGTGATCTCCGCCATCGTCAAACGGATCCTGATCTGAAGGCCCTCAACAATATCGAAGAGACCATAACCTGATGAAGTCACTGATCCCAAGGTGTCGGAACTCAACCTCATCACAACATCTCGACTAAGTTCACTTTCCTCAAACCATCGCATCGAAAACCACATATAACATTCCTTCGCAATAGCCTCGCCCCTGAGTGCAGCACGCCAAGCTCCTCACGGATATCTCGAGGCACATCAATCAGAATCTCTCTGATACTCAGGTTCAAACTCATCTCGAACCTCGTACTCTACTTCCTCTGATGCCACATAACTCACGCACATAGGGACAACATGTGAACAATGCATCTCTGCCTCAGGTGGATAAACACTCCACATTCGAACGCTGGGTAGCCTGATTAAACCATCACCGTTTACACAACACTCTGAATGTAGGTTATGGAGTCGCAACTGGAACTCACACAACATTAGCCCACCAAATACAACAATCTGACTCAGGCAAACATCATCTGCCATAAATCTCATCTCTGAGGCAACATATAGACGCTCATATACACATCCCCAGGTAAACCGTGCCACACAATTCTCTGAACTCTGAATATTCATCTGAATCCACTGTTCTCTGGCAAATCACGTGTCGATTGATCCTCAACAGGATCCACAACCGAAACGACACGGAAAGCACGTCAGGAGGCATCCTAATGAATACAATATCGTTCACAATAAGTAGAACGTAATCATGGAACTTCAAATATTTGAAAGCATACAACACCCGGAATTTGATGATTATCCGCCGGCCGGTCGGGTCACTGTTCCAGACATGCTGTACATTCTCAAATACCCTTAGTAAACACGACTACAGAAGTCTACAGAACCTGTAACCTAATGCTCTGATACCAAGCTGAAAGGACCCAACCCCGATTTAGCACCCTAAACCGGAATCGAACCCCTTCGAAAACACGAACCAACAAAAACTTTTCGAAATTTGGGCAGAGTTTCGTTACTAGCGTGGAATTACCATTACCTGCACGCGTAAGATACACTCCATCCTATGCCACAAAAAGCAAACCGTGGGCACCAACCCCATCCGGATTTCTCAATATATCAACAATAACATAAAGTAGTAAATATATATACAGTTTACTGAAATCCAGTGTAAAATCGTATAACATATTCAATAGGAAGCTCAGAGCGACATCTAATACATAATCGTATACTCATACCACAGTAGGTAGAACAATACCTACTGGATGAAACAAAGTAGCTCGAGCACTATGCCTCCGACCACGACGTGCGACACCAGAACCTGAACTGCAAACTGGGCACGGAAACCGAAAAGCCCAGGGGAAAGACAATAAACACGTTAGAGTGAGTGGACGAAAATAAATGTCTTTCACCAAGTAACATATATGTTATAAAAACATATGCGAGTCGAAAGTATAAACAACAAATGGTACGCAAGGGAGACTCTAACTCCTCACGCGTCCGGGTACACGAGGGAGACTCTAACTCCTCCCGTATACGTACATGAGGGAGACTCTAACTCCTCACACGTACAGAGCATGTGTATAAATCACACGGGGCCACTCGTGGACATATAACAACATATAAATATAATCACATAACACATGCTCAATATAAACATAATCTCGTTCGAAAACTCATGTTCGTAAAACCATAATCATACTGCATGCTCAAGATCATAAATCGTATATAAAGGACTCGCAATAATTCCGTGAAAATAAACTGTCCACTCACAAACTGGCGTAACGCGTATCGCGTTAACCCGTGATCCGGCGGAAAGTCTCTCGCCAAAACAACGATCACGAACCCCTGAATATTCACAATGTCCCATATTCAAAATCATAATCCGACAATACAAATCAAACCACGAGAAACCACCGTTCTCGGAAACAGATAATTCAAAGTCGACGAATCGTCGAAAATCCATATATACCACCTCAATACCTCGTTTTACGTTCGGACGCTCAACTCGAAAAACGAACCTCCCCACTGCGATCGGAGCGCGATTTCGAGTCAAACGACATGCAACTTGTCGAAAGTCAAAAAGTCAACCCGTTGACCGCCGTTGACCGCCGCCCACGGCGGCGCCACTGTTGACCGGAGAATTTCACGGCGGGACAACCTCTATTCCACTCAAAATCACCCACTGAGCAACTTTCATAACTGCACCAAAGGCCAATTCAACCTCTAACTAGGTCAATTTCATGAAAACCCGAATTGGTACCAAATCTTCCAATCCAAAATTCTCCAAATTCAAGCAAAATTAGAGCTTCAAATTAACACAGTAGCTTCAAGAGGATGAGAGCAACAAAGCCCATCCAAAATTTCAGCTCGAATCGATCAAAATCATGAAACCCGAATTACCTCAAAATTCCTTAAGTTTTTGGCCGGAATTCCTCCATTTCCGGTGAGCCTCGCCGAGAGGGGTGGTCGGATTCCACAAGAGGGGACCAAGGCGAGTCGGAAGAGCTAAGGTTTAGGCCGTGGGGTGGCCGGTAAGGCAACCATCGCCGGCGAGCACCGTGAGCCGTCGTGAGTCTCCTCCTCCTCCACCGAGTTGACTCAGTCAACTCGGTCAACTCATTGATGTCTCCTTTGACTTTCCAAAACAGGTAAGTTCACTATTTATAGCATTCCCAAAAAGGAAACTCATGCTTATCCATTTCGACGAACTTCAAACGCGCGTAACTTTCTCGTCGTAATTCCGATTCCGATAATTCTCGCGGTCACAAACTCGCCTCGACGTACTCTTCCAATATTACCCGAAGTCAAACATATCGGCCAACCGAATAAAAAGTCAACCCTTCAAAGCAACACACATTAAATCGACTAATCAATCAACAATCGTCAAAATTCGCAACTAATTCCTCGTAACTCCAAATCATGCTCCGGAAGTTCCCACGAACTCGAAATTAAATTCTGAACAACTTCCGTGAAGAAGCCGAAACCAAATTCTCGTCCGGTAATTTAGTCGCGAACAAACCCGCCATTTAAATCTGAACTTCAAATATTCATAACTAATTCCTCGGTCGTCCAAATAACGATCCGGAACCGCCCACGAACTCGAAATCACACATACAACGACTCTCGAGAAGAGACCTAGCTCCAACTCTCGGCCAATAATTAAGTCGTTAATAAACTCGGCGATTCCAATAACCGTCGGACAACTGCGACTTCACACAAACTCATCAATCAAGCTGATCATACTGCTGATTCTGGTCCGGGTTGTCACACAAATCTCAGTATCAGAGGTCAGTTGGATGGTTAATTTACTTGTCTCACACTAGATCTGATCTTGCTTATGTTGTTAGTGTTATGTGCCAATATATGTACAATCCTAGTGAAGCTCATATGGATGCTATGATAAGAACATTGCAGTACTTGAAGTCTGCTCATAGTAAAGGCCTTGTATTTCGCATAAATGGAGATTTGGGTGCTAGTGGATATACAGATGCAGATTGGGCCGGTAGCATTACTTACAGAAGGTCTACTTTTGGTTATTTTACTTTATTGGTGGAAATCTAGTTACTTTGAGAAGCAAGAATTAGAAGTGGTGGCTCGTTCAAGTGTGGAAGCAGAATATAGAGGTATAGCTCAGGGTGTTTGTGAGTTGTTGTGATTTAGGCATTTGTTGAGAGAGTTTTATTCAGGCGAAGCAAGCAATGCCACTTTATTATGATAACAAGGCTGTACTAAAAATTGCACACAATCTAGTTTAGTATGATCGAACAAAGTATGTGGAGATTGATAGACACTTCATAGAGGATAAGCTATATGCTCATATTATCTTGTTTCTATTTTTCTATTCAGAGAAGCACTTAGCTGACATCCTTACCCAAGCTATTTTGTCTAAGGCCTTTAGTGACTCACTTGACAAGATGAGCATTCAAAACTTGTATGCACCAACTTAAGAAGGATTGTTTGCATGAGTCACACTCCTAGGAATATTAGAAGTTCTATATGTTTGAAATTTGTATTTGTAGGTATGATTAGAGAAGGAAAAAAAATGTTTTAAAGGGACGTAATAGTTTACGCTATCTTTTATATTTTATTTGCTCCACTACTTAGTGTGCAAGGGGAATAATAAAATAAGCCTTTAGGATACAATGAAGCATAGAAACTTGCTATTGTTGATCGTCGATTTGTACTAACGAAGATCAACCTAATACTCAATCGAAGGTTTTACAAGAGGTTCAAGATTACTAAAAACTATTTATGCAGAATAATAATTTCTAGATTTTATTAGTTTGAAACTAGGAAATACTAATGAATGATTGCTAGAATAATATAGGAGAGATGATATTGGAAATATGAATGAAATGGGAGAGGTGGGAGGCACTCCTATTTATTGGAGTAATCAAGCCTTTTCACTTAGAAGCATATATAGCTTTTCAATTAAACAAATTATGATCAAAGGTTGCATCCTTTGAATCATCGAATCCTTTCAAAAGAAGTATGTTGGTTGATTACCAACAATCACGTTGGTTTCTTCCACCTTACTTCGTTCCAACAGATGTATTGATCTCTTCATATATATATTTTTAAAATTATCCAACATCCTCCACCATTTTCAAAATATAAAATATTATGTAAACTATTTTTGAAAATGTTTGAAAAATCCTTGAGCAAATTCTTGGAAAACATAATGCATAGACTAATGTGTCTTGTGGACTTGAACCTTAGCATAGTGACAACACATCAAAGTTAAATCAAAATGCCAAAGTACCTTTGCTTTGAACTTGCGATCTTATAATGATCTAACTGGACATATTTTACACACTAGTTTTCTACTTCTTTCGAGTGTTCTAAAAGCCGACACGTAGAATGGCCTTGTGTATGTATCCTATTTACGAGTACTCTAGAGACTAGCCCAAGTCGCATAGAAGGCGGCACCATATTCTACACTCGTATAGGTAAGCATGTAGTACCGATGTAACTAAAGTACTTTCCGTCATGCTTATTAAGAGTTTTAATTATAACTCAATTACCTCCACTATTCATTACATGTGCCAAGCACTTCTACCTCGGAATGGTTATGGTATATATGTGTTTCATACATATATACTCATTTAATTTATTTAGTACTTGCAATCACTACATATGATGTACTTTTGCTCATTAAACTCAAGATTTTGATATTTCAAGTGTTGAGTTGAGTTTCCATCATCAGCTATCATTAAAATTAGACTTTAACCCCATTCCTTTAAAAAATTTCCACACTAAATCCCTTTCAAGTTCTTTCGTTAATGGATCAGCAAAATTATAACATGATCTTACGAAATCAATAGTTATAACCCCGTTAGTTATCAATTGTCTCACCAAGCTATGTCTTAAACCAATGTGTCTTAATATGCCATTATATACCTGGCAATATGCTTGTGATAGTGTTGCTTGACTATCACAATAAATAAATATTGGAGGAATCAGTTTAGGCCATATCGAAATTTCTAGTAGTATGTTCATTAGCCATTCCACTTCTTTACTACATGAAGCCAAATCTATAAATTTTGCTGCCATGGTGGAATCTAAAATTACAGTTTGTTTCTTAGAGCCCCATGATATGGCTCATCTACCAAGTAAAAATATTCAGCCCATAGTTGATTTATGATCCTCGTCATCGAAAATCCAATTAACATCAGTAAATCCATCTAAAATCGAAGGATACCCACTATAAGTTATATTCCATAATCAATTGTACTTTTTAAGTACCTTAATATTCTATAGATTGCATTCCAATGTGCTTATTCAAGATTCCTAGTATACCTACTAAGCTTGCTTACAACAAAAGTTATCACTATGTGAAAAGGGGTTTAGACGACTCTGTTCAGACGACTCTTACATCCACGTCATTTAAGCATGTTCGCAATTGTCATCTCATACGCAGTCATCTATTGAAAATGCCATCAGATGACGTTTAGTGATCTGTCGTCTTTAACATTAATTAGACGACCAATTGATCTGTTATATAAGAAAAATATGAGACAACTAATATGATCTATCGTACAAAATTATGTACAACGACATCTTATCTGTCATCGTTGGGACTTGAATTCTCTTTATTTTGTGCATGTATATGTGGTTTGTATGAATTTTCTGTAATTGTAGTGATGACATATATCATTTACAGTAAGCTGCTTCCTAAGCATTGGTTTTTGACCATTTGAACGGTGCACCAAATCTTGAAACAGTGCAAGAACTCCCAAATTGACCATTTGAATAGTGCATCCAAAACAATAGAATCTGAAATTCAATATATATATATATATATATATGGGGGTAGGAATATTTACATAAAACCCTAGCTCTCCTAGTAATGTCATGAGCACCGCCGCTGTCGTTGCTGGGACGAGACGTCGTTCCCCTTTGCTCGACCACCGGTGGAGAAGATGAAGCTGTTTTCCTCTCTCTCTCTCTCTCTCTCTCTCTCTCTCTGGCCTCAAGCTACGTCCCTATTCGCTCTTAATCTCGATCTCTCCTTCTCGGATGGTGTTCGATCCAAAGTATGGTTGCCTCCTATGATATCCTATCCTGGAACATGTGTGGCTCCGGATCTGACAACAAGATAAATGCTCTCTGATCCCTCATATTTGAAAGGAAGCCAGGGATCATCTTCCTCATTGAGACAAAGTGTCGTAGCCGAACCAGGTTGGATACTATCCGATCTCAATTAGGGTTTTGTAATGGTGAGTTTGTTCCTTTCTCGAATAACTCAGTAGGGGGTTTGATGATGTTATTGGCAGATGACATAGATCTCCATCTCTGGGATCACTCAGCATGGTTCATAGATGTGGACGTTCAGATGTCGGCGGGTCACAGACCGACTTGGCGACTTACCGATGTTTATGGAATCTGTAGCTCTCTTTGTTACCAGACTTGGGATATGATTCGTACTTTGGTACAACAGTATGGGTCAGATCGGTGGTGCATTATGGGTGACATCAATGACATTATGCGACAATTAGAAAAATTAGGGGGAGGACTACGGGCTGATTGGCAGATGACATATATGATTCAGTGCATTGATGACTATGCCTTGGAGAACTTGGGATATAATGGGGTAAAGTATACTTGTCATGACTCCACAACTCAATGCTGTTTGGATAAAGGCATGCCCACTGCGGCTTGGCGTTCTCAATTTCAGGCTTAGCAGGTATACAATTTACTTGCTATTGGTTCGGATCATGTACCAATTTTGGTGGAAGTACGACAAGAAAAGGAAATTAGGTTTGATGGTCGTCGCAATTTCTTATGTATTAAGGCAATGTAGGCAGATGATGAGACCTTCTTTGGGGCTATTAAGGAGGCATGGACTACTGATACTTATGAAACCACATGGTGCCATGCTCAAAATAAAGTGGTAGCTTGAATTTCTAATACAAGAGTAGGGCTATAGTCCTAGTCAAGGGGGACTTTTGGGAATCGTAAGCAGGAATTTGAGGATATTCATAAGGAATTGGGGGACTTCTTGTCTAAGGCGTTTGATATGACCGATGTCCCACGTCATAAGGAATTATAAGCACGCCAACAAGTCCTTCATCATCATGAGGTAGTCTATTGGGCACAATAGGCGAAAGATAAGAGGCTTAAACATAGAGATAAGAATACCCACTACTTACATCAACGTGCTTCCAATCGAAAATGCATGAATCTGATCTGGGGTTTGTTCGATGATGACGGTGTCTGGCAAGACACCCCAGAAGGATTGGATTGGATTGTAGTGGGCTACTATCAGCGCTTATTTACTGTAGGTAATATTACACAAGAACATATGGATCTTATTCTTACTTCGTTGAGTCCAGTTATTACTGAAAGCATGGTCGAGGATCTCTTGGCGGACTATACTAATGAGGAGATTAAAGTGGCTTTATTTCAAATAGGACCAAATAAGGCACTGGGACCCGATGGCATCCATCCTTTCTTCTACCAAAAGTATTGGGAAGTGGTGGGCCAAGATGTGATTGCTACTGTGAGAGAGTTCCTCAACACGGGTAAGCTCCTTTAATGTCTTAATTACACTCATATTAGCCTATTGCCTAAAGTCACCAACCCTAAGAAGATAACAGATTACCTCCTGATTTCCCTCTGTAATGTTATCTTCAAGATCTGTACAAAAGTGATTGCAAATAGACTGAAGCCTCTTATGAGTCATATCCTTGACCCTTGCCAAAGTTCTTTTGTCCCGGGATGTCTTATCACATATAACAAGATGATAGCAAATGAGGTCGCTCACTACTTGTAGACCAAAACTCAAGGCGATTCCAGACAGATGGCCCTCAAATTAGATGATAGTAAAGCCTATGACCGGGTAGAGTAGAGTTACTTAAAGGCGGTTATGAGGAGGATGAGATTTCCCGAACAGTTCATCTCCTTGATCATGATATGCCTCAGGACTGTTAGGTACAATGTGTGGGTCAACGGTTCACCAAGGGGACAAATTACACCTACGCGAGGACTACGTCAAGGTGACCCTTTATCTCCTTATCTTTTTCTCATGTGTACTTCTGGCCTTTTGACTTATATTCATAGAGCTCATAATGCATAGGAACTTAGTGGCGTTCAAGTCTGCACTAGAGCCCCATAATTGCATCACTTATTGTTCGCAGATGATAGCCTTCTGTACTCAGTTGCTTCAGGGCCGGCTTGTCATAAAATCAAGGAAATCCTATAAACGTATAAATCTACGTCGGGAAAGGCTATCAATTATTCTAATCGCATTGTTTGTTTTAGTTAGAATTTTTCAAATGAGGATCAACGATACATGGCAGGGATTATGGTGATGGAATTAGTCCCACAGCATGACAAATATTTAGGGATGCCCACTCGAGTTGGTCGTAGCAAGAAGAAGAGTTTTGCTTATATCAAAGATAAGTTGTGGGATAAGCTAGCTGGTTGGAAAGGTTCGTTACTCAATGTAACAGGTCGCAAGGTTTTGCTGAAGGTTGTTGCCCAGGTATTGCCTAACTTTTCTATGAATTGTTACTTATTGCCCAAAGAGTTTTGTGATGAGCTCCAACAAATTGTGCCAACTTTTATTGGGGCGATAAGGCAGATAAACGGCACATTCACTGGGTTACTTGGAACTATATGTGTAAACCAAAAGACCAAGGGGGTCTGGGTTTTCAAAATTTGTATGCATATAATCTGGCTATGTTGGCAAAACAATTTTGGCGTATTGTACAAAACCCAGACTCGCTGGTAAGTCAGATTTACCGTGCTCGATACTTCCACTCATGTTCGATTTGGAATGCAACTACGACTCATGCTCATTCCTATACTTGGCATAGTGTTTTAGCCACTAGGTCTGTTGTGGACAGAGGGACTCAGTTGCTGGTGGGGGATGACATCTCTATAGCGGTTTGTGAAGTCAACTGGATATCCCTCTTGGGTAAATTTTGGCATATTACACCGTTGAGGAGTCTATCACCTCTACGCTTTGTATCTCAATTCATTCAAGAGGACAGATCTTGGAATCGACCACTACTGAATCAGTATCTGGACAAGGAGGATGTGGATAATATTCAAAGGATCTCGTTAAGCCACATTTGAAGCCGTGACCGTTTGATATGGCATTACAATGACAAAGGTATTTTCATGGTGGCTAATGCCTATATCATTGCTAGAGATGAATTGGTCCTACCTACTCAGGTTGGTTGTCTTCCATCGGCTCAGTCGGATGCATGGAAAACTCTCTGGGGTCAGCGGACTACACTGATAGTTAAAGTTTGTGTCTGGAAGGCCGCCAAAAGATATTTACCTGTCAATACGTGTTTATGGGCCAAAATGGTTGATGTACAAGCCAAATGCTCCTTATGTCAACAAGCTCCAAAAATATAATTACACCTATTTCATGATTGTAGCCAGATAAGGCCCATAACCTAATTTGTTATAGCTGGGGTGGGAGCGCAAGCGCCTTCTTTTTTTGACTGATTTGATGAATGTTTCACTCCCTCTCATCTGAAGCAACTGACCACCTCTTTGCTCTTATCTTATTTATTTGGAAAGGTCGTAATGATAAAGTTTTCAACCAGATCGAGTTTGTTGGGGAGACTATATTTCAAGCTGCAGAGCCTGGCTTGGCAGAAATATTTTCTTTTGGTTAACCAGCCGTCCCCTAAACCGCATTGCACACCGGCTCTTTGGCTTATTCTGTTGGTTGATCGCTTCTATATTTGTATGGATGATGCTTATGATAAGAGGACCCATAGGGGAGGTGGTTGTGTGGTTGTCAGAGATTGGATGGGTAACTTCATAATGGGATATGGCCGACAGATTAAGGGGTAATATTCTCCATTATTGGTTGAGATAGCGGCGACATTCGAGGCATGTCAACTTGGTCTCGATCAGGGCTTTGCCCTGGTTCGTTTCAGCTTTGACTCGTTGGTTCTGGTCAAAGCCATTGTAGATCTTGGCTCCTGTCTAGCGGATTTTATGAATATGGTAGACGACATCTGCATTCTATTGGAGCATATGCAGAATTTGGCCTTTGTTCATATTCCACAGGAAGCAAATAATGTAGCTCATAGGCTGGCTAAATGGGCGTTACTTCACGCACCACACCCTACGTCCTTCAACTCACTCACTCTAGTGCCTTCGTTCTTATGTGAAGTGCTAAGAAAATATTGTACTTGATTTCCCTGGAATGAAATTTTTTGACCTTTCAAATATATATATACACACACACGCGCACGCTATGTCTGTTAATAGTATTAACTAAGGACTGAATTCACAATATATAGCCTCTTAAAAGTAATTACATTCCATAGATAATTAACCTACTATTTAATCATACTCGACCAACTAACATATGGTTGATGAATGCCAAAACAACTATCAGTGCATGCATTGATCATATATTGCACAAAGAATGACCAGAACCTTATAGCTACTAGTTAGCTAGCTACTGTTTAGTTTATTCAAAGTTTCATCTATGCAAAAAAGAACCAGAACATAGCTAGTTATGCAAATTGCATAACATAGCTTGCTCACTCCTCCCGGACTTCATCACTCTCCTGAACTGAGTACTCAATAGCAGGTCTCATAGACTTTTCCCACTGCAAATTATTGTAAGATAAATTAGTGAGCATACATACAGTAAGCTATACTTATGCATGTGAATGAAGCTGAATTTTTCAATTACTTTCACGTCAAATTCCAAGTTCTTATCCTCCACAATATCGTGAGGTCCTTAATCAAAACACGTGGAGCGATTTGACTTTTGAACTTAATTCAGTGAAACCCACGTCTTTTGACTAAAACCAATTTCATATTAGACAAAAAAAAAATGCAATTTCATGACAGACTAAGAGCTCAAGGACCTCAAGGAAAGTTGACATACCGCTCCTAGTGTTTTGATTCATGCACCACCACCCATAGAATAAAGAAAGAGCTCTCAATCGACCCCCGTGGGTCAGACTCTACACTAGGTGTGATCATTATTTTCTTTTTGTGTGTCTCTTATACCTTCCACCAGGTACACAACAAAATCAAGCCCAAAGGATTTTTTTTTATTCTTCTTCTTTTGCTTCTTCTAATTTCAGGTTGTTCATCATTTTCATCTTGCTCACTACAGAGTCTAGGTGTATGTAGTGAATTTAAATTACTATCCTTGTTTATTGATGAAACCTCCCCCTTTTTATTATCAACTTTAGATAAAGACATGAACCCATTTTCATAGAATTCTGCATCTCTAGATTCTATGATGGTATTGATCGATATCGATTCATTAGATTCTATAAAAGAAATATGTTTCGCATATCCTAAAAATATGTATTCTATAGCTTCTTTTTTCATTCTTTCTAATTTCTTTAATTTAGGTTCATATAACCTACTATAGTTCTACAACCTCAAACTTTAAAGTAGTTTACGTTTGGTTTCCTTTTCCTTTTGAACCATAACTCATAAGAGCAAGTTCACCCGTAGAGTTAAGGGGTCAGGGTCACTGGGACAATAAGGCAGTAGGTTAGTGACATGTCATTCACTTCTTGATAGTTGCTTCCGCCCGTAGGATCGGGGTCAGAACTTTATTTTTTTTATTTAATATTTATTAATTATTTAAAATAAAATTAAATGATATATGCAATCCAATATCATATTTCTTGATAGTATACGTAATTTTTTTTTTGGAATCTGAATATGGCATATTATCTGCAAGCTCAAGCCAATACCAAAACCGTTATTAATATTGCTTACTACTAGACTATGCTTCACACCAGCTTAATGCTTGGTACATATTTACATGCACATATTCGGATTAACAACCTTGTAAACCTGTTTTGACTTATCCATACTCTGCGCATAGACAACATAACATTATCAATGAAAGATAAGAAATGGCCTAAGACTATGATCAGCTATCATATCATATAGCAACGATAAACCTGTTAACGATGTCTCTTATCTCTTCTTCCTGTGATAACTACTTCTGATTTGGCTAATTCCGTTATCTCTTCTTTCTTCTTAGGCAGAGCCGGATGGGCTTGAACGACATTGTGACTTGGATCCTCTGGTTTACAGCAAATTGGTGAACAAAATTTTAAATTCCCTCAAATGCCACTAAAAACTCAGCTGCATAAGTTTCGTTCAGGATCTTCTTCAATACTAATTTCAGTGTCTTGAACCGGTTGACATATCAGTTGTTAGTAAACAGTAAAGTTTCTATATTTATTTGTGCATAAAATACAGTTAGTAAGGAATATAAACTAAGCAAAACCAAACCCCTATCGCATAGGGCTTTCCATTGCATGTATTCACTACACCTGGTATGATACTATATTATTAAATCTTTCATGTTCTTGAAGTTGTAACAGTAAACCAACTTAGAAAATTTGTCAAAGGAATAACAACATACCTTTGGGAAATGTCCTTGAGAGGGGTTGGGACTAGGGCTGGGCATAGGACGGGATGAGACGGGATTGAGGTCATCCCACGTCCCGTCCCGGTTGTTACATGCGGGACGGGATCGGGACGGCCCTTGCATTTTGAGAGTAAATTCCTCCGGGCCCAATCCCACATGGGACGGGACGGGATCGGGACGGGACAGGCCCAATCCCACCACAAAATTGGAAACAAAAAAGAAGAAAAATTTGCTTACATTCATAAATCACAACATGTATCTATGATCTAATTACAATTACACAACTTGCTTACATTCATAAGTCACAATCCATAACCTAATAATATCAAACATAACAAGAATAACATCCATAATCTGTTACACAAGTTCACATATCATAAGTTTAACAAGAAAAGAAGAAAATTAAAACATAGCAATACAAGATTAAAAATATAGCAATACAAGATTAAAAACATAGCAATACAAAATTAAAATCAACGGTCAAGATCAATTTAAATTTATATATGGGACGGGACGGGCCTAACGGGATGAGAAATTTCAGTCCCGCGTCCCGTCCCGTTGTTTTTCTGATGGGACGGGATGAACATTTTTAGTTTCAAATCCCGCTGAGATCGGGACGGGATTGGGACGGGACCGGGACGGGACCGGGATTTGCGGGATTTGTGCCCAGCCCTAGTTGGGACCATATCCATGTTGTAGTGGATATGGAACTTGTTCATTAATTCACCAATTATATCCTCAATTTCCCATCTCACCCTGAGTTGTTTCTCCAGCCTTGCAATTCTTTCCTTTTGCTCTTGTCTCCATAGACCAATCTTCTCAAAAGTGACCTTTTCCCCTAAAAACTCATATAACACTATACCAAGGAAAAACTAGCAGCCTTTATTCAGACACACACAATGCTGTCAATGCATCCACATACAATGTGAGATTAAGAGGCATTAAATCCTAGCATCAATAGTATAGAAGCTACCATTGAGAGACTATCATCAAGTTTATCAAATAGGCTTCAACAGATTCAAAGTCTAGTAATGACTGCAACCTTCTCCTTTATTTTTCTCGGCTTAGTACAGATTAACATTATTCAATCATTGAAAAAATTCAGAGCCATTTCAAATTCTAAGCACCAATGTCTTCCTCTTGTCTAAGTAAAACAATATTTTGATTAAAAACAGAAAGTATTGATCTTGGGCTGAAGATAATCTACCTCTCTTTGGGTTATGTCACTTGTAAATGCTCAAAGACTGAGACTAAAACTTTTCGGTGATGTCCTCAATTTCCATGCCAGTAGACATTGGATAAGAGGAAGCAAACCAGCCATACACGAGTTCCAGAATGGAAGAGGGTCGCCTTGGCCTTGAAACCCTCATTCTCGGTCAGCTTCCCCTAGTCAATAATTTTTGGCGCAACATCGATCATGGACCCGATCTGTGAGTTAACGTCATGCTTCACCATCCGCTTCTCCATCAGCGAACTCCAGCGAAAACAGCGTCTACACAGCAAGGCACACAGAGTCAGACCTTGAGGTTGAAATCTAGCTTAGGCTTGACTATTCGCGAGCATCGCATCACTCTGATAACACGAAAGTATATATGGTCGAGGAGGGTAGAATTTCCCCAGAGATTGACCCATGGCAGTTCTTGCTCAAACAAGAAAACTGCGGTGGAAAGTCGAATTTTCATGTTTTCTCTTTTTTAGGGCTACATCTAGATGGCAACTCTGCTAAACAACCCCCGGTGAACTTGCTCTAAGGTGTTAATTTTAACGACCTTGTAGATACCTTATTTAAGATGTAGCATGTGGTGAGCAATGCTTCTCCCTAATAACCCTTACTTAGATTAGAGTTTAAGAGCATTGCATTAACCATCTCTATGAGGGTTCTATTTTTTCTTTCGGCAACTCCATTTTGTTGTGGAGTATAGGCTATAAAATTTTCATGCACTATACCTACAGATTAATTTACAGTAAGATGGAACATAGTATTCTCCACCTTATCTGATTGTAGGTATCTTATCTTTGTTTCACAAAGATTCTCAACTTCATTCTTAAAGATTTTAAATTTGTCAAGAACTTTATCTTTAGTACGCGTAAGATAAACATAGAAAAATCTACTAAAATCATCTATGAAAGTTACAAAGTATTTATTTCCTCCTCTAGTAGGTGACTATGTAAATCACATACATCACTATGAATAATTTCTAGCAAAGTAGAGGTTCTTTCTAATTTATGAAAATATTTCTTTGTTATTATTGTTTATGAACAAGTAACACATTTATCATGCATATCATTTTCATGCTTTGGAATTAATTCTATATTAGACATATCAATTACTTTCTTAGTATTAACGTGACCTAATTTATAATGCAATAAAGATAAAAAAATCCAACAAGTAAACATAAATAGTAGATATTTATTAATATTTAGTTTGAACATTCCACCATACATATATTATTTTCTAATAAAGGTATCAACCTTGATCAATATAAACTTATCTGATTCAAAGACAATTTTGAAACCATGCTTATTCAAGAGGCTTACATAGACCAAATTTTTTCTAACATCCGGAACATGATAGACATCAGTTAGAGTAAGTACTTTCCCTCATGTGAACTTGATTTCAATTGTGCATTTACCTTTGACAATTAAAGTCGATGAATTTCCCATGTAGACTTCGTTGTCATCATCACATTGTTCATATGTCTTCAACATGCCCTTATGTTTGCAAACATGATTGGTAGCACCGGTATCGACCCACCAATGTTCAATATCCTCCATCATATTCACTGCAAATATCATTGCCGCAAAATTTTCATCATTAGATTTTGGTTTCTTCTTGAGCAAACGACAATTTTTCTGGGAGTGGCCCAGCTTGCCACAATGGAAACAGCCTCCATTTTCCTTTTTGTTTGAGTTCAGACCTTGGTGTCCCTTTTTGGAAAAGTTTTGCTTTCTCTTATTTTCTCCATGGTTAATTTTTGAGTTTTTAGACCCATTATCAACCATATCAACCTTGGAGGAATTTGTTTCTTCAGTTTTCTCCTGGGATATAAGTTCCTCTTTTATACGAAGATGTTGTCCCAATTGCTCCATGGACATGTCCTCTTTCTTATGTTTGAGACTCTTCTTGCATTCATTCTAAGATGGTGGAAGTTTATCCACAATTGCGGAGACAACCATGGAATCAGCCATGTGTGTTTGATATTGAGTAAATTGAATATGTATATATATGATCTAATGGAATTGTTCCACAATGGATCTATCTCAGTCATCTTATAATTAAAAAATTTAGAAACAAGAAACTTCGTACTTGTAGCATCTTCGGACATATATTTGGCTTCAAGCGCATCCCATATTTCCTTTGTAGTACTCTTCTCATGGTAGATGTCAAAAAGTGAATCAAATATTGCGTTGTATATATGGCCCTTGCATACATAGTCATCTTGTTCCCACTTTATTCTTTGACGTTGGGCAGTGATCGTCTCGTCTTCATTTTCTTCGGGTTTATAGTAGTAAGGACATAAACCACCTTTAGGCTAGAAAGCAAGAACTGTAATTTCTTTTGCCATCTTCGAAATTTTGCTCCATTAAAGCGATCAAGTTTCACGAAATTTGATGTAAACTCCTTCAACGATGCCAATGCAAAAATAAAGTCTAAAGATTTTTTGAAATTTGTATTTGTGGGTATGGCAAAAGAAGGAAAAAAATGCTTCAAATGCACGTAATAGTTTATGCTTTCCTTTAGATTTTATTTGTCCCATTACTTAGTGTGGAATGAGGAATAATCAAATAAGCCTTTATGATACAATGAAGCATAGAAACTTGCTATTGTTGAACGTCAGTTTGTACTAACGAAGATCAACCTAACACTCAATCGAATGTTTTACAAGAGGCTCAAGATTACTAGAAACTATTTATGCAGAATAATAATTTATAGATTATATTAGTTTGAAACTAGGAAAAACCAATGAAGGATTGCTAGAATAATATAAGAGAGATGATATTAGAAATCTGAATGAAATGGGAGATCGAGGCAGGAGACACTCCTATTTATAGGAGTAATCAAGCCTTTTCACTTTGAAACACCTTTTCAATTAAACAGTTGATTATGTTCAAAGGTTGCACCCTTTGAATCATCGCATCCTTTCAAATGCAAATGTAGTATGTTGGTTGATTACCAACAATCACGTTAGTTTCTTCCACCTCCTCACTTTCTTCCAATAGATGCATCGATATCTTAATATATACTTTAAAAATTATCCAACACTATATTCTGTAATGATTAGGTTTAATTTGTTTTATAGTATGTATATATGTAAGTAGCCATATATATATGTTCCAATTCGAGAGTAATCAATACATCAAATATTTCCCATCTTTGTGTTCTCTTTAACTTAGACATCACATATCACTAAGATGTTCAGTGCATCACACTTTTGACAAAGTATAATAAAAATCATTTTATCAATAAAATTCATTTCATAAGCATTTGAGGATGCACTAACCTATGAACACAAGATCTCATCTTCATGGCCTGCATTCATATTTTTTAATGACTAGGGCTCGATATAAACTTCTCTTTGTTTTGAGATTGATTAGGGACGGATTTGGCCCTTTTGGTTTGTTGAATGGCCAATACTTCAGTGAAGTGCTCTATCATACGGCCAGCCAATCAAAACATTAACTTTTAGTGATACACTACCTCACAAACCCCTCTGTAAAGAAGTCACTGGCTGCCGTATGCTATGGCGCCCTACCGAAGTGGAACTCAGTTGAATAGCTCAGGCAACGATGACATGAGGGCCACTGCATGCCACATTGGTCAGGATCTTTCTCATGGGGCGTTTGCTTTGTTAGTTGTTCCCTCTCTTACCGTTAGATGCAAGCTAGCTTAAGGCTGATGTCAATGATGTGCACAACGGTTCGAGAATGACGGGTGGCTGCAATCAGAAAAGCAGCTAGTGTTAAATCGCAAAAGTGACGATGCACACGGTTGAGGCCGAAGGTGCCAAACTCGAAGGGAGTAGAAAAGTGTTCGATATTTTTTTGGTGTTTGACTCAAAATTAGTATTCATACCAATAACATGTTAGAACATAAAGAAGTTGAGCTAAAACTCATAGATGATTTTATTCATTCTAGGATGATATTATTTAGAACACCAAGGTACTTAGTACAAAGGAATTAAAGAAAGCTGACAACACATAATTATGTATAGAAACATAATTGTGTACATACTTTATTCCTCGTCTCCATTTTTTTAAGTCATGACTCAAAAATTGAGTGAGATAATATAGTCATTAAAAATCAAAATAGGCCGTTAAATATCCTTCTTCTGCTATGGTTAGGTAGTCAGAAAGTTAGTGGTAGTACCCACAGGTAGTACATAGATATAGACACATTCTTTAGCAATGTAAGGACGTAGAGCTAGCGAGTATCCTCTTTTGTTACCACGTTGGAGACTCTAATGCACACTAATGCCTCAAATCCTAAAAATATAGGAAATTATTTGTAAATAGATAAGCTAAATACCTAGAGTTAAGTTTAGGAAAAACACCCTATCCTAATAACAAAAACACTAGTATTGCCCAAAAACTAGGAGTGGGCATGGCAGTCAGCTGATGATGCACCTTGGTCGACCGATGATGGCTTGGGTGGAGGTAGCAGGTTGGCATGGAGGCGGGAATATGTAGCATGGTTGCGGGTCTGCGGTTGACGGCTATGTGAGCGTGGTTCCTGAGTCATGTTGGGCCACACAGAATCCTACATGTGCCTAGGCTTGGTATGAATTGGGCTAGAGGCTTTTTGATAAGTTTACTCATTGGGCTTTTCGTATACTGGTTTTGTGCAGGCTTTTGATTGTCCTAAAAGTGTCGATGTTGAAGGACGATAATGAGAATCGTGTTGCACTACTGTAGTATTGAGGTGCATAATTAGATAGGGTGTGGGGTCAAGTTATTATATTAAAGACTTTCCATTTGTACCATCTAGCTATGTTTTGGTGTGTCTAGTGTAGATTGATTTTGTTGAAAAAATAGTGTTTAACATTTCAATTAACTATTTTGAGGCAATTAAATTAATATATTTACTTGTTCAAATGATTTAATAGGTGAATGAGAAATTGTCACTTAAAGATAGCTAGATGACTACTTGAAACGGAAGAAAAGTGTTTTAGACCTTTGATCTTTCTTATTCCTGGAATAAATTCTTTAATTATGTAGAAATATCTTTGGTCCTTCACATTCCTGGAATAATTTACTGAACTAAATGGAAAAATCTTTGGTCTTTCATATACTTCGGTTATGATTGAATTAAGGATGAATCCATTAATTTTTGTAACTGAAAAACCTTTAGGTAGCCAGCTATCAAATTCCTTCATCTATAAATAGCGACATTTTTCTTCTCAGTTACACACACTTAGAAAAAGCTTTCTTTCCTCTCAAAGTCTCGCAAACAGCTCTCTCGATGATAGATAAAGGTTCTTTCAAGTTCGATGAGGAGTTCTTATGTAGTGCAAGCACAAGAACTCAAGCAGTTGTTTTATCCTAGGAGACAATCGTCATATCAAACCTAGTGCACTAATGTAGGCAGCGTAATAATTCTTAAGGAAAACATGTGGCACATGTGAGTTAATTTCAAATCAACAACTTCAACCACTTCAATGTCACTTTATACTTAAAGTTTAAAGTTTTCCAGAATTTGTACTTCATAATAAAGTTTATATTTACTAATTAATTCATTAGTATTTTCAAATTTATTCAATGTCACTTTATTTTCCTATATCTTTATGGGAATCGTTTAATCAAGCCAGGTTAATGGTGAATTCCTTGTGATCTGTCATTTTCATCAATAGACCATCGATAAAAACATCAACCGCTAATACCAAAAGAACCCGACCAAAAACAACACTGACAAGCCTCCGCCAATTGCTGACATCTGCTAGACCTTCCACACCACCAATTGTGCCAAACTACACCATAGAAGGCAAACAGTCGCCGAAAACCGCCGCATCTCAGAACATGTTCACAAACACCATCTTAAACAAAAACCAGCCCAAAAATCTTTGCTATCCAAACCAAGGAGATTTGAAAAGAGACCGTCAAAAAGATGTTAACGTCGCCCTTGATAACTAAAGTGTCGTGGACCTCGCCACAAAAAGCTTAAAAGGACTGAGCCCGAACAAATTCCTTAGGTGACCACTCCTGTCTCGACATCCCGTCTGAACCATGCATGGGGCAGAGGTGCGCAAGCCCCAGCCATGGCTGCCTCTAGCATGAAGAAGAACTACTCTCAAATGGCGCTGCTCTAGGTCTTCTCGGAAGAATTTTTTTTTTTAAAAAAATCATTCATTTCATGTTTGGTATGTGAAAACCTTTTCTCATCTCTATGGTATTACAAAAACGGATATGTTAGGACATCTCCAATACGGAAGTCTCAAAATGAGGTGTGATACCTATTATAAGACCTCTCCAAAATATTATTCATATGAAACTTCCCTCATCTCCAACAATAAAGTCTTATATTAAAGTTCTAATTAAATCATTCTTTATATTTCTTTTGTATAAATAGTATTCAATTATAGTTTATACTTTTTAAACATACGTTATACATTATGAATTTATTCAATATTTATTTTTCTAACTTTTGTGGTAATTATATAAAAAAGGCAAGGAGAGTTTCGTATGTGCCATAGGATGCTTTTCGGTATTGTTAATTAGCCGTTGGATTAATAAATGATAATCACATTGTTTAAACAGCCTTTAATCAAAACCACTCACTACCATTGATTTTGAGTATGAGTCGATCACGGCCATACATTATTTGACAACCAATTGCGTTTCTGACAAGGACCACCTGGCGGGGTCCAGCACATTTAAGTGTGTCGCGCGTCGCTCCCATCCGCACCATTATTTTGGTGTTTGGTTGTTGTCTACTCTTCTCTGCGCGTTCCACTTCTTGTCTAAGGTGCAGTGTGGCCCACGGTCCCAATTTGAGATCGAGTCTCATGTCAAAGTCTTATTTTGAGACGAGTTATAAGATCAAGTCTTAAAATCATAGCCCTTACATCATCTCCGATTATTGGAGTCTCTGTACCTTAAAATGAATTTTGATAAAAAAGAAATTCATGTCTAATAATGAAAAATAGAGATCCCTTACATTATATGGAAGAGTCTATACCTTAAACAAGATCTCAAAATGAGACTCAATATAAGGTATTGTTTGAGCTAAAAATAAATATTTTTTATTTTTAGGGTTTCTCAGTATTGAGCGGATGTCTGCGGAATGTGTAACAAACCTTTCCTAGAGGGGGAAGGAAATCTTGAAGGATCTCGTTAGATCTTAGGTTAATTAAGAGAGTTAACGATGTGAGATTCCTGACATTTAGAGTTAAGATTTTATTACAACTATGACAAGTCATTGCATGATACATATAAATAGAGAAAATATTTATCTAATCGAGACCTCTACATCATACATACAACTTTTTCTCTCGGCAAAAACCCTTTACTTTTCGAGAAAACCCTTGCTACAGACAATCTGACGATTTTGCACCAGATAGGGCGTGTACGACCCGATGATTCAAGGAGGCGACAACTGTGTTCTGAACACTCTGCCAAGGAGATTGTTTTGCTTTGCATCAGATAGGGTGTGGCTCAGTAAAGAGACACGAAAACCCAAGTCCTAAGTCACTTAGGCAAAAAGAATCCAGCAGGCGGGGTTGATGTTGTCTCCGTCTTAATCGCTTCTTAGAAGTCCAGTAATGGCCAGCCGACTCTCAATGTTCTGCCCCACAGCAATGGCACTCCTAGCACACACGCGCGAGAGGAAAAAAGACTGTTTGAGACTTCTCAGGACCGTGGGAATTCTAGAGCCAAACATTTTGGCACGTCTAGTGTGAGATTCTTTCGTGTCTCAACGCAACAATAAAGGATCCTTACTGCAAGAGGTATCCTAGTTGTTCTAAGCACCCACAACCAGCTTTCCAAGAGCGTAACTCTGCCGCTTGCCACAGATTATCAGCGGAGGCAGTAGAAGCACGATTTGGTACTACATGTCACTCAGCAATGGCATATTAGCCCCTCACTCCGAATGAGATCAATGTGATGATGTACAAAAATGATCGTCCCTATGCCACCAAGAGTGATTAATACCAGGCGGACCAACTCGACTAAATAAATCAGCGGTTTGATGAGCAAGCACGTTTGCTTGCACCGACCGATGAGTAGTCTGCGAAGCTCGCCAGTGACTTGTTGGCCATGAAGACAGTCATGTCGAAAGGCCTATAGAACCAAGAGGCTCATAGAGTTCAACTCGTGAGCCTGATAGAGGGTCAGGAAAGGTTGCGGGTGGACATCGTGCGAACTGTAGAATCTTTAATTAAAAGGTTGCGGGTGGACCTTGGCCATCTATCTACTGTCCTGTCTGATCTGGCCCACGAGCAACGCCAAGCTGAGAAATTCCTAACAGCCTGGAAAGAGAAGTTCTAGAAGTTCATGGAACAATGTAACTTGCAGGTTGAACGGTAGTTTCAACACTATGAGACTCATTTCTTGGATGTGGATAAAGAAGACATCAGCGCCTGGAAGTGGCCTAAGGCTTACAAGCCGATCAATTTCCAAACGTTTAGCGGGAACAGAGACGAAAGCGCAGCTACCCATGTGGCTCATTTTACCCTACAACTTGGGCCATGAGGGGATGATCCAGAACTCAAACTAATGGTTTTTGGATCCTCGCTAACAAGATCGGCCCTCATTTGGTTGACTGGCTTAGATCCATGATTGATGACAGAATACTCAGCTATGGAGACGCTATTTACCGAACACTTTGGGACAACCATACCAGAAGTGAGCATAGCTAAGCTGTGTTTAATGTGCCAAGTGACTTCGGAAAGCCCCATAGCTTTCTTGCATCGCTTTAGACCTGAGTACAACATGTGCAAGATGCCACTTCACAAGGACACGGTCATTGATATGGCTATCAATGGCCTAGAAGACCGACTCTATACTATGTTCCTAAACACCAAGCATGCATCACTGAATGAGTTCATCACTTCAGTGATGAAGGCACATAGTGCTATGCAAGAGAGGGAAAATTGGTGGAATTCTTCGAAGGGAACGCATGCACCCAGATCAGACACACCAGATAGAAGCAAGCCGGTGGCAGCAGCTTAGTTTGAAGAATCTGGTGAGGAAGGCTATGATTAAGAGATTGAGCATGTCCATGTTGTCCATCTAACCTCTAAGATAGTTTTGTGGCCCAAGAAACTTCAACAAAGTAAGCGGCCCTTAAAGCTCTCAACTTTGACTTTCACCAAGCCAGAGTTCGAGACATACACTTATGACGCCAATCTCACTTGCGAGATATTAGATGAGTTGATTAGCAGGGAGTGGAAAAAATTGATTTCGGCCCTATTCTTAGTGTAGAGCAGCTAAAGGGGAAGAAATACTGCAATTTCCATGGGATGTGGAACCATTCGACCAAGGATTGTCTGAAATTGAAGAACCATATCCAAAAGTGGATTAATGATGGAAAGTTGGCCTTAGAGGCTCCCACCAAGACGATTTCTTTGGTGGATACACAGCCTTTTCCAAATCAACAGGTCAATATGTTGGAATTGTATAGAGAGTAGCCTAGGCCGCAACGATCAACGATGACCCAGGCGAGAGGCCAAGCGGCAAGGCCAGTTAGATGCCCATGACGATACATATTTCAAGAAAACCATGTGCGTGAGATCCTTGATGAACTCATCGAGAGAGGATTCATCACTTACAGACCCGTACGGAGGCTGGAAGATTTGGCTTATACGAGGCCTGGAGAATTTTTCTGCAGGCTCCACAATAAGTTCGGCCATGCTACCTCGGCTTGTAGAAATCTGAAGGATAATATTCAGGACTAGATTGAGGAAGGAAAAATCGGGTTCAGTTAAGCTGAGAGCTTAGGAAGTAGTGGCCCATTGAACAAGGGCCCACAAACAAGAAGGGGCAAGCAACAAATCACTTACGATGTGTCGAGAATGGTGGAGATATTGGACAATTTGATCACGACAAGGATTGCATGAGTGCCATTTGGACCCTCTCCAAATCCTCCAGAGGTAGAATGGTTACCTTACTGTTGTTTCCACCATGTGTGGACTCACTCAACGAAGCAGTGTACTAGCTTGAAGTATAGGATCCAACAGTGGATTGACGAAGGGGAGGTCACCATACAACAGTCGGGGAAAGAACATCAATTGCACCATCTGAACAACCGTCCAAAGGGAAGGAAAAGGTAGACCCCAAATAAACATCTTTGGTTGCCTTTTGTGGTTAAAAGATCTCTTATGAGGATTTAATAGAGACAATCAAGGTATGTTCTGAGCTGGTGTCACCGCCAGAACATTACCAGCCAGCCAGCCCACACGAGACCAATCCTTGAGACTCACAAGCTTACAAGAGAATGCGAGCAACTGAGAAGTTCATGAGACTGGTTACTGGTGATGCTAGGTCGTTGGATCAGGGTTCTAAGTCATACATCCATCACCCTCTAGATCTATCACTAAATAAAATGTGTGGTATGTCAAGGAGAAAGGGAAGATGGTGAAAGTGACTTCGAGTAGGAGGAGGAATCTTCAGAGACGATATGGCATGGCTAAGAGAGCCCTAGAAGCTTTGGAAAATAGATTGATCAAGCCAGAGCAGCTTACTCAGACTCTAGAATAGTTACAACGACGTCTGAATAGATTATCGGTTAACAACATTGTGGTCTTTGGGATGAAGTTTGACGAACCAAAGGTTCGAGCTGCTCAACCTAGCATGTTCTCACTGAACCCTAAGTTACACTCAAGGGCTCAAGTACAGGAACCTATACTTGAGGTTCAGTAGGCTCTTAAGGAACTTACCAAGGAGTTAAGGGGCAGGACGCACAACACTAAGCCTTTAGCGTTGAAGAGCCTCCAGCGAGTAAGTGATTTTGACTCAACATAATTAGAGTCAAGCGAATCCAATGATCTTCATTGGCAGCCAAAACCATTGGTGATTCAAGAACAAAAGAAAGATGCAGTCCAACAAGGGGCAGTCACAAGCCATGTTGGCCCTTTGTTCTCTCCAGCAAGCGTTGAGCCTACTCCTAAAGCTCTATTTGAAGACATGATACTAGCAACCATATGGGTATTATACCCCAATAACCAGGTCATGTCTGACACAGGGCCGTCAGTAAGCTAGCTGTTGGAAGAAGAGGACAAGGAGCTAGTAGATTATAGGGATGATGAGGAACCCACAGAGGGAGGTGGTAATGAAATCACAATAAACATGATATTCGTCCTACTCACCAAGTTTGTAGCAACCAGAGCAACAGGTTCACCGCTTGACATGTCTAAGGCATTGGTCCTTGCACACTTGAACCAGGTCAACAGCTTGGCGATGACGGTCCGGGATGAGACCATAGAAATTAAGCATGTGGTTGAACCATCATTAAAGAAATCTTTCATGTTGTTAGGTAAGCCTACCTTAAATATGACCATGCATATACGTCATTTATATATCACGGCCAATGTTCAGGGAATCCAGCTCAATAAGATGCTGGTGGATTCTGAGGCCGTTGTCAACATAATCACGATGAAAGTAATGGATTTGCTTGAAGTTCTCTGGATAGCCATCCAAGAGACAGCTCTCAATGTCCAAAATTTCTAGGGAACTATTTCTAAAACCTTGGGCATTGTTTTCCTCATGTGCAGGTTGGACCAGCGGTTGGAACTCATACCTTCGTCATCGCAGAATGTACAGTGCCGTACAGTTGTATCTTAGGCAGAGAATGAATTCATAGGAGTTATTTTGTACCGTCCCCACTACACCAAAAATGGTGCTTGAGAACATGGAAACATGAGAAGCTGAGGTGATTAACACCGACCCGCGGCCTTAATCCATTTCAACAAACGCACTGGATGTCAATTACTACAATGGGGACATATGCCCATTAGAGGTGTGTGGCGTCGATGACAAAGCCTGCCCCATAGGGGTGACGGCTTCAGAGCTAGCTCAATGGGGCATCATGAAGGCCAGTGAGGATACAATAAGTCCTTACACCCTTGCGCTACCATCCTCACCACGCAAATGTTAGAGCCTCTATCTAGCATAAAGGCATAGGCATGTTGCTCTCTTTATGATTGGCTACACAACTATATGATGGAGAAGCAGGCCTATCAGCATGTTCCAATGGTTGCAACAAAGGAATATATGGATGATGACATGCTGCATGAATCTGAGGAGGAAGAGATCATTTAGCTAGCTCCAGTAGTCTTAGATGATACTCCACCTAAATTGAAGGATCTTATGGAAAAGATCATCCTCAAGACCGCCAAAGAGCCAATATTTGTGGCTATTAGTACCTTCCTTGAACCTGAAGAGAGGAAGAAGCTCATTGAATTGTTGTTTGTATATATAGATTGCTTCGCGGAAAAGTACAAGGACATGCCAGGTTTGTTGCCAGAGCTGGTATGTTACGAGTTGCCTATCTTAGAGGGTACGCAATCAAAGAAGCAGGAGATGATAAGGATGAACATGGAGACAAAAATTCTTGTCAAAGATGAAGTCCAAAAGATGCTCAACTCGGGTATCATAAGAGTGGCCAAATACAATCAGTGGCTATCAAACATCGTCCTAGTAAAAAAGAAGAATGGGAAGATGAGGGCCTGCCTCGATTATCAAGACCTTAACAATGCAATTCCAAATGATGCTTATCTTATGCATGTGGCAGACTTGCTTTTCAATTCAGTTGCTCACCATGAGATGTAATATTGTATGGATGGAATGGCAGGTGATCACCAAATACCAGTAGCGGAAGTAGACAGATACAAGATTGCCTTCAGGTGCCCTAGTTTCATTGGAGTATTCGAGTACGTAAAGATGCCATTTGCTTTGAAAAATACTGGGCCATCTACCAGCGAGCTATGCATTTGATCTTCCATAACCTCATGGGAAAAGCTATGGAAGTTTAAATCGATGATGTGGTTGTCAAGTCCAAACGGAGAGAGGATCATGTGGACAACCTGAGACATATGTTTAAGCAGATGAGACGATACCAGTTGAAGATGAATCTGGCTAAGTGTGTCTTTGGAGTCCCGCAGGGGAATTCCTTGGTTTCTTAATTTACCAGCGAGGTATAGAAGTACCTGACGATAAAAAGGAAGCAATACTTAATGCCAGTCCTCCAACGAACAAGAATGAGCTTCAATGTCTGTTGGGAAAGATCAACGTCCAAAGACGGTTCATAGTGAATGTAGTAGAGAAGACTAAACGTTTCTCGCCTTTGCTGAAGTTACAAAATCAGAAGGATTTCATATTGGAGCCTATTTATCAAAAAGATTTTGATGCCATCAAGCTATATCTTGCCAGTCCAGGGGTGCTGGTTCCTCCGAGGCTAGGGGTGCCTTTCAAATTATATATCTCAGCTATTGATGTGTCTATAAGCAGCCTATTGGCACAGAGATGACGTGGTCAACACCAAACAAGCGATCTTCTACCTCCGTCGTACTCTGACGCATTGTGAGACAAGATATTCCCCTATGGAGAAGTTGTATCTTGCTCTCTATTTTTCTGGGTGCAAACACTACTACAAAAATGAGTTTACGGGACACTTAAGACTTTTGATACTAGGACGTTTCCATAAAGAAAGGTCTTCTAATATTATCCACGACATCTTCGTTTAAATGGAAATGCGGGTGAACAGTGAAACACAACAACTAAATGCTATCACAACATTTTCTGAACAAGACGCACTCTCTCATCACATGTTCGAAACTCCAAACCCCCAGAAAATACATATTAGTCGAATAAATACAATTGGAGGTCGATACTGTAAGCATCAAAGGAAGGTATGAATTTGTTTGTCTCCTTTTATTGAGCAATGGATGCCAACGAATCATGTGTTTGATTTGAGCAAATCTAAGATTAAGCGTTTATTTCTTTTGATTTAGAATTTAGGGCGAAGTTCCCCAGTGCAAGGCTGCTTGGAAAGCCAAGCTCTCTCGTTGCGAGCCGGTATCTCAAATGTTCCACCCTCCCGACCTCGCGCACAGGCGCTTAAAGCTTCGCCTCCCACTACTGTGTGAAGCCTAGCTTCCCCTCATCGCTCATAGATTTACCACCTCGACCTCAGTCTTGACCTCGAATTCTGCGCCCCGCGCTTTATAACTCTGACGCTGCCCCTCATCGTTGGTGAGAGCCTTGAAAGTAAACATTAGTTTTGGTCTGAATTCAGTGACTTTCCATTGCTTTCACTCTTAGCTGCACTTTACTTTCTTTCACTTTCAGCTGCATTTGTCTTTGGTATACGAGGGAGATAGAATTTGTTGCGTCGGGAGCAGCGGGGGAGTTGTGGTGAAGAAGGCGCTCAATATCTCTGTGCTTTGGGATTTTCATGTGAATTCGATTTGTGATAATTCTAATTGTATGTTTTCAATTTGTTCCCTTTTGTGGCTTTGGAGCCGTTGAAGTTTCTTATGCAACCAATCTCTCTGTGTCTGCAGCTTCTTGATATTTGCCAAACTTTCTGCGAATAGACAGAGATCGGGAACAAGCGCCTCTGGGGCTCGTCGGTACAGGTCTTCTATTTCCCTCAGGGCTACTACCAGGTTGAAAGGATCGTCAAGGTTTACTTCATAAAGAGCTTGAATGGTAGATTTGGCGCGAACGATTTCCCAAGGTCAGGGGCAACCGAGGCAAATTTTTCAAACTGAGATTTCAACTCCACAAGCCTGGGGGGATCAAAAGTGGTTGGGGAACTAGTTGAGGCATAGGCTGCTAGACTTGGAGACTCAAGCGAGAGAGTTTGCACAATAGCTCGGTCGAAGGCAGCATTTGCTGCCCATACAACAACAACGATAATATCGCACTCAACCGTCAAAGTATTATAAGAATAAGTATTATAGCCAACGAAATGACGAAAAATAGGCCGAAGACTTTTGATGTCGTCGAGTATAGTATAGTATACCTGACGACAAAAAGGGTTTGTCGGCCATAGTTTCCGGTCATCAGACATAGTACTATACCCGACGACCGAAAAAAAGTTGTCGGTGTTTGTGACTGGATCGTCGTCGGCTATAGTTTTCGAGAAACACCGACGACATTTTTTAACTATAGTCGATGACATTATTTAGTCGTCGACTATAGTTCTTTATTACAGATCGATCTGGGCAGCAACTTAATCATTAAAAAAAATTTGATGAGAAAAACTCAAAACACTCTGAAATCGTTGGGTGTTGTCAAAAACTATCCAAAATAGGTTTTTGAAGCTATATAGGTACGTAAATGTATGTGTGTTGATTGTTGATTTAGAGTTGATTGTTTACGTAGAGTTGATTGTTGATTGTTGATTTTGAGTTGATTGTTAATTTTGAGTTGATTGTTGATTTTGAGTTGAGTTGAGTTTAATTCAATGAAAAAATATATATATAATTAGATGTAAATTGTTGATATATATGTATTAAATAATTTGTAATTAAGGAGTAGAAGAATTAAATAATGTAACTTGTAGTTTAAAGATCGATATATATAGATATAATGAAATTTTTTTAATTAATTAGTACATGTATATATATATACAGTTGGAATTTTCCGAATGGACAGGAATTAGATGTGCCTTCCAAGATGGGATCCAAGATATGCCCATGGAGTTTTGAGTTTTGTGGAATATGTGAAGGTTAATTGTGGAGGGATGACAATTCATTATTGCCCGTGTACGAAATGTCAGTGTTGCAGCGATAAATATCATTTTCCCATTGATAAAGTATGGGAGCACCTGAAGAAAAATAATTTTTGGGATAAGTACACATGTTGAATTTATCACGGTGAAACATCATCAGTGGGTCAGTATGATCATGGGAAATTTCCTGAGAGGGTCAGTACATCCAATGATCAAACAATGAGGTTTATCAATGATGTGTTTCTGAAAGGACCCAACCCCGATTTAGCACCCTAAACCGGAATCGAACCCCTTCGAAAACATGAACCAACAAAAACTTTTCGAAATTTGGGCAGAGATTCGTTACTAGCGTGGAATTACCAATACCTGCACGCGGAAAATACACTCCATCCTATGCCACAAAAAGCAAACCGTGGGCACCAATCCCATCCGGATTTCTCAATATCTCAATAGTAAAGTAAACAATACATATAATAGTACTTTACTGAAATCCGGTGTGAAAATCGTATAACATATTCAACAGAAACTCAGAGCGACCTCTAATACATAATCATATAAGTATACCACAGTAGGTAGAACAATGAACCTACTGGAAGCAACAAGGTAGCTCGAGTACTATGCCTCCGACCACGACGTGCGACGCCAGAGTCCGAACTGCAAACTGGGCACGGAAACCGAAAAACCCAGGGGAAAGGCAAATAAAACGTTAGAGTGAGTGGACGAAAATAACATATGCCTTTCACCAATTTATACACATACTCAATATAAAACAGTGCGAGTTCGGAAAACACAACAACATAACACATATATATATGGAGGTTGTCGGGCGAATCTCTCAAGCCCGACGTCAGGTGAATCGCTCAAACCTGACGGTGAAAGGCCAGGGGAATCTCTCGACCCCGGCGGCACTCAGGGGAATCTCTCAACCCTGCTTCAGAGGAATCTCTCAACTCTGGGCCAGAGGAATCTCTCAACTCTGGTAGCATCGATGCTATAAATGCCATCACCCATAAACACATAACAACACCTCCGAAAATAACATATATCTCAATCATCGTATAATTTAAATACGGAAATCAATAAATCCACGAACTCGCAAAATCAACAGTGTAAATAGAAACTTGTCCACTCACACGCTCGCGTAACGCGGTTCGCGTTAACCCGTGATCCGGCGGAAAGTCCCTCGCCAAAACAACGATCACGAACACCTCGCTTTACGTTCGGACGCTCAACTCGAAAAACGAACTTCCCCACTACGATCGGGGCGCGATTTCGAGTCAAATGACATGCGACTTGTCGAAAGTCAAAAAGTCAACTCTGACCGTTGACCGCCGCCGTTGACCGCCGTCCACGGCGGCGCTGCTGTTGACCGGAGAGTTTCACGGCGGAGTCACCCCTATTCCAGTCAAAATCATCCACTGAGCAACTTTGTCAACTGCACCAAAGTCCAATTCTCACTCTAACATGGTCAATTTCAAGCAAAACCGAATTGGTTCACAAATTTCAATCCCAAAATTCTCAATCCACAAATCAAATTAAAACGCAATGTTTATATGGTTAGAATCACCTTGAAGAGAGCTACAAAACCCAGTATCTCTTGAAGTTCAACTCTACCCGAATCGAAAACCACCATTAACCCAAAATTTCACAAACTTTGGCTCACTATTTCTCTCTCCACCGTGCACCATGCCGGAAAACATGACCGGGGCTAGACTCGTGACCTCGAGACGAAGAGAACAAGACCGGAGGTAAGCCGTGGGATGCCGGAAAACTCCTCACCGCCGGCGAGCCAAAGTCACCGTCGAACTCTCTCTCCTCACCACGGTCAAACGTGGTCAAACCAGGTCAACACTTCCAATTAAAGTCTTTGACTTTCCCTTTTAGGCAGGTCACTATTTATAGCTTTCCCGAATAGGAAACTCATAATTATCCATTTCGACGAACTTCAAACCCACGTAACTTTCTCGTCGTATATCCGATTCCGATAATTCTCGCAGCCACGAACTCAACTCGACATAATCTTCCAACATCACCCAAAGTCAAACATATCGGCCAACCGAATAAAAAGTCAACCCTTGAAAGTAACACACATTAAATTGACCAAACAATCAACAATCGGCAAAATTCACAACTAATTCCTCGTAACTCCAAATCATGCTCCGGAAGTTCCCACGAACTCGAAATTAAATTCTGAACAACTTCCGTGAAGAAGCCGAAACCAAATTCTCGTCCGGTAATTTAGTCGTTAAGTAGCCCACCATTTAAATCTGAACTTCAAATATTCATAATTAATTCCTCGGTCGTCAAAATAACGATCCGGAACCGCCCACGAACTCGCGATCACACGTACAACGACTCTCGAGAAGAGACTCAGCTCCAATTCTTGGCCAATAATTAAGTCGTTAACAAGCTTGGCGATTCCAACAGCTATCAAAAACCTGCGACTACGCAGTAACTCCTGTACATAGCTGATCATACTGGTGATTCTGGTCCGGGTCGTCACAATTTCCTTATGAGAGTGGTGTATTTGCTCAAGCACCAGATATCCCACCCACTGTTGGGGGCTTCCTTCATATTGAGCCAGTCATGAAATTACCTAGAGCTGTCAACACTGCCGGTATGGACAAGTCCAACTACTTGACTGCCTTTCAGCAGACCTTGTTGTATAAAAGGTGTAATAAGACTATTCTTGAAAGTGTCATGGGAGTAATGAAGCTCAAAATGGAGAACAAAATGAGTGTCAAGGCTTTTGATGATTGGCTAGAGTGGACTGCTTCGATGCTGCCCCTTGGTCATCGCCTTCCTACCACTCATTATAAGGTGCGACATATCCAGAAATATTTTGGCATTTCCTACATCAAAATTCATGCATGAAAATATGATTGTGTTCTCTTCTAGGGTGAAGATGCTTACGGGAATGATCTTGAGAGCCTTGATGCCTATCCGGTATGTGGTATGGATAGGTATAAGTTGACTCCTCCAGGGAAGAAGAAAGCTATGAAGATACTTCAGTATTTCTCGCTGATTGATAGACTGGAACGGTTGTTCATGTGTGCACACACGACTGAAGCTATAAGATGGTGGACTGAGAGAAATTTTTGTGACGATGATACCCTTATACACCCTGTTGATGGAAAGCTTAGGAGCACATAGTCAAGAAGTTTTCTCATTTTGCATCAGAGGTCCGAAATGTTTGGCTCGAGATCTCATCTAACAGATTCAACCCTTTTGACAACATGAGTCTCAAATATAGTATATGGCCAGTTATTTTGGTACCGTGCAACCTTCCTCCATGGATGTGCATGAAAAGAAGGAATACAATATGTTCACTTTCTTAATTCCAATGTCAGGTTATCTAGGAAAGTGTCTCGATGTGTATTTGAGACCCTTGATTGAGGAGCTTAGGTACCTGCATAACGTTGGTCATCCCAATTATGACAAGTACAAAAACGAGATGTTCCAGATACATATCATGCTTGTTGGCATCATCAGTGATTTTCTAGCCCGCGGGATGTTGTCGAGGAACATTACCAAGGGAATACATGGCTTGTCTAGAGTGCATGACTGTTGAGTGCTGCATACCTCATTGCAGAAAGATTGTTCAAATGCATCACCGTTGTTGGCTTCCACATGATCACCTATTTCAGCAGGTCACAAGGCTTTTGATGGGACTGTAGAAATGGGTGTGCAACCTAGGAGATGGAAGGGGGATGGAATTTTGGAAATGCTGAATGAATACGATTTTGGGCAGCTGAGCAATCATCCTGAGATATTGGCATCAATACCTGACAGACCCGATAGGTATAAATTATGGACACACAATAGCATATTCTGGGAATTACTCCTGTACTGATCCAAGTTTCCGATTAGGTACTACTTAGATGTCATGTACATAGAGAAGAATGTGGGCAAAAGTGTGGTGAGTACAGTGCTGAAATGGGAGGGGAAAACTAAAACGGCCCTAAGGCGTGCATTGATCTGAAAAGAATGGGATTGCGGAAACATTTATGGTTGAGAGAAGGGAAGAAAATAATGCCTCAAGCTCCTTAAACTGTCAAGTCTGACCGAAAGAATGAAATTTTTGTGTGGATGGGTAATGTCAGGTATCCTTCAGGCTATGCAGGAAATATAAGTCAATGTGTTAACTTCCGGGATAATAAGATGTATGGATTAAAGATTCATGACTGTCATATACTACTTCAATGCCTCTTCCCTGTTTTCATTCAAGGGTACCTGCTAAAAGAGGTGGTGGAGCCATTAGTGGTGTTGTCAAGATTCTTTCAGATTTTATACACCTGAAAAGTGAAAAAATCATACCTGTGGTAAATTCAACAGGACATTATTTTTATCATATGCAAATTTGAGAGGATATTTCCCCCAAATTTTTTTGACATCGTGCCTCACCTGATGATCCATCTTTCCGAACAATTGTTGCTTACTAGTCTAGTACACTACACTTGGATATATCCCATAGAAAGGTACATACGATTCAACATCTAAATTTGGCTTTGTTTTTATATGAAAATACTTATTTTTCAATAATCATAACATGCACTTTGCAACTTGATAGACAACTGGGGACTATAAAGACTATGTGATAAATAAATCCGCACCTGAAGGGTGTATCGTTGAAGCATATCTTGCGCACGAGTGTGTAACGTGTGTTGGTAGATGAACAACAGTTCAACCTTTCTATCATCTCCAATGATGTTGAAGTATATGGAAAGTTGCCAAACTCGTACAAGTTAGAATTATATGAGCTAGTCATTGCCCACTGCTAGGTATTGATTAACTGTCTAAATGTTCAATACTGGAAAAACATCCACCTTTACTGCCCTGCTATTGCTGGTGATGTTGAGTACAACAACATGACGTTTGTAAACTATTTTGGCAAATGGGTACGTATATAGGTATATTTACTTCTATATATATAAATTAATATCAATGTTCATATTTACAGTTAATGTATGTACACATGGTTTTTTTTTTCAGATGAACTATGTACAACATGATGATATCCTTTAGTGGGCAAACGAATTGAGGTTCTTGGCGTAGAAACCGGTAACTTCAAGAGTTTATCCGATGTGTAAAGTCAATGATGTGCAATTTTGAAAGGACTCAACCCCGATTTAGTTTCCTAAACCGGAATCAAACCCCTTCTGAAAACACGAGCCAACAAAAACCATTAAAATTTCGGCAGAGTAACGCTACTAACGCGGAATTGCCTTTACCTATACCCTGAAAATAACACTTCATCCTATGCCACAAAAGCTAAACCGTGGGCACCAATCCCATCCGGATTTCTCAATATCATAACAATAGTAATATATAGTAAACAAAATTGTATAATATACAAAATCCGGGGAAAAACCACATAAAACATGTATCAGTAACGTATCAGAGTGACCTCTAGTGTATACATATACAAAATATATAACAGTAGGCGAAACAAGAAACCTACTGGAAAACAAAGGTAGCTCGAACAACTAGCCTCCGACCGCGACATGAAACACCAGAATCTGAACTGCAAATTGGGCACGGAAACCGAAAAGCCCAGGGGAAAGACATGAAAACCGTTAGAGTGAGTGGACGAAAATAAATGTCTTTCGCCGAATGATATATATAATCAAAATTTATGCGAGTCGAAATGAATGAATACGATATAGTACACGAGATGAACTCAAACTCCTCCAGTGTACAGAGCATGCATAGAAAAATCCCACGGGGTCGCTCATGGACACATCCGTGCTAGTACAGTTTGAATCACGGGATCCCAGACCCACATGTGATTCTAGCCAGAAAGGCCTCAGGTCAGAGGTCTGCCCCCCCCTGAAAGGACCCATCCCCGATTTAGCTTCCTAAACCGGAATCAAACCCTTTTGAAAATACGAACCAACAAAAACCGTAAAAAATTTTGGCAGAGTTTCGCTACTAACGTAGAATTACCATTACCTGCACGCGGAAAATACACTTCATCCTATGCCACAAAAATCAAACTGTGGGCACCAATCCCATCCGGATTTCTCAATATATCAACAATAATGTAAAGTAGTAAATATATTTGTACTTTACTAAAATCCGGAGTAAAATCGTATAATATATACAACAGAATACTCAGAGCGACCTCTAATGTATAATCATATAAGTATACCACAGTAGGTAGAACAATAAACCTACTGGAAGAAACAAGGTAGCTCGAGCACTATGCCTCCGACCACGACGTGCGACACTAGAGTCCAAACTGCAAACTGGGCATGGAAACCGAAAAGCCCAGGGGAAAGACATGAAAACTGTTAGAATGAGTGGACGAAAATAAATGTCTTTCACCAAATAATAAATGCTATAAAAACATATGTGAGTCGAATGCATAAAAATCAAATGGTACACGAGGGAGACTCTAACTCCTCACGCGTACAGAGCATGCATAAAAATCACACGGGGTCACTCGTGGACACAACCGTGCTAGTACAATCCGAATCACGGGATCCAGCCAGAAAGGCCTCAGGTCAGAGGTCTGCCTCCCCTCGGTAAAGACCTCGGGTCAGGAGTCACAGCCTCCCCTGGTATACATCCTCGGGGATCAGCCGGGATGCGAGTGTATCGATACAACAACATATATAAACTGTACTCTGTGTAAACCAAATCGGAAATAGTTCGATGCAAATGCATGAAACAATATATAAGTGCATATACGTAATATATACTGGTATAGGCATAATCGTATAACACATGCTCATGTAAATCGAAATCTCGTATGCATGCTCAAGTTCATAAAACGTATAATAAGATTCGCAAACAATCCGTGAAAAGAAATTGTCCACTCACAGACTAGCGTAACGCAGTTCGCGTTAACCCGTGATCCGGCGGAAAGTCCCTTGCCAAATGAACGATCACGAACCCCTGAATAATCACAAAGTCCATTACTCAAAGTCATAACTCGACAATTCAAGACAAATCACGAGAAACCACCGTTCTCAGAAACACGTAATTCAATGTCAACGAATCGTCAAAAATTCGATATTCACACCTTAATACCTCACTGTAATTTCGGACGCTCAACTCGAAAAACGAACCTCCCCACTGCGATCAGGGCGTGATTTCGAGTGAAACGACATATAACTTGTTGAAAACCCCAAAAAGTCAAAGTTGACCACCGTTGACCGCCGCCGCCACCACCAACCATGAAATTTCTCGGCGGAGCAACCCCTATTCCATGCAAAATCACCCACTGAGCAACTTTCACAACTGCATCGAAGGCCAATTCTCACTCTAACCATGTCAATTTCATGATAAACCGAATTGTCACCAAAATTTCAAATCCAAAATTCTCCACACACAAGCAAAATTAGAACTCCATACTTACATGGTTAGAATCATGGTGATGAGAGCTTCAAAGCCCATTACTTGTTTCAGCTCAATTCGGCCGGAATTGAAACGCTCCAAAAACCCCAAAAATCTTGAACTTTCACTGGAAAACACTCCCTCCTCCGGCGTCCTCGCTGTGAAAGGAGGACGGCACGGGGTCGAGGGCGTCACGGCGAGTCGAACCAGCCCTAGGCCGAGCCCTAGGGTGGCCGGAAGCACCACGCCGCCGTGGAGGCCGTGGCTGCCGTCGTGAATTTCTCCTCCACCGAGTTGACTCGGTCAACTCGGTCAACCACATTAATGCCATCTGTTGACTTGCCCAAACAGGAAACTTCACTATTTATACCTTCCAAAAATAGAAACTTTCAAAAATACGTATTTCGACAAACTTCAAACTCACGTAACTTCCTCGTCGTAATTCCGATTCCAATAATTCTCGCGGCAACAAACTCGACTCGACATATTCTTCAATTATCACCCGAAGTCAAACACATCGACCAAACTGATAAAAAGTCAACGGTTCAACCCAAACACATACTTTAACCGACTAAATAATCAACAATCGGAAATATTCACAACATAATCCTCGTAACTCAGAATAATGCTCCAGAAGTTCCCACAAGCTCGAAATTAAATTCTCAACAACTTCCGTGAAGAATCCGAAACCAAATTCTCGTCCGGTAATTTAGTCGCTAAGAAGACTGCCTTTTAAACCCGATTACGTCGAAACTTCAAATATTCATCTTTTATTCCTCGATCGTCCAAATAATGATCCGGAACCGCCCACGAACTCGAAATCACACGTACAACGACTCTCGAGAAGAGACCCAGCTCCAATTCTCGGCCAATAATTTAGTCGTTATCAAGTCCCGCGATTCAAATAACTGTCGAAAATCTGCGATTACGCACAAGCTCGTAGATTAAGCTGATTTCACTGCTGATTCTGTTCTGGGTCGTCACCCCCCCCCCCCCCCTCTCCCCGGTTAAAGGCCTGGGGTCAAGGGTCACAGCCTCCCCCGGTAAACATCCTCGGGGATCAACCGGGATGCAAGTGTATCGATACAACAACATATACTGTGACTGTACTCTGTGTAAACCAAATCATAAATAGTTCGATGCAAGTATATAAAGCAATATGTAAATGCATATACGTAATGTATAATTGTATAGGCATAATCGTATAACACATGCTCATATAAATCATAATCTCATATGCATGCTCATGCCCGTAAAACGTGCATTAAAGACTCGCAATTATCAGTGAAAAGAATTGTCCACTCACAGGTGAGCAAAACGCGCACTCGCTCTAATTACGTGGTCCAGCGGAAGATCCCTCACCCGAAGCACGATCTCGATCCCCTGAATAATCATAAAATATATCTGATCAAAATCACAATTCACAACACTGTACCACACCTCGGAAACCAACCGTTCCCAGAAATATATTACACGGTACAAAAAAATCGATAAAATCCCCAAAACTTTCCATATAAACTCTCGACTAAAAATCTGATACCCAAATCAACTCGAAAACCTCACGGCTGTGTTCGGAGCGCGAAAACGAGTCGGAAACACATAAAAATGTCGAAAATCCGGACCTCGCCGGAGCACCGCCGGCGGCAGCGGCGCAGTGGTGACGACGTCCAAGCTCGGCCAAACTTTCCAGAAATGTACATCTCCCCAAGTCCAACAACTTCTCTCAAAGCACCACCTCCATCCAACCACCATAGTGGCCGGAATTTGCCCCAAAATTCACGGAATCCATGGATTCTGGTGACTTTCCGGCGAGCTCCAAAACGGCAACATCTTAAAATTCCTTCTACCCAAAGCAACTAGAGGTTGAGGGGAAGCTTTCCCCCTAAAGACCCGACCTCAACCGTCGCCGGAACACCCAACCCGAATCCGGCAAAAATCCTAATTTTCTCCAAGTTCATTCTACCTCAAATCAACATCAATTCAAGTGAAATCAAGTTCCAATCCATAGGAAATGAAGAGAGGAAGCTAACCATACCGGTCTCAAGGTCTAAGGTGGCCGGAATCACAAGCTCCGGTGGTGGCAGTTCGGCACAGCGGCGGTGGACTCCGGTCAACGAAAGTCAACGATCAACCCAAGGTCAAACGACGGTCAAACTTCCCGAATAGTGATTTTCGAAAATTTTTGACTATTTCCGATATTTATACTCGCATCTCGGGACGATCGACGGTCCGAAACGGATAACCATTACAATTCGGATAAACTCGATACGAACGGATAAACTCGACGAGATTCTGAAACTTCAAATAATCATATTATATTCCTCGGTAGTCGAAATAATCATCCAGAACCGCCATCGAACTCGAAATCACATGTACAACAACTCTCGAGAAGAGACTCAACTCAAATTCTTAGTCGATAATTAAGTCGTAATCAAAACCGGCAAACCACAAAATTATCGAAAAAAACTGCGATTACGCGCTAACTCGTGAATTAAGCCGATTACTCTACTGATTCTGTTCCGGGTCGTCACAAATTTATATGTGAACATAAAGATGTCAGACAGAGAACAAAGAATTCTAGAGTAATGGTGGATGGTGGGCAGAATGGTATTGATTATTATGGTTCTCCATTCAGTGGTTGAACTAATTTATGGGGAAGACATGATAGTGCACCTTTTTAAGTGTAGATAGTTTGATACTGACCCTGAGAACACAGGGACTGATCAGTACGGAATATTTTGAATTCAGATTAATTAAGATGTTTTGGTTTTGAATTGGTTGTGAATTGGCATATTAGGGTTTGGTTTTGGTTTTGATTAATAGATTAGGGTTTGGTTAATTTTGATTTTGAATTGGTTGTGAATTAGCTTATTAATAATGTGTTATATATTGTTATTTTTAATTATGTGTTAAGTTTGGTATATATGGAAGATTAGGCATGCAGTTTGGTATATATGTGGTAAGTTTTGTATATATGGTAGTTTGGTGTATGTGTTAAGTTTTGTATATATGGCAGTTTGTTAAGTTTGGTATATTGGTTTTTGTAAATTATTGTTAAACATGGTTTATGTGAGGTTTAGGCATGGCATGATAAATTATGGTTTAGGTGAGGTTATGGTTATGGTTATGGTATTGCTTAGTATATATATTGTTAGGTGAGGTTATGATTTAGGCTTAGGTGAGGTTATTATAACGTATGGCAGATTGGTATGGCTTATGTGAGGTTATTTGTTAGTATGTGAAATTCGTTTCGTGTTGTTGATTAATTGATTATGCTATGTGAAATTGTTTAGGAACCATGAAAAATTGGTTTGCCTGCGGAAATTCGTCGAGATCCAAAAATGAAAAAGGGATTAGCGGCTCAAGTTCCAAGTCCACCTCTATCGGCAACACATATAGCGGCCCCATCAACTCTAGCTGCCTTCAACTACTTCAGGGGGGTCCTTCGCAGCAGGAGACAGATGCCCGCCGACCATCCAGCGCAAGAAGGCTCTCTAACGAAGGCGACAACCGCACACCCTCAATGGATCATGTGACTCAATCCTTAGTCTGTATGCCAGGAATTCCCTAGGGGGAGCCTTCTCCCTCTACGCCTCAGGTTCCTCATTCATCTGAGGCTGGTGCTTCAGGTAGTTCCTCGGCCGTGGTATGATTATGTCCCTCGTCTACCCTCTTCTTGCCCCTGGAGATACCTATCATACATGCTGTCGATGACACAGGAATTAATGCCTATTCCAGGATAGCCAGGTTTCACTACTCCGGACAAGCATACGTGTATGTATCGTTCGAGACACCTCTCTAGAGTGTGATGGTTCCGGGACAAACTACGGACGAATTGGGTAAATATTAATTAGCAACCTTGGTTATTTAATTTCAAACTTATTAATGATATCTAAATTAAATTGGGTGCTTATGTTTTAATCTTTTTACCTTGTGTTAGGCGAAATCCTTGCCGGAGACAAAAAAGAAGAAGACTAGAGGCCCCGTCATCGACAAGCTACTTGACGATGCAATCAGGTTGGTGGGAATTCGAAAGTAGTCATATCGACCAGGGACGGAGGCATAGTGATTGAGGGAAATATTACATGCAAGTACACTGGCCAAGTGGGAAGCATCATACGGGACAGAGTCCTAATGCTGTGGCAAGATTGGAATTCTATGTCACACTGCATGAAGTATGAAGTGAATAATGCACGGTCGGTGAGTTATATTGTATATTCATTATATATCTTTTCTACTTATTAATCAAGTCCGAATAAATATACAATTTTTACCATATATATATACATTGCAGAGGTGGTTTCACATCCCCAACAAGCTCAAAAGCACGTCGGCAGATGAGGTGCAAGGGGGAGGTGATGTGATTCGAGTTATATTGTATATATCGAGTTAGCTTTTTTTGATTAAGTGTTGTCAATTTCTAACATTTGTGTTGCATTAATATAAGTACAAGGAGTGGAATGCAGACCTCAAAAAGTGCTGGAAGAAGTACGGCGACGACCGTTCGGATACCCCTAACGAGTTTCAGTATAGAGAGTACGAGTGGCGATGGCTTGTAACCCAAGATTAAAGCTATGCAACCTGAGTATATTTGTGTTGTATCGTATTTGACGAAAATAGTTAGCTAATATTTTTTGATATATCTTTATTTACCTAGGCCATTTCTGAAACAAACTCGAAGAACCGGGGCAAAAACACCAAGAACCATCATACTAGTTCTAGATCTTATGCGGGTTGGATAGATGAGGCCGCCCAACACCCAGAAGTCCCACCATTGGTGTATACGATACAACACGCCTATTTGCAGGCCCCTATAAATTAATTAACATATTTTCTTATATATGAATTTTCCCCGGGATAAATTATTTTGTCTGTTTACTAATAGGTTATTTTGGTTTCCTTGTCAATTAGGCGAGAGTGAAGGAGGTGATGCCGGATGTGTTGACTCAGATTGCGCGAGAGAGATATCCTAACAACCAGGATGAGGACCTTCTGATTGATCAGATTGACCAATATGATCCGATTGTAGCGGCAAGGATCATGGCTACTGCTATCCCACCACGGTAGAACACCTACTACTGCAAGGGTGTCAGAAAGAAGGGCGAATGGGTTTTAAAGAACACTTTAGAATTCTCACACAGGTCAGAAACTTCTAGGAACTCTGAGCTACAAGAGCAACTTCAGAGGCATGCCAGGGAGATGGAAGAGACTCGGAGGATGATGGTGGAGATAGAGTGGGCAAGATTAGCCTAGTAGTAGACAAGATTAGCCGAGCAGGCATCTATGGCGACATGGATGCAACAATGTTTTGTACAGCTTCAGGCTTCTAGAATCCAGGTCCTTCCCCCACCTCCGCACATTTTTAGTGCTCTATAGCCATAGCTGCAGTCACAGCCACAACCGCATGCACAAGATCATACGCAAGATCATGGTAGTCACTCCTCTGATTTCATAAACAACATAGATTTTGATTACCCTTAGTGTATGTGTATTGTGGGTGAATGTGTGTTTTGTTTGTATGGATGTGTACGTTGTTGGAATATGTGTTGCTGGCTAGCTATTGTGTAAATACATTTTTGCAATTGCAGGTTATGGAGGTAAAAATCTAGAATCTACAGTTTTTTTTTTATAAAAAAACACCAACTATAGACGACGACATGAGATAATGTCGTCGCCTATAGTGTTCCAGAAACTAACATTTTGCAGACTACAACCGTAGACTTTTAAACTATTTTTGATGACATTCTTAAACTATAGCCGACGACATGCTTCCATAGCATCGTCGGCTATAGTTTGATTCGGGTCAACTTGTTGACCACGGGGGAGGGCTTGGCCAACGACAACGACTATTCCCAATGAATTATATGTCGTCGAATATAGTCAAGACTATGGCCGACGATAACTATAATATGTTGTCAGCTATAATATGGCTGACAACCATGTTCCGATGACGCTATACCCGACAACATGTTATAGCCGACGACTTTTTCTGACAGGCCCATGACTTTTTTTCATTGGCTATAGTGATCCTTCTGGTAGTGAGGGCAAGGTACCAAGCTTGTGGTCAGCTCCCGCAGTGGATGACTCTTCAAGAGTGCGGAGGGAGTAGCCTCGATGTGACCCGAAAACTCTGAGAGCTCAGCTTCTTGTGTCAGGAAGCCGATCACTTGCAGGGAAATAAGTGATTAGATGAAGGAATCAATTCATGAACAGAAGACTCTTAAGAGTAATACACAAACCTCTTCGTTAGCAGGGAATTTTTCGCTCATCCGAGCATGACCATCTGGCACTTCGTCCTCAAGAGGTTCTTGTTGCTCGTCACTTTCGTTCGCACGAATGTCCTTGATAGGAACTTTTTCCACTCGGCCTTCTTCGGCAGAAAGCATATCAACGATCTCCTCCTTAGGATTGAAGTTTGTTTAGAGCTGGTCAAAATGGAAGAGTTTAATTCTGACTCAGAAAAGGTCAAGGGAAGAGGAGAGAATGGAAATTACCTCAAGCGGAGGGATAGATGGGCTTCTCGCCTAGGCTATCTCAATTTTTGGCATGGCCAGGTTATTTCTCGCCTGGGATGTTTTAGTTTCTGGTGTTGTCAGGTTATCTCTCGCCAGAGGATTGCTCGTCAGAACCTCGTTCGCTCGAAGATTGTATGCGAGATCATTCAAAAATGGAGCAGCCCCCATAACATTTAGACTCGTCTCACTTTCTTCAATGTGCCCATTAAGGGCGCGATCATTTTCTGCTGAGGGGCAGAGCTTCGTGTCTACACCCTCCTCATTAGCATAAATTGCTCCTTCAAGGGGCACGTTGACCGTAGAATTGACCTCAGGTTAAATCTCTTCGGGAATTATTTCCTATAAACAGATTGAACCCAGCTAAGAAAAGATCACACGGCCATTATGTAAACTTTTTAGATCAAATTAGAGGTTACCTCAAGCCCGTTTGCTAAAGGGGAGATTGGTGGTGACATTGTTGTTGTTGGAATAAGGCCAAGAATCCCACATTCAGATAACTCTTCATGCTCCTCGGTGAGAGTAGGGGAGCGAAGAGCAAAAGGAGGGTTGTTCCAAAAGGGAATAGACCCTTGAAACTGGTCAGCCCAGTGTTCCTTCCGCCTGGTCAGAAGCAGTTCTTCTTCTTTTTCGCCAGCATCCTTTGGTAGGCGAGAGAATGGATGAAAGGACCTTGTTGTGGTACACTGTCAAAAATGGCATTCTATACGCCATTGGCTGATTGGGATGTAATCGTCTTCCTCAAGGATGATGGCCCGTCGCCACTGTGGGGAGGTTGGAGAGAACATAAGTTAGAATGACTGTTTATTTAGCAGTTTGATTTAGTCAATAGCTAAGTATGCAGTGGCTTACTCAGTTAGCTTCGTCTTCTTCTTCGTTCTCGTTCTTCGTGGCCAGGTCAGAATTCGTTAGAGAGCTTGGCCTGGAAGGGTGAGGTTTGCGTTTTCTACCAAGAGAACTTACGTTGGGGCTTTCGTTAACGCTGCCCATTTGTGGAAGAGGTGCCAGAAAAATGTTAGTGAGTAAAACGAGAATAGCCAATTAATGTGGCATTAGTAGCTCTTAAAGAATATAAGATCTTTAGCTCTGGCCAGTGTGGGGGTGAATCAAGGACTTCAGCCTCCTTATACTAAAGAGCTTCTCTGTCGGTTAGAGCATTGAAGAGGTGTGAGAAGTTCTTAAAGATCCATGCAAAGAGTGCCACAGGGCTAAGATAGCAAATTCTGTCCCAATGACGAGCTCGCCACAGAAGATAGTTGTGCGTCATCCCAAAAGCTGGACACAGTGTGCATATGCAGAATACCTCATTGGGAATCATCAAAGTTGGAAAGCCAAAACAGGGATCCTCAACGGCATCAACACTGGGATGAGCAGTAGACCTCCAAGAGGTACAAAGGTTGACAAAGCTAACAAGGGGAAGCAGTGCTCCTTAAGTCATGCCGAGCTCCCTGGTGAAATGATTGGAAGCATAGAGTTCATAAGCTACACTTGGCTCAGGAATCCGTAGGTCTGCACAAGTGTTGCTCTAGGTGAAGATGAGTCTCACTTGAGCTACTTGATCAAGCGAAGGATAGAATCCAGTGCTCAAGTCCTCAGGACATCGTCGACCCAGGACGAGAAGTACGGTTTCTCTGGGAACATGTTTAGCGAGCTAAAGTTGGTGAAGTTGTTGAGATAGGTGAGTGGGCCATCATGAAGAGGACGAATGAGGTTAAACCCAACAAATTTTTTCCCTAAACGGACTCCCTTGTGGATGGCGAAAGATGGGAAAATAGACCTGAAGCAAGAGGTCTAGCATCCATGATGGCCTAGCAAAGTCAAACTTCAGGGGATCCAACAAAATCCACCCTAAGCTGCGGTAAAAAGATACCCAAAATAAATATCCAAGGAGATTACTTTGCTCTGCACCGGACAGGGTGTGTGAAGTACAGGCCCAGTGCTGGGCATTCATATGCCTGGAGCGGAAGACAAAAATTGGGCCCTTTATATAGGAAAAAAATATTATATTGATTAAAAAAAATTACAAAACGAAGGGTACATAAATAATACTCCGACATATAAAAAATTACATTGTTTAAAACTAATCAAATCACATCTAAAATGACTTCTCCTTACATTTTTAGATGCAAACTCATCAATTGTGTGCTTAATATCGACATTCTTCAACAATTTGTTCTCTATGCTCAAAATTGCTAAGCCATTCAATCTATCTTGAGATATTGTTGACTGCAAATAAGATTTTATTAGCTTTAATTTTGAAAAACTTCTCTCCGCAGATGCCACTGTAACAGGTACGGTCAATAAAATCCTATAAACAACCAAAATGTTTGAAAATATGTCCTTTTTTTTGGGTGCAAATTCCATAATTTTAATGAAATTCCATGGTTTTCTAGTATCATATGCTTCATTTGGTAGCGTCTCCTGTAACATTTCTAACTCAGAAAACAAGTATTTTGCATCAATATCAGACACATCACCATGTTTCTAAGCAAGTTCAAGTTTCAAACAACAATTTTTCATTTCATCACCATCCAACGAAACCAACCTTGATGCATCAAATAAGAAGCCAAATATAGATTCAAAACTTTTCATTTGTTCAAATCTACTCTTCAATTAAGAAAAGCCATATCAACTAAAATAAGAAAGTAATCAGTTCTAAAAATTTCTTAAGTTGATTGTTGTTCTCTATCAGTATTAGGAATTTCATCAAAATGTCTATTTCTTGTAACTCTATACTTCAGAGGAAATACAGGATCAATATCTATTTCACTTGCAATTTCTTTAGCATCAATCATAGCAAAAATAAATCCATCTTCTCTATATTTGTTTAAAAACGAAATCAGCCATTTTAAACTTTTAGCAGCAATATCAAGAATCATATCTCCAGCTTCCAAATTTTTGCTCACCATATTTATTTTATGCAAAATATCATGTCATATAACCAAACTTAAAATGAACTCAAAACTGAAAAATTCACCATCAAACAATTTACCTGCTTCCCAATTTGAATGATTTTCATATTCATCACTAACTTCATTAAGTTTGAGTAAAATTTCACTTATTTTGGGAAATTAATTTTTTATCGCTTTCACACTTTGAATATGACTTTCACACTTCATTAAGTTAACTCATCTACATATTGAAGTAAAAGATTCTATTGCTTTGTTGAATTAGCATACACATTATAAATTGCTTGACATGCTCCAAAAAATGATTTTCTTTTTGTACAGGAGTTTGCCACATCACAAAGTACAAGAATAAAAGAATAACAACCACATGACATACAAAAAGCTCTAGGATATATAAAGTAACCTTTTTTGAACGCCTTGGTTTTTCCATTTCATATTGGAACCATTATCATAACTTTGTCCTCTCACATTATCAATATGTAAATCAAGAAAGTTTAGAGCAACTTTTAGTTCATCAAAAACACCCAAGCCTGATGTATCTTTTATATTTAAAAACTCTAAAAAATACTCTTCTATTTTAATAGGATGACTTTCAACATCTGCATATCTTATTATCAAAAATTCATTTTCTCTTGATGACCATCATGAGTGCAATCAAGAATCACAGAAAAATTTTTAGCTTCTTTATTCTTCTTTACAATCGCACTCCTGACACTTGATGGCAACGTAGCTATCAATTTATTTTGTATTCTATGACTAAGATAATGATAATGAATCTCTTTCTCTGGAATGAGTCGAAAATGTTGCTTCATTATTGAATCAAACTCTCCAATTGATTCAAGAAATCCAAATAAATTTCCATTTGAATCCTCAAATATTTTTTCATTTATTCCTCAAAAGGCTAAATTATTCATAGCAAGACGTTTAACAACAACAATTACTCTAATCATTACTTCTTTCCAATACTCAATATTTTTCTTTATTTTCTCTTTTAATTCTTTATCAATTGTTTGATCTGTCGCCAGTCTCACTCGCAACTCATTCCAAGCCCTAGTTTAGAAAGGTGTTCACGACTCTTTTTATGTTCTTTAAACTTCTCCCCTAATTGTTTCCAATCATCAATTCCGTCAGAAGCTAATTTAATTCTACAGTGAGTTTTTTTTACAACTTTACAACAAAAACAAAATACTTTATCCAAGTCTTTTGAGTAAACCAACCATTTTCTATCTAAAACTTTACCATTATTCCCAACCTTTTGGGAATAATAATCCAAAGAAAACCCCATATTTAATTTATCCGTGGGAAAATCAGTATTCAAATCTCTAATAGGACCATTTTCAACAAGCAAATCTCTCATGTTTCTATCGAAACTATCCCAAACTCTAGAATCATATATGTTTAAAGGCATTGTACCTTGTGACGGTTCACTCACATGATTTGTTTCAATATTCTCATTTTCAATCATATTTGATTCATCTATATTTTCGATTTGAACATTTTCATGTTCGCCTCCTTTTCACCTTGAACATTTTCATTCTCACATATATCAACTTCTTCGACGGCCTCCTTTTCACCTTCATTTTATGAAGAAACACTTCTTCTTAAAAAAATAAAATCTAGAGAACTTTTTTGTGGATTTATAAAATCATCTTCATGTTTTTTTTTCACAACTTTTTTTTTCATAACTCTAATCAACAACAAATATCAATTAAAGAAGTGGAACAATGAACCTGATTTTGTTTTTTCAATGGGAGTTTGGAACCTGGAAAGGCACAACAGCTTGGATGAATGAATCCGTCTACCAGTTGCCGTCTCTGCCCAATGCCCACTCAAGTACTCAACGTGACCATTCTCTGTAATAAACAGAAAAAATAATCAAAATTTCACCTTAAACTAATAACTTAGAAATCAAATTGGAGAGGGAGGATTGATAGAACTTACCACTCAAGAGCAGTAGAGGCTGTAGAGCTTTCAATTTTAGGTCTCAGAATTAGTATCAAACAGAACAAAATAATTGAGAGAGGGAGAATCGGGGGATTGAGAGAGAAGATTAAGATTTGGGGAAAATCTCTAACCCTATTTATATTGAGATTTTGGAGAAGAGAAAATGTATAATGGGTATATTATCTCATGATTACAGGCTTATTATTGGGAATTGATGAGAATTGAAGAGAATATAAAAAGATGAAGAACACCGGTCAATATTCTCGAAAGGAAGAAGAAGGACTACATACGTTTTGCTTATGTTCTTCTCTGCGTCTTTTGTTTGCTACTGAATTGTTTTTTTTTACTCGACTAAAAAAAAATTTGGGCCCCTTAAGTTTTTGGCCCCTGGGCCTGCACCCTGAGCCAAGACCGGGCCTGGTGGAGTATCGATTCCCATGGCTCAACAAAGAGACACGAAAATCCAAGTCCTAAGTCCCTTGGGCAAAAAGAATCTAGCAGGCAGGGTTGGTGCTCGATCTCCCCATCTTAATCGCTTCTTAAAAGTTCGGTAGCGGTCAGCCGATGTTCAACAATCTGCCCCACGGCAGTGGCACGCATAGCACACATGTGCGAGAGGAAAAGAAACAGTTTGACACTTCTCAAGATCCTGGGAATTCTGGAGCCAAATAGGTGTGAGATTCAGACTTATTGATGGGTCATGTAAGAGAGAAAAATAAAGAGAAGAGAGTTCATCTCATTTTGAGGTATAAGATCTTCATGGTTAGAGATGAAAAGATCTTAAATGAATAGTATTTTTTCAACATAATAAGATATGAGATTTTAATGGTTGGAGAGGATATTAATCTGCTTTTGTCCACCGTTGGAGATGCCAAATTAAAGTACCTCTCTCAAATATAGGGACAATACTCCCCTAGGAGATGCCCTTAGGAGAATAATCATTGGCCCTAACATCAAATCTACTCCCCTATTGCAACACTTCCTCGGTTATTTCCAATCAGAACAATTAGCTTTGCATTTGAAAATGTCCTACGTACGCGTGCATCCTAATGTTTTAGAGTTCGGCATGGTTTGAAATTTGTACTAAGCACCATTAATTACTAAACTTTAGCTTGATCTAAATTCTCATGTGTGTAGTTGTCTGCGAAAGATAAGGACAACAATGAGCATATGCATGACGGTAATTAGTTCTCTTCCAAATACTTAAGTAGCTTTCATTATGGACGTGTAAATGACAATAACCCTGCCGCTCTAGGTTTATGTTATCTTTTGCTCGTTGTTGTGCTCTTCTTGCTGTTCAGCTGCTAGCTGTCTATCCTTACAATTAGCCTTGTACGTTCTTCTCTGGCAACTTGAATTCCTTAATTACCTAAAACCATTGGAGATCGAATCGAGCCTGACGGATCGGAAGAAGCTATTCATAAAGGTTAGACAGAAGCTGGCATCACAGTCTATATGAGTATATGGACTACATTTAATTTGACTTGGTCCCCATGTCGTTTCTAATTATAATCATGTTTGACCTGCAAAGTTTGGACAACGTACAATAGAGTGACGGAGGAATTTGTGTAAACGCAGAAGAAACAATAACAATTTTCCTAACAAGTACTTTGTTCTTGTAGGTGACATAATATTATATTCAGGTTAACAGCCTGGTTTACATCAGAAATTCGATTGTTTCGACACGAGAAAGCAAGGTCTTGCCTCATTGACATTACATATATAAGCAGCGCGCTTCAGTTTCAGCTCGTTTACTATTAGCTCCATCAATCAGGTCCTCACTAGCTAGCAGCGTGCAATACTAATGGAGTTCAAATGTTTTTGTCTGTGCTTGATCCTCATGTTGGGGGCTTGGTCTTCCGAAGCCACTTCTCGGAATCTTCAAGATGCGTCCAGGTACGAGAGATACGAACAATGGATAGCCCGTTACGGACGCCAATACAGCAACGCGAACGAGAAGGAGACTCGCTTCCATGTTTTCAAGAGAAATGCTGCACTTGTAGACTCTTCCAATAGCAATGCAGACAAACCATACAAATTGAGCCTCAATCAATTTGCAGACCTCACCAATGAGGAATTCAAATCCCAATGGACTGGATTCAAGGGTCGTAAGGACACCCCATCATCAACTTCTTTCAAATATGAAAATGTCACGGTTGTGCCTTCCTCGCTAGATTGGAGAACCGAAGGTGCCGTAATGCCCGTCAAGAACCAAGGCCAATGTGGTAATGAAAGCTTCTAACTTTGATCATGCACGTACTATCTTACAGAAATGAATTAATTACAAAAATTTACCCCAACTATGGGTCATTTGCTTTATCATACTTAAGTTTTTTGCATTTTCATACTCCAAATTCGTCTCTGTTAGCATTTTAATACCCCTACTGTTAAAAATACCCATTATCTGCTGACGTGGTAAATCACTAACATTAATTGAGAGGGTATTTTCGTTCATTCAACCAGTAATCATATTTTCGTTCATCCCACGTTCGGGCCGCCAACCTATTGTTTACTCTCCCAACCACAGGACTATGTAGCTCATCATCAACATCACGGCTGCTTTTACTTAATATATTGATTGAAACTTGTTTTGATTTTGTTTTTGGGGCCTGACAACATCTAAATTTCAACTATCACTATCAGCATTTTCACTATAGTCGACGAAAAAAAAAAAAAATCGACGAGATTTTTTGTCGTCGGCTATAGTGGACAATTTCCACTATAGCCGACAACAAATCAACAAAAAATCATCGGCTATACTATAGCCGACGGAAAATGGGCAAAAACATCGTTGGCTATAGTATAGCCGACGCACTATAGCCGACGATTTTTAAGGGTCGTCGGCTAAAGTCGCTGGCTAAAACCTGTCGATAATAGTATAGTCGACGAGTTTTAAAAAAAAATTTAAAAAAATAAAATTTTTTTTTAAAAAAACTATAGCCGACGAGATAAAAAATCTCGTCGGCTATAGTTTTAAAATTTTTATTTAAAAACTATAGCCGACGAGATAAAAAAATCTCGTCGGCTATAGTGTTTCCAGCGGTAGTGTATATTCCATATAAGAATTATATATATATTATAATTGTATATAAAAAAGTAATATATAGAATAACAAATAGTTATAAAGATATTATATATACAATCTACTTCCACGCATATTTTCCTTTGAAAATTTTGCATTTCTCATGGAAAAAACACTAATATATATAAGATACAAACACGATCTGTGTGCAATTTTTATTTTTTTTTATTTTTTAACTTGAGTAATTTTAGATTGAAATGATTATTGAAGATTCATGTTATATTTCTAGTGTTTTATATTGAAAATTTTATTTTGAAAGGATTGAAAATTTCTTATATGCATGAAGTTATTTCAGCAAATTTTCTTCTTTGTAAAATCACTTATTTGGGCTTTGGCAATTTTTCCTATCAATAAAAAATTAACATATTATATGAGAGATATTTTGGTCTAAGAAATTAGTTTTGGCAAGCATTTTTTATTAGATAATAATAGTATAGATCGTTGAAAGTATAATCATAAAAGTAAGTGTGAATTTGCACTTTTACAAAGTGAAACTTTCGTGGGAATTACAATTTCACAAAATTAGAATTTACTGAAAAATATGTGTTTATTAAGAGAACAATAATCCATAAAAAATAATTAAAGAAGGATAATATATTTAGCGAATAATCTGTACCAAACAAATGTAGACAAAATATTTGATAAAATATAAATAAACGCATTAGATTTGTAAAAGACAAGGGATGTCTATACGTAAGAGTATAAGACTAAATAAAATCACCAAAGAATTATGTTGAGCTCATAGCCTAGTGGGTGGGTATGCTGCTTCCTTCACCCTGTCATGTCGCCCACTCGACAGATAATGTTTTTAACGATTAGTTAACATATGTCATATATGGCCAAACTTATAAGTTGATGTATATCATTTGTGAAGGGTAACGTCTAAACACATATTAGAACTTTCCAACTGATGGATGATATAAGTAATTAGAATAAAATTATGCAGGAAGTTGTTGGGCTTTCGCAACAGTGGGCGCCTTGGAAGGAGCTATTCAGCTTGCTACTGGTAATCTGATCTCCATGTCTGAGCAGCAGTTGGTGGATTGTAATGTCGGAGGCGGTAACGAAGGCTGCAACGGTGGCTACCCGGACATTGCCTTTGAGTACATCATGCAACACGGGCTTACAAACGAGGCTAACTATCCCTACACTGCCCTTAATGGTGTGTGCAACAGTACGGAGGAAGCGAGCTCTTCGGGCAGCATAACCGGCTACGAAGACGTGCCTGTAAACAGTGAACTAGACCTTCTCAAGGCTCTTGGTAATCAGCCTATTTCGGTTTGCATTGAGGCCGACGGAGAGGAGTTTCAGTTGTACTCAAGTGGTGTGTTTACAGGACCTTGTGGAACAGACCTGGATCATTGCGTTACCGCTATTGGTTACGGAACAAGTGACCAGGGGATCGATTATTGGTTGTTGAAGAACTCATGGGGCACACAGTGGGGGGACCAAGGCTACATGATGATGCAGAGAAATATCGAAGCCGCTGAAGGAATGTGTGGGATTGCTATGTCAGCTTCTTATCCAACTGCGTAGATCGATTGATAGATGGTATATCTCTAAATAAATTTCTACCAATCTTGGAGATCGTAAGCATATTGTTTCATAAGTTCAAGCTATCCAGTTGTTTTGTGGAGAATTTTATTAATTTAATCGAAGTAATTCTGTTTCAACTTCTAGGTTGTATCTATTTTAGGGGTGGGCACGGAACGGAACGGGATGAGATATTTTAAAAGTCCGTCCCAATCGTCTAGAAACCTGGACGAGACGGATCTAATTTCGGGCTCAATTTAAAACGAACATTTAATAGAGTATTTAACAACAAAAATTCGAATGAAATTAGACGAACCAAATATCAGGTTCAATATAAGATAAACATAGCTTAAAATTCTACAACTACACAAAGTAATATATACCGCTTTACTTAATGTTTAATTAAAAGAAATAAAACTATGAACAATTTTATTTCATGTTTAATTGATACATTTAATTCATATTACAAGTAGTGTGATATTTTGATAGTTCTAGGATAATTTCATAAAATTAAACAAAAGATACAAGATGAAAAACATCAAGTAAACCTAATCACGAGGTAAAAACTTGAAATAAAAAGATATACCTAATTGAAAGATCACTACAAGAAAAGGAGACATTACCGGCGACGGGAGGTCGCCGGCCTTGTATTTTTTTTTGGCCGGAAATGTCATTCCCGGCGACGAGTCGCCGGCAATGACGTCGCCGGAAATTTCCCGCCGGTGTTAACATTGCCGGCGACGGGAAACGGCGTCGCCGGCAATGGTTCCGCCGCCGTGGCCGGAATTTGTGACATTGCCGGCGACTGAGGTCCATGTCGCCGGCAATGTCAGAAAAAATTTTGAAAAAAAAACGCGGTTCTGGATTGGGCCCAATTCCAGAACCTGCATTGAAAGACATAAACCGTACAATCATACAAGTTCAACAGTACACATAAATGTCCAACGTACAGTACAAATAGCAACGACGATACGAAAATTAACTACAACTACAGGTCAGGGTCGAGGAACTTGCGGGTCAGGGTCGAAGTAATCAAAGTACTCATTTGAATTCCGGTGGCTACCTTGGTCTTGCTCTGGCGTTGACTGGTGCGATGGTGGTGGTGGATAGCTAGGGAACGGAGGGACCGGGACCGGGGGAGGTGTGGGGAACGGTTGTCCGGTAGTCTGAGCCTCGTACATCGTCCGCATCCATGTGTACATCTGAGCCTGCACCTGTGTCTGCTGCATTTGGTACTCGGCCATCTGCCTCTTTTGCTCCTCCAACTCCCTCTGCGTCCTATGAAGCTCCGCTGCGAGGTTACGACTAGAAGTTGAACTTCTTGACCCGGTAGAGTATTGTGAAGTGGTTTTCAATACTCCTTCGCCCGCCGAGCCCATTCCCCTACAGTAGTAGGTATTCTTTCCAGTCCCGCACGCTTTTGCCATGATCTGAGCCGCTATCGGGGGATCAAGCGGATCGATCTGAGAGGCATACTGGGTGACTTCTTCCTCGGAGCAGTCAGGATGGTTAGTCCGAGCTATACTCATGGTCACTTCTGTCGTCGCCTCCTCCACTCTCGCCTAATTGAAAAGCGAAAATGAACAACGTATTAACTAACAACATTTATTAATATCGAAAAATAGTTTTATTAACACATGGAGAGGCGAAAGACTTACCGCTTCATCAGGGCATTGCGGATAGAACTTCTGATGAATATACACCAAGGGGTTCACTTCTTGTTGTTGCTGCGCCTTAGTCGACCAACCCATGTAGTTGAGTGAACCTGCATGATGGGCCCTGGTGTTTTTCAATCTATTCGCCCGGTTCGTCTTCGAAATCGCCTTGTTTGATAAACATATGGAAAAAAATTAGTAACTAACTATTTCAATCTGATACGATACATTAGGCTTGTAAGATATATTAAGGATGCATACCTGAGCTTTGGGGTGCTCGAAGTGGGCTATCAGCCACAGCCACTCGTACTCCCTAAACCGGAATTCGCTAGGAGTAGAACCTCGGCCTAGCTCCTTGTATACAGTGTAATGGGAAGAAAGCTCGTTCTTCCACTCTTTATACCTATATTAAAACAAGGAAAAAAAGTTAGAGATATTAAAACAGTTGATAAACAAAAATCTAACTCGATATATATTCAAATAAGTGGAAGCACATCACCGATTATGTAGTTGACGCTCTACCCACGTGTGAATAAGAACTTCATCCACGTCAAACCACACCTGCAATATGAATATATAAAAGGTAAAATTATATATTTAAGTGGACTTAATTAATAAATGTAAAATTTACGTAATGAAAATACGATTTTACTCACACTGAGTGCATTATGCACTTGCATCTTCACGTAGATAGGCACAGATTCCCAATCTGGCCAAAGCATTGGGACCTTGTCCCGCACGATCGCACCGGCCATGCTGACATATTTGCGCGTGGTGTCGAATGCCTCGATCACCTCGCCATCCTCATTGGCCCTTATGGGCGTTTTCCTTCCGCCGGTGGCCTGCTCAAGTCTCTTCCCGGTGCAGGTGCCTCTAGCCCCTTTCCGTTTTCCAGTCCCATTAACGAAATTGCCTAATAAAACAATGTCAACAAATTGATATCATTAATTGAACCAATCGCAAGTCTTAAGTAATAATTAAGTAATCAATCTGATGTTAAATAAAATTTACCTGCATCGTCCGTTTGTTGGTTGGTGCACCTCACACTCCAAAGATACACGGGGTCGAACGGGAGGAAGTTATACGCTTCCTCCACGGTCAGGAAATCCGGCCGTCCTTCAATATAAACAGGCATCCCCCTATCATCGAATTCAGGGATGACAGGAATCTCGTCGGGTAGGAAGAGACCGGACGGCGGAGATAGACGAGGCCTGGACGATGAGGCGCCAGCACCACCATGTGCCTCAGATGATTCCCGTGAAACGGGAGTAGGCACCATCCGAATATGGGGCATTCGGATTGAGGGAGTTTCTTATGCCCCCGTTGATTGTCGCTCGTCTGAGGCTCTGCCACCGGAGGGACGTCTGCTGATTGAGCGTCTAGAGACTGAGGCTCGAGCCTCGAATTCCGGTTCCACGGCTCTTGATCGTGCAACTTCCTCCTCAGCTCGCGCCTCTAGCAAGGCTCTCGTGCGAGCAGTCATCATTGGCCCACTGGGCGTGTTGCTAACTGCGGCCGAGGAGGAAGCTTGAATACTGTTCCCTCCACTATTTCGGGAACCTCTCCGAAGCCAATTAGCCGCAAAACCTCCTGGACATCGTAATAGTCATGGATTCCGTTCAATAACAAATCGGAACCGGAACGGTGTGGAACCGGAACCGTTTGAAACCGGAACTGTTTGTAACCGGAACCGTTTGTAACATAACGGTTCCGGTTACAAACAGTTCCGGTTCCAAACCGTTCCGGTTCTATAACAAATCGGAACCGGAACGGTGTGGAACCGGAACCGTTTGAAACCGGAACTGTTTGTAACCGGAACCGTTTGTAACATAACGGTTCCAGTTACAATAAGTTCCGGTTCCAAACCGTTCCGGTTCCAAACCGTCCCGATCCCGATTTCCACCTTCATTTATACGATTAATTAACAACTATATCACCTAAATTAACGACTATACATATTCGATGTGTATATATATATATACATCATGCATCTTAATTAAATTTATCCATCACATATTCATCCAAATCACAAACCCTAATTAATTTTCCACATTTTTCACACATATATATATCATGCATCTTAATTAGGTTTAATTTCCGTATATATATACATCACATATTCATCAAAACCACATTTATACATAATTTTCACATATATATATACATCACTTCATATTCACATACCTAAATATATATATACATCACATATATACATACATGCTAATTTAGAACTTATCACCCTAATTTCCAACTTAGCACCCTAATTAATTTACACATACACATACACATACACATACACATACACATACACATACACATACACATGCAAAAAAATAATTAAAAATTGAGAGAGAGAGAGAGAGGGAGAGAGAGAGGATCGGACCTGCCATTTTCTTCCACCTACAATGGTGAGGGGAGGAGAGGAGGGGAGGAGGGGAGGAGGAGATTTTCGGAGGAGGAGAGGAGAGGGGATCGGTGGAGAGGAGGAGAGGGAGAGGAGGAGTAGGGAGAGGAGAGGGAGAGGAGGAGGAGAGGGAGAGGAGAGGCTCACCGGACCGATTTGGGAGGAGGAGAGGGAGAGGAGAGGGAGAGGAGGAGGAGAGGGAGAGGAGAGGGAGAGGAGAGGCTCGGGCTCGATATGGGGGAAACTAGAAAACATTACCGGCGAGTTGCTTATAACTCGTTGGTAATGTCATTACCAACGAGTTAACTCGTTGGTAATGACATTACCAACGAGTTATAAGCAACTCGCCGGTAATGACATTACCAACGACGAGTTAACTCGTGGGTAATGTCATTACCAACGAGTTGCTTATAACTCGTTGGTAATGTCATTACCAACGACTTCAACTCGTTGGTAATGTCATTATTTCCCGAAGAATATCCGACAACATTTTCCGTCTACGATTTCCGGCTAGATTTTCCGACTACATTTTCGATTATCAATTTCCGTATCCGTACGATTAATGACTACATTTTCCGTCTACATTTTCGATTAATGATTTCCGTATACGTACGATTAACGACTACATTTTCCGTATACGTCCGATTAACGACTACATTTTCCGTATACGTACGATTAACGACTACGATTAACGACTACGATTTCCGTATACGTACGATTAACGACTACGATTTCCGTATACGTACGATTTCCGACTACATTTTCCGTCTACGATATCCGGCTACATTTTCCGACTACAATTTCGATTATCAATTTCCGTATACGTACGATTAACGACTACATTTTCCGACTACATTTTCGATTATCAATTTTCGTATACGTATGATTAACGACTACATTTTCCGTATACGTACGTACCATTTCCAGCTATGCACATTTTCCGACTACAATTTCGATTATCAATTTCCGTCTACGATTAACGACTACAATTTCCGTATAGGAATTCAATGAGGATCTGTCATAGACCAATCTATGTTTTCGAATACATAGTTATATCTGTGTATATATTGCAGTAACTTCAAAAGGCACATCAGTTCAACAGAACTGATGCCGTTCCGGTTCACATTGGTTCACATTGGTTCACATTGATTCAGTCCCTGAACTGATGCATTGGTTCACATTGTTCAGATCAGTTTCTGAACACAGATGCATTGGTTCACATTGGTTCACACTGATGCATTGGTTCACATTGGTTCACATTGGTTCACACTGATGCATTGGTTCACATTGGTTCACATTGATTCAGTCCCTGTAAGTTCTATTTGTTTTCATTCTATAAACACAGATGTTCTTAACATGAGTTTTGCAGACGGAATATCACTAGAAACTAAGTTATCTAACATTAGTACCCAGTCTTAAGTGTCTAACAATCAATGCTTCAACAGATTTGTAATCAATGCTTCAAAATAAATTAATAAGATAGCATTAAAGTGACTAAACCACAAACAATCAAGTAATCAACAATTCAAAATGAATTCCCGCTGTGAGAAGATATAATGCAGAAGTTGATTATCCTCTTATGCATTTCTCAGCCCTACAATTTTCGACTACAATTTCGACTACATTTTCCTCCTACGTACGATTTCCGACTACAATTTCCGACTACAATTTCCAACGTACTAAGGATGATAATCGTAATCATCTTCATCACTTGAGTCTGACTCGGTTTCATAGGTAACCTCTGGCAATATGTGCCGCTCCTCGTCATCTGAATCAGCGTCAACTTCATATGGATTAACATCGAGAAGTTCTGCTCCAGTAATTCGAACCACACTCCCAGATCTCACATTATTAAGGCGAATCGTAGATGATTCCGGAATGTCAAAAGCGTTCGGCTCTTGGTATGCAGTAACTTCCTCATCATCTGCGGTATCACCAAGTGTGGCAGCACTGTATATGTTTCTATGAGCAACATGGTTAACCACCTTCCACGGGACTTTGTTAAGAAGATCGTCCAGGTAAAACACTTGTTTTACTGATGAGGCAAGAACGAAAGGGTCATCTTCATACCAGGTAGTAGCAGTATTCACTGAAAATGTTCCGTACTGATCGGTCCTTGTGTTCTCCGGGCTAGTATCAAACCATCTACACTTGAACAAGTGCACTTTCATGCGGTTCCCATAAATTAGTTCAACAACTGAATGAAGGACACCGTAATAGTCAACGCCATCCTGCTCACCATGGACCATCACCCCACAATTCTGTGTTTTCAGTCGGTCGTCTCGATTTTCACATATAAATTTCACGCCATTGACCTGACACATCGAGTAAACTTTTGAAGCAATCGGTTTCATCGCCAGGACCCTCAATTCGTTTGACCACTCTGGGCAACCATCATCTGCTACATGGTTCATCTGAAAACGTCCATATATTAATACGTACAGAAGAAATTATGTCATCTTGAAACCACAAAAGCACGTACATACATACATGCTATGTAAGGATATATATATAAAAATAGACATATACACATATACTTACCCATTGACCAAAGTAGTTTGCAAACGTCTTGTTGTGGTAATCAACATTTCCGGCAATAGCAGGGCAGTGAAGATGATAGTTTTTCCAATATTGTACTTCTTGACAGTTAATCAGTACCAACCAGTGGGCAATGGCTACCTCATTTCCATCCAACTTGTACGACTTTGGCAAGCTTCCCTGTACTACCACGTCACTGGAGATGATAGAAAGGTTGAACTGGGGTTCATCTGTCGGCATATGTTGTTGGGGGTCCTCTACATTTTCGAGGTACACTTTGGTGTACGTTACACACTCGTGCGCAAGATATGCTTCAGCGATACACCCTTCAGGTGCATATTTATTCTTCACATAGTCCTTGTAGGCTCCCAATTGTCTACAAGTTAACAAGTACATGTTAACTTACTTAACCAGAAGTCATTACATATAAAAACCATAGGCAAACCAAATTTATGAATCATTTGTACCTTTCCATGGGATACATCCAAGTGTAGTGTACGGGACTGGTAAGCAACAATTGTTCGGGAAGATGGATCATCAGGTGCGGCATTATGTCGAAAAAATTTGGGGGAAATATCCTCTCAAGCTTGCACATGATAAAAATGATGTCATCTTGCATCTCCCTCAGGTCTGCTTTTTTAACTTTCCTGGTGCATAACTTCTGAAAGAATCTTGACAAGGCCACCAACGGCTCCACCACCTCTTTGGGCATGTACCCTCGAATGAAAATAGGGAAAAGGCGTTGAAGCAGTACATGGCAGTCATGACTCTTTAATCCGTACATCTTATTGTCCCGGAAGTTAACACACCTGCTTATATTTCCTGCATAGCCATAAGGATACCTGCATATATATATAGATGAAGCCATATATATGGACCAATTATATTTCTCGCATATAACCATATATACTCCGCTAAAAATTTAAGGACAAATTCATACATAGCCATAAGATCGAATATATACCTGACACTACTCAGCCACCGAAAAATTTCATGCTTATGCTTCGGCTTTACGGTGTACGGAGCTTGCGGCATTTTTCTCTTACCATCTCTTAACCACAAATGTTTCCGCACACCCATTGCTTTAAGATCAATGCGTGCCTTAGGGATGTCTTTTGTTTTCCCCTCCAAGTTAAGAACTGTGCCCACCACACTTTCACACACATTCTTCTCTATGTGCATGACATCTAGGTAATGTCTGATAGGCAACCTGGGCCAGTAGGAGAGTTCCCAGAATATGCTCTTGTGTGTCCAAAACTTATACCTTTCGGGCTTTTCTGGAATTGACGCCACTATGTCAGGATGATTGCTCAGCTGGCCAAAATCGTATTCATTCAACACTTCCAAAATTTCGTCCCCTGTCCATCGCCTGGGTGCCACACCAGTTTCAACAGTCCCATCAAACGCGTCTGGATCCTGCCTAAATGGGTGATCATATGGAAGCCAACAACGGTGACGCATCGAGACAATTTTACTGCAATGAGGACTGCAACAATCAACCGTCATGCACTCTGAACAAGCCCTGTAACCCCTGGTAACGTTGCCCGACAACATACCGCGAGCAGGAAAATCACTGATGGTGCCAACAAGCATGGCATGCATCTGGAACATCTCCTTTTTGAACCTATCGTAAGTGGGGTGGCCACACTCACTCAGGTACTTAAGCTCCTCAATCAAAGGCCTCAAATACACATCGAGACACTTTCCTGGATAACCCGGGCCCGGAATTAACAGAGTGAGCATATTGTATTCCTTCTTCATGCACATCCATGGTGGAAGGTTGTACGGTACCAAAATAACTGGCCATATACTGTATTGAAGACTCATGTTGCCAAAAGGGTTGAATCCGTCAGATGAGAGCCCTAGCCAAACATTTCGGACCTCTGCTGCAAAATGATCAAACTCCCTGACCATGTGCTTCCAAGCCTCTCCGTCGGAAGGGTGTATAAGGGTGTCATCGTCAGGCAAGTTCCTCTCAGCCCACCATCTCATTGCCTCGGCCGTGAAAGCACACATGAACAACCGCTCCAGCCTATCAATAAGCGGGAAATATCGAAGTATCTTCACAGCTTTCTTGTTGCCTGCAGGAGTCAACTTATACCTTTCTGTAAAACATACCGGGCATGCTTCAAGGTCTTCGAGATCTTTTCCCCAGAAGAGAATACAATCATATCTGCATGCATGGATTTTGATGTAGGAAAGCCCAAGATCTTTCAGGATATGTCGCACCTTATGATGAGTGGTAGGAAGACGATGACCGGGTGGCAGTAGCGAAGCAGTCCACTTCAACCAAGAATCAACAGCTTTGACAGACATTTTGTTCTCCATTTTTAGCTGCATCACTCCCATCACACTTTCAAGAACAGTCTTACTACAACCGTCGTACAACGGAGTCTGTTGCAATGCAATCAGGTTGTTGTACTTGTCCATACCGCTTGTGTTGGCATGACCTCCAGGTAATGGTTCGACTGGCTCGATATGGGGGAAACCCTCAACGACGGGAGGGAGATTTGGTGCTTCATCAGCAAATACACCGCTCTCATGAGGAAACATATCATTGATTAACATCGATGTTGGATCATAGGATGAACTGCCCCTCTCAGCAAAATGTCCATAATCATAGCGTGGACTGGCCCTCTCACCAAATTGTCCATGATCATGCGGACCCGCTACCGATGTTTCACCGTGATAAATCCAACAAGTGTACTTATCCCAAAACCCGTATTTACTCAGGTGCCTCTGCACTTTATCAATGGGAAATCGAAATCGATCGCTGAAACACTTACATTCTTTACACGGGCAATAATGAAGTGTAGTGTCTCCACAATTAGCCTTCACAAAATCCACAAAACTCCTAATTTCCTCGTGATATCTGACATCCCATCTTTCGAGGCTCATCCAACTCTTGTCCATCCTGAAAATTCTAACAATTTTACGTATTAATTATATATATATACACACATTCACTACTAATAATCGACGTAATCTCTCAATTCAACTCTAATTAAATCAACACATGCATGCATATGTATATATATCGATCTAATCTCTGAATTCGATTCAGTACTCGATGATAGTACGTATTCAGTACTCGATGATAGTACTCAATGATATATCGATCTAATCTCTGTTAAGCCTGGCTCCGATAACAATACGATAATACCAGTCATTGATTCAGACACAAGATTAACTACAAGCTGTTTTCTCGTTTCGGTGACCGTACATCAACAACATTTCATATATATATATATATATATCTCACGAATTGGATTTGATCAACACACACACACACACACATATATATATATACCACATATACGTATATATATATACACCTACGTACCTATATAAATAACTTCCCGAGTGATCGAGTTTTCGACGCCCGCCTTAATTTTGACAATATACCGAATGATCGATTTCAGAGCGTACGTTTTCCTTCTTTCGATTTCTCTGGATTTTTTTCGCTCAAAATGATTGAATGATCGAGCTGCCCGATCCGGCATCTAATATAAGACACATTGCCGGCGACGGAGTAAGTCGCCGGAAATGAAGACATTACCGGCGACTTTACGCCGGAATCTCGCCGGTAATGTTGCAAAACATTACCGGCGACTCCAACCGTCGCCGACAATGTCTAGGGAGACATTTCCGGCGACATTCCCGCCGGAAAATCGCCGGTAATGTCTTCCTAGACATTGCCGGCGACGGTTGGAGTCGCCGGTAATGTTTTGCAACATTACCGGCGAGATTCCGGCGACATTGCCGGCGACGGGCTAAGTCGCCGGTAATGTTGAACATTACCGGCGACTTTTCCGGTCGCCGGCCTTGTCTCCGGTGATCTCGCCGGTAATGGGCAAAAATGTTGTAGTGGATGAAGAATGAAAAACATCAAGTCCTCATAACCACAAGGTATAATATTTTTATCCTCAAAGAAAGAATATCTATATCTACGTATATAGATAAAGACGTACTATTATTCATAAGTATAAATCTTGATTATGAATGACTTCAATTTTGGTGAAATTTTGCATGAGTGATCTACTCATCACTATCTATCTAACCAACGTGAATTTTCCAAAATATAAAGAAAAAGTGAGTCTAATAAGAATGCACTAGTCTAAAAACGTCGATAGACAACAATTTTCACACAATATATGAGTTGTTTTCTGTTGTTTGAAGTGAAAATAAAAAAAATATTAAGTAAAGACAACAAATCAATCTGTCAGCTGTTGTAAGACTACTGTTTGTGCGACAGGATTTTATTTTAGAGATCGATCGACTCAAATTGGGAACACGTTTAGACAACATTACTTATTTTCTTCTATTGTTTGAGTTTTGGTATCAATGCACTATGTGAAATAGTGCTTCAGACGACAAGATGTCGACGACTGATGTACATTTATCTGTCGTCTTAATTTTTCAACATTTTGTGACCACTAATAAGTTCACATCTGTCGTCCTATAACATGTTTTCTCGATGGTTTTCAACTTCTAGTTTTTCTTCTTCGAACAACGGCATAAAAATATCGTCTGAGTAAATCATTACTGTGAAGAGTTTGTCATGTCAATCATGCTTCATTTCAACGAGGAATATATGTCGTTGGATGAAACAAGGCTATAGAGAGATTTTTGTATGCAACTTTTATTTTTTAAGATGACATAATTGTGTCGTATATATGACCATGTGTTGATAATAATTTTGTTTGAATTTGAAAACTTTAAAAGATGACATATATGTATCGTAGTTGTTATGTGTAAAATTTGTACATTTATTTACATTATATTGAACTCTAAAAATGTAAACGCGCAAACCCCTTCCGATAAAAAAAGGCTCAAAATAGGCTGTTATTTTTGTTTATTTAAGTCCCTTGCCACTATTTACAATTACCGTCTCTTTCACTCTCGGCCTCACTCGATTACTCATTATCCTCTCTGTCTCTGTAAACTTCATTGCCTTCCTTCGAACCCTAGTTCTTCTCTTAACCTCTAATTTCTGAGCAGTAACATTAGACATCCAGGCATTTGCCTTAGAGAGAGAGAGAGAGAGAGAGAGAGAGAGAGAGAGAATAAACACGGATGGCGACGTCGAGTAAACCGGTGTAATCGAATGGCAGATTTGCACCGCGGCGTGGCCGTCGTCGAGCTCATCCATCTCTTCCTCTTTGTTAGCACTCATAGTAGCGTCGTTACAGTAGTAGGTGCACTCGGCCTCGATTCGCAACCTAAGCTCGGCTTCGAGCTCTAGATCTCTTCGCTCCCCAACGAAGGACGACAACCCCGAGCTTTACCGAAAGACGACTTAGATCGAGATGTGACGGAGGCCGCGACCCAACGATCACCTCAGTACAGTACTAACCCAATCAGACCCGGACGACGAAGATTCAGAAGCCACCGCCTTCCAAACCCTCACTCAACTTTGACCAATTCATCTATTCTCGGATTCTCCTTCGCTAGACCAGGTTCGATTTCATTATTTACTTCATTTTTTTACCCTAAATTTTGAGAGGATTTTTGGTGTTTATGAAGTGTTTGGTGAGGTCAGGCGGTCTTTGATCAGCTCCTGTTTAAGTTTCCGAAGGCGATTTTGGAGTTTGGAGGTGTCTCAAAGAGGTGCCTGGTGGTCGTGGAGAGCATTATTGATCGATTTGTAGCAATATCTGGTGCAAGAGACATGCTTACGGTCCTTTGCGAAGTATGTTAGCGTATACTGAATTTATTTATCTCAGCTTGATTGAAACTGTGTTGAGTTCTCAGTTTCTTACATTATGTGAAGTAGTAATTTGGCTTAGGCATTAACTTTTGTAACGGAGAAAGGTGGAGATTTTGGTCATGTTGCACCTCTTTTCTCCGAATTTTCAAAAGGTAAGCAACATTTTGTTCTGAAGTCTTCATACATGTGAGGAATTGAGATGTTTCTGGGAGTATGTTTTCTATAACCGGGCTATTTTTCACTTGAGGAAGTTGGATGTTGTAAAGGAAATGACTTTTATTGATAAACGAGTTGAGGAATGATCAACTAGTAGAAAATCTGTTGGAGTCTATAAATTGTATGAAATTTCTGTCCTTTGATTTCTAATAGCACAGTGTCACTGACTTAGAACTTTCTCATGGCTTTCATACTGTTTCTCTTGGTTTTCATATAAATTGTCATGATCTCGAGCATAGAGAATGCTAAAAACAGCTGTGTGTGTTTTTTACTTCTTTGTTTGCTCCTCTTTTACTTGGTGTTTATTTGCCTTGAGAGGCGTCACTATCAACAAGTAAAAGAAGCCATTGGTGTTATCCTCAAAGTCATGTGGGTCATGTCTTTGGAGTTGGAAGTTGAAGCAGAATTACAAAAGATCTTTGATAAAGCTGTGGGAGTTGCTACTTCCATACGTGCAGTGTGCATGAAGTTGGTAACAATTCATACTTGATTACTCTTGCTTCAGGGGGCTATTCGTGGCTATACTTTGTATATACTGAGATCCCGATGATCTTTTGTTCCATGCAATAGGAAGGTGGAGCATGTGAAAAGCTTTGTGCTCTTCTTGGTCTTTACGTCTTAGAGATTACGGTCAGCAATCTTCCATCTATTCTTTATTCGGTTGCCACTGGAATTTTAATATGTGTTATATCTGATACCAATCTAGAGTTCTAGACCTAATCATGCATTCCCTATCTAATATACTTTCTTCATATATTCCTTTGTATAAGAGTCAAAGTGCTTATGTTTCCCAAATCATGTTTAATGTGCAGGCTCTAGTCAGCATGAATTTTTAAGTTTTAAGCTCTCAACCCTTCATGCTGCAACTGTCGAGTTTCCTGCCATTTTGTGGTTTGTCGTATTGGTACGCGGAAAACATGCGTTTAACGTTAACACAAAATAGACCCTAAAAACACAGTTCACACGTAAAGCAATTTAAAATCCTTATTGTCATTATAATATTGGTGAGTAGGGATCGTTTTATCCGGGGAATTAAAGGGCGTATGCATGGTTTCGTTAATGAGCGGAAATCTAAAGGTTTGAGGGGATTGGAAATTGGTTAATTAATCTACAAAATTAAAGTACAAAAACATGCAAACACAACAAGAACTCCTAGACTTCTAACATGTTTTACTCATAGACAAGTTTAACAATCAAGAAACCTTGAAGTCTAATTATGCTTACTAAAAATAAGAAGTTACACTATTAATTACAAGTGATCATCTCATCTTATTAACCTTACTCTTTTTCATGTCTCAATACTCTAAGTAAGCTACGAAATTTATAACTTCCAACTAAATATACATGCTTGATATTTGAGTAGGAATGCAACTTAGCGTTTAAACACCCTAAACAAAGTACGATCATCGAAACATGCGAAAGAGAGGGACTTAGCGTATTATCTAACACATGCTTTCGAATATTTAAGATTGTATCAAACATGCATAAAAGGCTTGAAATCATAAACACATGCAATTTACGAAAAGGCTTAAGAACATATAACTCAAATCCAAACTTGTTCTTCATTAAATACATCAAAGTGAACAAATACAAAGCAAAAGACATGAAGTTGAAGATCATGGTTACACTTTTTGTCTTGAATGCAAAGAATGACTTCTTGAAGGTGGTTCTTATTCACAAGGGACTTAGCGTATTGTGAATGATCGATGGCTTCAGAGGATGGATTGCTTCGGCTTGTAAAGGACCTTTGAAGTGTTTATGGAGGAGAGGTATTTATGTAGAGCTTTGGCTTGTAAAAATGGGAGATGATCTGTATTATGGTTGGCCTCTCTCTTATATATAGGCAAAGGAATTGCATACCTCTCTCTTCCACCTTGCCTCTTCATTAAATGCACCTTTAGTCACCATGGCAAGTCACACCCTTAGTCACCATTTGTGATCACCACAAGCAAGAGTCACCTAGGCTAGTCACACCCTTAGTCATCCTTTGTGATGATCACAAGCTTAGTCACCAAGCCTAGTCACAAAGCTTGCCAAACTTGACTTTTCCTCTTCACCAAGTGGCTTGCTTACAGAATTTAATGGGCTTGGGCTTAATTTTGGGCCGAAACAAACTTTGACAAATGGGCCCACAAAATGCTTTATGGGCCGGCTCATTCCCGGTGGTCCGAAACCGCAAAAATCGCAAAATCGCCGAAATTCCTCCGAAATGCGCCGTTATTCATCTCCACCGTAATTAACCTCAAAATAACAAACTAAATAAGAAAAACATAAAAACTAAGATTATAACATAGCTAAACGTAAAGGGAAATGCGTTAAGAATCGAGCATAAAATGCGTATATCAAATTCCCCCACACTTAGACTTTGTTAGTCCCTTAGCAAACACTAAGTTAAACTAAGACTACGAATTTAAAACAAAAGAAAGAACACAACTAAGCCCTTAGCTAAAATTTGTCTCAGAATTTTCATAAGTATATGGCGATGGCTCACATGATTTTCAATTTTGTATGCTCAACGAATTCAAGAGATAATTGCGATATAATTATGTAATGAACAAGTAAGACATAGAGAAAATAATGGTTATGTTATAGCTTTGCATGCTTTGAATAAAGGTTTAATCAACTCACAAGGATGCACTCATCATATTTTTCACTCATGAAAAGGGTTCACTTAAAGTGTATATGAATTTAAACGAAAACCTCATGAATAGAGTTAATTACTTGCACAAATGAACCAAAACCATAAGCTTACTCATGCAACTTACTCTATTAATTGAAAGCTACTCAGTTTAAGGATCATAAATGACTTTTAGTGAGGTTGTAATGGGGTTAAGGCTAAAACATTCGAAATTTAGATATGTGGTGATAAAAACGTTCCAACGACTTAGTCTAGCACCAAATTCGTCCTCCATCTCCACTCGAATGTTACCATGTATACTTCAATCTGAACTACCTTTTGAGCTTTTCGGACAGGACAAATGCCATGTTTGTTCTATTTTTAGGCCTTCAATTTGTCGTAATCTCCAAATCCGCAAATAAGAGGGACATTAATCCAAAGGGTTTATGCTTAGAACACAACACATTGTCATGAGATATATATAATTTTTTTCTTTTCATTCTCTCAAATATATATATATATATATATTTTTTCTTTTTGGCAATATCATACTTTTTAAGTTATTTGGACAAGTCTTTCCCCTTACTCACATTAACTCTTTCAATCTTTCTTACCAAACCATCATATTATGTGCTAGTTTTGAAAAATTCTCACCAAGTTTCCGGAATAAAGGTAAGGATATTCTACACTAGGGTAAGTGTTTAGGTAAATATAATGATGAAAGAAAAGCTTAACGTGGGCTCAATTGGTTTATCTAGGGGTGTCGCAACTTATGCGTTCAAATGGGATACATGGATATTTGGCGAAGTGGTGGAAAATCCTAAATGCCTTTAATCATTTCCAAAATCAAAGTATGTATCAACTTAAAAGCTTTGCAAATTGACATGAGTAAGTTCTAGCATTCTCTAGTTCATTAAAATTTATGACAAGCAATCAAATGAGGCATATATAAGCTAGTAGCTACGAAATGGATGTATATTCAATCGAATAAAGAACAGATAGCTCAAAAGCTCACATAGGGTTTCATATGATTAAAAACTTATTCAAGCATGCGATTTCTGTACCATGTTTTGCAATTCATATCTACTACATGTTAAAAACATATAGAATATCTCAATTAGCACAAGAATTCGATGCATGTGATTCATACGCCATATGTGTTCGTATCGGTCCAATTTCATCATCGACTAGTTAAGGGCATCCTAAAGACTCTGAAAAACACTAATTTAGACACAATTAAATTGTAAACCCTTCCCCCACACTTAAACTCTATATTGCCCTCAATGTATTAAAGTAAAAGTATAGAATTAAACATGGAGTATAGGATCTACGAAAATTCTAATTTAAAATGCAAAAACCATTAAATTAATTAAAAGGAGGAGAAGAAAACAAATCTGTTGTCTCCCAATGAGCGCTCATTTTACGCCATATGCTTTGGACTTGATGCATAAATTTGTTTTTGAGATGGCCGATTCTTGGAGTTGCATCTCCTCCACATTATGCTCCGCAAATGCCTCAAAATAGGGCTTCAAGCGATGACCATTTACTTTGAACTCACTGTCCTTGTCTATTGATCGAATGAGAACTGCTCCATGAGGCATAATTTGAGTAACTATGAATGGCTCCATCCATCGAGAGAGAAGCTTTCCCGGAAAGAGCTTAAGTCTTGAATTAAAAAGCAATACTTTCTACCCAACTTCAAAACTCTTCCCGCGAATCATCTTATCATGGATCTTTTTCGTCTTCTCTTTGTAAATCCACGCATTGTCGAAAGCATCATTTCTGATCTCTTCAAGTTCACAAAGTTGTAGTTTTCGATACAAACCTGCTGCATCTCGATCGATGTTGAATTTCTTCACGGCTCACCATGCTTTGTGCTCCAATTCAACCGAAAGATGGCACGTTTTCCCATAAATTAATCGGAAAGGTGACATACCAATGGGGGTCTTGTAGGCAGTCCTGTAATCCCACAATGCATCATCTAAGCACTGACTCCAATCTTTCCGGTTTGGGCGGACGGTTCGTTCCAAAATCTTCTTGATCTCACGGTTGGAAACTTTAGCCATTCCATTTGTTTGATGGTGGTATGGTGTGGAAACCTTGTGTCTTACGCCATACTTCCTCATCAATGCTTCCACCGTGCGGTTGCAAAAATGACTTCCTCCATCGCTAATTAGAACTCGCGGCATTCCAAATCTAGTAAAAATGTTAGTTCGTAGGAAATCTGCAACAACTCGCGAATCATTAGTATGTGTGGCATTTGCCTCCATCCATTTTGAAACATAATCTACTGCGAGTAAAATATACGTATAACCATTGGAGGGAGGAAATGGTCCCATAAAATCAATACCCTACACATCAAACATCTCCACATTAAATATGTAGTGTTGTGACATCTGATCTCTAGGTCCTAAATTACCGTATCTCTGGCACTTGTCACATGCAGCACAAAATGCATGAGGATCGCGAAATAAACTAGGCCAAAAGAAACTGCAATCTAAAATTTTAAGGGCTGTCCTGCTTGAACCAAAATGTCCCCCGCATGCTTCATTGTAACAAAAGTCTAAAATATGCTTAAATTCACTATTTGGGATACATCTCTTAATTACTAAATCGGAGCATTGTTTCCATAAATAAGGCTCATCCCAGATAAAAGTTCTAGCATTATGTTTAAGTTTGTCACACTGAAATTTATGCATGGTAGATGGAAACTCACCGGTAACTAAGTAATTAACGATATCTACATACCATGGAGTTTCTGAAACAGTTACCTCAATTCCGAAGAGTTTTTCATCAGGAAAAGTTTCCTCAATTTCAATAGTCTCATTCTCACCTGTCAAGCGTGATAGGGGTCAGCGACAACATTTTCTACTCCCTTCTTATCCTTGATTTCGATGTTGAATTCTTGGAGTAGAAGTATCCATCTAATAAGCCTTGGTTTTGCGTCCTTTTTTAGCATTAGGTACTTCAAAGCTGCATGATCAGTATACACAGTTACTTTAGTTTGAAGTAAATAAGACCAAAATTTATCTAAAGCAAAAACCACTGCAAGAAACTCCTTCTCGGTGGTGGTATAATTTCTTTGAGCTTCATCAAGCGTTCGAGAGGCGTAATAAATTACATAAGGCTTCTTGTCCTTCCGCTGACCCAAAACAGCTCCTACGGCATAATCCGAGGCGTCGCACATGAGTTCAAATGATAGAGACCAATCCGGGCTGCTCAAAACAGGAGCGCTCGTGAGAAGTTCCTTCAACTTGTTGAAGGCAGCGTTGCATTCCTCGTCAAATACGAACGGAGTCTCCTTTTGCAGCAATTTACACAACGGGCGAGAGATGTGAGAAAAATCTTTGATAAACCTTCGATAAAATCCTGCGTGTCCAAGAAAAGAACGTATCTCTCTAACCGAAGTTGGAGAGGGTAAGTGACGCACAAGATCTACTTTGGATTTATCAACTTCTAATCCTTTTTCAGAAATAATATGACCTAACACGATCCCTTGTGTAACCATGAAATGACACTTCTCCCAATTAAGCACCAAGTTGGTTTCAACGCATCTTTGTAAAATAGTTTCTAAATTGTTTAAACATGCATCGAAATCATTCCCAAATACACTAAAATCGTCCATGAATACTTCAATAATTTTTTCAATGTAATCGGAAAAAATTGAGAGCATGCAGCGTTGAAATGTACCTGGTGCATTACATAATCCAAATGGCATTCGGCGGTATGCAAACGTTCCGAAAGGGCATGTGAACGTTGTCTTTTCTTGATCTTCCTCCGCAATGCTAATTTGGTTGTAGCCGGAGTATCCGTCGAGAAAACAGTAAAATGCTTGGCCGGCTAACCTTTCAGCATTTGATCTATGAACGGTAATGGAAAATGATCCTTGCGAGAGCCTCCTGTAATCAATGCACACACGGTGTCCAGTGTTTGTCCTTTGTGGCACGAGTTCATTCTCCATATTTTCGATGACGGTGATTCCAGATTTCTTAGGTACAACCTGCACAGGAGAAACCCAACGGCTATCAGAAATAGGGTAAATAACTCCACAGTCAATGAGTTTAATTACCTCCTTTTTTACCACCTCCATCATGGGAGGGTGGAGCCGACGTTGTGCATCTCTTGTAGGCTTGGTGCCTTCTTTTAGGAAAATCCGATGCACACAGGTTGCTGTATTAATTCCCTTTATATCCGCAAACGTCCAACCTATCGCGGTTTTGTACCTCTTGAGTACATTCACGAGTTTCTCCTCCTGCTCCTCCTTTAACGCAGACGAAATAATTACTGGCAAGGTTTCATGCTCGCCCAAGTACGCATACTTTAGATGATCCGGTAATAGCTTGAGTTCTAAAACTGGAGCTTCTACAATGGAGGGAACAATTTTATTAAGACCAAAAGTAATTGGTAAAGGGGGAGAAAAACTTACTTTTCGTGGTGCGTTAGTTAGAATCATGGCCATTTCTTGAATTCGAGGCTTAAGTTCTATTAAGGCCTCGAAAAGGGCGTCATCCCCGAGTTGAATGGCCATGCCGAGTTTATCTTCATTGATGGTGTCAAGCTGACCTTGTGCTAAGGTATCTACAAGATCAAATATTGAGACGGAAGCCACACTTGACATCGGAAATTTCATCCCGTCTAATATGTTGAACTCGATTCTTTCTCCATCAATCTCCATGGAGAAAGTTCCCTGAAAAACATCTATCTTCGTTCTTGCAGTCCTCATAAAGGGTCGTCCAAGAAGCAATGACGTGGTGTTCAAAGGACTCTCATCCATGTCAACGATGTAAAAATTCGCTGGAAAAATCAGGTTGTTGACTTGCACAATAACGTCTTCTACGTATCCCCTTGGATACTTGTGTGTACGATCGGCTAGTTGGATGACAACACCGTCTTGCTTGAGATCCCCAAGCTCCATCGACTTGTAGAGGTAGTAAGGCATGACGTTGATGGAGGCTCCAAGATCAAGCATTACGTCTTCGAAGTGTTTATCACCAATTACGCAGGGAACTGCAAAACTCCCTGGATCCTTCAGTTTTGGGGGTAGCCGACGCTGCAAAACCGCCGAAACGGTTGTATTCACCTTCACAACCTCCTTTTCTCGTGTTTGCCTCCTTTGTGTGCATAATTCTTTTAGAAACTTCGCGTATATTGGCACTTGTTTTATGTACTCGATCAAGGGCAAATTCACTTGCACCTTTCGAAAGATGTCCAAGATATCTTCATATTGATCATCTTTCTTCTTTGATTTTAATAATCTGCTTGGGAAAGGTGCAACAGCAAACAGAGAATTAGTAATAACCGTATTTGAAGGAATATGGCTTTTACCTTTGATTGGGGTGGGTTGTGGAGGGGATTGTGCCTTGGTGACAATATGCGTCACCTTCTTCTTCTCGGCTTCTTGAGCTGCCGGATCGATCTCATCTTCCTCCTCTTGAGTGATGTCTTCAATAGTTACGTTATCGAGATGAGATCTCTTGGTCTTTGGTTCTTCTAGTATCTTCCCACTCCTTGTGACAATGGCATTCACATTTCGTTGATTAGGAGTGGTTTGAGGTGGAAGCCGACCAGTTTCTTTGATTTGTCCCATGAAATCAACAAGTTGGCCAAGTTGCTTCTTCACTTCGGTGATGTCTCGGCCATGAGAATCCAATGTCCCCTTGGTCTTCGATTGTCTATCAAGGAGAACTTGTGTGGAGGCCGAAAGTTGTGACAACATCTTGTCATAATCCGGATTTGTGAAGGATTGAGATGAAGAACCATGCTGCATCGGTGGCCTAGGCTGAAATGGAGGGCGTTGGTAGCTTTGTTGAGGTACCGGAGGGTTCAAAGTTCCCTCATTGCTGCTCCATCTAAAGCCTGGATGATCTCGGTTGCCGAAATTGTTGTAGTTGTTGTACCATTGGCCTCCTTGATATCCACCGATGGCGTTAGCGTGTTCCATTTCGCTAGCTTGCTCTGGCGCTTGAGGGCATTGGTCATTATGGTGACCTTGTGCTTAACATATGCCACAAACAGGCCCACAAGTTGCTTTGGCCCTTGTCGTTTCGAGCTCTAAAACCTTCTCTAGCATATGAGCTAGTTTGTCGTATTTTTCATCCGCGTCGGTTTTAGAACTTACTTCGCCGACTACTCTTCTGTTGGACATTCCATACTGTGCATCGTTGTTCGCCCGATTCTCTAGAAGAGTTCTAGCTTCGGTTTCGTTTAAGTCCATGAATGCACCGGTAGCTGCTGCATCGAGCAATTCCCTATCGATCGCCTTGAGACCATCATAAAAGTAATTCATGAGATTAGTCTCAGAAAATCCATGAGATGGGCAGGTGGCACACAAAACCTTGAATCGGTCATAATGTTGGCCGAAAGTCTCGTCCGGTTTCTGTGTAATGCCAGTAATTTTGGGCCGAAACAAACTTTGAAAAATGGGCCTACAAAATGCTTTATGGGCCGGCCCATTCCCGGTGGTCCGAAATCGTAAAAATCGCAAAATCGCCGAAATTCCTCCGAAATGCGCCGTTATTCATCTCCACTGTAATTAACCTCAAAATAACAAACTAAATAAGAAAAACATAAAAACTAAGATTATAACATAGCTAAACGTAAAGGGAAATGCGTTAAGAATCGAGCATAAAATGCGTATATCACGTATCTCAGCTTGATAACTACGTCGGATGTTGAAAAATTAAGTAGCTTGGTGATAGAAGGTAAATTGCATTTAATTTGGTGATTATCTCGGCTTACCATGTATGCTTATCTGGTATATGATTGCTTACTCTACTTCTTGTCCAATTTATAGATACTGATATTTCTCCATTTCTCATTTGTTTTTGGGTGTGCTCAGACAATGAAGATATTTATGTCATTTTTTTATTCGACATCAAGTGTGATGCATCTTTTTCAGGTATAATTTTGTGATTGTTGAAGGAAAAATTTGGCGGAAAAATTTGGCAAGGAGGATAAAGATAAAGAAGTCCCAGAACCATCTGATTTGAAGACGGCCGGTCTTGAAGGGGAAATAACTGCAGGTTTGCATTCAACTGTTTCCCTTGTGATATGTAGAGAAGTTTTCTCTTAAGAAGTCTTAGTGTTGTCTTGTTTTTAGTAACTTGAACTTGGTAAATGTCTAGTGAGGTCGTACGTGTGCTGCTAAGGTGATCAAGCTTGTAATTGGTTTTCAGGAATGCAATATTGAAGAGATTGATGAGGAAGAACCTGCTCCTCCGCCAAAAATTTCAAAGGAAAGATATCAAATGGGCGAGAAAAAACACCTAGTCTGGCATTTAAGTTTACTAGCAAGGTTCCATACAAAATTATTCTGAACTGGTGGAGGCATGGAGCTGAGTTTTGAAGTAGGTTGTATACAAGTTACATAGGTTATACATGTAATTTATACACGTATTGAAGTAGGATATTGAGCTGCCAAACAACATCATACTTATATGCTAGTTATGTAGGTTATATATGTATTGAATAGAATCAATTAATTTTTCATTCAATTTTGACCGAGCTGTAATTAATAACAATTTTAGTGTGAATCCAAGCATTTTTTATTCACATTTTGTGTTGGAGTAATTGTATTTCTACTGGTATATTAGGGTGAGAAGTGAACCCAAATGTAAATGAAACAATGTACATGATGTTTGAAGAGACGACATATATATGCCATCTAAAACTAACAAAAAAATGACAGATGGTGCTTAATTATTATAATTTTGATTTTTGATAGACGACAGATCAATCTGTGGTCGAATTTGTCGTTACAAACGACTATTCACTTTGTGTCGTTTGAAGTCATATCCAACAGACGACTGCAATTTAGATGACAGTTGTGAACATTCTCAGACGACATAGACGTAAGAGTCGTCTTAACCCATTTTTCACATAATGATGATTCTCACAACAGAAAATGACTTGTATTATATTATGTTGTGTGATAAAGTTGTCTAATTTGGACCAAATAATACTCAAATAACTTATTGATATGTTACATTGTTTGATGAATAGTGTACAAATTTGTGGATTTCAATAAAACAATATATTGAGATTGATCTGTTCTCTATGTAATGAAATTAAATTTTAGGCGGACTAAGATTTAACACTTGAAAAAAGTTCAGTTTCTCCCCTTTTTTGTTACATGACTCAAATCACATATCAACGTCTCACGTTCGATCCCCACTAACGCCAGCCCAAAAGATAGATATATATCGATAAATTGTGAGAAGCAAAACTAAAAGTGGCGACTGAAAGTGGGAAGGATCAATGGAAACAAAATCATGAGATCGATGGAGATGAAATTTAGCTTAATCAAAAGCTGAATCTTGATGAAAAGGAAAAATACACAGCCAAAACTGTCGAAGAATCTTACCCAATCGAAAAGAGTGAGTTGAGGCGGCGATTGGCTGATTATGGAAAGATCCAGAGTCGCAATAGAATGGTGAGAGAAAGGAGAAGATTTGGGAATAAAGACGATGAGGTTGCAAGGGACAACCTGCACGCTTCGCACACCAATTTTTCAAAATGACTAAAAGGGCAATATGCAATAGTAACTGTGAATAGTACCCAGGCCGGATCAGAATTGTTATATAGTAAATTTCACCTTTTCATTAATTAGTTTTGGGTCACATTGCATGTTTAGGTAATGCCATAATCTAGGACCTAATCGGTTTAAGCTAAGGAGTTTAAGTGGTCAGTTCTCGTGGGTTTGACACTCGATTTCCTTACAAATTCTATAACTTGACCTCGTATACTTACTGGTAAGAGAAATTTACTTAACCTTTGACTAATTCATAGTCAAAAGGTGAGGGGAATAAATTCTTGAACAGTGCCCACACTGAAAGTTTAGCTACATGTATTTTTACATGCAAATTTTTAATTAATTTAAAATTTTAATTGTTATATACCCCTCTAGGCACAAATTTGTCTAATCCTTTCTATTTTTCCCCCCACATAAATGAATTTCTCTATCCGCCACTGACTCTAACCACGTACTCCAGCCATAATTGGCCACTAGTCACCTTTGCCTCGTTTGACTACACCAATAATGCCGGTGCAAACCAGCACCAGCGCAGGGCCGCTGGACAAGGACTCACTCACGTTTTGGAGGACTTTTCTCTCGCATGTGTAGACGCGTTCTAGGATTTTCCCCTTATGGTTTTCTAGAATTCTTTCTTATTGGTTAGGTCTTTAACGCTTGATTCTTCAACAGTCCAATTCAAGTCTTTATTAGGCTTCTCCCCCTTTTTATTTTCTTTCACTTCATTTCAAACTTAGACTTCTCTTCTAACTGCCGATGTTATTATTCCATACTAAGCAAAATGTCTCTTCTTCTTCCAGAAAAAGAAACAAATTAAATCTAAAAATTCTAAGTTCACTTCTTAAAAATAAATCTCTTTCATTGATACACATTCAACGAAGACGTAAATTAGACTTTTTTGAAGCCATAACAATTCAAAAAAAAAAAAAATACTAAGGCCACGTTCTAAAATTTTCATAAGGGCTTTGATGGCTCATGGCTTCTCTTGATGGCGAAGCAGTTTCATCAACTAAGTGGTTTTTTTCATCGTCTAAAGAAAGTTTCATTGCCTAAGTGTCGTCGTCTAATAACCATAGTCTAAGTACTTAGACGACGAGACTTTTTTGTTTCCTCGTCTATGATGCTACTTAGGCGACAAAATATATTTCGTCGCCTAAGTACTTAGACGTCAAAAATAATGTACCTCTAAACGAAGAAAGTGTTCGTCATCTTAGATGCATCTTACTGGAAAAATAATGGTATTCGTCGTCTAAGTAGTGCCACCTAGATGACGAACTATTGGTCGTCGTCTAAGTGAATCACTTAAACGACAAGTTTTTGTTCGTCGTCTAGGTACAACAACTTAGACGACGAATATCATTATTTGTCGCCTAAGATTCATCTAAGACAACAAACACTTTCGTCAATTTTTTTAATTTTTTTTTGTTTTTTTGTTTTAGAATTATAAATTAAATTTAAAATATAAAATTAAATATTAATAAAATTAATAAATTATCATTAAATATATAAATTGTACGTACATTGATGAAATATACATAATCATAACTACGAAACCGGGAGTAGACATCCCGCCGATTCCCCCATTGCTGTTAAGAGTGTCGTCATCGTTGTGTTGAGGAGCGATAAGGAGGGGGGATGACACTCCTCAAGAGCTTGCCACCCTATCGTCTAAAGGAACATGAAGGACGGTACGTGCTCATCCTAGAGGTTGGTCGCGTCAAGCTGATCCAGGGTCAACCTCGCCTGCTCCTTGGCTAGTCTAGTCGACTCTGTGGCCAATCGAGCCTTCTCTTAGGTGAGTCGGACCTCTTCGAAATCCGCCCCATTGCACCCAGTCACCGATGCGAATGACTGTGACAAATCTCTCTCGACCATCTGTCTAAGCCCACGAACCTCCTTGCCAGCTCAGCCGCCAAAAATAGCATCGGCAATCCCGATCTGACTCTCCTTCAATAGAGGAGGTAGCTGTTCAGGCGTCATCTCCGGGTTTTGCAGCTGGATGTTCGCCAATTGTTCCTGGAGAAGTTGTATCAACCTTGCTTGAAATTAATTATGTGAACAATACACACATATTAATTTGTAACAAAATATTGTCATAGTTTCCCCTAAAATTTGAGGAAAACAAAATCCTGCAGGATAGATGACACTTTGAATAACCAATTCCAACACAATAAATTCACCGTGGGCACCGATTTTTATCTAGATTTTTCAAGTTCAAAATCATAATTTAACCAACTAAAGCATATTCCAAGAGCATAACCTAACTAAATGTCCTAATCATAATTCAATTTCTTGAAAATGCAATTACCGGTATACTAAATTTTGATAAATTTCAGAAGTACGATTAAATTCAATTGATTTAGGAAAGATGAGTTATTTACACCGCGTTCACTCACGTCATTGACGATCCTGGGCTTGACATAAGGGAAGACACTGGCATCTAGGAAACAATGCTTCGAACCCGCATCTTTGCCCTCCTTTGCCTTGTAGATGAACCTCTGCGAGCTTGAAACACGGTGTAACTCCTTCTTCTCACGATTTGCGTTGTTGGCGTTGGACCTTGTCTGTTTCACAAAAAAAAAATTTATTAAATAATAAATAAATGCTTAAAAATAAGAAATTATTCAATTTTCATTACATTAAAGTAAATGAAGACTAACCTTATACTTGTCATTGTCACTCGTCTTCCCTTTCGTTCAGCACCTCTTGTGGGGTAGGCGAGGCGCTGTCTTGCTGGTAGTACTTATGGAGGTCCCACTTTCAATCCTTGAAAATGCGAGTAGCCATGTCCTCTATGTGCTCCCATATCTCCAGAGGGAGGTTACGATACCACTCATGATGACACATTCCCCACTGCCAGCTTGGCCAGTGACACTACAGAGATGGATAGGTACAACATGATGCTACTCAAAGCCTAGACCCCGGTATACTGTGGATGTCTAGAGAATGTGTTGCATTATATAATGGAGCAAGTTCAGATAAAAGTGAAGAATAAAATGTCAGAAAGTGCTTTTGACGAAATATAGGAGCATATATGTAAGTTGCTACCTGATCATCGCAAACTTTCGGAAAATCATTATAAGGTTAGAAAGATCTTGAGCAGTCTCGGTCTAATGTAAAGGAAAATTGACATATGCATAAATGATTGTGTGCTGTTTTACAAAGAGTATGAACATTTGGACTACTGTCTCATATGCAACAAGTGCAGATATCAAAACCGAAATAGTAGGAGTTCGAAGAAGAAAATTCCATTGAAGGTACTTTGCTATTTTTCGTTGATTCCTAGATTGCAGCGTTTATATATATCTCTATACATAACATAGGTGATGAGATGGTACGTGAAATAGTGAGTAGATGACGATGTGCTCTGACACGAAACAGATGGAGAGGCTTTTAAACATTTCGACAAGGAATTCAAAGACTTTGCAGCAGCGGTTCAAAGTGTTAGACTTGGCCTATCTACAGACGAATTCAATCGTTGGGGTAGTAACAGCACTGCCGTCAGCACTTGGCAAGTTATTCTCATACCATACAACCTGCCTCTATGGATGTGCATGAACAAGGAATTTAATTTCCTTACTCTGCTAATTTCAGGTCCTAAATCTGCGGGAACGTATTTAGATGTCTACCTCAGACCATTAATCAATGAGCTCAAACTGTTAGGGGAATGTGGAGTTCTAACTTATGCCAAGTTCACTAACACGATGTTCATGATGAGAGTTGTCGTCATGTGGACAATCAACGATTATCCTGCATGTGGTCTGGCGAAGAGATTTTAGAGAGGTTGAACAACTTCTATTTCGGTATGTTGACCAACAACAAAGAAGTGAAGAGATTCAATCCACACCCTCCATACAATCTCAGTTATTGGCATCACAAGAGTATTTTCCTTGAACTGCCTTACTGGTTCAAGTTGAAACCCTGGAACAACTTTGATGTCATGTACATAGAAAAGAATGTGTACGACAATATGGTGGGAACAATTTTAGGTAAATAATTGAACACCAAAGTTACTCCCAAAGCAAGTAAAGATCTGGAATCTATGAATATACACTGTCACCTGTGGTTGAGGAGGGATAGAAGATGAATGTACAACAAGATGCCAGATGCACCTTAAACGGTGAAGCCGACACAGATGAGTTTTGTATTCAGTTGGTTCAAGACTTTTCGTTATCTGTCTACTTATGCAGGGAATATTATAGGAGCAGTTGACGAGATGCAGCACAAGTTCATTGGTCTAAAGACTCATTACTATCACGTTATGCTGCAACGTTTGATTCCAATGGTAATTCGACCATATTTACCTCGTGACGTTGTCGAACCAATTGTAGCATTGTGTAGATGGTGACAGAGGTTATGCGCCAGAAAGTTGCAGAAGATAAATGTCCTCGAACTTCAATACGAAATAGTGCACATCCTTTGCAAATTAGAGAGCATTTTTCTCCCTGCTTTCTTTGATATCATGATTCACCTCATAATCCACCTGCCTGAAAATGTGCTCCTTTCTGGTTTGGTCCACTATACTTGCATGTATCCTCAAGAAATGTACATACAACTATTTATAACGGTTGTTCATTATGTTTACTTTTTTTTTGTGTGTTTCTACTATTCTTCAAATTATTAATTGTATGATTTGCAGACAACTTAGACAGTATAAAGGATTTGTGAAAAATAAATCTACCTCGGATGACTCCATAGCAGAGACATACCTAATGCATGAATGTGTTATCTACTGCAATAGGTACCTCAAGGATCCAGTCCAGGCCAATCCAAATGTCCGCCACAATCTTTCAGTCATCACAAATGTTGTACGACCATTTAAATAAGTATTAAAGGAAAGATCAACTAAAGAAGAACTTGAAGAAGCACACTGGGTAGTATTGTAAGACTGCGATGAGGTCGACCATTAGATGAAGTACCACAGGGAGTACATTCTGAGGCGCAAACCGGACATAATTCCTGGTTGGGTTGAAAATATGCTTAAGAAGAAGTTCCCCGATTCTTTTCAACAATGGGTACATAGTTTTAATGGCATTTGGCCAGTGTTTGTTTATGTAAAGTGTTTTTCCTTAGTTTAGTGTATGTAGGTTTTTGGTTTCCTTTATTTTTAGGGGAAACTATGTCAAATTTTTGGTAGAAATTAAATTACACATTCATATATATTCTTCACATTTTTGCAGATGAATGATCTACAAAAATCCAATAACCATCAGGGGTGGTGGTCGTGGTAGAAGCATATGTTGGCCTATAAGTGGGTTAAGCACTATATTTACTCCGACTATTTTGTGAACAATGTAAAGTTTCATTCATTCACTTGAGTTGAAGGAAGAAGCACACAAAACAGTAGGATCGTAGTTGGGGAAGGCGATGTTGTCTATTACGAAGTTCTTCAACTTGCCGTTGAGCTACTATACGGGAAAGATATCAACGTTTTTCTGTTCAAGTGCAAATGGTTTAAGCGTACCAAGGAAGACATGGGGCTAATATCAGTCAATACAAACTCAAGCTAGTATAAGGATGAGCCATTCACTCTTGCTACCTTAGTTAGGTAGACGTTCTATCTGGATGATCTGAAAGTTGGAAAATAATAAATCATATGACACACTGAGAAATATGGAGTGCAACTACACTTGATGGGACGTCAGTGATTGATATTGAATCACATAAAGACAATGCATATAAAGAGCCTAATACTTCAGTCATCTCAGGCGTAATGGAACTGGTTTGGCGTAACAAACGCTTACCCCCGATTCATGACATCACAGATCTTACTCGAGAGGAGATTAGAGAGTTAGCATAGAATTCCCCAGAAGTCGAGGAGACAGAGGAGGACGACGACGTTGGATACAATTCAGACGATGTAGAGTATGATGATGAGGAGCAATCAGATGATATAGAGGAGAATGATTCAGATGATGATGATTATGAGGATGATGATTGATATGAGGCTAGATTAGTAGTTAATTAATTATATTAGATGAATAAAATTTATAAATTAATAGACCAATTATGAATTGGAAGAACGTAAGAAAATGGAATTGGAAAGTGAAAGGACCCAATCCCGATTTAGTTTCTTAAACAGGAATCAAACCCCTTCTGAAAACACGAATTTGCAAAAACCATAAAAATTTCGGCAGATTTTCGCTATAACGTGGAATTGCCATTAACCTGCACCCGAAAACACACTTCATTCTATGCCACAAAAGCCAAACCGTGGGCACCAATCCCATCCGGATTTCTCAATATCATAACAATAATGTAAAGTAATAAGCAAAACTGTAGTTTACAGAAATCCGGGGAAAAATCATATGAAAGTATAACAGTAGAGTAATCAGAGCGACCTCTAGTGTATATATACATAAATATATAACAGTAGGCTAAACAAGAAACCTACTGGAAAAGAAAGGTAGCTCGAACACTAAGCCTCCGACTGCGACGTATGACACCAGAATCCGAACTGCAAACTGGGCACGGAAACCGAAAAGCCCAGGGGAAAGGAAAACAAAATTGTTAGAGTGAGTGGACGAAAATAATCATATGCCTTTCACCATTTATATAATATAAAAACAATGCGATTTCTTAAAATGAATGGAGGTGTCAGGCGAATCTCTTAAACCCGACGGTCAGGCGAATCTCTCAAGCCCGACGGTGATAGACTAGGCAAATCTCTCAAGCCTAGTGGGCATATCAGGGGAATCTCTCAACCCTGGATCTGGACTACCGGTGATCAGCCGAGTAGCCAATGCATCAATGCTAAATAAATGTCATCACCATATAAAATATAAAACAATACCTCCAAAAGTAATAAATAATCTCAATACCGTACTGGAAATAAATACTGAAATCAAGAACTCGCTACGACAGTGTAAATAAAAGTCCACTCACAGATAGCACAGCGCGCAAACGCGCTAATCACGAGATCCGGCGGAAGATCCCTCGCCCAACGTACGATCTCGATCCCCTGAATAATCACAAAATATAACTGATCAAAATCACAATTCATTACTTTGTACCACACCTCGAAAACCAACCATTTCTGGAAACATATAACTCGGATACAAAATAATCGACGAAAACCCCCAAATTCTCCACATAAACTCTCCACTTAAAATCCAATAACCAAATCAACTCGAAAACCTCAAGGCGATGATCGGAGTGTGATTACGAGCAAAACGACATAAAATTTGTCAAATTTCAAAAAGTCAACGCCTCGCCGGAGCTTCGCCGTTGACCGTCGCCGTCGGCGGCGGCGTGCCGTCACCGGAGGAATTTCCAGAGAAGGAAAGCCCAGTTTTCAAGTTCTCCTCGAGCCCAACACATCTCTCCACTACACCACCAGCCAATTTGGCCGGGAACCACCCCAAACCAAGCTCGACATCACTCACGGCCAAAACCACCGGAAAAGCTCCTCCGGTCAGTTCTGGCGCCAATACTCCACCTCGTCCCTCAAAACCAAAGGGCAAACCTTTCCAGAGTAAAACCCAGTCGACACCACCCAAAAATCTCACCGAAAAACGGTCGGAACACCAACCCCGATTACCCTTAAAATTCCGGCCAAAAACCTTAATGGTTGCACCTCAAATCACAACACAAACCCATCAACACATACATGGATAGATAAAGGAAGTCAAGAGCTTCCAAACCATACCTAGAACTCGGCCGGAGGTGGCCAGAAAATCCGGGTTGGCCGTCGAGCTTCAAACGGGTCGGGAGGCTTCGATCAACGCGGTCAACGGCGGTCAACGGTCCTGTTTCGGTCAACTCGGCCAAAAATCAAACTTTTCGACAATTTTATGACTATCCAATATTTATACTCGCGGCTCGATACGATTGACGGTCCAAAACGAATCACATCCACGTTTCGGATAACTCAAATTCAAACGGATAAACACGACGAAATCACGCGATTTCAAATATTCATAACATATTCCTCAGTTATCAAAACAATTATCCGAAATCGCCTACGAACTCGAAATCACGCATACTACAATTCTCCTGAAGAGACTCATCTCAAATTCTCGCCCGATAATTAATTCATGAACCGAACCGCCAATTAGATTAATTTACGATAAACTGTGATTACTCGTAAACTCGCGGATTAAGCCGATTAACGTGCTAATTTTGATTCGGGTCGTCACAAATCTACCCCCTTAAAAAATTTCGATCTCGAAATTTACGTACCTGCTAGGTGAACAGATGAAGATACTGTTCTCGCATACGTTGCTCGGTCTCTCAGGTGGCCTCCTCAACTGAATGATTCTGCCATAAGACCTTCACAAGCGGTATGACACGGTGCCTCAAATCCTGCTCACGCCGATCGAGAATCTGTACTGGCTCCTCCACATATGTCAAATCCTCCCGGATAGGAAGCTTATGTGGTGCTAACACATGGGATGGATCTAGAATGTATTTCCGCAACATCGAGACATGAAAAACATCATGTACACGAGCCATCTTGGAAGGCAACTCTAATCTGTAAGCCTCGACACCAACTCTCTCTGTAATCTCATTCGGACCAATATACCACGGTCGAAGCTTGCCGTGCTTCCCTAAACACACAACTCCCTTCCATGGAGATAGTTTCAGGAAGACCCAATCGCCCACCTCGAACTCGAGACTCTTTCTTCTCACGTCCGCATAACTCTTTTGGCGATCCTGGGCAATCTTCAGTCTGTCTCGGATAATTTGAATATCCTCCATGGTGTTCTTCACCAGATCTGGACTAATACGCCATCGGTCGCCCACCTCACTCCAACACAATGGAGTGTGGCACTGCCTCCTATATAGAGCCTCATACGGTGCCATATCAATACTGGCCTGATAACTGTTGTTGTAAGCAAACTCGATCAAATGCAGTTGTTGGTCCCAATTTCCTCTAAACTGCAAAACACAAGACCGCAACATATCCTCGAGAGTCTGAATAGTCCTCTTAGACTGCTCATCAGTCTGAGGATGGAAAGCTGTACTGAAATGCAATCTAGTCCCCAAGGCTCGCTGCAATGCCTGCCAGAACTCTGAAGTAAACTGACTGTCTCGGTCAGAAACAATGGATACATGCACACCATGCAGACGAACAATCTTCCCCAAATACAGCTTTGCCAATCTGCCCACTGAAATCTTCTCCGGAAGTGCAAGAAAATGAGCGGATTTCGTTAAACGGTCTACGATAACCCAAATACTAGTATTATTAGCCGAAGTACACGGTAACTAATACACGAAATCCATGGTAATGTGCTCCCACTTCCAAACCAGAATCTCAAGGGCTGCAACTTTCCCACAGGTTTCTGCCTCTCTGCTTTGACCTGCTGACAAATAAGACATCTGCTCACATATGCGGCAATCTCCCGCTTCATATTTCGCCACCAGTAATAAGTTCGGAGTGTACGAAACATCTTCGTCTAAAATCTCTTTCTTCAAACCCTCGTCCCTGGGTACACATAATCTGCCTCTGAATAGCAATGTACCATCATCACTCAACCGAAACTCTGTTGGCACACCATTCCGGATCATGGTCTTCTTGTCCAACAGATAGGAGTCTGCATCCTGAGCTTCCCGAACCTGATCAATCAATACCGGTCGAACTTGGAAGCTAGCCAACAAGGCTCCATCATCGTCCCACTCAAACTCAGCTCCAGTAGCCCGTAACTCGGCTAACATGGAAACTTTGGCCACACACACATGAAATAATGAGGCTCCAGATTTCCGACTGAGTGCATCAGCAACAACATTAGCCTTCCCTGGATGGTACTTGAAAGTGCAATCATAATCATTGATCAACTCCATCCATTTGTGCTGTCTCATATTCAAGTCTGGTTGTGTGCGCAAATAGGTGAGACTCTTGTGATTTATGTATATCTTGCTGTGACGACCCGGAACAGAATTAGTAGTGTAATCAGCTTAATTCATGAGTTAGCGCGTAATCGCAGTTCTCCGATAATTGATTGAATCGCCGGTCTTGATCACGACTTAATTATTGGCCGAGAATTTGAGTTGAGTCTCTTCTCGAGAGTTGTTGTGTGCATGATTTCGAGTTCGTGGGTGGTTCCGAATTATTATTTCTACAATCGAGGAATATAATATGAATATTTGAAATTTTGGAATATCGTCGAGTTTTGAAAGGAACCAATCCCGGTTCAGCTACCTAAACCGGAATCAAACCCTTTCGAAAATACGAACCAACAAATTTTTTTTCAAAATTTCGGCAGAGTTTCGTTACTAGCGTGGAATTACCATAACCTGCACGCGAAAATTAACACTTCGTCCTATGCCACAAAAAGCAAACCGTGGGCACCAATCCCATCCGGATTTCTCAACATCAATATAATCAACAACAGTAAATAAACTGTACTATGTATATATGTATATCCGTGAAAATCCGCACAACATGTATCAGAATGTATCAGAGCGACCTCTAAAGTAAAACATATACAATATGTACATCAGTAGGCGAAACAAGAACCTACTGGAAAAACACAGGTGACTCTGATCACTAGCCTCCAAACCGCGACGTGAAACACCAAACCTGAACTGCAAACTGGGCACGAAAACCGAAAAGCCCAGGGGAAAGACAATAAACACGTTAGAGTGAGTGGACGAAAATAAATGTCTTCCACCAATTAATATATATGTTATAAAAACATATGCGAGTCTAGGTAAATAAAAACATAACATAGTACACGAGGTACAACTCATACTCCTCCAGTGTACTGAGCATGCAAGTAAAATCCCACGGGGTCACTCATGGACACACACCGTGCTAGTACAGTCCGAATCACGAGGTCCTTGGTCCCCGTGATTCTAAGCCAGAAATGGCCTCGGTTCCGGGGAAACGCCCCTCCCGGGATGATGACGTCCCTCCTGGTGGCCTACCATCGGGGATCAGCCGAGAGGCAAAGTGTATCGATACAACAACGTAACCAAGACTGTACTCTGTGAAAACCAAATCATAAACAATTCGATGCAAATGCATGAAACAATATAAAAGTGTATGCATATTCGTATACGTATATCCGTATAAACATATTCGTATAATCGTAAACACATGCTTATATAATCATAATCTCGTATGAAATCTCATGCTCATAAAACCATAATCATGCTGCATGCTCAAGTTCATAAATCACATAAAAGACTCGCAAGATTTCCGTGAAAAGAAATTGTCCACTCACAGACTCTCGATATGCGCACACGCGCTACACTCGTGGTCTGCGGAAGATCCCTCGCCTGAAGCACGATCACGATCCAGATCTCGATCTCGATCTCCTGATACATTCACAAAACATAACTGATCAATAACGTAATCCACAACACTGTACTGATGCACGGAAACCAACCGTTCCCGGAATTACGAAATGCAGTACAAAACGAATTACCGAATTCCTAAAATCCTAACTCGAAACCTCAACTGAAAATTGGCTAACCAAATCAACCCGAAAACCTCCGTACGATAACCAGGGCGTGATTACGAGAAAAATGACACTAATTACATCAAAATCTGAAAAGTTGACTTTTTCCCCCACCGTTAACCGCCGTTGACCGCCGGCGGCGGCGGCGGCGCGCCGTCAACGGAGGAATCCCACGGCGGGAAGCTCCAGATAAGATCAGCTCAACCATACGAACATCTTTTCCTTCTACCACGCGAGCCAATTCCAAGCAGAACTACCATAATTTCACGAAACCAAATCGGGATACCCAAATCGGATCCCAAATCGGGTCCATCCCAAATCACCATCTCCGATCAAATTAAACACACCTTGAGGTTCAGAGGAGCAAGGGGAGTCTTTCCCCCCCAGCCACCACCTCCAAACCTCGCCGGAAACGGCCAACCGCCACCGGCGATTCCATCCCGATCGGCTTAGCTCGGGTTACCCCAAAACCTCATCAAATCTCATCAAAACGTATACCAACGTACTCGAAATCACATAGAGCTTCTAACCATACCTTCCTCGAAGTCCAAGATGGCCGGAATCCGGTCGCCGGAAACTGACTTCCCAAAATAGCAACTTTCCTATTCGGTCCGATGGTTCACTTTCCAAATATGGAAAGTCAACAAATTTTCCAGTTTGGTCAACGCCCAAAATGAAGTTTTCGACTAACTCTCGGTTATTTCGATATTTATACTCGAGCCTCGGGTCGATCGACGGTCCAAAATGAAAATACGAAATGATTCGGATAAGCTCGAAACAATCGGATAAACTCGTCGGAATCCGAAACTTCAAATAATCATAAAATATTCCTCGGTTATCGGAAAAATCTTCCGGAACCGCCCACGAACTCGAAATCACGTACTCTACACTTTCCTTGAAGATACCCAACTCAAATTCTCGACTAAAAACAAAGTCGCGAATCGAATCGACAAACCACATAATATCGCAAAACTGCGACTAAACTCAAATCTCGAGAATCGTGCCAAACACACATTTGATTCTGGTTCGGGTCGTCACAAATCTACCCCCCTTAAAGAAATTTCGACCTCGAAATTTACGTACCTGTCATGTGAACATATGAGGATACTGCTCCCGCATACGCTGCTCGGTCTCCCAAGTGGCCTCCTCAATCGAATGGTTCTGCCACAAGACCTTCACCAGCGGAATCACACGATGCCTCAACTCCTGCTCACGACTATCGAGAATCTGCACTGGCTCCTCAACATACGATAAGTCCTCTCTGATCGGCAACTGCTGTGGAGCTAACACATGTGAAGGATCTGAGATGTATTTCCGCAACATCGAAACATGGAAAACATCATGCACACGAGCCATCTCAGCCGGTAACTCAAGTCTGTAAGCAACAGCTCCAACCCTCTCCGTAACCTCATACGGACCAATGTACCGCGGTCGAAGCTTGCCACGCTTTCCAAAACGCACTATTCCCCTCCACGGAGACAGTTTCAGAAAGACCCAATCACCAACCTCGAACTCTAAGCTCTTCCTCCTCACATCCGCGTAACTCTTCTGCCGATCCTGGGCGACCTTTAGGCGATCCCGAATAACCTGAATGTCCTCCATCGTGGTTTCCACCAAATAAGGACCAATGAGCCAACGCTCGCCCACCTCACTCCAACACAATGGAGTGCGACACTGCTTCCCGTACAGGGCCTCGTACGGTGCCATCTCAATACTGGCCTGATAGCTGTTGTTGTAGGCGAACTCAATCAAGTGTAATTGCTGATCCCAGTTTCCGCGAAACTGCAACACACACGATCTCAGCATATCCTCAAGAGTCTGAATGGTCCGCTCGGACTGCCCGTCAGTCTGAGGATGGAAAGCTGTACTAAATCGCAACTTCGTGCCCAAAGCTCGCTGCAACGCCCGCCAAAACTCAGATGTGAACTGACTATCACGATCAGAAACAATGGACACATGCACACCATGCAAGCGAACAATCTCTGATAAGTACAACTTGGCCAATCTGCCCACTGAAATCTTCCCTGGAAGTGCAAGAAAGTGTGCGGATTTCGTCAATCGATCAACGATAACCCAAATGCCAGTGTTGCCCGCCGAAGTACGCGGCAACTGATAGACGAAATCCATCGTGATATGCTCCCACTTCCAAACTGGAATCTCAAGTGGCTGTAGTTTCCCTGCAGGTTTCTGCCTCTCCGCCTTCACCTGCTGACAAATCAAACACCGACTCACGTACGCTTCATGTTGCGCCACCAATAGTACGCTCGAAGTGTACGAAACATCTTCGTACCTCCGGGATGCATCGCATACGCTGAACTGTGGGCCTCGTCCAGAATCTCCTTCTTCAAGTCCTCGTCCCTGGGTATACATAACCTGCCCCTGAACAACAACGTACCATCGTCGCTCAAACGGAACTCTGTAGGCACACCATTCCGAATCATGGTCTTCTTGCCCAGCAAGTAAGGATCTGAATCCTGTGCCTCCCGTACCTGATCAACCAACACTGGTCGAACCTGAAAACTGGCCAACAAAGCTCCATCATCATCATACCCAAACACAGCACCCGTAGCTCGAAGCTCAGCTAACATCGACACTCTAGTCACACACATGTGAAATAATGAGGCTCCGGATTTCCGGCTAAGTGCATCTGCCACAACGTTGGCCTTCCCTGGATGGTACTCGAAAGTGCAATCATAATCATTGATCAACTCCATCCATCGGCGCTGTCTCATGTTCAGGTCCGGCTGAGTCCGCAAGTAAGTGAGACTCTTGTGGTCAGTGAAAATCTTACACTGAGCACCGTACAGGTAATGTCTCCAACTCTTCAACGCTAATACAATAGCGGCTAACTTCAAATCATGCGTCGGATAGTTGACCTCGTGTGGTTTCAGCTGTCTGGAACCATATGCTACGACTCTACCATGCTGCATCAACACACAGCCAAGGCCCAACTTCGACGCATCGCTGTACACAACAAACTCACCACTATCGTCTGGCAAGGTCAAAACTGGTGCGGTAGTCAATCTCTCCTTCAGGAGCAAATAACTCTCCTCGCACGCATCAGACCACTCAAACTTGACGCCTTTCTTCGTCAATCTGGTCAGTGGTGTAGCTATCCGGGAGAAATCCTGTACAAACCGTCGATAATAGCCTGCTAATCCCAAGAAACTCCGGATCTCCGGCACAGTAGTGGGTCGACTCTAATTCAGCACGGCCTCGATCTTGTCAGGATCAACACTAACTCCCTCGGCCGAAATCACGTGGCCCAGAAACTTCACACTATCCAACCAGAACTCACACTTGCTAAACTTCGCGAATAGCTGATGGTCTCGCAAAGTACGCAATACCGCTCTCAAGTGCTTCCTGTGCTGGCCCACACTCCTCGAGTATATCAGAATATCATCAATGAATACAATCACGAACTTGTCCAGGAATCGTCGAAATACCCGATTCATCAAGTCCATGAAAGCTGCGGGGGTGTTGGTCAACCCAAACGGCATAACCAAAAACTCATAGTGCCCATACCGCGTCCTGAATGCTGTCCTGGCAACATCTGAATCTCGGATCCTCAACTGATGATATCCGGATCGAAGGTCAATCTTCGAAAAGACTGCTGCTCCCTTCACCTGATCGAACAAGTCGTCAATCCGTGGCAACGGATACTTGTTCCTTACTGTAATCTGATTCAGCTTCCGATAGTCGATGCACAAACGCATGGACCCGTCCTTCTTCCGCACAAATAACACTGGAGCACCCCACGGAGAAACACTCGGTCGAATGAATCCCTTCTCCAACAACTCCTGAAGCTGAATCTGCAACTCCCTCAACTCTGCAGGCGCCATACGGTATGGTGTCTGGGAAATCGGTCCAATACCCGGCAATAGCTCAATGGTAAAATCAATCTCCCGCACAGGGGGTATACCAGGTAACTCTGCTGGAAACACATCCGAAAACTCAGACACAACCTCAATACTACCTAAGTCTGGCACTGCAGCTGTAGTGTCCACAACATGGGCTAAGTAAGCAACACAACCCTTCTTCATCAACCGATCCGCCCTCATCGCGGAAATCAAGCACGGTAGTGAAGTGTTCTTCTCGCCACGAAACAATATCTCAGGTAACCCGGGTCGTCGAAACGCGACCTCCTTCCTGTGGCAATCAAACATGGCCCAGTGCGACTCCAAAAAGTCCATACCCAATATCAAATCAAAATCCACAATATCAAGCAACAACAGATCAGCGGCTAAACCATGGCCATCAACAAACACCTCACAATCTCGGTAAACCCAGCTGATGCTCACAACCTCACCTGACGGATACAACACTCTCCACAACCCCGGAAGTGGAGATGCAGGTACCGTAGCCAATGATGACAGTCTAAATGATATGAATGAATGTGTGGCGCCTGGATCTAGCAATACAACTACTGGAATACCAAAAACATGTAACGTACCGATAACGACCTCCGGTGATGCTCTGCCCTCACACATAGTCATAGCATGAACTCTCGCATGTCCGGCTAGTCGTCCTCCCTGGGGCTGTCCCTGCTGTCGGCCCTGACCTGCAAACTGTGCTGGTCGAGCTCCCGTAGTGGCACCTCGCTCAACTCCGGAACTCTGGGCCGCCTGTCCACCGGCACCATACGACTGAGGACACTCCCTCGAATAATGACCCACCTGGCCACAGCTATAGCAAATGACTGTACTCCGCTGACATACACCAGAGTGATACTTATTGCAGAAACTACACAATGGATGATCTCTCGGAACAGGAAATGTACCACCAGTACGCCGAGGATAACTAGAACCGCTGGAACTCCCACTAGCCTGTGGTCGCTGCGGTCGATCTCTCCTCCCTCTCTGTCTCCACCTAGGTACACTAGCTGGTGGTCGATAAGATCCACCGCCTGAAGATGAAGCTGAACCGGAAGTATCAGAACTCAGCCTCTTTGAAGGCCCCTGACTCGGTCCACCTTCCTCGAATCGTCTCGGCTGGTATCTCTGCTGTCTCTCCTGCTCAATGTCCTCGCCTCGGAGAGCTGCACTGACAAACTCATCAAAGTTGTTCCTCGGCATCGAAGTCAACGTCGCCTTAATGTTCAGATTCAATCCCAGCTCAAACCTGCGACACTTGGCTTCCTCTGTAGCCACCATATCCCGCGCAAAACGAGACAAACGAGTAAACCGATCCCGATACTCAAGTACAGACAAACTGCCCTGCCTCAAGTTCGTGAACTCCTCGTATTTGCGCTGCTGGGTAGCCTGATTAAAATACCTCCGCATAAACAGATCACGAAACAATGTCCACGGAGTATCCACAGGAACTCTGTCAGTGCTGACCCACCAAAAGTATGCATCACCCTCAAGTAAACCAACTGCGGCTACTGACATCTGCTCAGGTGTAAACTGCAGACGCTCACAAACACGCTCAATCTGAACCAACCATGCCTCACATATCTCTGGATCAACTGAACCCGAAAACACAGTAGCACCCGCAGTGTGAGCCTTGACCACAGGGTCAAAACGCTCTTCCAAACGCAGCACTCGCATCAGCAAGTCGCGCGTTCGGGGATCCTCATCAGGATCATCATCCCGGTCAACACGGGGACCACGTCGAGGAGGCATCCTACTGATACAAGACAAGCATTAGGCACAAGCAGAAAGAACGTAATCATGAAACCGCAGATATTTGAGGACATACAACACCCGAAGTATTGATGAGTACCGCTGGCCAGTCGGGTCATCACTCCAGTCATGCTGTATCAACTCAAATACCCTAAGCGTCACAACTACAAGAGTCTACAGAATCTGACAACCTAATGCTCTGATACCAAGCTGAAAGGACCCAATCCCGATTCACCTACCTAAACCGGAATCAAACCCTTTCGAAAATACGAACCAACAAAAAAATTTTCAAAATTTCGGCAGAGTTTCGTTACTAGCGTGGAATTACCATAACCTGCACGCGAAAATTAACACTTCGTCCTATGCCACAAAAAGCAAACTGTGGGCACCAATCCCATCCGGATTTCTCAACATCAATATAATCAACAACAGTAAATAAACTGTACTATGTATATATGTATATCCGTGAAAATCCGCACAACATGTATCAGAATGTATCAGAGCGACCTCTAAAGTAAAACATATACAATATGGACATCAGTAGGCGAAACAAGAACCTACTGGAAAAACACAGGTGACTCTGATCACTAGCCTCCAAACCGCGACGTGAAACACCAAACCTGAACTGCAAACTGGGCACGGAAACCGAAAAGCCCAGGGGAAAGACAATAAACACGTTAGAGTGAGTGGACGAAAATAAATGTCTTCCACCAATTAATATATATGTTATAAAAACATATGCGAGTCCAGGTAAATAAAAACATAACATAGTACACGAGGTACAACTCATACTCCTCCAGTGTACTGAGCATGCAAGTAAAATCCCACGGGGTCACTCATGGACACACACCGTGCTAGTATAGTCCGAATCACGAGGTCCTTGGTCCCCGTGATTCTAAGCCAGAAATGGCCTCGGTTCCGGGGAAACGCCCCTCCCGGGATGACGACGTCCCTCCTGGTGGCCTACCATCGGGGATCAGCCGAGAGGCAAAGTGTATCGATACAAAAACGTAACCAAGACTGTACTCTGTGAAAACCAAATCATAAACAATTCGATGCAAATGCATGAAACAATATAAAAGTGTATGCATATTCGTATACGTATATCCGTATAAACATATTCGTATAATCGTAAACACATGCTTATATAATCATAATCTCGTATGAAATCTCATGCTCATAAAACCATAATCATGCTGCATGCTCAAGTTCATAAATCACATAAAAGACTCGCAAGATTTTCGTGAAAAGAAATTGTCCACTCACAGACTCTCGATATGCGCACACGCGCTACACTCGTGGTCCGGCGGAAGATCCCTCGCCTGAAGCACGATCACGATCCAGATCTCGATCTCGATCTCCTGATACATTCACAAAACATAACTGATCAATAACGTAATCCACAACACTGTACTGATGCACGGAAACCAACCGTTCCCGGAATTACGAAATGCAGTACAAAACGAATTACGGAATTCCTAAAATCCCAACTCGAAACCTTGACTGAAAATCGGCTAACCAAATCAACCCGAAAACCTCCGTACGATAACCAGGGCGTGATTACGAGAAAAATGACACTAATTACATCAAAATCTGAAAAGTTGACTTTTTCCCCCACCGTTGACCGCCGTTGACCGCCGCCGGCGGCGGCGGCGCGCCGTCAACGGAGGAATCCCACGGCGGGAAGCTCCAGATCAGATCAGCTCAACCATACGAACATCTTTTCCTTCTACCACGCGAGCCAATTCCAAGCAGAACTACCACAATTTCACGAAACCAAATCGGGATACCCAAATCGGGTCCATCCCAAATCACCATCTCCGATCAAATTAAACACACCTTGAGGTTCAGAGCAGCAAGGGGAGTCTTTCCCCCCCAGCCACCACCTCCAAACCTCGCCGGAAACGGCCAACCGCCACCGGCGATTCCATCCCGATCGGCTTAGCTCGGGTTACCCCAAAACCTCATCAAATCTCATCAAAACGTATTCCAACGTACTCGAAATCACATAGAGGTTCTAACCATACCTTCCTCGAAGTCCAAGATGGCCGAAATCCGGTCGCCGGAAACTGACTTCCCAAAATAGCAACTTTCCTATTCGGTCCGATGGTTCACTTTCCAAATATGGAAAGTCAACAAATTTTCCAGTTTGGTCAACGCCCAAAATGAAGTTTTCGACTAACTCTTGGCTATTTCGATATTTATACTCGAGCCTCGGGTCGATCGACGGTCCAAAATGAAAATACGAAATGATTCGGATAAGCTCGAAACAATCGGATAAACTCGTCGGAACCCGAAACTTCAAATAATCATAAAATATTCCTCGGTTATCGGAAAAATCTTCCGGAACCGCCCACGAACTCGAAATCACGTACTCTACACTTTCCGTGAAGATACCCAACTCAAATTCTCGACTAAAAACAAAGTCGCGAATCGAATCGACAAACCACATAATATCGCAAAACTGCGACTAAACTCAAATCTCGAGAATCGTGCCAAACACACATCTGATTCTGGTTCGGGTCGTCACAAGTTTATCCGTTTGTATCCGAGTCTATCCGAATCATGATTATGATCCGTTTTGGGCTGTCGATCGACCCGAACCAAAATTGAAATGGTTATCGACTTGATTTGCGAGTTTTGCGATTAGTTGCGATTTCGACGTAATTGATTATTATGGCAGCTTCGTTAGCGACTAAATTATCGGGCAAGAATTTAATTTCGAATTCTTCGCGGAAGTTGTAGAGAATTTAATTTCGAGCTCGTGGGAACTCTCGAATTATTATTTCAAGTTACGAGGATTAAGTTATGAATATTTTCGACCGTTGATCGTTTTATCGGATAAGCTTGTGTTGAATTGAGCCGTTGGCTTTTTATCGGATTTGTCGAAGTTGTTTGACTTCAGGTGGAAATTGAAGAAATTGTTGAGATAAGTTTGTTGACGTGAGAATCGTTGAAAACATAATTACGACGCGAAAGTTACATTTGTTCGAAGTTTGTCGTAAAGTAAATTTGGAAGTTACAAAAAATGGAAAGTATAAATAGTGGGTTTCCTTTTTGGGTAAGTCAGAATTGGGTGTTGATCGAGTCAACTCGGGTTGACCAGCCATTATTCTCCATTCCATGCCAAATTTTTTTTGCCTTCGTTGAGCTCGATTCCGGCATCTTTTGGCCATGGTGTCTTCATGAAAGTTGTTGGGCTTGAGCTCCTCTTTCTTTTGATAGGTCATTCATTCAATTTGGGTGCCAGATGAAGAAGTTATGACATTTTGAAGTTTGTGATTTTCCGGCGAATTCGGCGGTGGTCGGAGGTGATTTTTCTGGCCGATTTGGTGGCTCCTCTTTGAGGGGCTTTTTTAGCCTTGAGGAAAGGAAGCTATTGCAAGTGGTCTGGGAGGTTGCCGTGTCCGGAGGAGAGAGATCGATCGGTTTGAAATTTCGGCGAGAGTTTGCACCTTTGAGGTGAGTTTTGGACCTTTTTCGGTCCAAATTGGTGTTAACTTTGAACTGGAAAGTTGTTGGAAATGTCGAGATCTTCAAGTTCATATGTAGCTTGAATTTTTTTGGGTAGGTTTGATTTTCCGGCGGCCGGCGGCAGCGACTTTTCCGGCGACGTGTTTTTCGACGAGTTATATGTCGTTTTGCTCGGAATCGCGCTCCGATCGCAGTGGTGAGGTTTGTTTTTCGAATTGAGCGTCAGAAATTATAGCGAGGTTTTGTGGTGTGATTATCGAATTTTCACGATTTCGTTGTTATTGAATTATATATTTCCGGGAACGGTTGTTTCTCGTGATATGATTTGAGGATTCGAGTTATAATTTTGAGCAGTGAATTTTATGATTATCCAGGGGTTCGTGATCATTCGTTTGGCGAGGAATTTTCCGCCTGATTACGGGATTAACGCGTATCGCGTTACGCTCACCTGTGAGTGGACACTTTTATATTTTCACAGTTGTTGTGAGTTCGTGATTTTTCGTATTTATTTATATACGATGTTTAGATTATTTATTATTTTTGGAAGTATTATTTTATGTTTTATGGTGATAGCATACTTGCATCGATGCTTCGGCTACTCGGCTGATCACCGGTAGTCTGACCAGAGTTGAGAGATTCCTCTGGACCAGAATGGAGAGATTCCTCTGGGCAGGGTTGAGAGATTCCCTTGTTATGCCACCAAGGTTGAGAGATTCCCCTGGCCTGTCACCGTCGGGCTTGAGAGATTTGCCTGACCGTCGGGCTTGAGAGATTCGTCTGGCACCTCTATATATAGATTTTCCGAACTCGCTATTCTTGTTTATTGTATATGAAATTGGTGAAAGGCATATGTTTATTTTCGTCCACTCATTCTCACATTTTTATTTGCCTTTCCCCTGGGCTTTTCGGTTTCCGTGCCCAGTTTGCAGTTTGGATTCTGGTGTCGCACGTTGCGGTCGGAGGCTTAGTATTCGAGCGATGTTTCTTTTATGGTAGGTTCTTAGTTTGGCCTACTATTTTTATATATATACTAGAAGTCGCTCTGAGCATTCTTATGTTATACTTTTATACGATTTTTCTCCGGATTTCTGTAAAGTATAGTTTTCTTGATTACTTTACATTACTGTTATGATATTGAGAAATCCGGATGGGATTGGTGTCCACGGTTTGATTTTTGTGGCATAGGATGAAGTGTATTTTCCGGGTGCAGGTTAATGGCAATTCCGTATTAGTAGCGTTACTCTGCCGAAATTTTTATGATTTTTGTTGGTTCGTGTTTTTAGAAAGGGTTTGATTCCGGTTTAGGAAACTAAATCGGGGTTGGGTCCTTTCAGCTTGGTATCAGAGCATTAGGTTTTAGGTTCTATAGACTTCTGTAGTCGTGTTTACTAAGGATATTTGAGAATGTACAGTATGTTTGGAGTGATGACCCGACTGGCCGGCGGATACTCATCAATACTCCGGGTGTTGTATGCTTTCAAATATTTGAAGTTTCATCATTACGTACTACTTGTTGCGAACAATGTCTTGTTCATTAGGATGCCTCTTTGACGTGCTTTCCGTGTCGGTACAGTTGTGGATCTTATTGAGGATCAGTCGACGCGCTACTTGACAGTGAGTTGTGGGTTTGGATAAGCATTTTGAATTCAGAGATATGTGTGGCATGGTTTTCCTGGTTGTGTGTGTATGGGCGTCTACATGTTGCCTCAGAGCAGAGAATCGTGGCAGTTGATGTTTTGCCTGAGTCAGATCATTGCATTTGGTGGGTTGGTATTGTGTGAGTTGCTGTTGCGACTTCATGACCTACATTCGGGGTATTGTTTATACGGTAATGGTTCAATCAGGCTACCCAAAAATAGAAATATGGAGTGTTTACCCACCTGAGGCAGAAATGTATTGTTCATATGTTTGTTTCTGTTTACACGTGTTATGTGGCTTCAGAGGAAGCAGTGCACGAGGTTCGAGATGAGTTTGAGCCTGAGCATCAGAGGGATTTTGACTGTTATGCCTCGAGACAACCGTGAGGAGCTTGATGTGCTGCACTCAGAGGTGAGGATATTGAGAAGGAAAGGTATACGCGGTTTCCGATATGTTGGTTTGAGAAAGGTGAATTTAGTCGAGATATTTGGTGAGGTTGAGTTCCGGCACCTTGGGATCAGTGACTTCATCAGGCTGTGGCCTTGTTGATTATGTTGGAGGTCATCAGATCAAAGCAGAGGATCCGTTTGATGATGGTGGAGATCACAGAGTAGAGGACTTGTACCTGTGGCATGAGTTTGGGTGATCGTTGGTGATCCTTCCACACAGCAGGCGTCGCTGTGATTTGTGTCCGTGGGGCACTCTCGGTTGCTATTGTGGTGGCCAGGAGGGTCACGTTGTGAGGGAGCGACCTCAGCCAGATGTTTTAGTGGTTCAACAGCTCGGAGTTCACGAGGAGGTCAAGATGTCATTTCTGGAGTTTGACCAACGCAGACTTCTAGATGAGTCATTCAGTAAGTCGTAATCGACGTGGATGGTTTGTTGGGCATGCCAGAGTTCGTGCCACGACCCTGTGTGAGGACAGAGTTTCTATGAGGTTACTGTTGCTTGGCATCCATGGCTATTATATCTGCATCTCCATTTCCGGGGTTATGGAGAATGTTGTATTCATCAGGTGAGGTTGTGAGATCTTTGTTGGAGGTTATGGGTTAGCCGCTGATCCATTATTGCTAGATATCGTCGATTTTGATGTAATTCTGGTTATGGACTTCTTGACGATGCATTGGGCTATGTTCGATGGTCACAAGAAGGAAGTTGTGTTTCGACGACCAGGGTTCCCCGAGATATTGTTTCGCGATGAGAGGAATATTTCATTGCCATGCGTGAATTCAGCGATGAAGGCCAAGCGGAAAATGAAAAGGGTTGTGTTGCTTACTTAGCTTGTGTTGTGGATACTACGGCCGGTATGCCAGACATTGGTGGTATTGAGGTGGTTCCAGAGGTTCCAGGTGTGTTCCGGAGGAGTTACCGGGTATTCTTCCAGTTCGGGAGATCGACTTCACCATTGAACTTTTACCGGCGCTGGACCTATATCATAGACACCTTATCGTTTTGCGCCAATGGAGTTGAAGAGCTACAGATTCAACTTCGAGAGTTGCTAGAGGAGGTTTCATACGACCCAGTGTATTACCGTAGGGTGCTCTTGCACTATTTGTGCGAATGTTGGATGGTTCGACGGGGTGGTGCATCGACTACCGGAAGATGAATCACGCTTCAAAGGAGTGCAATTATCCTCCACTTCAGATTGACGACTTGTTTGATCAGCTCAAGGGAGCTTTAGTCTTTTCGAAGATTGATTTCGGGTCCGGATACCATCAGTTGTGGATTAGAGAGTCAGATGTGGCCACGAAAACTTTCGGATCACGAGTTCTTGGTTTTGCCGTTTGAGTTGACCAATGCCCCATAGCTTTTATGGACTTGATGGACCAGGACTTCAGACGATTTCTGGACAAGATTGTGATCGTGTTCATCGACAACATTCTGATTTACTCCAAGAGTGTGGGCCAGCATAAGAAGCATTTGCGAGCGGTTTTACGGACTTTGCGAGATGATCAGTTGTTTGTGAAGTTCAGCAAGTGTGAGTTTTGGTTGATTATCGTGAAGATTTTGGGCCACGTGATGTCAGCCGAGGGAGTCGGCGTGGATCCTGACCAGATAGAACCCGTTATTGAATTGGAGTAGACCTACCACTGTACCAGAGATCAAGAGTTTCTTGGTTTGGCAGGTTACTATTGGCGCTTTGTGCAGCATTTTTTTTTGCCACTTCACTTTTCGGATTGACGAAGAAAGGCGTCAAGTTCGAGTAGTCTGACGCATGTGAGGAGAGTTACTTACTCCTGAAGGAAAGATTGACCACTGCATCGATTTTGACTTTACCTGACGACCGTGGTGAGTTCGTGGTTTATAGCGATGCATTGAGATTTGGATTTGGTTATGCTTTGTTGCAGCATAGCAGAGCAGTGGCTCATGGTTTCAGGCAGTGGAAACTTTATGAAGTTACGTATCCTATGTATGACTTGGGAATTCCTGTCTTTATGTTAGCATCGGAGAGTTGGAGACACTATTGTTGTGGCATGCAGCGCAGTGTAGGATGTACACTGATCACTTGAGTTTCATCTACTTGCATTTTCAGCCAGATTTGAGCTTGAGGCAGTGTAAATGGATGGGGTCGATTAACGATTATAGCTACACATTTGAGTTTATCCGAGAAAGGCTAATGGTTGTACTTTGACTATCATTCAGGGATATCGTTGCTGATGCATTCAATCAGAAATTGGGAGCTTCATTGTTTCATATGTGTGTGGCTCGAGTTTCCGTGTTAGCCGAGTTGCGAGCTGTGGGAGCTGAGTTCGAGTGTGATAGTGTTGAAGCTCATTGTTTTGCGTACGTTATACACTGGTGGTGGTACGAAGATGTATCAGATACTTCGAGTTTACTACTCGTGACGCAACATAAAGAGTATTATAGCAGCTTGTGTGTGCAGATGCCACATTTGTCGGCAGGCGAAGGCAGAGAGGCAGAAACTTGCTGGGAAGTTACAGCCATTGGAGATTTCCGATTAGAAGTTGGAGCTTGTCACTGTGGATTTTATGTATCAGTTCTTTTCCTTGTACTTCCGGAAAAGATTTCAGTGGGCAGGCAGACATAGCTGTATTTGGCGGAGGTTGTCCATTTTCGTGATGCGCCTGTGTCCCAGTTTGCTTATCGAGATAATCAGTTACAACAGAGTGTTGGCAAGCATTGCAGTGAGCATGGGGAACCAGATTATAGGTTAGTACCATTTCTTATCCTCAGATTGGTGGGCGATCTTTGAGGACTATTCAGACCTTGGAGAGCATGTTGTGGTCCTATGTATTACAGTTCCGAAGGACTGGAGACCCTCAGTTTCATTTGTTCGAGTTTGGCCTTCGGATTAGCAGGAACAGGTTGATAATTGCTCGAGTTCGACTGTGCAGTTGTGTTGATGTGAGCAGGTTGAGTGAGTTGCCACGTTATTTTGATCCGTATATGATCATGGGGTGAGTTGGTGCTGTGCAGTATAGTTTGGCATTACCTATAACGTTGGCCTTTGTATGTGCTGTATTCTATGTGGTGGAATTACGTTTCAGATTTGTTGCGTGTTTTGTACCCTATCAGTTCCTTATGCAGGAAGACTGGGCATTTGTGAGGAGCCAGTTCAAATTCGAGATTTGTGGGTACAGAGATATTTTCCATTGACAGAGTTGTTCAGTTGAAGTTGCCACTTGGGAGTTGAACTGTACGCAGAGGAAGTGTTCCTACTTTTCAGTTGGCAGACTTGGAAATTTCGAGGTCGAATTTTTTTTTAAGGGGGGTAGATTTGTGACGACCCGGAACAGAATCAGTAGTGTAATCAGCATAATTCATGAGTTAGCGCGTAATCGCAGTTCTCCGATAATTGATTGAATCGCCAGTCTTGATCACGACTTAATTATTGGCCGAGAATTTGAGTTGAGTCTCTTCTCGAGAGTTGTTGTGCGCGTGATTTCGAGTTCGTGGACGGTTCCGGATTATTATTTCGACGATCGAGGAATATAATATGAATATTTGAAATTTTGGAATATCGTCGAGTTTATCTGTTCGTATCCGAGTCTATCTGAACCATGATTGTGATCCATTTTGGGCTGTCGATTGACCCGAACCGAAATTGGAATGGTTATCGACTTGATTTGCGAGTTTCACGATTAGTCGCGATTTCGACGTAATTGATTATTATGGTGGCTTCAATAGCGACTAAATTATCGGGCAAGAATTTAATTTCGGATTCTTCGCGGAAGTTGTAGAGCATTTAATTTCAAACTCGTGGGAACTCTCGGATTATTATTTCAAGTTATGAGGATTCAGTTATGAATATTTTCGACCGTTGATCGTTTTATCGGATAAGCTTGTGTTGAATTGAGCCGTTGATTTTTTATCGGATTTGTCGAAGTTGTTTGACTTCAAGTGGAAATTGAAGAAATTGTCGAGTAAGTTTGTTGACGCGAGAATCGTTGAAAACGGAATTACGACGCGAAAGTTACATTCGTTCGAAGTTTGTCGTAAAGTAAATTTGGAAGTTACCAAAAATGGAAAGTATAAATAGTGGGTTTTCTTTTTGAGTAAGTCAGAATTGGGTGTTGACCGAGTCAACTCGGGTTGACCAGCCATTATTCTCCATTCCAGGCCGAATTTTGTTTGGCTTCGTTGAGCTTGATTCCGGCATATTTTGGCTGTGGTGTCTTCATGAAAGTTGTTGGGTTTGAGCTCCTCTTTCTTTTGATAGGTCATTTGTTCAATTTGGTTGCCGGATGAAGAAGTTATGACCTTTTGAAGTTTGTGATTTTTTGGCAAATTCAGCGGTGGTCGGAGGTGATTTTCCCGGCCGATTTGCTGGCTCCTCTTTGAGGGGTTTTGTTAGCCGTGAGGAAAGGAAGCTATTGCAAGTGGTTTGGGAGGTTGCCATGGCCGGAAGAGAGAGATCGATCGGTTTGAAATTTCGGCGAGGGTTTGCACCTTTGAGGTGAGTTTTGGACCTTTTCCGGTCAAAATTAGCCTTAACTTTGAACTAGAAAGTTGTTGGAAATATCGAGATCTTAAAATCCATGTGTAGCTTGAATTTTTCTGGGCAGGTTTGATTTTTCGGCGGCCGATGGCGGCCGCACCGTCCACGGCGGCGACTTTTCCGGCGACTTGTTTTTCGACGAGTTATATGTCGTTTCGCTCGGAATCGCGCTCCGATCGCAGTGGTGATGTTTGTTTTTCGAATTGAGCGTCGAAAATTATAGCGAGGTTTTGTCGTGTGATTATCGGATTTTCACGATTTCTCCGTTATTGAATTATATATTTCCGGGAACGGTTGTTTCTTGTGATATAATTTGAGGATTCGAGTTATAATTTTGTGCAGTGAATTTTATGATTATCCAGGGGTTCGTGATCGTTCGTTTGGCGGGGGATTTTTCGCCGGATCACGGGATTAACGTGTATCGCGTTACGCTCACCTGTGAGTGGACACTTTTATATTTTCACAGTTGTTGCGAGTTCGTGATTTTTCGTGATTTTCCGTATTTATTTATATACGACGTTGAGATTATTTATTATTTTCAGAGGTATTATTTTATGTTTTATGGTGATGGCATACTTGCATCGATGCTTCGGCTACTCGGCTGATCACCGGTAGTCTGACCAGAATTGAGAGATTCCTCTGGGCAGGGTTGAGAGATTCCCCTGTTATGCCGCCGGGGTTGAGAGATTCCCCTGGCCTATCACCGGGCTTGAGAGATTCTCCTGGCACCTCCATATATATTTTTCGAACTCGCTATACTTGTTTATTGTATATGAAATTGGTGAAAGGCATATGTTTATTTTTGTCCACTCACTCTAATGTTTTTATTTGCCTTTCCCCTGGGCTTTTCGGTTTCCGTGCCCAGTTTGCAGTTCAGATTCTGGTGTCGCACGTCGCGGTCGGAGGCTTAGTATTCGAGCGATGTTTCTTTTATGGTAGGTTCTTAGTTTGGCCTACTATTTGTATATATATACTAGAAGTCGCTCTAAGTATTCTTATGTTATACTTTTATACGATTTTTCTCCGGATTTCTGTAAAGTATAGTTTTCTTGATTAATTTACATTACTATTATGATATTGAGAAATCCGGATGGGATTGGTGCCCACGGTTTGATTTTTGTTGCATAGGATGAAGTGTATTTTTCGGGTGCAGGTTAATGGCAATTCCGCGTTAGTAGCGTTACTCTGCCGAAATTTTTATGGTTTTTGTTGGTTCGTGTTTTCAGAAAGGGTTTGATTCCGGTTTAGGAAACTAAATCGGGGTTGGGTCCTTTCACTTGCACTGGGCTCCGTACAAGTAGTGTCTCCAACTCTTCAAGGCTAATAGAATAGCAGCCAACTCTAAATCATGCGTAGGATAGTTGACTTCATGTGGTTTCAGCTGCCTGGAACCGTACGCCACCACTCTGCCATGTTGCATCAAAACACAACCAAGTCCCAATTTCGATGCATCGCTGTAAACCACAAACTCTCCACTGTCGTCAGGTAGAGTCAAAACCGGTGCAGCAGTGAACTTTTTCGTGAAGAGCAAGTAACTCTCCTCACATGCATCGGACCACTCAAACTTGACACCTTTCTTTGTCAATCTGGTAAGTGGAGCGGCAATGCGTGAAAAGTCCTGCACAAACCGCCGATAATAACCTGCCAAACCCAAGAAACACCTGATCTCTGGTACGGTGGTAGGTGTACTCCAATTCAACACGTCTTCAATCTTGTCAAGATCTATGCTGACTCTCTCAGTAGATATCACGTGACCCAAAAATTTCACGCTATCCAACCAAAACTCACACTTGCTGAACTTCGCAAACAACTGATTATCTCGCAGTCTGCAAAACAGCTCGCAAATGCTTCTTGTGCCGGCCCACACTCTTGGAATAAATCAGGATGTCGTCGATGAACACAATCACAAACTTGTCCAGAAACTGCCTAAACACTCGATTCATCAAGTCCATGAAAGCTGCGGGGGCATTGGTTAACCCAAACGGCATAAGCAAAAATTCATTATGCCCATACCGCGATCTGAAAGCTGTTCTGGCCACATCTGACTCTCTGATCCTCAACTGATGATCTCAAGACCTGAGATCAATCTTTGAAAATACTGAAGCTCCCTTGAGCTGATCAAACAAGTCATCAATCTGCGACAACGGATACTTGTTCTTCACAGTGACTTGATTCAGCTTCCGGTAATCAATACATAACCGCATGGAACCATCCTTCTTCCGTACAAACAATACAGGAGCACCCCACGGTAATGCACTGGGTCGTATGAAACCTTTCTCCAGCAACTCTTGAAGTTGAATCTGTAACTCTTTCAACTCCGCTTGCGCCATACGATAAGGTGCCTGTGATATGGGTCCAATGCCTGGTAAAAGCTCGATGGTGAACTGGAGGAACACCTGGTAACTCCTCCAGAAACACATCTGGAAACTCGGAAACAACCTCAATATCACCAATGTCTGGTACAGCAGCCGTAGTATCCACAACATGAGCTAAATAGGCAACACAACCCTTCTTCATCATCTGCTCGGCCTTCATCCCTGAAACCACACATGGCAATGAAGTATTCTTCTCACCGTGAAACAATATCTCTGGAAAACCTGGACGTCGAAACACAACCTCCTTCTTGTGACAATCGAACATAGCCCAATGTGTCTCCAAGAAGTCCATACCCAAAATCACATCAAAGTCGACGATATCCTGCAATAACAAATCCGCGGCTAAACCATGACCTCCAACAAAGATCTCACAATCCCTATACACCCAACCAATACTCACAACCTCTCCGGACGGATACAACACTCTCCACAACCTCGGAAGTGGACATGCAGGCATAGTAGCTAAAGATGATAATCTATATGATATGAATGAATGTGTAGCACCTGGATCTAGCAAAGTAAGTACTGGATAGCCAAAAACATGCAACGTACCAATAACAACCTCCAGTGAAGCTCTGCCCTCACGCAATGACATGGCATGAACCCTGGCCTGCCCAGCTAGTCCTCTACGTTGAGGGTGACTTTGCTGTCCGCCTTGGCCAAAAGACTATACTGGTCGAGCCCCAAAAGTGGTACCTCGCTCTCCTCCGGAACTCTGAGCTGCCTGTCCACCAACACCAGCAAGCTGGAAACATTCCCTCGCATAGTGACCCTCCTGGCCACAACGATAGCAAACGATAGGGCCTCGCTGACAAGGACCAAAATGATGCCTGTTGCAGAGATTGCACAGTGGATACTCCCTCGGTACGGCAAAAGTGCCACCGGTACATCGAGGATAGCTGGATCAGCTAGAACTCCCACTAGACTGTGGTCTCTATGGTCGATCCCTCCTCTATCTCTATCTCTGTCAAGCAGAACTACCCGGTGGTCTATATGGTCCACTGCCAGATGATGATGCCGATCCAGAAGTGTCAGAACTCAGCCTCTTGGAAGGTCCCTGACTTGGTCCACCCTCCTCAAATCGTCGAGATTGGAATCTCATCTGTCTATCCTTCTCGATATCCTCGCCTCGAAGTGCTGCATTCACAAACTCATCAAAGCTGTTCTGAGGCATCGTAGTCAGTGTCCCCTTAATGTTTAGGTTCAAGCCTAACTCAAATCTCCGACAATTGGCTTCCTCTGAGGCCACCATGTCACGAGCAAACCGAGATAAGCGAGTAAATCTGTCCCGATACTCAAGTACTGACATGCTACCCTGTCTCAAGTTGGTGAACTCCTCATACTTCCGCTACTGTGTAGCCTGGTTGAAATACCTCCGCATAAACAAATCCGTGAATAGTATCCATAGAGTATCAACCGGAACTTTATTGGTGCTGACCCACCAGGAGTATGCATCATACTCAAGTAACCCAACTGCTGCCATTGTCATCTGTTCAAGAGTGAAATGCAGACGCTCACATACTCGTTCAACCTGAACCAACCATGCCTCACACATCTCTGGATCTGGTGAACCCGAGAAAACAGTCGCTCCAGCAATTCGAGCTTTGACCACAGGGTCAAAACACTCCTCCAAACGCAATACCCGCATAAGCAAGTCATGCGTCTGGCGATCCTCATCAAGATGCACATCCCTATTGACACGAGAACCACGTCTAGGAGGCATCATAATGATACAAGAAAAGCATTAGATACAAAGCATAAGGAACGTAATCATGAAACTTCAGACATTTGAGAACACACAACACCCGAAGCATTGATGAGTAACCGCTGGTCAGTCGGGTCATCACTCTAGACATGCTATACATACTCAAATACCCTTAGTATCACAACTACAGAAGTCTACAGAACCTGAAACCTAATACTCTAATACCAAGATGAAAGGACCCAATCCCGATTTAGTTTCCTAAACCAGAATCAAAGCCCATCTGAAAACACGAATTTGCAAAAACCATAAAATTTTCGGCAGAGTTTCGCTATAACGTGGAATTGCCATTAACCTGCACCCGAAAACACACTTCATCCTATGCCACAAAATCCAAACCGTGGGCACCAATCCCATCCGGATTTCTCAATATCATAACAATAATATAAAGTAATAAGCAAAACTGTACTTTACAGAAATCCGGGGAAAAATTATATGAAAGTATAACAGTAGAGTAATCAGAGCGACCTCTAGTGTATATATCCATAAATATACAATAGTAGGCTAAACAAGAAACCTACTGGAAAAGAAAGGTTGCTCGAACACTAAGCCTCCGACTGCGACGTGTGACACCAAAATCAGAACTGCAAACTGGGCACGGAAACCGAAAAGCCCAGGGGAAAGGCAAATAAAATCGTTAGAATGAGTGGACGAAAATAATCATATGCCTTTCACCATTTATATAATATAAAAATAATGCGAGTTCTTAAAATGAATGGAGGTGTCAGGTGAATCTCTCAAGCCTGACGGTAAGGCGAATCTCTCAAGCCTGACGGTGATAGACTAGGCGAATCTCTCAAGCCTAGTAGGTACATCAGGGGAATCTCTCAACCCTGGATCTGGACTACCGGTGATCAGCCGAGTAGCCAATGCATCGATGCTAAATAAATGCCATCACCATATAAAATATAAAACAATACCTCCAAAAGCAATAAATAATCTCAATACCATACTGGAAATAAATACTGAAATGAAGAACTCGCTACGACAGTGTAAATAAAAATCTACTCACAGATAGCACAACGCGCAAAGGCGTTAATCACGAGATCCGGCGGAAGATCCCTCGCCCAACGTATGATCTCAATCCCCTGAACAATCACAAAATATAACTGATCAAAATCACAATTCATTACTCTGTACCACACCTCGGAAACCAACCATTTCCGGAAACATATAACTCAGATACAAAATAATCGACGAAAACCCCTAAATTATCTACATAAACCCTCGACTTAAAATCTGATAACCAAATCAACTCGAAAACCTCAAGGCGATGATCGGTGCGCGATTACGAGCAAAGCGGCATAAAATTTGTCAAATTTCGAAAAGTCAACGCGCGTCGTCACCGGAGGAATTTTCCGGCTAGGAAAGCCCAGTTTTTAAGTTCTCCTCGAGCCTAACACATCTCTCCACTACACCACCGGGCAATTTGGCCGAGAACCACCCCAAACCAAGCTCAACATCACTCACGGCCAAAACCACCAAGAAAGCTCCTTCGGTTAGTTCCGACACCAATACTCCCCCTCGTCCCTCAAAACCAAAGGGCAAACCATCCCAGAGCAAAACCAAGTCAACTCCACCTAGAAACCTCACCAGAAAATGGCCGGAACACCAACCCCGATTACTCTTAAAATTCCGGCCAAAAACCTTAATGGTTGCACCTCAAATCACAACACAAACCCATCAACACATACATGGATAGATAGAGGAAGTCAAGAGCTTCCAAACCATTCCTAGAACTCGGCCGGAGGTGGCCAGAAAATCCGGGTCGACCGAAGAGCTTCAAACGGGTCGGGAGGCTTCGGTCAATGCGGTCAACGGTCCTGTTTTGATCAACTCGGCTCGATACGATTGACGGTCCAAAACGAATCACATCCACCTTTCGGATAACTCAAATTCAAACGATCCAAAACGAATCACGCGATTTCAAATATTCATAACATATTCCTCGGTTATCGAAACAATTATCCGAAACCGCCTACGAACTTGAAATCATGCATACTACAATTCTCCTGAAGAGACTCATCTCAAATTCTTGCCCGATAATTAAGTCGTGAACCGAACCACCAATTCAATTAATTTACGATAAATTGTGATTACTCGTAAACTCGCGGATTAAGCCGATTAACGTGCTAATTCTGATTCGGGTCGTCACAGAAAGGCCAGATGGTGATGCTTGAAATAAATTAACATTTGGAATTGGAATAAAATTTAAAGTAAATAAAATTTACTCTTGGCCAACGAAAGTGCATTATTTTGTCGTCTAAGGTTCACTTAGACGACGAAAACATGTATTTCGTCGTCTCAATAGCACTACCTAGATAACGCTAATAATGTATTCTTCGTCTAGGTGAACTCTAACCCTAACAGTAATCCCATTACCCTAAACTCCAAAATCTTAGGCGACAAAACTAAACTGTTCATCATCTAAGTGAGTACTTAGGCGATGAAACCACTTGGTTCGTCGCCTAAGCCCAATTCTTTTTGAGCTGTTCTTTTTTTGCGCTAAATTCTTTAGTATATCGACGAAGTCACCGATGCGATAAATCTTCAGGTAAGTCGAGAGTGGGATGTAACCCTCTTCCTGAAAGCCTTAGAGAACAAGTCCCTGGTTCGAGATCGAAGACCATGTCCGGCAGGCATTCTCTCTCACACTCTCTTCTCTCTCTCTCTCTCTCTCTCTCTCTCTCTCTCTCTCTCTCTCTCTCTCTCTCTCTCTCTCTCTCTCTCTCTCTCTCTCTCTCTCTCTCTCTCTCTCTCTCTCTCTCTCTCTCTCTCTCTCTCTCTCTCTCTCTCTGGTGCGGCTGCTTAAGCCATTTGGATGTGTGAGAATTCAAAAAAGAAGATCTTGCATTTAATTTTTTGATACTTTTCAGGTGTAACTGAGAGAGAGAGAAGTTGAGAGAGGATGAGATAGCCCGATCTGGAAAAGAATTCTGATCTAAATAATTGAATTTTCTTAGACAACAAAATCATTCGTCGCCTAAGTGAAACATTTCCTCGTCTAGGTACACACTTAGATGAAGAAAATAGTTGCGTCGTCTAAGTTATCACTTAGACGATGAATCCTATATTTCCACTACAAGAAAACTACACTTAGGCGACGAAGCAATTTCATCGCCTAAGTGGAGTTTTTCGTCGCCTAAGTACTTAGACGATGAAACTTTAGTCGTCTAAAGTTCGTCGTCTAACAATCATACAGTATAAGAAAAACTCACTTAGACCACAGACCATTTCCGTCATCTAAGTTAGAGTTTTCGTCGTCAAAGTACTTAGACTACGGAATCTCCGTCGTGTAAAGTCGTTCAAGTGCCGTAGTCTAAGCACCTAGACTACGGAAATGGTCCGTTACGTCGTCCAAATGACATCTTAGACGACGCAAATAGTCTGTCATCCAAGTGAGGATAAGACGACGCAAATAAAATTTAATTAAAATTTTCTTTTATTTTTTTAATTAAAATTTGAATTAAAAGTAAAATATTAATAAATTAATTAAAATACTAAATTCAATTTAAATAATTAAAAATTATACGTACATCGATATCATTCGGAAAAAATTAAAAATTAAAAACTACGTACAAACTACTAAAATACGGCAGGAGTAGACGCGCTGCCGAGTCCCCTGCCTCCAGCCATGTCGTCGTCGTCAGGGTGTAGGGTCGGAGTAAGACGACAATCTTGTTGAACCAGGTTTTGCATGATGGCGATGAGGTGGGCTATCTGCACTTGTTGCTCATCAAGCCTCTGACGCATAGATAGCGTTTTTGGCCTTGCGAGTCGAGCCTCCTCAAGGGCTGCTTGGATGGCCGCATCTCGAGCACTTGTCCTCACCGATCATGCCATAGATGAGTCAGAAGATAAATCTTGCTGCACCTTGCGTCCCAACCCCGTAACCTCTTTGCCAGCTCGACGACCATATACCTCATCGGCGATTTCAATTTGGCTTTCCCTCGATAGAGGAGGTAGGTCTTCCGACGGCAAATCCGGGTGTACAAGATGCGTGTTGGCCAATTCTTGCTGCGCCAGTTCTATCAACCTCGCCTGAAAATAATAATAAAAATTAAATAATTATAAATTTGTATGAGAGTTTAATAAATAATAAATAATAATTACGTTAATTGAGAAGAAATATATATGGCACTTACGCCGCTTTGACTCGCTTCATTTTCGAGGCTAGACGTCACGTAAGCGGTGATGCTAACATCCATATAAGGATGTTTGTAGCCCTTATCTCTATGCTCATTGGCGATTTGTATCATCTGCTTGGAGCCGGAGGTAGTATGTTTGTCCTTCTTCTCCCGATTGGCCTTGTTTACGTTCGATTGCGTCGGTTCGACAACATAAATCATTAGAAAACTAATAAATGACTAAAAAAAATATTCGATTTCGTCAATTTAAATAAAAAAATACGAACCCGATAAAATTCTTCTTCGAAGTGGTTGACCAATCACTCCCACTCATCTTCCCTATCCCCACGCAGCTTTACGGGGGTAGGCGAGCAGCCGAATTGGAGGTAATACTTGTGAAGTCTGTACTTCCAATCACGATAGATGGTGTTGGCGGTGGTGTTGATGTGGCTAAGCATCTCCTGTGTGCCATCCACCGCATATTGATCCTACAAGAAAAGAATAAAAAATTATAATTGTATATATTATGAAATTGCGATATTTATTGGTTATTAAAAAATGAATTTAAAATTGTATTATGTACCAAGAGTTCTTTAAACACCTTCCCCTTCTCCAAGTCTGCCAACTCCTTCCAGCTAGGCGCAACCTTCCGAATCTTGTTGCGAATAATTGCCCCGATGTTGTGCGATGAGAGACTAACTAACTGCGAAGTGGGAGGGCCATCGGTGAAATCGTCGTATGGCAACTGGATCTTTTGCCACGTCGCCTTGAACAACTTCTTGGATTTTCCGCCCTTACCGAATCCTCGGATCCTTTTCGGTTGAGGGTCTGACGGGGCTCTCCTGACCTTGCGTACCGCTCTATAGAGAATAGACTCAGAGGCTGACTCCTGGGCACTTTCAGACATCGATAATCTGTCGGAAGGGGTGTTATCGTCATCGGTCTGTATAACTGAGCATTAGAAATTTTTCCAATCGCCACAGCAGAGGGACAAACTGAAGGGTCCGGACGAGGCATGACGTTGTCCTCCTGGCTCTGTCAACCCACTTGCTCTGCGAAAAGTCGGAGTTAAGCATCTTCCGCCTCTTTTTACTCAACGGGCAAAAGATCCAGTTAATTGTTACTATTTTTAACAATTTTTACAAAATATTTATTCTATCTTTTTCATATTTACCACAACATTTATTATTTATAATATTTTTCATTTGTAAAATTTACCATTTTTGATATTTATCATTTTTTAATATTAACCAATTTATAATTTTTTATCGCTTTTGAAAATTCAAAATTTTTATTATTTACTATTTGGTTTTATCATGTTTCTATTTGACCATTTTTTTCATATTTAGTATTTGTAAATTTTATCATTTTCAATATTTACCTTCAATTTGTATATTTTTACCATTTTTAACAATTTATTATTTTTACCCTATTTACAATATTCATCAATTTACAATAATTACCAATTTATAACTTTCACCAATTTACAAAATTTACCAATTTATAATATTTGCTTAATTTATAATATATTTAGGAATTTATTACTTTTACTATTTTTTAATAATTACTAATTTACAATAATAACTAATTTACAATAATATTTACCAATTTATTATTTTTACTAATTTACCAATTTATAATTAAACACAAATACACTATATTTATACCTAAATACATAGTATTATACCTAAATATATATTAAAAAGAAATTATAAATAAATACGTATGTAAAAAAATTTAAAACTTACAGGCAGTGGAGATGGGCGGCCGGTGGCAGTGACGGTGGGAGGTGGACGGAGGGGAGGCCAGAGTGAGGAAGCGAGGAGGATCAACGTACGGTGTGGAGGGAGGGAGGAGAACTCACCGACGGTGGAGAAGGTGAGAGGCGGCGGAGGAGGTTGAGGCCAGAGGGAGGGAGACACCGGAGAGAGAGAGAGAGAGAGAGAGAGAGAGAGAGAGAGAGGAGAAGTTATCGATCGAATTGAAACTACCCAGAATTATACAGTTTCACTTAGACGACGGAGCGTAATTTTCCGTAGTCTAAGTGAAACCAGATCCACCTAGACGACGGCGACCCATTTTGCGTCGTCCAAGTCAACATCGGTTTCTCCCCCCAATTAGTTGGCGGGTGAAAGTGAACTGCCATATTTTTTGGGAATGTTTCAAAATTTTAACTTAGACGACGGAGATGGTCATCTCCGTCATCCAGGTCAAATTTTGAGCGGTTCCCATAATAAATGGCGGTGAAATTTGGACCGCCAAAATTTTGAACCTAGAGGACGGAGATGGCCATCTCCGTCGTCCAATTCCTCACCTAGACGACGGAGAGTCCTCCTGGACGACGGAGAGTCCTCCTACTCCGTCGTCTAAGTACAATTTCTCGTAAAAATAATATTTAAAAATAATTCGTAAGGACGTTTCCGATCTTTCATTTGAATGAAATTATCATAAAATATCAATTAAAGAAACATATATATAAAAAGTGGGATTTAAGATGACGAATTAATTTATGACTTTAAACTTGTTAAGTATCTACTAATGTGTATAATTTAAGTGTTACTAAGTATAGGCTCACTCCACATCAATATTAATGAAATTAAATTTGGACAAAACAACCGTTGGATAAATTCACCATAAGACAATATATAAGTAGAATAATTTTCAGTAAATAGTAAGTTCGTTAAGGGTTTCATTGGCACAGTCAACCGTAAAACTGAAAATTTTACAAACCGGAAACGTGGATACACGAAAATACGTAACTCCTATTTTGGAACCGTTGACTCTCACACTCCAAGAATTGTTTACTCTATGGTCTCGACGAAAAAAATATGCATTGGGACATGGTCTACATGGTCGTTATCTTAGATGTGAAATTACGATATCATCACTTAGACAACGCAATGGTACATTTGCGTCGTCCAAGTATGCATTTAGACAACGTAAACGTGCCATTGCGTCATCCAAGTATTAACTTAGACGACGTAAACGTGTCATTGCGTCGTCTAAGTTAAAAAGTTTAGGGTTAAGACTTTGGGTTTAGGGTTTAGACGATGGAATGACCTGTTTGTGTCGTCTAAGATAAAGGTGTAGGATTTAATTAGGGTTATATAATTAATTGTACTGTGTTTACCTTGGACTACGAAAAGTTGTTCTGACGGCTAGGTTTTATGGTTTAGGAAAAATGTGACACTTGGTCATACGGATTAATGTGACCTCACTCTTTAATTAATTTGAAGTTAATTATGCGAAAAAGTTCAGGAGTTATAATTAATCTATTAATTATTAAATTAAGTACAAAATTAATAATTGTACATACTCCTCCTCATAATATAATTAATCATGCATCATTACGTCAAAAAAGTTTAATTAATTAAAATTTATAATTAATTACCAATTAATATTCCTCGTCGTTACATTGTATCCTTCGTCATAATCATCATCATCCTCCTCACCACTATTATCCGATTGGTCTGCCTCATCATCATACTCAACATCGTGTGACGAATATCTTGAGTCCTCATCCTCGTCATCATGCACCTCTTCTTCATCGACCTCATTAATTACATCAATAATCTCATCTTCTATTACACTACAAGAAAAATGCACTTAGACAACGGAACCTTTAAGGTTCCGTCGTCTAAGTGACACTTAGACCGCGGAAACATCTCCGTCGTCTAAGTGAAATTTCAAAAATTCAAAATTTTCACTTAGATCGCGGAGAAAGTTTCTGCGGTCTAAGTGAGCACTTAGACGACGGAAAAAGACATCTCCGTCGTCTAAGTGAAATTTCAAAAATTCAAAAATTTCACTTAGACCGCGGAGTAAGTTTCCACGGTCTAAGTGTTCACTTAGACCGCGGAAAAAACCATCTCCGTCATCTAAGTGAAATTTTTGAATTTTTAGAATCGGCGCCCAATTAATTTGGGTTTAGGGTTTAGGGTCTCTGCGGTGTGGGTGACACTTAGATGACGGAAAAAGGCATCTCCGTCGTCTAAGTACTTTAACTCTAAACCCTAAACTCTAAGGCCCTTACCCCTAAATTACGAAATTTTCACTTAGACGACGCAACTGCACGTTTCCGTCATCTAAGTGAAAATTTCATGATTTCACCTAAGACAACGGCCATCTAGACCATGTCCCAATGCATATTCTTTTCGTCGAGACCATAGAGTAAACAATGCTTGGAGTGTGAGCGTTGACGGTTCCAAAATAGGACTTACGAATTTTCGTGTATCCACGTTTCCGGTTTGTAAAATTTTTGGTTTTGCGGTTGACTGTGCTGGTGAAACCCTTAATGAACTTACTATTTTGTGAAAATTATTCGGTTTATATATTGTCTTATGGCGAATGTATCCAACGGTTATTTTGTCCAAATTCAATTTCGTTAATATCGATATGCAATGAGCCTATACTTAATAACACTTAAGTTATACACATTAGTAGATACTTAACAAGTTTAAAGACGTAAGATTATTCGTCGTCTTAAATTGAATTGTTTATATATACGATTCGTTAATCGATATTTTACAACTATTTCATTCGAATAACCGATTGAAACTTCCTTGCGAATTATTTTAAAAAATTAATTTTACGACTATTTCCCCTGGACCACGGAGATGGACCATCTCCGTGGTCTAAGTGAATTTTTTTTAAAACTAAATTTCTAAAAAATAAATTTTGGAGAAAATTAAAAAATTTTAAAAATTCACTTAGACCACGGACACGACCATCTCCGTGGTCTAAGTGAATTTTTAAACTAAATTTCTGAAAAATTTATTTTGGAGAAAATTGAAAAATTTTAAAAATTTACTTAGACCACGGAGATGACTATCTCCGTGGACTAAGTGAGTTTTTTTTAAACTAAATTTCTGAAAAATTTATTTTGGAGAAAATTGAAAAATGCCGCCATTTATTTTCACTTAGACGACGGAAAATAAGAAATTCCGTCGTCTAAGTCAAAATAATTGGCGGCATTTTTTCCCACTACAATTTTGGCAAAAATTTAAATCACTTAGACGACGGAAAATCAGTATTTCCGTCGTCTAAGTGAAAATAATTGGCGGCATTTAAAAAAAATTTAAAGCACTTAGACGACAGAAATACTGATTTTTCGTCGTCTAAGTGCTTTAAAACCCTTTAAATTCATCATTTTCTCAATCTCTCTTCATTTTTTCCTCTCTCAATCCACTCTCCCTCTCCCTCTCTCCCTCTCTCCCCCCCAATCAAACCACCCACCATATATCATCACCACCACCATCACTATCCACCATCATCATCACCACCACCACCGTCGCCGCCGCTACCACCGACATCACCACCGTCGCCGCCATCACCGACATCACCACCGTCGCTGCCACCACCACACACCACCACCTACAACGTCGCCTCCACCACCACCACACACCACTAGCTACCGCCTACATTGTCGCCTCCACATTCCGGCCACCACCACCACCGGCGTCGCCGCCGCCACCACCACCACCGCCGCCCATAATTAGTTTAGTTTTAGGTTAATTTAGTTTATTTAGGCTAGATTAATTTATTTTATTATATTATGAATTTTGTATTTAAATCCATAATAATTTAAATTATTTATTCATTATGAATTTTGTAAGTATTATATATTATTAATAATTAACATTCAATAAATTTTGCAATATTATGAATATTGATATACAAAAAATGAAATGAAAAATTCATGAAATGCTAATTATTAAATTACTAATTAGCATTTCATGAATTTTTCATTTAATTTTTTTTTACAAAATCACCACTTAGACGACGGAAATGTTGTTTTCCGTCTTCCAAGTGATCATTTAGACCACAGAGATGGACGTTTTCCACTGTCTAAGTTTTCACTTGGACCACGGAGAATTCATTCTCCGTCGTCTAAGTGAAAACTTAGACCGCAAAGTCTTTTGCGCGGTCCAAGCGAGCACTTAGACCGCGGACATTCTCCGCGGTCTAAGTCTCACTTAGACGACGAAATTCTCCTTCTCTGTCGTCCGAGTGCTTAGACAACAGCACTTGGAGTACGGAACTTAGACCACGGAGGTTCCGTCGTCTAAGTACTTAGACGACAGAAAAACGCACCTAGACGACGGAAACGCTCCGCGGTCTAGGTGCGTTTTTCTTGTAGTATTAGATCTGTATAACCATCAGGCATGGGTAAGCGTTCACCAGCTTGAACAAGATCCATTATGTCGGAGCGGATGACAAAAATATTAGGGTCTTGATATGCAGTAATGTCTTTTTGCGGTTCAGCATCTTCAGTCACCAGCGTCTTCAGCTGTCGTGGTATTCCATATTCCTCGATGAGAGATATGGTTCACTATTTTCCACCCTTCACCAGCTTTCGGATCATCGAGATAGAACACCTGCCTAACTAAGGTGGCAAGCGTGAAAGGCTCATCCTCATACTAGCTTGAGTTTGTATTGACTAATAAAAGGCCCAGGTCTTCCTTTTGTACACTTGAACCATTTGCACTTGAATAGGAAAACATTGACATCATTCCCGTAACATAGTTGAACGACATATACAAGAGCCCCGTAATATATATCATTGTCTTTCCCAACCGCTACCCCACTATTGTGTTCTTCTTCCTTCATCTTGGGCCAATGAATGAAACTTTACACCGTTCACAAAACATCCGGGATAAATAGTGTCTAATCGGCTTCCCTACTAACAAGTGCTTTGGCCATGACCACCACCCCCGTGGTTATAAGATTTTTGTAGATCAATCATTTGTGAAAATGGGAAGAATATATATGTATATATAATTAAAGGGTTTAATTTCTACAAACATGTATATAAATTAAATAAGTAAACATACCTATTGGAAGAAATAATTGGGGAACTTCTTCTTAACCACTTTCTCAAACCACGCCGAACTCTTGTCCAAATTTAACGCCTGAAGCTTCTCCTTGTACGTAATCATGTAAGGCTCAACTTCGTCTCACAACACTACCCAACGTGCCTTAATAAGTTCTTCTTGTTTTAACGATTCCTTTAATTCTCCTCTAAACGGTCATACGACATTTGTGACGACAGAAAGATTGATCGGGCACTAGGATCGATGGCGGTGGGAGGTGGTGGATCCTTGAGGTACCTGTTGCAGTAAGTAACACACTCATACATTAGGTATGTCTCTGCTATGGAGCCATTTGGGGCCGACCTATTTTTCACGAATCCTTTATATTGTCCAAGCTGTCTACAAAATCAAACGTTCAATTAACTAATTGTAGAATAAGTACATATAGCAAGTAATTTGGCCTGTATATTTAATTAGTTGTACATACCTTTCTTGAGGATACATCCAAGTGTACTGGACCGAACCAGCAATGAGCACCTGCTCGGGTAGGTGGATCATTAGGTGAATAATGATGTCAAAGAAAGCAAGGGGAAAAATCATCTCTAGTTTGCAAATGATGTGAACAATTTGTTGTTGTAGTTCCACAACATCTGACTTCTATAACTCTCTAGCGCATAACATCTGCCACCATCTGCACAATTCCATTATTGGTTCTACGACGTCGTCCAAATTTCACCGCCATTTATTTTGGAAAACGCCGAAGCTGACTTAGACGACGGAGGAAGCCATTTCCGTTGTCCAGGTGAGCAATTGGACAACGAAAATGGCCTCCTCCGTCGTCTAAGTCCAAAATTTTGAGCCAAATTTCACCGCAATTTATTTTGGGAACCGCCAAAACTGACTTAGATGACGGAGGAGGCCGTTTCAGTCATCCAAGTGCTCACCTGTGTGACGGAAATGGCACCCTCCGTCGTCTAAGTCCAAATTTTGGGCAGTCAACTTTCACCCGCCAATTAATTCGGGGAGAAACCCGAGATTTACTTAGACGACGAAAACATAGTGTTCGTCGTCTAACTTAAATCCCACCCTCATCTAGACGACAAAAATAGGCCCTTCCTCGTCTAGGTGATGTTAGAAAAAGGTATCATACCTAACAATATAAGACCTCATCATCTCACGGTCTGTTTTTGGACATTTCTTTCCATGTATAATTATTGTTGATTTCAGTGATGTAAAATGATCCATTCGCGCGAAATAGTCTTGCCTTCACCAAACAGTTGCATTTATTGCTCTCTGTGTATATACAATGTACACATACGCGTGTGGACTCATTCTTCTCATATGTAAACTTGAATCCACTTTCGATTGAGTACTTTCTAAGTTTCAGCTGAACTCAGTCACCCCGCCTAAGAATTTCTGCCATTTTTCTTGTATAAGTTTAGCCCATAGTTTTGTCAAGTAATCATTAATTTGTATCCTCTTCTCGAAAGCATCCAAAATCGACGTCGGTAACATTACTTATTTCCATGCAGCCATCCATCTGCACATCCTAGCCTGAGTTTTCATTATGATTGCTTTATCTTGACATAATATTGCAGCAAATACTCAAATGAGTTTTTGAAGTTCTACATCATTCAGGTCAATGATTCTGATCTCAATACACTTTTGAATTGAGTCTTTTGATAGAAAACATCATCAAAAACACGTCACGATCAGTTTTCAGGAAAATGTGTACATCCTCTGGTAGGATACAGTATTTGTACGTCAAGATTGAGTTGTTGAGTGATTTGAATAGTTGACGGACTATATCCACAATGTCAGCAAATGTGATATCATCACTCAAAATATTCATCACACCTTCTCGACTATGAATATATTTCACAATGATTGGAGAAGGTGTTGTTGCCATTGAACATACCTACAAAAGAGTTGCAAAAATGCATGTAAATGCTTTGGTTAACTGACAGTAAGGTCTGATACTTTTAACAAAATAAATAGAGTTACAGATACTCAGACAAATATATTGACAAATAAGTTGACAGATACTCAAGCAAATAGGTTGACAGATACTCAGATAGTTATGTTTATAGATACTCAGACAGATACTCTAAAATATACTAAAACACATTTTTAGAACAAATACAGATTCAAACCTAATTAAGTAGATTTCGAAATCGCAATTCATATAGTTTAAGGAGCAAAGTAATCAATACAATCATGAAATTGATTACACTACCAGTATTTTCACTATAGCCGACGGCATTAAAAAAAATAGGCCGACGACATTTTAAATCGTCGGCTATAGTAAAATCGTCGGCTATAGTAGACTATAGCCGACGACAACACAAAAAAGCGTCGGCTATAGTACTATAGCCGATGATTTTTGCAACAAAAAGCGTCGGCTATACTTTTGCCGATGCCTTTTAACCTACAACACTATAACCGACGATTTTTGGTGTTGTCGGCAAAAGTATAGCCGACACTTTTTGTTGCAACAATCGTCGGCTATAGTACTATAGCCGACGAATTTTTGTGTTGTCGTCGGCCTGTAATTTTTAATGTCGTCGGCCATAGTGAAAATCCTAGTAGTGTTAATACAACTACGAACGGAAACAGATACGTGCAACAACAATTTAACTCTTTTATCATATAGAAAAACAGAGTGAAAATTGGATGTACAACAGAATTGAACATATAGATTCATCAATTTCTATACAGATATGACGAGAGATAACGAATCAGTAAGATAGATATACAGAGATTTGAAATATACAACGCTTGAAATTTTGTATGACGTCGAGGTCGAACAGAGTTTTTGTCGCGAAAATTTCTGATGGAGATCGTGATCACAGAGAGAGAGAGAGAGAGAGAGAGAGAGTAGAGATAGATTTACTTTCTCGGAAAAAATGGAGGGAAGAGAGAGCTGCTCTTATAGACAGTTAGAATTCAAATTAGGAAAGAAGGGAAAAATCGTCAGAAAAAAAGTGGGTTTTATAACTTATTGGGTCTTTTTGAGAGAAAATGATGTCAGCTGGGTTGTTTTGAAAAAAAATGTGTCATAAGTTAGGTATTTTTTACCTGTGTGTCATAAGTTGTTTTTTTGGAAACCTTATCTTTTTTTGGGCTTTTAAATAATTTCCCCTCCATCGTCTAAGTCCAAAATTTGATCGGTTCAAATTTCACCGCCATTTATTTTGGGAATCGCCGAAACTAACTTAGACAACGGAGGAGGCTGTTTCCGTCGTCCAGGTGAACAATTGGATGACAGAAACGGCCTCCTCCATCGTCTAAGTCCAAATTTTTTTGCCAAATTTCACCGCAATTTATTTTGGGAACCGTCAAAACTGACTTAGACGACGGAGGAGGTCGTTTCCGTCGTCCAAGTGCTCACCTGGTAGATGAAAATGGCACCTTCCATCATCTAAGTCCAAATTTTGGGTGGTCCACTTCCACCCACCAATTAATTCGGGGAGAAACCCGAGATGCACGTAGATGACGAAAACATAGTGTTCGTCGTCTAACTTAAATCCACCCTCACCTAGACGACAAAAATAGGCCCTTCGTCGTCTAGGTGATGTTAGAAAAAGGTATCATACCTAACAATAGAAGACCTCATCATCTTACGGTCTGTTTTTGGACCTTTCTTTGCATGTATAATTATTGTTGATTTCAGTGATGTAAAATGTTCCACCATCACCTAGACAATGAAATTGGGCCCTTCGTCATCTAGGTGAAACTGTATATTTTGCAGATTCCAGCAGTTTCATGATATCTCTCTGCCTCACACACACAAATCTCTCTCTCTCTCTCTCTCTCTCTCTAAAGCTCCTCCTCCCTCCGGCATGGATCCACCAGCCTCCACCTCCTCCGCTGCCTCGCACCTCCCTCCACCGCCTCCTCCCTCCCACACACGCACATACGGGCCTCCTTCCTCCGCCGCCTCCCACCTCCCTCCAACTCCTCCCACCACTTCCGGCGCCTTCCATCGGCACCACCACCGACCCCCTCCCACCGTCCCTCTCACCGCAGGCACCACCACGATGAAATTCAAAAATTTAAAATTTTAGGTACGTACATGTAATTTTGTTTTAATATGTATTTACGTATAATAATATGTATTTAGGTATAATAATGCATATTGACGTACAATAAGGTGTATAATAATGTGTGTATATATATATATTAGAATAATGTGTATTTATGTAAATATTATAAATTGGTAAAAAGATAATAAATTGTTAAAAAAAATGGTAAATAATGTGTTTAGGTAAAATTTGTTTAATAATGTGTATTTAGGTAAATATTATAAATTGGTAAAAAAAATGTATTTAGGTAAAATTTGTTGAATAATGTTTATTTAGGTAAATATTATAAAATGGTAAATATTTTAAATTGGTAAAAATATAAAAAGGTAAATATTAAAAATGGTAAATATCAAAAAATGGTAAAACCAAATGGTAAATATTGAAAATGGTAAATAGTGAAAAAAGGTAAAAATTAGAAATAGTAAATGTTAAAAAGTGGTAAATATTAAAAATATGAAATATAAAAAATGGTAAATATTAAAAAAATGGTAAATATTAAAAATGATAAATATTAAAAATGGTAAATATGAAAAATAGTAAATATTGTAAAATAGTTATAATGATAAAATATGTTTAATAATTGAATTTTACAACTCCTACGTTAAAATGACCCCATGTGGTAAGAAAAATGGACAGAGATAGGCCAAAGATGGCTGGCTCCGACACTTGGTAGACCAAGTGGGTTGGCGACGCTTAGAGGACACCATTGTAGCTCCTTCGAACCCTTCAGTTGGTCCCTCGGCTGCGACGACTAGGAAAATTTCTAATTCCCCAGTTATAGCGAGCGATGGCGGTGACATCCCTTCGGCCTTTTCGTCAATGTCAGAAGGTGCCCAGGAGTCGGTCTCCGAGTCTATTCTTTATAGCGCATGACGTAAGATCAGGAGAGCTCCGTAAGACCCTCAACTGAAAAGGACCCAAGAACTCGGAAAGGGCAGAAACTCCGAGTAGTTGTTCAAGGCGACGGAGCAACAGATCTAGTTGCCGTACGACGATTTCACCGGTAGCCCTCCTACCTCGCAGCTAGATAGTCTCTCATCGCACAACATCAGGGCAATTATTTGCAACAACATCCATATGGTTGCGCCTAGCTCGAATGAGTTGCCGGACTTGGAGAAGGGGAAGGTGTTTAGAGAACTCTCGGTAATACAATTTTAAATTTATTTTTAATCACCAATAAAAATTGTAATTTCATAATATATACGATTTAATTTTTTTATTCTTTTTTTGTAGGTACAGTATGATGTGGATGGCACACTGGGGCACATCAACACTACCACCAACACTATCTACCGTGATTGGAAGTACAGACTTTACGAGTACTACCTCCAATTCAGCTGCTCGCCTACACCCGTAAAGCTGCGTGGGGATAAAGAAAATGAGTAGGAGTGGTTGGTCAACCACTTTGAAGAAGAATCGTATCGGGTTTGTCTTTTATTTATTTATTTAAATTTACGAAATCAAATAATTTATTTTTTAGTTATTTATTAGTTTTTAAATCATTTCTATTGTCGAACAGACAAAATCAGACGCAAACAAGTCCAATCGGGAGAAGAAGGACAAACATTATACCTCTGGCTCCAAGCAGATGATACAAATCGCTAAGGAGCACAGAGATATGGGATCCAAACACCCTTATCTGGAAGCCAGAGTCGCTGCTTACGTAACGCCTGGGCTCGACAATGAAGCGAGTCAAAGCGGCGTAAGTGTCGTATATATTTCCTCTCAATTAATGTACTTAATATTTATTATTTATTAAAATCCCGTAAAAATTTATAATTATTTAATTTTTATAATTATTTTTAGGCAAGGGTGTTAGAACTGGCGCAAGAGGAATTAGCCAACACGCAGCTTGCACACCCGGATATGTCATCGGAAGACCTGCCTCCTCTATCGAGGAAGAGCTAAATTGCAATCGCCTATGTGGTATACGGCCATCGAGCTGGCAATGAGGTTAGGGGGTTGGGATGCAAGGTGCAACGAGATTTACCTGACTCATCTATGACACGTTCAACGAGGAAGAGTGGTCAAGATGTGGCCATCCAAGCAGCCCTTGAGGAGGCTCAACTCGCACGGGCAGAAACGCTATCCATGCGTCAGAGGCTTGATGAGCAACAAGTGCAGATAGCCAACCTCCTCGCCCTCATGCAAGTCAGGGTTCCAGAAGATTGTCGTCCTGCTCCGACCCCACACCCCGATGACTACATGGTCGGAAGCGAGGGACTCAGTGACGCGTCAATTCCTAACGTATTTACTTAGTTTGTACGTACTTTTTAATATTTTTTTTCCTAACGATATCGATGTATATACAATTCTTATTTTTTAAATAATTTAATAAATTTATTATTTTATTTTATTTAATAATATTTTACTTTAAATTCAAATTTTCAGGAATTTTTTTTAAATTAAATTAAATTAAATTCACTTAGACTACAAAATATATTATTTCGTAGTCTAAGTGATGACTTAGACTACAAAACCGTATATTTCGTCTTCTAAGTCAATTCTTAGACTAAGAAACAATTTCGTAGTCTAAGTCATCAATTTCGTGGTCTAAGGAATGACTTAGGCTAAGAAAAAATTTCGTAGTTTAAGTTGTACTCGGATGACCAAAATATTATTTGCGTCGTCTAAGCCTTCACTTGGACGACGGAATGCTATATTTCAGTCGTCTAAGTACTTAGACTACGACACTTGAACGACGTACTTTAGATGATGGAGATTTTGTCGTCTAAGTATTTTTTTTCCTGTAGTGGTATGTCTATCTCATCTCTTAGCTTCATCAAGAACCACCTCCAATTGCTGTCATTTTCGGCATCGACTATCACAAATGCAATTGAATGGAGTCCTGAAATGAATCGAAAAGAAACAAAAAAAGGTAAGGTTCCTAGCTAGTTGCATAGTAAGTACTGAAATGGAGTTTATAAAAAGAATAACAGATACTCAGTTAGCTACCCAAATAACTATTCAGACAAATACCCAAGAGGTCCAAACATCTTTCATTTGTCTACATTACATTGATCTCCATATTTTGAAGAGGCCCCCATGATCTGTCCTTTGCATTTGTTCTTTAGGAAACTTGCATCAACGAAAATCATGGGTTTGCAGTATTGGAATCCCTGCATGCAGGCACCGAATGACAAAAAAAGGTGTTGAAACCTTTGTGTTTCCAAATCAATATCTACAACAACTCTGGAGCCAGGATTTATCTTCATAAATTCATCTCGGAACCAGGAAGGTTTTTGTATGATTCAGCTTCCTTTCCATGCAGTGGGTTCATTGCCAATTCCTTGCCATACCACACCATCTTGTAAGGACTTTCAGGCCATAACTCTCTGATTTCTATCTATAAGGCCTTGGCTCCCTTATTGGGATCGGCGCACAGTTTGTCCTTAACGATTGAGCTAAGTATTGAATAAATGATAAATTTCAAGTATAGAAAACAATATCTTTAGACAGATTTTTTCTGGAGAAGTAGCCAATGATGTTAGAAAAAGGTATCATACCTAACAATAGAAGACCTCATCATCTCACTGGTATATTTTCAGACCTTTTCTTTGCACGTATGATTATTGTTGATTTCAGTGATATAAAATAATCCATTCTCGTGGAATATTCTTGCCTTCACAAACCAGTTGCATTTATTGCACTCTTTGAATATACAATGTACACTTACACGTGTGGGCTCATTCTTTTCATATGTAAACCTGAATCCACTTTCGATTGAGTACTTTCTAAGTTTCAGCCTGAACACAGTCACCCCGCCTAAGAATTTCTGCCATTTTTCTTGTATAAGTTTAGCCCATGATTTTGTCAAGTAATCCTTTGTCTCTTCTTCTCGAAAGCATCCAAAACCAATGTCGGCAACATTACTTATTTCCGTGCAGCCATCCATCTGCACATCCTGGCCTGAATTTTCATTATGGTTGCTATAGACTGCCGATTGGTTGGAACTGATGTTTGTTGTTTGCTGGAAAGAGGAAACGTATACATGTTTTAGCTTGACATAATATTGTAGCAGATGCTCAAACAGATACTCAAATGAGTTTTTGAAGTAATACATCATTTAGGTCAGTGATTCTGATCTCAATATATTTTTGAATTGAGTCTTTGGATAGAAAGCATCATCAAAAATACGTCACAATCAGTTTCCAAGAAAATGTGTTCATCCTCTAGTGGGATATAGTATTTGTAAGTCAAGATTGAGTTGTCGAGTGATTTGAATAGTTGACGGACTATATCCACAATGTCAGCAAATGTGATATCATCACTCAAAATATCCATCACACCTTCTCGACTATGAATATATTTCACAATGATCGGAGAATGTGTTGTTGCCATTAAACAAACCTATAGAAGAGTTGCAGAAAGGCATGTAAATGCTTTGGTTAACTGACGGTAAGGTCTGATACTTTTAATAGAATAAATAGAGTTACAGATACTTAAACAGATAGGTTGACAGATAGGTTGACAGATACTCAGACAAATAGGTTAACAGATACTCAGACAAATAGGTTGACAGATATTCAGACAGTTATGTTGACAGATACTCAAACAGATACTCTAAAATATATTAAAACACATTTTTAGAACCAAAATCATATCCAAACCTAATTAAGTAGATTTTGATATCGCAATTCATATAGTTTGAGGAGCAAAGTAATCAATACTATCATGAAATCGATTAATACAACTACAAACAGAAACAGATTCGTGCAACAACAATTTAAATCGTCTATCATAAAGAAAAACAGAGTAAAAATTGGATGTACAACAGAATTGAACATATGAATTCATTAATTTCTGTACAGAGATGACGAGAGATAGCGAATCAGTGAGATAGATATATAGAGATTTGAAACTTATAACGCTTGAAATTTCGTACGACGTCGAGGTCGAAGAAAGTTTTTATTGCGGTGATTTCTGAATCGCGATCGTGATCACATTGAGAGAGGGAGAGGGAGAGGGAGAGGGAGAGGGAGAGAGAGAGAGAGAGAGAGAGAGAGAGAGAGAGAGATTTACTTTCCCGGCAAAAATGGAGGAAAGAGAGAGCTGTGAAGCAGCTCTCTCTTATAGACAGTTAGAATTCAAATTAGGATTTCACAGCTCTCTCTTATAGAGAGTTGGAATTCAAATTAAGAAAGAAGGGAAAAATCGTCAGAAAAAGTGGATTTTATAACTTATTGGTTTTTTTTAGGAGAAAATGATATCAGCTGGGTTTTTTTGGAGAAAAAAAGTGTCATAAGTTTGACATTTTTTACCTTGGTGTCATAAATTATTTTTTTAGAAAACTTATCTCTTTTTGGGCTTTCAAATAATTCCTCCTAAAAAAATTCATGGTATTTAAATCTAAATCTAGACCTAGATCTAGGGTGTTACAGTATTTAAATTTTTCAAACTAATTTCTAAATCAAAGAAGGAAGAAAATTTACCTTGAGAGTATTATGGTTGGAATGAAAAACTTAAAAACTTTTGAGAAATCCGGCGACGAACGGCAGTGCTCCGGCGATGGTAGTGTTCCGGTGGGGGTGAAGATGCTTCGGCGACAGTTTAAGATTTCCTGCAAACGGGAGGAGGCCGGAGGTGGTTTTAGTTGTAGGGGTTTGAGGTTTTTCTGTTTAGGAGTTTGGGTTGGCTATTAACTCAAGAACTGTTGATAACGTGTTGAAAGGGAACAATAGAGACGATACGCAATAGACTGAAACTGTACTTTATTCATTAATGGATGACCTTCTATAGGCATTACAATCTGTTAAAAATCATATCCCTATAAATTAGGGATTAAGAGAATTTCTACTTCTATTCTAATTATGATAAGATACCCACTAAAATATCAGGAATATTATTTCCCTTAAACAACTGGAAAATTTCTAAAGCTGCAAATTGACAATTATGTCGTTTCCTTATTAAACCCAAGGTTCTAAATAACGCTCTATAGTCCTATAAGGTGAGGTTTCATTCGAGTGACTAGACAGGTTCTAAGCCGCTCTAGGTGCTGCCTAGGTCTCCAAAATTGTTCAACTTCTAGGCCTAACTTCTAGACCTTGGTTTAGAATAATGATTAAACCCGATATGGCCATATACTTCCCATGCGAGTTTTCAAGGTCGCTAGTAAATAGTAATGCATTCTAGTTGGGCCCAACTGACTGGCCCATCTCGAGTCTACGAACTGTAACTACGTCGTCTTCAAGCATTTCACTCCCCCAAATTTCCCAATCAATCTTCGAGACAACTGATCAGAAACAACTATGGCCGGAAGACTGAGCAGCGCGGCGTCCCTCATCATGGGTGGAAACGGCGTTGTTTGCCGTTCTGTTGCATCCTCTCTCCGTCTCCGCGCCGGCATGGGTCTCCCCGTCGGCAAACACATTGTCCCCGACAGACCTCTCCCCGTCAACGACGAGCTCGTCTGGGACAACGGCACGCCGTTTCCCGAGCCCTGCATCGATCGAATTGCCGACACCGTCGGAAAGTACGAAGCTCTGGCCTGGCTCTGCGGAGGCCTCAGCTGCTTTGTCGGGCTCGGATTGGCCGCCGTCTGGAACGACAAGGCATCTAGGATTCCGTTCGCTCCCAAAGTCTATCCCTACGACAATCTAAGGGTCGAACTCGGTGGAGAACCCTAGATGCTGAGCTCTAAAACGGCGTCGTTTCAGCTGTGTTCGGTAATTTGTTGGTTTCAGATGTGATTTTGTGCATTTTCCCTGTTAAGATATGGCTCTTGAATAATAATGTCTGTAGCAAATTGTCATCTGATTTCGGAAACTATCGTCTTGGAACAAATTGTCAGTCTTATTTCGTTTGAAGCACTCTCTCAGATTTATATGTTAAGCTGTGCATTGTTTCATGGTTATCCCAATCTGATATATACTAGATGTGTCAATGTATGCTGTTGAATCTACATTTTTGTTTGTGTGGAGCTTGAATTAGTGGGATAAAAGCATAATACTCTATTAAGTGTCGAGATGGATAGTATAGTAGTTGTAGTGACACGGAGTATGTGAGATGAATACGTAATTCGTCTTAAGAGTATGCTTGGAGCTTGGTTTGGGTTTTGACCACATGATTCATATTCAATCACATATCCATATGGCTAAAAACTTTAAGATTTGCATGGGAGGTTTGAGTTTTGATCTCTCTACGCTGGGTTAGGACATCGTAGTGAATTTTTTATATAAATATTATGGTTTAAGTGTCCTATTTATGACATGGACATTCAGACCTCCAAAGTAACAATTGAAACAGGAAAAAGAAGGATTAATGAACTGTGTCCAGAATGATGCAAAAGGTGATGTTATGTTGTCTTAACGGTATATCCCACAGATGATGTTGCTGTGGATACATGTTTGACAATAAAACTGCTTCTTTTCATCTCAAGTTGCACTTATCCCTTTACAACTATGAATTTTTAGCTTATTATAAGGCAGGAAGTGATCCTTATGTTTATAGTCCAGACATTGTAGTGATTAGACTACACAAGAAATATACAAATCAATAAGGTTCTTGTTTCCAAAAAATTTCAGCTGAGAAGGGTAAATATTGTACGATTCTTATACCAAGTAGTTATCCTAATATTCCTTGAAGTGGTCTAAGTATATATGTGATGTGGAGTAGGGGACGTTTCATGACAGCACCTGCAATTTAGTGTCACCCCTCGTTTATTATAGAAACAGATTGGCAACAAATGAGAATTGAGTAGGGGAAGTTGGTGACATCATCTGTAATTTAGTATCATCCCTGTAGTAATCATGGGATGAATTTAATAAACTATTTATAAGAATGAGAAAGGTAATCCGATGAACATTAAACAAGGTAAACTGGTACCTGAAATTTGGTATCTTCTTTTGATTTTTGTAATGGTTTACCATTGCATGCTTTTGAGAGTAGGGAAATTGATCTAATCAATAATGTCATAAATATGAAAAGTTACATAATATATATTTACAGATATATAACTATACATATATTCATATGATCTAGTTGTTTTTTTTTTCTTTCCCCCTCAAATGTTATGCCAAAGTTTATGATATGACTGAAATTGTTATTCTGGGGCGATTCTTTGTTATTAGTTGTGTTCCAATAGAAAACTGGCTTAAAGGTGGGTTCCAGTCAGGATCAACTTAGATGTGAGGTTTAGGTTTGGTCAAGGAGAATTGAAGCTACCTTGATGTGTACTTTATAGTGTAGACATTAGACCAAACAAGGAGGTGTAGACATGAGATTCTATCTATCAGGCATCCTTCTCTAAGAGGTTATCCCATGTCATGTTTCCTACTTGATTACTGTTATCTTTTTAGCTTTTGTACAGAAAGGTGCAGCAAAATTTTGAATGGATGTGATTTTATCTTGATTTTCTGAAGTAGTCTTGCGTTTCTCAGTCTCTCCCAAATTAGGTATTGTGTGTCCTGGATGTTGCACTGGTCCTTTGTATGATTGTTGTCAAGTCGGGTATCTAGAATTCACTCTTTTACAAACACTTTAACATATACATAATTGAGACTGTAAAGCACTTCAGTTTTGTTAGTCAAATGATATTAACCATTAATGATATTATGATTTCTGTACTCCAGTCTGAGTTTTGCTTTTCTGGGATCATTGTTGAAAGGGATAGAAGTCCATCATGGATATTTTTGTTCATTGGACTTTTTAGGACATGGAATGCACATGATAAATGTGTAAGCTACTGTACTTGGAAAGAGTTGAGGGATAGATCATTTGCAGCTGGTTTAGACAAACGGTCTCATATTCACTCGTAACTTTTCTTCCTTGTACTACAGTGGTCATAACTTGCTTTAGAAATTTATATTCACAGATTTTAACGTTCTGTAGAATTTCAAACATAAAGCTTGACCTGCTCTCAGTAAGCTGTCGAACACACAGCTTCAGCAATTAGGATTTCGATCATCTAAATTTGTTTCTCTACTCGTGTATACTCTCTTTTTTACCTAGAGAGTACAAACCCAAAACTCAAATGTCAAAACCAGAGGGATGTCTTTATCGTTATTATCTCTTTCTTTAATAGCAAACCCCATTTGTCATAGGAGTAGAACAAGGAAATGTTCATTATTAGAATAACCTAAATCTAATCCGACTAGGAAATCATTCTGAAGAACATTCTTAATCATGCGTGTGGCGCAAACCTTCCTCTGCTAGCACATGTGTTGTTGAGCATGGGAGCAAAGAAAGGATTGAAAGGAAACATTTTGGGCCAACAGCTTTCCTCAATAGTAACAAATGCCTGGCAACAATTGGGACCAATGTTGCCAAACTGCAAGCTGAGAATAGAGCGGAAAATTTCCCTAGCACATCCAGTGATGCTGGTAAGAGATGACCAACACTGAAGTACATCTTGCGGCGTCCCTGGCGGGAACAGGCCTGGCATTGGGAATGGATTTGGCGGCAACTGCGCATTGGCCGGCAAGGAGGCAGAAAGTGCCACTAGTACCAGGAAGGAAAATGCTTCAGTTTTCATTGACATGGCTAGTATCAAAATCAACCTTCCAATGTTGGTTTTACACTTGCTACTTGCTGTGTGAACAACAGGAAGACATGGACAAGTTTATATATAGACTTCGGAGTTACAGATAAGGATAAACGGGACAGTTCACACTGCACAGTTCTAATGAAATCAATGACTACATAAATGCTGGCTCAATATTTCGGTTTTTACACTAGTGAAGCTTCAATACATTGTTTAAACGGAACAACAACCAGTTTCTAGCCAAAAACACATTCCATACAGTCATTACTGCATTTTATTCCGAGCGACACGACCAAGGAGGTTATTTCATCATTCACTTCCTTAGGAAAAGATATCTGAATTTCTTCTTCCACCAAAGAAAGAGCTCTGGTCTCTCCACGCAACTTGAATCCAGCGCACCTGAATCAACACTTCTAAAATCAATATCAGTTGGTACAAGCCAAGCACTACTGTCAACTATCCACGTACATGTACTAGTTGCCATCATCAACTTTTACCAGATTACCAATGCATGCTTGAGAGAATACAAAGCTATAAATTCATATTTGACAATGGACCTACACCACCAATATGCACCAGCAGCCATAACACTCCGGTTATGTTACCCTACTTCCTCAGATTATAAGTCATAAACCGAGAGCCAACAGTAAGAATTTTCAGTATGTTATAAAGTTCATTTCAGACTTTCAGTAGACATACAAAACAGGCAACTAGTACTTAATCTGGTTACAAATTTTGAAACGACTTGCCTGATTAATAGCAATATAGAAATTCAGAAATGTTCTAAGTCAGCTAAACAGGGAAGCTAGGAATGTAGTGTAAACATAATGATGCTTCCATATATAAGTAGATGGAAAATGGCCACCAGTAGCTAGAGTGCTGTCCTAATGTTTTGTAGAGCATCATCAACTAACATACAACATGCTTCCTTAACTGAATATTGTCGACCACATCTGTACATCGTGCCGAGAAGGAATTCAATTCTAAAAAGCAGGCTATAAGATTCTTGTAATTTGGTAAGATAGAAAGAGAAGACTGCACAACAAAATAGTGCGAAAATTAGATTTGTACCTGGAATGAATATTCTGTATCTCCGTATCATTCCCTTTCATAATGCTCTTAAGCGGAATGAAGCTTGGAACATGACAAAAGGACTGACAATTCCCCGAAAGCTTAAGATATTTGTACGCGTTGTCTTCTGGGTTATAGTACATGAAGGCATTAGCACTGGAATGAAACATCAGCAAACCTCCATCTTTAAGTACTTCATTGGCTGATGTAAACCGAATGGCCACTGCCTTATATGACTATGAGTCGAAATAGACAACTGTATTGTCCAAGAGTTCTTTCCACCAATAGTGTTCCAAACCCACACATTAATGTCGTCCAGGAAAGCAACTTCACACAGACAAAGAGAACCACCCAGAACTCCCATGCTGACATGATGATTACTTGTTCTCAGTTCAAAAGGAGGTAATGGAACTGATTGGAAACCCCCATTGGCAATATCAAATGAATCTATATGACAAGAAGAAAGCTCATGGTAAAACCAGTAGAGCACTCCGGTCATATAGATGGTAAAATCTCCCTTATATGTTGAGAATGAGGCGCTTGAGAAGGGAGCACTACCAACATATTCCCAAAAGACAGTGCCAAGTGTGTGTAACTCGGCTATACCCTAGTTAATTGGAGATTCTCCTTGTCCAAAGATTCTGATAACCTTGTATTCAGAAGTCCCGGAAATGAAACTAATCTGCACGCAAAAGATCCCTCGTCATCATTGCTATGATCAGAAGCTTTGGGAAGAAGTGTGAACTCTCCTGTTACTGGATTGCACACAACTAAGGGATCATTAAAGATCGGTTCAGACAAACAAAGAAATCAATTACAGGAATTTACCACATTGTAATTGTGGGCATTTTGTAAAATCTTAATGCAGTTCTTTCTTGCAGAACCTGGATTCCTACTAGCCACCAGATTAATATGAGTTACTTTCTCAGCACTGCGCCGAAGGATTTTAAATTTTCCAAGATTCATCAGGACATGACACTGAATGCACTCTCACAGTCGTTCAAATCAAAAACTGAGATATCTTCAGGCTCAACCAAGTAAAGAGTTCTTGACACATGCGTTGGATGCCATGGTCGAACCATAGGAAAGGCCTCTGCTTGTTCGAAATGAAGCTCGGCAAATTCAGGGTCCGAGAGTAGATCATGCCAAGTCTTGCATACACATCTGCAGATGGGTATGCTCCTTGTTGGGAGCTTTAACAACACATCTTGAATAACAGACTTCGGAAGATATGTTGTGAAAGGATCCATTTGTTGAATGTCATCATCTATATTGCCCTTTTGGACTGTGTTAGTTGGTGACTTCCGTTTTCTTCTCAATGCTATTCTGTGAAGATCAAGGTAAAAGGAAATCCATTAACCATTGCAGCATATATACTATGTACTACAGAACAAATAAGGAAATTCACAGTACCAAATTGCTTTAAAGAAAAGGCACCTGGAAATCTACGGGCCTTGGCCTTAGTAAGAGAGTTGGTGACGATGATCAGAACGCCATGGTAAGTTCCTGCATCAACCTGAAAAACAAGAAGATAAAACCCAGATCTAACGAAAATGTACAGTAGTAAAATCACAGCATGTCTTGTTGCAATGATGAGAATATCTGTTGCAAGTTTGTTCTTTTCTGAGATTACTTTTCTCCATGTATCTTGAATGTGTGACTATGTATCCAGATTACAGAAATCAAATAAAGTTCTCTTCAGTTTGATAAGCTCAACAATAGGGGAAATAAAGTAGAGCAGAAGATTCAGCCAATCATGAAGTACTTCTTCAAAACAAGTGCATAGGCTTTGTTCTAAATGGCTAGAAGTTTAATTGCATACCTGATGTAAACAACAGTAAGTAACTCATTAAGTTAAGGATAGCACCGAGAATTCAAGAAAGCAAGTGTTTTCCTTAAGTATGTATTTCCGAGGCTAAAAAGGCCATAAACTCTAAGAATTCGAGACAGTAATAACAACATGCCTCAAGATCATGAAAAATAGAGTACATTGATTAAACATTATTTCAAAAAAACAAAACATTACATAGCTCACATATAGATATTTCAGATACATTCAATAGTTTTTATTGTTCATCTCTTTGATCCTTCAAGGAATCTCCACATCAAGTTGCAGTATCAAGTAAAACTAGGCTCTCCATGTAATATTCAACACATGTATACCCTGGATCTGTATTTATTCCAAGAAATTCATTTCTGTTCTTCTTTGGATCATGAAGTACTATCTCTCCCTTCTTTCCTCTATACGTTTCTAGTAACATCTCGTTATTTGTCCTAAAGGCCAAGACCTTTGTTATTTGAAAATTCGGAGTGACCAAGTCTATTCTACATCGCTTTGTCCATGATTGCACAACCCCATACTCTCTCATAACCCATACATCCCAACATTTACTTGTACTATCATAGTGTTGTACCGCAAGGACTTGCCAGTAACTGAAATGTGCATGTTCGGCATCTCAGAGGACAAATCCTTTGGCATTTCAATCTCATGGAAAACCTCTTCACTAAAATAACGTTGCGAAAATTTTCGCCTTTCTTAGAAGACCCTATCCAATGAATAAAGCCATCAACGAAAACCTGAGACCACGTTGTCTGAAAAATCTCATACCTGGGAGAAGCTGCAGTAATGCTTTTCCAAGACCCTGAGTTAAGTGAGTAGAGCTCAACTTCAGGGCTAGCTCTTTTGTTGCCTTCATACACCAGCTGCACTATCTTGTAATCATGTTTCTTGAAGTCATATCCAAAACTATAAACTGTATAGTATTGAGTACGGAATATGAGGCTTAGGAACTGTGATGGACTTTCGAATTGAGGGGTTCCACAGAATGAATGTATTGGTCTTAGTCAGGAAATCATCTGAGAGGAGGATTAGTCCATTGCACGTGCCCACAATCCGAAAGCACTAGTTGAAGCTCTTAGCTGGGAGCTGTGGTTTTTAGTACTCTTGGAAGGTGTCATTGTCTAAATACAGAGAATACTGCTCTACATTGGGGTCTCTCGGGCAGTGCCTCAGAAGTAGCAAAGGAGTAGTGTTTGAGGTCAGGCGAAGGTGGTTGGTGACGAAGGTGTTGTGTTTAATGAGGGAGTTCCAGGATTTGCAGACAGCGGTGAACTTAAGAAGAGACTTGATAGGTAGCCTCAGAAGAATTGCAGTTATGATTTCTTGAGGGAGGTAGTCTGATGAGAACTCCATATTCATCTTTCTTCTAAGCTAAATCTTTGTGCTTAAAGGACCTAAGGGCATGTTTGTTACACTCTCTTATATTGTTTATATCAGAAATAATATATTTCTTATATTAATGTGTGTTAAATAAGGGGGTTTGAACTCTTTGTATACTTGGACTCATTGTTTAAGAGATGATATATTTCTTATATTAAGGGGTGTTATATAAGAAGCAAGTTTTTTGGCTCCTTGTATGAAAAGGTCAAAATGATATTTTAATCTCTTTAAGGACTTACATAAGCTAATTTAAAATAATCTCTTGTGATACCAAGTGATTGGATTATTTTCATAATATGCTAAAAATTCTAATATAAGGAGGTGTAACAAACATGTTGTCAACGACTTATATAAGCTCATTTAAAACCCAACATAAAATTAGATTATTTTTAGAATAAGTTAAGAATTATAATATAAGATGGTTTAACAAACATAGGGTACTAATTCTCTAAGGGCTTTGGAAGAGTTATATAATTGTAGCTTGTAGACAAGAATAGCGGTAGTTATTTCAAACTTGCTTACTGATGTTTAGTCTCCGAGGGATTGACTTTGAATTAGCCAATGCAAGCTAGTCTACTCAACAAGAACTAAATAGGAAATTTCCTTTTGACTTTTCAAAGAGTTGAATAGAACTTTCACACTTAGACAAAGACTTGAGCTTAACTTACTTAAGACAACTGGAGTAGTGTGTTAACGTGTTCATTCGTTTAGAAACTTCGGATTCTAGAACCGAAACATGATCTGTTAGTCACAGAGAGACTTTTGTGGACGGCTCTTTGAAAAAGCTAGTAAGCACAGCACGTACGGGACAGAAAACCTCTCAACATTCCTTTCTCTCGTTCCAGCCCAAGCCTGGCGGCGGCTCTTGCCTCGTTGGTGCTATGGTGCTGACAGATAGGATCACGTCTTCCTGGCATGCTGGGTTGGTAGGGAGTAGTTGGCCGGGTCTATGCACGCATCGGTGGTGTGTGGCTTTCGTCGTGCGCGCCTGTATCTCTGCCGTCCAGTCGTGCGATTTGGCGGAGGACGTTGGTGTGAACGTCGCGCTGGTCTCATGGTCTCTTCTCTGGGGTCGAGTGGTTTGGATCGGGTCTGAGCTCATGTTTGGGTTGTTTTGCTTTTTCCTCGTCGGATCCAACTTTGTCAGAGCTGCTCGACTGAAAAGGCTCTGCTACCTCGCGTGGGGTCATGCCAAGCAGTTTAGCGGTGGTCAGGGAGGAGTCTTGGAGGCGGCCAAAAGAGGTGTGATGGTTGACTTCGGTCAACGACATCTTGGTTGGGGCTGTTGTGTCATTGTTGTTGCTGGACCAGGTTACCCATGGGCTTGGAAATCTTTTTTGGCCCCTTTATGTCTTTGTTTTTCTTACTTATGTCAAATAATTTGGTTAGCGATCTTCTGTATCGTTAATTTGTCTACATCCGATGTGGTTTTTCTTCTGGCTATGTCCAGTTCTTTCACCCAAGTGGTGACGCTCTTGGCTTTGTTCAGTATTTACATCCGTGTGGTAGTTGCTCTGGCTACGTCTAGTTTTAGGTTTAATTATCGTCGGATAATTTCACAAGTTTCCACATCTCTGTTTAGTCAATTCTACACCAGCTTTGTTGTCTCTGCCTCCAACCTCAATGAAATGAGAGGATTGGCCGAGGGTGCTAATGGTTGCCACTTGAAAGTGGTTTACCACCTGTTGGTGCAAATCACTTACCTTGGTGATTATGGGTGCTCGCGTTTAGGTTTTTTACCCCCAATTTTCTATCGCATCTGGTTACGTTCTTGTCCTTGTTTATGTTATTTGATTGAGATCTTTGATCTTGATCGGCAACTAATGGTTCTCCTTGGTCTTGCTGGCAGTTGGAGCAATGTTATTGGCGTTGGTGTTGGCTACCAGTTGATGTATGTGGTTGGATTGTTTTGGCGTTTTCTCAGATTGTATTCCTTGGAATCGTCTTCACCAATTCATTGTGTTCGATAACCCTTATTATTGAGTATTACAATGATATATCTAACTTGAGAATAAAGTATCTTTGAGAGGTAGTCATTTGTGATTCTAGAACATAACTATAGTCAGGAACAATCTCATGTGTGGAATTCACAACGTTCATGATGAAATGATCAGTTTGTGCCTGGATGACTTGCCTTTTCATTGGCAACTCATATGTGGATTTTCTTGGTCTACCCTTCTTCTTGTTCGGAGCCGATGAAAGGACCCAACCCCGATTTAGTTTCCTAAACCGAAATCAAACCCCTTCTGAAAACACGAACCAACAAAAACCATAAAAATTTCGGCAGAGTTTCGTTACTAACGCGGAATTGCCATTAACCTGCACCTGCAAAATACACTTCATCCTATGCTACAAAAGCCAAACCGTGGGCACCAATCACATCCGGATTTCTCAATATCATAACAGTAATGTAAAGTAATCAATAAAACTATACTTTACTGAAATCCGAGGAAAATCGTATAAAAGTATAACATAAGGATGATCAGAGCGACTTCTAGTATAGATATACAAATAGTAGGCCAAACTAAGAACCTACCATAAAAGAAACATCGCTCGAATACTATGCCTCCGACCACGAAGTGCGACACTAGAGTCTGAACTGCAAACTGGGCACGGAAACCGAAAAACCCAGGGGAAAGACATGAAAACCTTTAGAGCGAGTGGACGGAAATAAATGTCTTTCGCCGAATAATATATGTTATAAAAACATATGTGAGTCTAAATAAATGAATATAACATAGTACACGAAGGAGACTCAAATTCCTCACGCGTACGGAGCATGCAGCGTAAAACTCTGCGGGGTCACTCATGGACACGTCCGCTCTAGTACAGTCCGAATCACGGGATCCCAGACCCACACATGATTCAAGCAAGAAAGGCCTCAGGTCATAGGTCTGCCCCCCCAGGTAAAGGCATCGGGTTAGGGGTCACAGCCTCCCCCGGTAAACATCCTCAGGGATCAGCCGGGATGCAAGTGTATCGATACAACAACATATACTGTGACTGTACTCTGTGTAAACCAAATCATAAATAGTTCTATGCAAGTATATAAAGCATAATGTAATTGCATATACGTAATATATAATTGTATAGGCATAATCGTATAACACATGCTCATATAAATCATAATCTCATATGCATGCTCACGCTCGTAAACGTGTATTAAAGACTCGCGACTAATAAGTGAAAATGAATTGTCCACTCACAGGTGAGCTTAACGCGATACGCGTTAATCCCGTGACCCGGCGAAAAATCCCTCGCCAAACGAACGATCATGAACCCCTGGATAATCATAAAATCCACTGCTCAAAATCATAACTCGAAACCTCTAATCATATCACGAGAAGCAACCGTTCCCGGAAACATATAGTTCAATAACGACGAAATCGTGAAAATCCAATAATCACATCACAAAACCTCACTATAATTTCCGATGCTCAATCCGAAAAACAAATCTCACCACTGCGATCGGTGCGCGATTCCGAGCGAAACGACATATAACTCGTCGAAAATCACGTCGCCGGAAAAATCGACGCCGCAGACGGCGGCGCCGCCGTCCGCCGGAAAATCAAACCTGCCCAGAAAAATTCAAGCTACACATGGATTTGAAGATCTCGACATTTCCAACAACTTTCCAGTTCAAAGTTAAGGCCAATTTTGATCGGAAAATCTCCCAAATTCAACTCAAAGTTCCAAACCCTTACCATAATTTCAAACCGATCGATCTCTCTCCTCCGGCCACGGCAACCTTCAAGACCACTTCCAATAGCTTCCTCTTCTCATGGCTAACAAAATCCCTCAAAGAGGAGCCACCAACTCTGCCGAAAAATCCACCTCCGACCGCCACCGATACCGCCGGAAAATCCACGAACTTCACCGCGCCGATTCTCCTTCCTCTAGCCACCTCACGGGTCGATCCACCTATCAATCCGAAGAGGAGCACGAGCCCAACAATTTTCTCAAGAAGGAACCCCGGCCAATCGTGGCCGAAAAATGGGTCAAATCCGGCGAAAACCGAATGGCACAAAATGTACCAAAAGGAGTCGCCCATGACTCGCGGTCAACGCGGGTCAACCCAGGTTTCTATTTCTGGAAACTTTCCCAAATCGGCATGTATCGCTTCCGTATTTATACCGTACGCGTATCGAACCCCAAACGGATAAATACGACAATATCCGACGCCCGAAAATATTCATAACTTATTCCTCGTAACTCGGAAAAATCCTCCGAAAGTTCCCACGAGCTCGAAATTAAATTCTCTACGACTTCTCCGAAGGATCCAAAATCAAATTCTCGCCCAAAAATTTAGTCGTTTAAGAAGCCGTCATTTTAATCAATTACGTCAAAATCGCGACTAATCGCGAAACTCGCAAATCAAGTCGATAACCATTCCATTTTCGGTTCGGGTCGATCAACGGACCAAAACGGATCACAATCACGATTCGGATAGACTCGAATACGAACGGATAAACTCGACGATATTCCGAAATTTCAAATATTCATATTATATTCCTCGGTCGTCGAAATAATAATCCGGAACCGCCCACGAATCGAAATCACGCGTACAACAACTCTCGAGAAGAGACTCAACTCAAATTCTCGGCCAATAATTAAGTCGTGATCAAGACCGGCAATTCAATTAATTATCGGAAAACTGCGATTACGCGATAACTCACGAATTAAGCCGATTACACTACTGATTCTGTTCTGGGTCGTCACAAATCTACCCCCCTTAAAAAAAAATTCGACCTCGAAATTTCTAAGCCTGCCAACTGAAAAGTAGGGACACTGTCTTTGCATACTGCTCAATTCCCCAGTGTCTACGTCAACTGAACGACTCTATCAACAGGCTTCACAATAGGAAATATCTCTGTGCTGTAATCCCTGTACCCTCAAATCTCGAATCTGAACTAGCTCCTCCACAAATGCCAAGTCTTCCTGCATAAGGAACTGATAGGGTACAAAACACGCAACAAATCTGAAATGTACTTCCACCACACAGAATACAACACTTAAACAAACTGGCCAACGCTATAGGCAATGCCAAACTATACGGCACAATACAAATTCGCCCCATGATCACATACGGACCAAAATAACGTGGCAAGTTCAAAACTCAACCTGCTCACACCAATATAACTCTAATGTCGAACTCGAGCAATTATCAACCTGTCCCTGCTAATCCAAAGGTCAATCTCGAACAATGAAACTGCTGGTCCCAAATCCCTCGGAACTGCAATACATAGGACCATAATATGCCCTCCAAGGTCTGAATAGTCCTCTAAGATCGCCCACCAATCTGAGGATAAGAACTGGTACTAACTTGTAATCTGGTCCCAATGCTCTCTGCAATGCTTGCCAACACTTTGTTGTAACTGATTATCTCGATCAGCAAACTAGGACTCAGGCGCATCACGTAAATGGACAACCTCCGCCAAAAACAGCTATACCAGCCTGCCACCGAAATCTTTTCCGAAAGTACAAGGAAAAGAACTGACTTTATCGAATGGTCCACAATGACTCGATAACTAGTATCACTAATCGAAGTGCGTACTGACACAAAAAATCCACAGTGATAATCTTCAACTTCTAATCGGAAAAATCCAATGGCTGTAACTTCCCAGCAAGTTTCTGCCTCTCTGCCTTCGCCTGTCGACAAATGTGGCATCTGCTCACACAAGCTGCTATATTACTCTTCATGTTGTGTCATGAGTAGTAAACTCGAGGTATCTGATACATCTCCGTACCACTAGTGCATAGCGCACGCAAAACAATGAGCTTCATCATCATCACACTCTAACTCAGCTCCCGTAGCTCACAACTCAGCTAACATGGAAACTTAGCCACACACATATAAAACAACGAAGCTCCCGATTTTCGACTGAATGCATCAGCAACGACAGTAGCCTCTCTCGGATAAACTCAAATGTGCAGCCATAGTCGTTAATCGACCACATCCATCTACGCTGCCTCAAGCTCAAATCTGGCTGAATATGCAAGTAGATGAAACTCAAGTTATCAGTGTACATCCTACATTGCGCTGCACGCCGTAGCAGTAGTGACTCAAACTCTCCGATGCTAACATAAAAAAAGCTACACCCAAATCATACATAGGATACGTAGCTTCATAAAGTTTCCACTGCCTGAAACCATGAGCCACCGCTCTGTTATGCTGCATCAAAACACAACCAAATCCAAATCTCGATGCATAGCTATAAACCACGAAATCGCCACGGTCATCAGGTAAAGTCAAAATCGGTGCAGTGGTCAACCTTCCCTTCAGGAGTAAGTAATTCTTCTCACACGCATCGGACCACTCGAACTTGACTCCTTTCTTCATCAATCTGGAAAGTGGAGTGGCAGTCCGAGGAAAATCCTGCACAAAGCGCCGATAGTAACCTGCCAAACCCAAGAAGCTCCTGATCTCGGATACGGTGGTAGGTCTACTCCAAACCAACACGGCTTCTATCTGGTTAGGATCCACGCCGACTCCCTCAGCTGATATCAAGTGACTCAAAACTTCACACTAATCAACCAAAATTCACACTGGTTGAACTTCACAAACAGCTGATTATCTCACAAAGTCTGCAAAAACCGCTCGTAAATGTTTCTAGTGCTGGCCCACACTCCTGGAGTAAATCAGGATGTTGTCGATGAACACGACCGCAAGCTTGGCCAGAAACCGTCTGAACACCTGGTTCATTAAGTCCATAAAAGATGTGGGGGCATTGGTCAACCCACACGGCATGACCAAGAACTCGTAGTGCTTGCACCGTGATCCGAAAGTTGTCCTGGCCACATCTGACTCTCTGATCCTCAACTGATGGTATCCGGACCTGAGATCGATCTTCAAAAAGACTGAAGCTCCCGTGAGCTGATCAAACAAGTCGTCAATCCGAAGTGATGGATACTTGCTCTTTCCCTGAAGCCTGATTCCGCTTCCAATAGTCGATGCACAACATTGTCGAACCATCCTTCTTCCGCACAAATAGTACAAAAGCACCCCGTGGTGATACACTGGATCGTATACAATCTCCTCCAGCAACTCTCAAAGTTGAATCAGTAGCTTCTTCAACTCCGCTGGCGTCGTATGATAAGATGCCTGTGATATGGGTTCAGCGCCCGATAATAGCTCAATGGTAAAGTCGATCTCCTGAACTGGAGGAATACCCGGTAGCTCCTCCGGAAACACATCTGGAAACTCGGGAACCACTTCAATGTCGCCAATGTCTGGTACAACAACCTTAATATCCACAACACGGGCTAAGTACACAATACAACCCTTTTTCATCATCCGCTTGACCATCATCGCTGAAATCACACAAGGCAATGAGGTATTCTTCTCACCGCGAAACAGTATCTCGGAGAACCCGGGTCGTCGAAACACAACCTCATTCTTGTGACAATCGAACATAGTCCAATATGTCGCCAAAAAGTCCATAACCAAAATCACATCAAAATCAACGATATCCAGCTATAACAGATCCGCGGCTAACTCATAACCTCCAACAGAGATCTCACAACCTCTCCGGATGGATACAACACTCTCCATAACTCCGGAAGTAGAGATACAGGCACAATAGCTATGAATGTCAAGCAACGATAGCCTCAAAGAAACTCTATCCTCACACAGGGTTGTGGCACGAACTCCGGCGTGCCCAACAAACCGTCTACGTCGACTGCGACTTACTGAATGACTCGTCTAGAAGTCTGCGTTGGTCAAACTCCAGAAATGGCATCTTGACCTCCTCCTGAACTCTAAGCTGTCGAACCACTAATACAACTGACTAAGGACGCTCCCTCGCAATGTGACCCTCCTGGCCACCACAATAGCAACTAAGAGTGCTCCTCGGACACAAATCATAGCGACGCCTGCTGTGTGGAAGAATCGCCAACGATCACCCAAACTTATGCCACAAGAACAAGTCCGCTACTCTGTGATCTCCATCACCATCAAACAGATCCTCTGCTTATTCAGATGACCCTCATCATAATCGAAAAGGTCACAACCTGATGAAGTCACTGATCCCGAGGTGCCTGAACTCAACCTCATCAAATATCTTGACTAAATTCACCTTCCTCAAACCAACATATTAGAAACCGCGTATACCTTTCCTTCTCAATGTCCTCGCCTCCGAGTGCAGCACATCAAGCTCCTTGCGGTTGTCTCGAGGCATAACAGTCAAAATCTCTCTGATGCTCAGGTTTAAACTCATCTCGAACCTCGTGCATTGTTTCCACTGAAGCCACATAACACGTGCAAACTGGGACAAACATGTGAACAATACATCCCTGCCACAGGTCGGTGAACACTCCATATTCCGTTGTTAGGTAGCCTGATTGAACCCTTACGTAAAAACAATACCCTGGATGTAGGTCATGGAGTCGCAACAGGAACTCACACAATACCAACCCACCAAATGCAATGATCTGATTCAGGAAAAACATCAACTACCACAATTCTCTGCTCAAAAGCAACATATAGACGCCCATATACGCACAACCAGGCAAACCATGCCACACATATCTATGTATCCAAAATGCTCAACCAAACCCACAACTCACTGTCAAGTCGCGCGTCGATTGATCATCAATAGGATCCACAACCATACCGACACGGAAAGCACGTCAAGGAGGCATCCTAATGAACAAGACATTGTTCGCAACAAGTAGAACGTAATCATGGAACTTCAAATATTTGAAAGCATACAACACCCGGATTATTGATGAGTATCCGCCAGCCGGTCGGGTCATCACTCCAGACATGCTATACATTCTCAAATATCCTTAGTAAACACAACTACAGAAGTCTACAGAACCTAAAACCTAATGCTCTGATACCAAGCTGAAAGGACCCAACTCCGATTTAGTTTCCTAAACCGGAATCAAACCCCTTCTGAAAACACGAACCAACAAAAACCATAAAAATTTCGGCAGAGTTTCGTTACTAACGCGGAATTTCCATTAACCTGCACCCGGAAAATACACTTCATCCTATGCCACAAAAGCCAAACCATGGGGTCCAATCCCATCCGGATTTCTCAATATCATAACAGTAATGTAAAGTAATCAATAAAACTATACTTTACAGAAATCCGAGGAAAATCGTATAAAAGTATAACATAAGGATGATCAGAGCGACTTCTAGTATAGATATACAAATAGTATGCCAAACTAAGAGCCTACCATAAAAGAAACATCACTCAAATACTATGCCTCCGACCACGACGTGCGACACTAGAGTCCGAACTGCAAACTGGGCACGGAAACCGAAAAGCCCAGAGGAAAGACATGAAAACCCTTAGAGTGAGTGGACGAAAATAAATGTCTTTCGCCAAATAATATATGTTATAAAACCATATGTGAGTCTAAATAAATGAATATAACATAGTACACGAAGGAGACTCAAATTCCTTACGCGTACGGAGCATGCAGCGTAAAACTCTGCGAAGTCACTCATGGACACGTCCGCGCTATTACAGTCTGAATCACAGGATCCCAGACCCACACGTGATTCTAGCAAGAAAGGTCTCAGGTCAGAGGTCTGCCCCCCCCCCCCCCCCCCAGGTAAAGGCCTCGGGTCAGGGGTCACAGCCTCCCCCAGTAAACATCCTCAGGGATCAGCCGGGATGCAAGTGTATCGATACAACAACATATACTGTGACTGTACTCTGTGTAAACCAAATCATAAATAGTTCTATGCAAGTATATAAAGCATAATGTAATTGCATATACGTAATGTATAATTGTATAGGCATAATCGTATAACACATGCTCATATAAATCATAATCTCATATGCATGCTCACGCTCGTAAACGTGTATTAAAGACTCGCGACTAATAAGTGAAAATGAATTGTCCACTCACAGGTGAGCATAATGCGATACGGGTTAATCCCGTGATCCGGCGAAAAATCCCTCGCCAAACGAACGATCATGAACCCCTGGATAATCATAAAATCCATTGCTCAAAATCATAACTCGAAACCTCTAATCATATCACGAGAAACAACCGTTCCCGGAAACATATAATTCAGTAACGATGAAATCGTGAAAATCCAATAATCACACCACAAAACCTCGCTATAATTTCCGATGCTCAATTCGAAAAACAAACCTCACCACTGCGATCGGTGTGCGATTCCGCCGGAAAATCAAACCTACCCAGAAAAATTCAAGCTACACATGGATTTGAAGATGTCGACATTTCCAACAACTTTCCAGTTCAAAGTTAAGGCCAATTTTGATCGGAAAATCTCCCAAATTCAACTCAAAGTTCCAAACCCTTACCTTAATTTCAAACCGATCGATCTCTCTCCTCCGGCCACGGCAACCTTCAAGACCACTTCCAATAGCTTCCTCTCCTCATGGCTAACAAAACCCCTCAAAGAGGAGCCACCAACTCGGCCGGAAAAGCCACCTCCGACCGCCACCGATTCCACCGAAAAATCCACGAACTTCACCGCGCCGATTCTCCCTCCTCCGGCCACCTCACTGGGTCGATCCACCTACCAATCCGAAGAGGAGCACGAGCCCAAAAATTCTCAAGAAGGAACCCCGGCCAATCGTGGCCAGAAAATGGGTCAAATCTGGCGAAAACCGAACCGCACAAAATGTACCAAAAGGGGTCGCCCATGACCCGCGGTTAACGCGGGTCAACCCAGGTTTCTATTTCTGGAAAGTTTCCCAAATCGGCATGTATCGCTTCCATATTTATACCGTACGCGTATCGAACCCCAAACGGATAAATATGACAATATCCGACGCTCGAAAATATTCATAACTTATTCCTCGTAACTCGGAAAAATCCTCCGAAAGTTCCCACGAGCTCGAAATTAAATTCTCTACGACTTCTGCGAAGGATCCCAAATCAAATTCTCTCCCGAAAATTTAGTCGTTAAAGAAGCCGCCATTTTAATCAATTACGTTAAAATCGCGACTAATCGCGAAACTCGCAAATCAAGTCGATAACCATTCCATTTTCGGTTCGGGTCGATCAACGGACAAAAACGGATCACAATCACGATTCGGATAGACTCGAATACGAACGGATAAACTCGACGATATTCTGAAATTTCAAATATTCATATTATATTCCTCGGTCGTCGAAATAATAATCCGGAACCGCTCACGAACTCGAAATCACGCGTACAACAATTCTCGAGATGAGGCTCAACTCAAATTCTCGGTCAATAATTAAGTCGTGATCAAGATCGGCAATTCAATTAATTATCAGAAAACTGCGATTACGCACTAACTCACGAATTAAGCCGATTACACTACTGATTCTATTTCGGGTCGTCACAGCCGAGGTTAATGCTACTCCATCCACATGGGAAAGAAGCACGTTAATCAGCCCTGGAGTTGCGTTGCACCGCCTTTTAGGGACTTTCAACCTTACAGGAACATTTGCAGCAGGAATGTCTGATCTTGCAACTTTGGCAATATCAGTAAAGGAGTCAGGCATCGAGTCTTCTACCTTCTGAAGATAAAGAATACATCGCACTTTAATCTCACTTTGAGATGTGGGTGGATCTTCTTTAAACATAGTGGGAGGAGTATTTCACGTCAATTCCTGACGTTCAACCGGAATGGAGGCATTCATATCTCTTCCTAACATCGAGAAGTATGTTTCTTCAAAGTGACAATCTGCAAATATTGCAGTAAAAATATCTCCTATCAAAGGTTCTAAGTAACAGACAATATTTGGAGATTCATAACCAACATATATGCATAATCGATGTTGAGGACCCATTTTAGTGCGTTGTGGAGGCGTAATTGGCACATATATTGCACAACTAAAGATGCGTAGGTAATACCAATTGGTACGCACTAAATGGTTGGTGTGCTACATGTCTCAAGTGAAGAAGCATTGTTGCATATAACTGCATATCCCCATGCAAATACCGACACATTAGTATGCATAACCATTTCTCTGGCCACAAGTTCCAACCGCTTGATTTGTACCTCTGCTAAACTGTTCTGAGAATGAACATGAGGGATAGGATGTTCAACTTCAATCCTAATTGATATACAGTAGTCATCAAAAGTCTTGGATATGAATTCTTCTGCATTATCCAATTTAATTGACCTGATTGGGTTGTCAGGGTGGTGACCCCGAAACTTAATAATATGTGCTAGGAGTTTTGCAAATGTAGCATTCCTTGTGGATAGCAAAGTAACATATGACCATCGCGTTGATGCATCTACCCAAATAAAATATTTAAATGGCCTATATTCCAATTTGATAGGTCCACAAATGTCACCATGGATTCTCTGTAAGAATGGTATATATTTAATGTTATCAACCGCAAAGGAAGGCATACCCTGCAACTTTGCTAATGAACAAGCTTTGAAAAATGAGCGATGAGCATTAGAGATTGCCTCAAAGAAATCTTGTGGACCAACACTAGTTGTTGTAGTTGGCTTAGAGGCCGAAACCGGATTAACAATGTTAATCTCATCTATTCCATCAAAACCGATAGGTATTTCCACATGTGTTTTTGCTCTGAAAAATGAATGACCATGAGAGTTTTTCATTATTTTAATTATCATATCCCCACCAGAATTTCCTAGTCTTTAGTGCCAAAGCTGATATGAGGCCAAGTTATACACAGTTGTGAGAGTGATTGCATTGAATTCAATGATCCGAACCGTAGAAGGATATAATTCACTATGAATTACCCCTAAATTCTCCAAAGTAGGCTTTAATTTCTAATACATTCCTCTGAAGTTATGCATAAGAATTCTTTACCATCCTCATAGTGAGTTTCCAACTGTAAATCGTTGGCTTTAATGTCCTTAAAACTTAGCAAGGATCGATTGGCCTTTGGTGCGTACAACGCATCAATTATATAAATTCTTGTTCCATGTAATAGCAAAAATTGTGATGAACCATGCCCATATAACCGGCGTAGAACCAATCATGGTTATCACAGATGAAGTTTATGGCATAAGATCCATAAACAATTGCATATTTCGCAATATAGTATGAGTAGTACCACTATCAGCTAGACACTCGATCTCGCCTTCAAACATCTATAAGAATGTTATTTAATTAGTCTTAAAGACTTATTCAAACACTTTAAGTAAAGACTTAAAGATTTTTCAAAGGGTTGAGACCCTTTAAGAGTGTTGATATGGCATAAGTATACCGAAGTAAAATACATCAAAGACATCAAGTCTGAGTAGGATGTTCGACGAGTCAAGTAATCCACTCGACGGGTCGAAATAACCTAAAATAAACTTTGATTTTTCGATAATCATTTTCGATGGATCGAAGATGTTTCTAGATGGGTTGTAAATTGGAAAATTTTGTCACAGTGGCTGACCTTGGCGGGTCGAAGAAAAAACTTAAAACCGTATTGAATTTCCGATATATCTTGTCCAACGAGGCAAATAAAATTTTCAACGAGTCAAAATTGTGACATTTTGAAGACAGTAGTTTGTATTCTACAGGTCGAGGAAATCTCTTGATTGGTCGAAGGTGCTATTTAGTGTATCGGATGACTGCATTCGATGGGTAAAATGAAAACCAGGCAAAAATTTTGACAGGTCGAAAAGTATCAAAATTGTTCCAAGGTGTGACATTCGACGATCGAGAAAAAATCTCGACGGATCAAAAATTTCCAGAACCAAACCATCCTCTCTTTTGCCCCATTGTTTATGGTATTTTGGTGTCATAATACCATAGAATTTTGTAGAATTCGAAGCATTCAAGCAATATGTATGAACATATCCATTCTTAACACTTTCAAATACTGAAAGAAAGAAATTTAATTACTTTTCCAACATCAAAACTTACATCAAAAGATTGTCTTATTTAATAACCATGACTACAACTAGAGTCAAATACAAAACTAAACATGATTACATAGCAGAATTATAAGCCTACTACATAGACTAGTCAAAATTTGTAGTCTCTAGGCTTGCTATGGGGATATCTGCTATAATTAGATTGGCTTCACTACCATCTTCCATCTCATAGTTAGTATAATGTGTCTATTTTTGCTTTGCTTCGTATTGTTGACATATCTTGTAGGTATTTTGAATATCCTTTAAAGCTATGCATTTCTTAAGCATATGATTAGTCGCACCACACCTATAGCAAGGTGCCAAGCGAGAAGTACAAGCAAAATGTGAAGAATTTCCACCATTCCTAGAACTGGAATTGGATCAATTCTTGTTGTGGTTGTTGTCATGGCGAGTCCAAGTCAAATTTCGACTATTTCCTCCTCTACCACGACCTCAATTTATCACATCCTCCTCTACCACCATGATTTTGATAAGGTTCAGAACGTTGTTTCCTCTTATCTTATCATGTTTTCCCACCAGTGTTGCAAGTTTCATGGACTTTCTTTGTACCTGCTGGTCTAGCATTGTTAAGGAGAAGGATCTCGTGATGCCTCTCTTTCTTTGCCAGGACTTTCATAAGATCATTGAATGATCTAAGTCTTACTTGCTCATAATCAATGTGATACTGAAGTACAAGGGTGTCCATAGAAGTAGGAAAGATACTCAAAGACTTCTAGACCATAGTTTGGTCAGTCTTTACAACGCCACAAATGGAAAGCTCTGACTGTAGCTTTAGCATACACTACCAGAAAAACACACGTAGAAGACAAAAGTTTCGTTGTCTAATTACTTTGATGAGGAAACTTTTTTGTTTCGTCGTTTGAGTAACAACTTAGGCGACAAAATAAATTTTGTCGTCTAGAATTTTGGACAACGAAAAATTAATGAAAAAATTACAAAATTTTTTGTCGTTTTAGTGAGAACTTAGACGGCGAAACAAAAAATTTGTCGCCCAAGTTAACCTACTTAGACGACGAAATTTTAGGTTATTCATCGCCTAAGTGTTAAAAAATTTCTAAAAAGTTTTCTAAAAAATAAATAATCCACTTAGACGATGAAGGTTTTTCGTCATCTAAGTGGTTGATTTTAATAAAAATAAATAAACATCTTAGACGACAAAACTATTTGTTTCGTCGTCTAGGTGGTTTTTTTTTTAAAAAAAATTAAATCGTAATTAAATAATTAAATGTTAATTATTAATTGATGTAAAATTTGTAATTAATAAATAATTTATAGATGGTGGTGGTGGTGGTGGTGGTGGTGGTGGTGGTGCTAGTTCTGGTGCCGAGGTGGTGGAAGTGGTGGTGGTGTCGTGGTTAAAAAATTTGGCACAAAATGAAAACTCCAAAAATTTTGGACTTAGGTAACAAAACCTATTAGTTTCGTCACCTAAATGATTCTTTTTCATTTTATTTTTATTTTATTTAAAAAAAATTAATTTTGCCGACGAACATGTATAGTATCTTTGGTTAAGTGAAATTTTTTTATTTTATTTTATTTTATTTTTAAAAAGTTCACTTAGACGACGAAACCTATTAGTTTCATCGCCTAAGTAAATTATCTTTTAAAAATATATAAAAAATAATTTTGGGTAGTTGCTTGAAAATCATCAAAAATCAATTGTCAGATGTAACCATTACATTTATACAATATTATAGAAAAAAAAAATCAACATAATTTGGATTATTTTATGATTCGATTGAATTAATGAATATAGTGATTATCGAAAAATAGTTAAGAGACGAAAGCTATCATAAAAAATAATTCGTAATCCTATTTCTGAAGTTACAGGTGTTTGTCTTGTCGTAAAAACTTAATTTATCTACTAAATATAAATTAATTAAAATTTGACATAAAATATTTATTTAAGACTAAAAACTTGGTATATATCTACTAATGTTATATAACTTAAGTGTTCCTATGTCTATATTCACTTCACATGAATATTAACGAAATTCAATTTGGTTAAAATAACCATCGGATATATTCATCATAATATAATATCTAAGAGGACGAATTTTCAGTAAATATGAACTTCGTTAAGGGTTGATCGGCATAGTCAAACATAAAACCGAAATTTCAACGAAACAGAGACGTTGATATATGAATCTTCGTGACTCCAATTTTTAAACCGTCAATGCTCACAGTCCAAGAATTGTTTACTCTATGCCCTCGACGAAAAAAATATGTATTTTCAGATGGTATACATGGTCGTACTCTTTGATCAGAAGCAATTAATGAAATTCATCTTAGATGACGAAATGGGTATATTTCGTCGTCTAAGGAAATATACTCATTTCATCATCTAAGTGTTTAGGATCAAGGTTTAAAGGTTAGGGGTTAGTGTTAGTGTTAGGGTATGGACTTAGATGACGAATTAGTAACCATTTCGTCATTTAAGTACGATTATTACGACGATGAAATTTTTCGTCTTTTTAAGTTTCACTTAGACGCCGATTTTTTTCTCTCTTAGACGATGCTTTTTCTTTCATCGTCTAAGTATGCCTTAGATGACAAATTTTTTCTCTCTTAGGCGACGATTTATGTTTCGTCATCTAAGTGGTACTTAGGCGATGAAACCTTAATTGTTTTGTCGCCTAAGTTGGTTTTTGGTAGTGATACCTTGATAAAATTCATTTATCTTAGGTTAATCCAATAACCGGATTCTATCCTATTTTTCTATTAGCTCTGGAAGTTGTGCGTCATGCACATTGTTGAACCGTTCTTGCAAACTCGCCCATAAATTCGCGAGGTCATTCTTTAACAAGTACTGTTTCCTTAGAGCATGATGAATATGTCTCCTGAGAAAAATGGGAGCTTAAGCTTTTCGACTAGGGTGTCCTCGTTGGCTTCAGTGTCAGGTAGTAGTGGTTGGATGATATTAGTGAGACGTTTACCAAGAAGAATATTCTTAACGTTTGATACTCATCTATGATATTCTTTTACTTAAATGTCAAGGATATCAAATTTTGGTCTTGTCAGCTCAGTCATCAAAAGAAGACAAGAGATGTTTTAGGATAAAATACATAACATAAAAAGTGTTGGATATAAATCTAATATAGGCATTGGAATGCAGAGTACTTAAAATGTAGAAATGACCCATATATTCCAGACATTACATTTGTCCCGAGTAGTGTTCTCAAGAAGCAGAAATTAGCCAATCATTTAGTGTTCCTAAAAAGCAGAAATCACACATATATATTACAGATATCAGATTGGTCCCTAATAGTGTTCTTGGAAAACAGGAATTGGTTAACTATCCAGCATGGGAGAAGTTGCAAAACATAGACAGCAGATCACAATCATTGCGCACATTGAGTCGTGGTGTTCTTCAGGAAAAACACAACTTCTTTTGGCATTATCATTCAGTCCTGTATATATGAGAGAAATAATTATTTGGAAGAACATTGATTTTATTATAAAAGGTAAATCATGATCCGTATATCATTTATGCCAAGGGTGTGTGTTATAAAATGATCAGCAAGTGGTTTTCTTAGCATAATTAGATCTTTTACCTTAGAGATTCCAGTTGTAAGGTACAACAATTAAAATTTCAACATGTAGGACTACCTTGTAACTTAAATATGCAAGTGATAAATGAAATATCAGGTTACCTCTTCATCCACTAAAATTAAGATAGTGGAGTCCATCATAATCCAGACAATAAAAAACTCGAGGCCTCCATTCCAGAGCAACACGTGCACTGATACTCATCCCAATCGTGAAGTTTTTGGTGTCCCTAATCAATTTTTTCATCTTTGATCAACCTAGAGTAATTCATAATAAATGTCAATGTGTGATAAAAAAAAACTAAACAAACACATAGTGTTTTGAAACTACGAGAAGACCTTACATACAAAAAAACAACACTATATGTGATACATACACAGATTCATGATAAGCAGAAGATGAAAATGACTTATATTTTATAGACATGGTTTGACTATCCCTATATGTTAAGGAAGAGTGAAATACTGAAAGTGCGATGGGTACTTCCGATCCAACAACCCTGACATTGAGGCCTTAAAATTTCAAAATTCCTGTGGAATCAAAAGTACTCACCTCGCTCTTGCATTTATCACTCTCTCATCTCAGTGGTGGAACTCTCAATCTACAAATTAGAAAAATTATATTGAATTGTTATTTATCTCTCCTTTTGTAATAGATCACAGAACATATTAAACTCTTTTTTCATAAACATAGAAAAATATTTAGAACAATGTTATTTTACCTCTGTCTTAGTACAATACCACTTTTGTCCCAAGTGCTTTGGAAAGAATAGTTTTGTTGAATTTTGTAGTTCTGCAAAGAGAAAAATATTTTGTAAAAATATTAAGGGTCGATACTGGAAGTATAGAATGACTCATGGAATCATGGGCAATTATTCACTAACAACCCAACGATACGCCACCAATTCCTCTCTTATTCAATATCCAGATCCCCTTCCCTTCTTCACATTCTCGGATCCGAAAAAAATTAATCAAAAGGAGTTTACCTAAAATGGTTTTGGAGTGTAAGTCATGCGTCGTCGAGCAGAAAGCCAGTGATTATCAACTTCCGACGATAAGAAATCATTCAGAATATCACCTTTTTCATGTAATAGAAACTTCTTTCTTAATATCTTAACTGCTGAAAATCATAGAAAAGTAATGTATGAGAACTAATCGACGTGAACACCATGACAACCTAGATTGCTCTTAAAACTTGAGATGTATAATCCTTCCTAATAAAACAATACACTCTTAAAAATTTAAGTATGAAAAACAATAACACCTTATCATGATCAAGAATCAAAACCCATATCAGACCCCTCAACCTAACAATAATGATATCGGGTGATAGAAGATCTATCTCTCCCATGATAAGCAATCAAAAAATCTAGAATTTCATTCCACCACAACACACCTTTATGTATCCATGAATCCAATATCTATTAGACTATAACCATATCATATATGCCATAAAAATGTTGAAACAAAAATGACACCAAAAATATAATAGAAGTAGGAGGTGCTGCTTCTTCAAATTCAGCACCATAAAAAAAACTTTCAAAGTTATAACACTGGATCTAGAAATTTAATTCAATACAAGATCATAATCAAACCAAATTATCCAATTCAATGAAAATTAGAATCATAGTTGACCCAATCATGGAATCAGAACCTTGCACCAAATCATGAGTGAGAGAGATACCCAAGAGCTTAGATTTAACATGAACAACGATGGTGATGAAAGAAAATCTCAAGTCAAAGAAAAGCAAATATATGTATGGCTCATAGCAGTTAATTTTTATAATCAAACAATCCATCACCACAAATCATGTATTTTATGGCTATAGAGATGTATACTGCGAGATTATGAGACTCATGAGGAAATTTGCATTCTAGATAACCCAGAATGGGTTTTGGTGACAATCAACCTACCAAGATCAATATTGAGGGATTGAGAAAGCAAACATCAACCTGAGATCAATACTGAGGCCAAGGCATGTCCCATTGCAGCAGTAATTATATCTATCTTATCAGCCTACAAATATCACACCACCAGACAATCACCAACTGACATGAATTCAAATTTGGAGGAATTGTTTTTTTAAGGGTTTAGATGAATACCATAACCCCAAAAAATTCAGTGAGTCCTCATCCAACTTTTCCAAGCACACCAAATGAGTTGCTCTCATCTATTTAGCACATCCAAATGTATGATTAAACACATGATGCACCTAGAAAAGTACATCACATAATCACAAATAGCAACACAAAATAAAACAAAACAAAAAGTAATATAGCTTCAATGCTTATTAGATCAATCAGTAACCTTTATGCCTTCTTATCCATGTCTTCTGAATTCATGCCATACATCTGCAACACGGTTGTCGACCTTAGTTAGTACCCAAATCAACAGTACCAACTTACAAACAACAATATCCAAATTACTTTACTTGCTTGTGACGATTCAAAGCTTCAAACTTTGCTGATCGTGACTCGAATTCCCTTAATACAAATATGAAACAAATACATTGCAATATGACCACAATCTTCTTAATATCCACACTTAAAGATACCAGAACCTACATGAGAAGACCAAAAACTCAACAAATCCTCACATACAACATTTCAAATTAAAAGCCACATAGACAAATACACAAATATGACACCAAATTGATCACCAAAACTCATCAATACTCATGATCAGAACATAAGCACACAAAAAACCAAACCCAATCGCCATCAATAGATTACTTTACTTGCTTATGACGATTCAAAGCATCAGGCTTTGCTGATCGTTGTAAAAGCAAAGACAGAATCTGCACAATTCAAACCCAAAACGATGAGGATCAGTGCTAAGATGGCATGAACCAAACCATATATATATATTTGATCACTACCCATTACAAAAGACTACAAAATATACCTCAATGGATAAAAACTCAACCCAAAATAAAACAGATCTTACCTTGCTGAGGAGTCTTGCGATTCGCAGATATGAAAGCTATGACTTGGATGCCATCTTTCAAGTAATAATTGAGAAAAAATGTCAAAGGTAAGTAAAGTTCAAAGTTGTCCTTAACTATATTTAACGTACTATAGTCTGTAGGATTCAATAAAACAAAGTGATGATGAGGCATGAATTTTCATCAAAAAATACCTTGCAGAGGAATCATGAAGGATAAAACATTTTACAATAGGATGCTTCGTATTCTGCTATGGCTCTTAAAAGGCAAAGATACATATATATGCGCAATATATAAATATGGAATTCAAGTTTAATTCATATAGTGTATGCACAAAAAATATACAAGCAATATACATACAAATGTGGATAATATAGATGAGGAGATCAAATTTAAGATTTAAAATTAAAAAGATCAAAGATAAGTTAACAAATTAATCAATTTATATGATGAAGGGACACTTTAGCGAGATTGATTTTGTCCATTATAATTGTTCTATCGTTAGGACTTGTAAAATAATGAAGAAAATTGTATATTTACCGTAGTTGTAAATTGTGGAAATTAAAAATGTATATATTATAACAAAAATTACAAATGAATTATATACCCTACAATACATCTTTATAAGCAATATTTTTTATAAAATTATTGGAAATTTCGTCATTGTTATTTATAAAAAATTTGAGTCCTTTTTTTTATGTAACTCTTGATAATGCCACATATAACTGTCCATGAATAAAAACTGACACTACAAGAAAACAGCACTTAGACCACGGAAACGTAATTGTTCCGTGGTCTAAGTTACACTTGGACGACGGAGTCTTCTCCGATGTCCAAGTAACACCTGGACGACGGAGAATACCTTCTTCGTCGTCCAGGTGATCACCTGGAGGACGGAGAAGACTCCGAGGTCCAGGTGTCCACCTGGACGACGGAGATGTTATTCTCCGTCGTCCAGGTGATCACCTGGACCTCGGAGTATTCTCCGTCCTCTAGGTGATAATCTGGACGACGGAGAATACCTTCTCCGTCGTCCAGGTGGACACCTGGACCTCGGAGTCTTCTCCGTCCTCCAGGTGATCACCTGGACAACGGACTGACACGCCGTCGTCCGAGTAACTTCCACTTAGACGACGTACCGACACCCCCATCGTCTAAGTGAAACATTATATAAGCCCGATGCCAAACACTCTTCATTCCATCCGATCCTCGATCTCTTCATTATTCCATTCGAAGAAGAATTGAAGGAGAAAGGAGAAGGAGAAGGAGAAGGCCGAGAAGGATCAGGATAAAGGATCTCCGCTGCCTAGCTAGCTAGCTTAATTAACTGATATCGAGAAGGCCAGCAGGTACGTACGCAGTTAAAATTTGCTTAATATATATTTAGTGAAAACGTACGTACATGCATGCATGGATGTTAGCTATATATACAGATTAAATTACGTATGTACGTAATTGATGGATCGATGTAGATCGAGTACGTATAATTAAGCGTAAATTAATGGACTAATATATATATATATGTAATAATTAATTAATTATAATATTTTGTATCAGTATGGACAAGAGTTGGATGAAGTTGAAGAATAGATGTGATGTCCGGTATATGGATGGAATTAGCGAATTTGTGAATTTTGCGATAGAACATGGTCAGGGAAAGAAGCGTTTCAGGTGTCCGTGCCAGAAATGTCTTAATTGTCAGTATGCAGAGGTTAATGTTATAGTGCAACACCTGTACGAAAATGGTATGATATAGAGTTACACTACATGGAGCGAGCATGGTGAACCAGTAGAGTTCAGCGCAGCAGACTTCAGCTCAGGGTACAATTACCATGGTGCCTCATCCAGCGGCAGTGGTGCCGGACCCCCAGCTTGCAATCCAACTATAGATTTGGTCCATGATTCGTTTCCGGGATGTAGTCATGGTGGACACCAACACCAAGACGGAGGTTACAGTACCACTAATGAGTATGATGACACATTCTCCGCTGCTAGCTTGGCCACTGACACCAGTGAGATGGATAAGTAAAACCGGATGCTACTTGAAGCGCAGACCCCGGTGTTCCCTGGATGTCGAGAGAATGTGTTGCAATATGTGATGGAGCAAATGAAGATAAAAGTGAAGCACAAAATGTCAGTGAGTGCTTTTGACGAAATTCAGGAGCAAATATGTAAGTTGCTTCCTAATGATCACAATCTTCCTAAATCTCATTATAAGGTTAGAAATATCTTGAGCAGCCTCGGCCTAAAGTATAGGAAAATTGACGCATGTCCGAATGATTGTGTGCTATTTTACAAAGAGTATAAAGATTTGGACTATTGTCCCGTATGTGGCCAGTGCAGATTCCAGGTGAATAGGAAGAGTTCGAAAAAGAGAATTCCTGTGAAAGTTGTTCGATATTTTCCCTTGATTCCCAGATTGCAGCGCCTGTACATGTCTCTACACACAGCAGAGGCGATGCGATGGTACGCAGAAAAGCGAATAGATGACGATGTCCTGCGACACGCCGCGGATGGGGAGGGTTTCAAACATTTCGACAGAGAATTTGGAGACTTTGCTGCAGAGGTTAGAAATGTTAGACTCGGCCTATCTACAGACGGATTCAATCCTTGGGGAAGTAATAGCTCCGCCGTCAGCACTTGGCCAGTTATTCTGATGCCGTACAACTTGCCTCCGTGGATGTGCATGAACAAGGAATTTAATTTCCTTACTGTACTAATTCTATGTCCTAAATCTCCAGGGAAGTGCTTAGATGTCTACCTCAGACCTTTGATCGACGAGCTGAAACTGTTGTGGCAAAATGGAGTCCCAACTTATGACAAATTCACTGAGACGATGTTCACGATGAGGGCTGCCGTAATGTGGATGATCAGCGATTTTCCAGCGTATGGGATGTTGGCAGCCTGCAGGACAAAAGGATATAATGGATGTCCTATATATTTGGACGACGTGAACTCTAGTTGGCACGTGAGGAAGGTGTGTTACTTGGGTCACCGTAGATGGCTTCCTCACGACCACCCGTGGCGACAGGATGAAGCTCATTTCGACAGGACGGTAGAGAACAGTCCTAAACTCCGTAGTTGATCGGGCGAAGAGATTTTAGAGACGTTGAGCTATTTCGACTTTGGTGTGTTGACCAATGACGCGGATGTAAAGAAATGCAATCCAATTCCTCCACATGATCTGAGCTATTGGGATCACAAGAGTATATTCTTTGAACTCCCTTACTGGTCGAAGTTGAAGCTGAGGAAAAACTTGGACGCGATGCACATAGAAAAGAATGTGTGCGACAGCATGCTGGGAACAATTCTCGGTATTAAGTTCAAGACTAAAGATACTCCCAAAGCGCACAAAGATTTGGAATCAATGAATCTACATCGTCCCTTGTGGTTGAGGAGGGATAGGAAAGGAGTGTACAACAAGATGCCAGCTGCACCTTACACAGTGAAGCCGACGCTTAGACGTTCTGTATTTCACTGGTTTAAGGGCGTTCGTTATCCGACTACGTATGCAGCTACTATAACTGGAGCAGTGGACTATAACTGGAGCAGTGGACGAGGTGCAACACAAGTTTGTTGGTCTAAAGACACATGACTATCACGTTATGCTGCAACGTCTGATTCCAGTGGTAATTCGACCATACTTGCCTCGTGACGTCGTAGAACCAATAGTGGCATTGTGCAGGTGGTGGCAGAGGTTATGCGCCAGAGAATTAAAGAAGTTAGATGTGGTGGAATTGCAACAACAAATTGTGCACATCATTTGCAAACTAGAGAGGATTTTTTCCCCTGCTTTCTTTGACATCATGATTCACCTAATGATCCACCTGCCCGAGCAGGTGCTCATTTCTGGTCCGGTCCAGTACACTTGGATGTATCCTCAAGAAAGGTACGTACAACTAATTAATTATACAGATTTTTCGATTCATAATTTGTTCCACTGGAGATTACTAGCTAGCTATATGTACTTATTCTTATTGTACGATTGATTTTGTAGACAGCTTGGACAGTATAAGTCATTCGTCAAAAACAGGTCGGCCCCGAATGGCTCCATAGCAGAGACATACCTAATGCATGAGTGTGTTACTTACTGCAACAGGTACCTCAAAGATCCACCTCCTCCCACTGCCTCCGATCCCAGTGCCCGCATCAATCTTTCTGTCGTCACCAATGTCGTCCAACCGTTTAGAGGAGTATTAAAGGAATCGTTAACATGGGAAGAACTTATTGAGGCACATTGGGTAGTATTGCGAGATTGTGACGAAGTTGAGCCGTACATGATGTCATACAGGGAGAGGCTTCAGGCGTTAAATCAAAACAACAGTTCGGCGTGGATTGAGAAAATGGTTAAGAAGAAGTTTCCCGATTATTTCTTCCAATGGGTACGTACGTACGTCTCGGTATTTAATTAGTAATTTATATACATATCGATCATGTTTGTAAAAAGTAAACCCTTATATTAATTAATTTGCCCTTTTTCGTAGATGATTGATCTGCAAAAATCTGAAAACCACGGGGGGTGGTGGTCATGGCCAAAGCACTTGCTAGCAGGGAAGCCGATTAAACACTATATTTATCCCGGATGTTTTGTGAACGGTGTAAAGTTCCATTCATTGGCCCGAGATGAAGGAAGAAGAACACAAAACAGTGGGGTAGCGGTTGGGAAAGACAATGATCTATATTACGGGGCTATTGTAAATGTGGTTCAGCTATGTTACGGGAATGATGTCAACGTTTTCCTATTCAAGTGCAGATGGTTCAAGCGTACACAGGAAGACCTGGGACTCTTATCAGTCGATACAAACTCAAGCTGGTATGAGGATGAGCTTTTCGCTCTCGCCACCTTAGTTCGGCAGGTGTTCTATCTCGACGATCCGAAAGCCGGTGAAGGGTGGAAAATAGTGAACTATATCTCTTATCGAGGAATATGGAATACAGAGACAATTGAAGGGACACCGACGACGACTGAAGATGCTGCTGAACCAGAAAGAGACATTCCTGCCTATCAAGAGCCTAATATTTCTGTCATCCGCTCCGATATAATGGACCTGGTTCAAGATGGTGAACGGTTACCCATGCCTGATGGTTGTACAGATCTAACTGAAGATGAGATTATCGATGAGGTAGATGAAGAAGACGAGCTGAAAGAGGACGCGGATGAGGACTCAGGTTATTCGTCGGACGATGTTGAGTATGATGAGGAGGATGAGCAATCGGATACCGGGGACGAGGATGATGACGATTATGATGATGACTACTTAACTAAGACGAGAAAAATTAATTGGTAGTTGAGTATGTAATTATTTTAATATATGATGCATCATCGATCAATAATTAATATAAATATTATGCGAAAAGGAAATTTCATACATAAATACGTACCTTGAGCTATCTCTCTAAATGATCGACCATAAATCTAGCAAATCGGATCGATCGATCATTTTTTTAATTTTTTTATTCAAAATAATTGAACGGACACACAAATAACCCTGGACGACCTAAACCCTAAACCCGAAGGCCCTAACCCCTGAATTCAGGGTTTTTACACCTGGACGACGGAGATGGTCATTCTCCGTCGTCCAGGTACACACTAGGACGACGGAGGTAGTCATTCTCCGTCGTCCAAGTTCACAAACCCTAAACCCTAAACAGTAAGGCACTAACCCCTGAATTCAGGGTCTATACACCTAGACGACGGAAAAGCTCATCTCCGTCGTCCAGGTGCAGATATCGTATTTTTTTCTAAGACAACGACCATCTAGACCTTCTTCCAATGCATATTCTTTTCGTCAAGACTTTAGAGTAAACAATTCTTGGTGTGTGAGCTTCGACGGTTCGAAAATCGGAGTTGCGAAATGCCTTGTATCCACGTTTCCGGTTTGTGAAATTCTCAGTTTTGCGGTTGACTGTGCCGATGAAACCCTTCCTGAACTTACTATTTTATGGTCCTTTGAAGACAATTATATATTATGTTACGATGAACATATCCAACGGTTGTTTTGTCCAAATTCAATTTCGTTAATACTCTGCTGCAAATAAGCCTCTACTCATGAACACTTAAGTCGTAAGGATTAGTCGATACTTAACAACTTTCAATACGTAAAATTATTCGTCGGTTCAAATTTCGATGGTTCATATATACGATGCGTTCATCAATATTGGACGACTATTTCACTCGAATGACAGACCGCTAAATTCCTAGCGAATTAATTTTAAAAATTTTTTTAACGTAAATTGAACCTGGACGACGGAGAATGACGTTATCCGTCGTCCAGGTGAACACCTGGACGACGGAGAATGACAAAATCCGTCGTCCAGGTTCAATTTACTATGGCGGTTCAATTTTTTTTTTATTTTTTTTTTCAATGAAAATTTGACTTGGACGACGGAGATGTCGTTCTCCGTCGTCCAAGTTAACACCTGGACGACGGAGAATGTCATTCTCCGTCGTCCAAGTCAAAAATCATGGCGGTTCGATTTACCGCCTCAATTTTTGGCACCGCTTGAAATTCCACTTAGACGACGGAGAATGAATTCTCCGTCTTCTAAGTCCAAATTTATGGCGGGTGAAACGTCCCGCCCATTAATTACGCGCCGTTTCGAAAAAATTTAACCCTTCACTTAGACGACGGAAAACACTGTTGAACTTAGACGACGGAAATTAGTGTTCCGTCGTCTAAGTGAAAGCCTATAAATAGAACAGCACCCCCCCCCCTCCTCCTCTCCTCTCCTCTCCTCTCCTCTCCTCTGGCAAATTTTCTCCTCCGGCGACGCTCCGACGAATAATTTTCCGGCGTGGTTCCTCCTCTCCGACGACTCAACTCCAGCGATATTCCCGATTACTCCGGTGAGGTAAATGTCTATTTTTTACCTTATTAAAATTATTTTCATTTAATTAATTTCTAAATATAATTTAATAATTAGTTTTAAATATTTCATTATTGTAATTATAATAATTTTTAGTGGTTAATTATTGTAATTAATAATTAATTAAATGCATAATTGTAATTAGTTGATAATTAATTAAATGAATAAATTCATTATTGTAATTATAATAATTTAATGATTAGTTTTAAATAATTCATTATTGTAATTAGTTTTAAATAATAATTATTGTTAATAATAATTAATTATATTGGTAAATGAATAATTATTATTAAATGCATGATAAATAATAATTTATTATTGTCATTATTTATTGTTTTACTTATTTGATAATTACGTGTATTTTCTAGTAAATTGCATGGTAGTACGTCTTCGATTTAAATTTAGTACATAGGCTTGGTTTATTAAGTCGTACTCTTTGGAATAGATGGCGCCTCTTTTCCTAGCTTATCTCCTTAACCCCTCGTGATGTGTGGATTTCATCACCGCACACCATAACCTAAGTGAAGTTATGGACACGAGGTTGAGGGCGGAGTTTGCAAAGGACTAGAGAGAGTGTAAATTTTTGAAAAATTGGCCGAATGTCGGACATGGTGTCTAGAAACGGGTTATGACTGGTGACAGGTTTTTGATCTAAGAAAGACGACACCAATAGGTGTTTTGTCGAAATTAGTCCTGCCTCTCGCGTTATCTCTATCCCTAACTGGCCATGTTTTTCGATTTAACCAAGGCTGATTAATTGAAAATTTACACTTTATCGCGCGGGTCGCACGTCCATTGAACGACCGAAAAAGCCAAGCTAGTGTACTCTATTTAAATCTTAACCGTACTTAATTAGTGTAAATTTTGCACTTGTAATTATTATGGTAAGTATGTATTTTAACAACGTACTCCTAGGTTTAAATGGCTTCATCCGGCAAGAAGAAAGCCCAACAGGAGGCAGAAGATGCCATGCTCCGAATGTTGGCGGACCAAGTCGGTTGGGTTCAATAGGAGGGCAACGACGCCCTCAATCCGGACCCTTCATCTGGTTCGGAGGTGGCGACTCTTGGGGAAATTCCCTCTGCCCCATTTATCTCCGGCGGTGATGACGTCGACCCCTTTTCAACTCCGACACCCGGTACTGGTTCAACGGCAAGTACTCAGGCGTCCTCGACCGCTGAATCTATCATGTACAGCGCCCGCCGTAAGCAAAGGAGGGCCCCCACTGACCCGGAACCGAAAAGGACTCGGGGTCTCGTTAAAGGGGGCAAAGCGGAGAAAATTTGCAAGGCGACCGGGAAAAAGATCAACTTGCCCTACGACGAATTCACCGGTGGTCCTCCCACAGCTCAGCTAACAAGTCTCTCGGCGCATAGCATAGGGTCAATCGTCCGTAGCCGGGTTCGTCTCACTGCCCCAACTTGGAAGGAGGTGCCGGATGAGGAGAAGGCGAAAGTCTTTAAAGATCTTTCGGTACGTAATACGTCCAATTTTAGTTATTATATAATATTGTTAATATTAGTTATAATTTCATAATATATACGATTATAATTTTCTATTTATTTTTGATAGGAACAATTTGCGGTGGATCCGATACCGGCGATGTTGAGGCATATCAACCAAACCGCCAACTCCATCTACAAAGATTGGAAGTACAGGCTCCATCAGTACTTCCAAACTTACGGTCCCGCGCCTCCCCCCGTAGAGCTGCGTGGGGATAGAGAAGATGAGTGGCAGTGGTTGTGTAACCATTTTGCCGATGACGAATTTAAGGTGTTAATTTAATTTTTTTATTTCAATTAAGATAATTGAATTATTTAAATTTTAGTTATTAATTTTTTAATGATTTAATTATGTTGTGTAACAGAAATTCTCCGGTGTCAACAAAGCCAACCGGGGGAAGAAGGACAAACACCATACTACCGGCGCCAAGCAGTTCATTCAAATAGCCAAGGAGCACAAGGATAAGGGCTCCAAATACCCTTATCTTGATGCAAGCATAAGCGCATACGTGACGCCTGGGCTCGATAATGAACCGAGTCAATGCGGCGTAAGTGATATATATATGTGCTTTTAATTATAGTAATTATTATTTAAATATTATTTCATTATAATAAATTAATTATGTGCTTGTAGGCAAGGGTGATAGAGCGTGCGCAGGAAAAATTGGCTAACACTCAGCTTACGTTCCCAGATGTGCCGCCGGAAGACCTGCCTCCTCTATCCATGGAGAGCCAAATTGCAATCGCGGATGAGGTCTACGGTCGTAGATCTGGCAAGGAGGTTAGGCACTTCGGGCCTAAGGTGGTTCAAGATTTGTCGACGACCTCCGACTCATCATCTACGGGAGGTTTGGGCCAGCGGAGAAGGACTCAGGTTGCGGCCGTCGAAGCAGCCATTCAAGAGGCTCGGCTGGCACGAGAGGAGAATCAACTGGCACGAGAGGAGAATCAATCCATGCGGCAAAGACTTGACGAGCAACAAGCATAAATAGCCCAACTCATCGCCCTCATGCAACAATCTCGAGAAGTATGTCAACCTCCTCTGAATCCATACCGCGACGACGACGACCCGGCTGGAGGCGGGGGACGCGGCGGTGCATCTGCTCCTCCAGTGTGTTAATTAGCTTGTAGTTTTTTAATTATCTCGTTTCTTTCCGCATTCCGAACAATATTTTTATTTTTATGGGTTTTTTGAATGTGTATGTACAAATTAATTTTAATTATTTAATAATTAAGTAATATTAAATTAATTAGTTTATTTAATTAATTTTATCATTTTTCATTATTTAAATTCAATTAATAATAAATTCAATTAATAATATTTAATTACAATTTATTTTTTAAAAAAAAATTAAAAAACACTTGGACGACGGAGAACTTAATCTCCGTCGTCCAAGTGATTACTTGGGCCACGGAGAATGTAACAATCTCCGTGGCCCATGTAATAACCTGGACGACGGAGAACTTAATCTCCGTCGTCCAGGTTATTACATGGGCCACGGAGATTGTCCGCGGTCCAAGTGAACTTGGACGACGGATAACTTAATCTCCGTCGTCCAAGTACCTGGACGACAGCACTTGGATCACGGAGCTTGGACGACGGAGATTCCGTCGTCTACGTATTTAGACGACGGAAAAACGCACTTAGACGACGGAAACGCTCCGTCGTCTAAGTGCGTTTTTCTTGTAGTGTGGTTCCGACAAATATATTTCAACTTGATTTAATGATTGGTCTTGACTTTTGTTTACGGTCACTGCATAACATGGTCTGACAGGAAATTGACGTCTCTTAAATGTAAATGGTCATTTAGTTTCTGTAGCATATAATATAATTCTTGAAATATGAACTTGTTGTCCCGTGTTATTTCCTGTAAGTATTTTGGCCTCAATTAATCTCTCAAATAACTTTGTCACAATTAATCTTGTGCCATTACATAAACCACGTACTTGATCTAAATTTCTTAATAACATAATTGGCATGTCAATTTTTAAAATAAGTTCATGGGTTGGTAATCCATTAAATTCAATTTTGTTCAAAAATTCCATGGGATATAAAAGATTAATATTATCACTATTACCTAAATTGTATGAAATTGAATCCAAACTGAAATATGATTTTTCTTGACCAGGTAATAATTTAATTGCGTAATTATTTCTCTCTTGAATAGTTACATTTTTCGAAGTTACTATGGCACACTCTTTTAAATAAATTGTATCATTATATCTGTTTAAAAAATTGTGATACATTGCTTCAAAAATCAATTTTATATGATCAATTGTAGGATCAATAAGTAGTTCATTTGATATATCAATCCAACTCACATCTGGATCACCTATAGAGAATTTTGATTCTAATCGACATTCACCTATCTGTCACATCCATTCAGCAAATTTTTTAATTTCATTCTTTTCTATATTGCTTAAACCAATAGTTGATAATCTCATATTTTTAGTAAGATGAAATACTATAATATTAATTAGGCCACAGGTATGAATTATTAAACGATTGTTGAATGACTTAAACTTCACTACCTCCTTGTATAACCGGCAATGGTTGTCTAAAATCTCTACCAAATGAAATTGTCTTTCCTCCAAATAGTTCTTCTTTTTTTGACAAAATATCTCGAAGTGTCCTATCTACTAATTCAATACACCATTTATTACACATAGGAGTTTTATCCCAGACTATTAACTCAGCATTTTTAATTAAACCAGGAAGATTAGTTTTATTATTTATATTACAACTTGAATCTTTATCTATAATGAGTTTTATTACAAAACGTGAGTGAGTTGTTCTGCCTATTGGAAGTAATAATGAGGCAATGCCTGATGAAACAACAACTAAAACAATTTTTTCTTCAGATCTTAATCTTGAAATTATGGTATTCCATAAAAAGTTTTTCATGTACCTCCACAGCCATAGACAAAGAATGATCTTAGGTTTTTTTCTTCTACAACGCTTATCACTTGATCGTATATAATTTTTTGATTAGTGTTCAATTTAGTGATCAAGTCAGAATGTTGTAGTTTTAATGATTCACAATCAAAATTTAGTTCTTTTCTAATAAACCTATTATCAAATTCATGTATTCGTTGTATTATTGACATTGGCAATTGATGTTTCTTTAAACTACTCGATGACATCTGGTATAATAATATTTTGCATTCCAAAATTTAATTTCATTCTATGCGATATATCATCAGACATGTTAATCCAATAGGCATCAAATAAAGCTCTAGGATTAGAGACATTACAAAACACAATAATTGTAACAAATAAATAACGAATTTGAGCAGAACTTGCAGTAAAAGTAGATTCTAACAATGCTTCAGGCCATTTTTTATCATCACCCAATAATCCCAAAATTTGACATGTTTCTTGATAAGTATAATATGTTATGTCGTTGATTGTTCTTATTGTTTCAAAATCAGTACATCCTTTTTGAATATTCAAAAGTATTCTTAAATAATATAGTTCACCAGCATTTGGCAGCACATATGTTATTCTACCAAGAACATGATATTGTTTTCATTGAGTCCATAATTTTTTATTATTATTCCAAACAAATTTAGTAGGAAATTAAGTGTACGTTAATTTTTTTGCCTTCTTATAAGTCATGTTTGCAATGAACTAAGCAGTCGGCATTGTAGTTTCTATGGATGGATTTTTTAAGACATTTTCAATAGAGTTCCATCCATGAAAACAAACAGTTTGTTCATTAGGCAAATGAACTTTCAGTTATTGAACCGCAGGAAACCTAGAATGAATAGAAAATTCAAAAAGACGCCACACAGACTCATGAGGAGTTAAATATCCACAATTAAGGTAATTTTAAATTTCTTCATTTACATTGTCACAAATCAATATGCGTGCTAGCTCTATCAGGTCATTTGTTTACGTATTTGAATAAATATTTAATTAACATAGATTGAGAACATGATTCAACATTTATATGAGCATTATACCTTAATAACAAATTGACATTATATGGTACAACAAAATTATTTCTGACTTAATTCCTTTTTTGATCACAAAACGTGAATCATCGTCACGACGTTTATATTGAGGAGAGTTAATTGCTTGAAAAAATTGTGCTCAGAATAAATGGCTTTGAAAAATGTTTTGCACATAATTTGTCTCTCATACACGGAGAAGATGGATTGAGTTGACTGCATGGACTATGAATCATAAATTGGCTAACTATTCCAAATAATTTTGGATTAGTATTTTTATCAGGCAATTCTGTCGAAATTAAAAAATCCACATTACTTGTTGTATGACACTTGTATTCATTTTTAAGCCAAAATAATAAATGAGCATGGGACAATCCTCTTTTTTGGAATTCAATTGTACATACATGAGCATGAACTTCTCCAAAGGGTTCTCCATATTTAATATGAGAAATCATATCATCCACCTTTATTTTAAAAATTCGACAAATAATATCGGGACGATCTTCCGGTTTGTATCCATGTTTTTTTTCAAAATATCTCAAAATTTCTGGCCATTTTACATTGTATGTGAAAGTGATAAACAAATATGGATTCTCATATTCTCTACAAATTGTCATTGTATTTCGATAATTATTAATCATATCTCTTTGACTACTTGTGTGAGAACCAGGAAGAAATTATTTTTTTTTCGACATCATAACCTTGGACAATTCCATCAGAAACAAATGTAGATAAATTAGTTCATGTTTCAGACCTCAATTCTGGTTGGTGATGCGTTATATATTCCAAATGATTTTCTTTGACAGTTGCATATGCATCAACCAAGTATTGTTGAAATAATCTACCACATTTTAACAAAGTGCTCGATTGATTTGGCCTATCATGAATTTGATAACACACAAATTTTCTCATAAATAATTTTCTATCTTTATTATCAACATCACCTAGCATCGAGTTCAATTTCATTTTAAATTTAAACTCGTCCTCTCTATATGAAAAAAGCAGTAGATATTGTAATGATATAAGTTTTGGATGAATTTTAGAAATATGCTTAAGAGATCCTTCATTAGATCGAATAATTATATCTCTCTTAGAATTAAATTCACCTATGTCACCCATAATTAATCCAGCAATTTCAGGAGCAGATAGTAATTGATATTGTTTGCTATCATTTTTTTCACGATCAAGTACAGTCATATCAAAATTTGTCAACAAACAATTTTTAAAATCATCTCTCACAGAGTGAAACTCTTTTGTCAATTCATTACATTCATCTAATAATTCTACAAATCCCTTCACAATATCAGGATCAATCTTATTATTTGCATTATTTGGATCAATAACAGTGATGAAATTTCTAATTTTATTTTCAGTGTTATATACATATAACTGAGCATATTTAGAAGATTGTCTTTCTGAAGGTAAAACTGAACCCATAAGATGATGTATTTGACCACATATTTTAAAAACATAAGGAGCTCCTCTACTATTTATGCCATATTCAATTTTAGCTCCCATGGATGTAAAAATAAATATAGAATTATAGACTTTGATATTATCACAAATAACATGCTTCTTCTACCATTATCTGAATTTAATAATTCATCAAGAAAAATAGGTGTTGGATGTGATATCAGAACTTGAACTCGGCCTTTTTCACAACAATAAGTATATATTGGTTAGTTATTTTATTTTTTTTAATGCTTCATCTAATCAAAAGCATGCAGCACAATGTTTACATGTATAACCATCATCACCACAATCCTTATAATCAACAATCACAACTGCAATGTTAATCATAATAGTATAAATTAGATAATGTATATAATGTATGATCAAAGATAATTTTTTGATGAATATTTATTGTTGGATAATTGATATCAAAGTTTCTTCTAACCTGCTCGGTTTCGTTGATATGATGCATGTCCAAAAGATCCAAGATGACCACCTATGATTTATAATAAATGACTAAGATTAGATTAATCAATAAAGGATGAGAATGAAAACTTATTTTTCAAGCTATCCATAGATCCATTTAGATAACAAAACAGTTGGCCATTATATTGAACAATTCATTTGCATGAAATAGTAACAACGAAAAAACACAATATACTAAACCTATTATATAATTCCACTTTATGTCATGCACATGTATATATGGAAATTATACTTGCAGGCAACATAAACTATATTTGATACAGGATACACGAAGTTGTTCTAGATCATCCTATATCAAATTAAGCAATATACACCAAACTCATATATTAAACTGATATAAAGATTCAAAAAAACTGAAGTCATACTAAAAGAAGCAATATTTCTAGCTCAAAAAAAAATAAGACTGGTGTGCTAATGAAAAATCAGCCATAATCATCGGAATTTTAGCCAATAAACATATTATATAATTTCACATTATTACTTCTACTGCACTACATATGTGGTGGATATGTGTGTGGAAATTCTGCGAAATAGTTGAGAAGAAGAATAACGAAAACTAATTGCACATTACTGATATTCTAAAAGAAAAGAAAAGAAATCAACAAATATTAAAGCAGGCAGAGTCACACCATATTCTAGAATCACATCATATATATGAAAATAGCCTATCTAATGAAACTATACAAAATTGTAGACAGAATAGCCTTATTAATACATGAGAAATTAAACAGTAACATACCAGTTATAAACCTATGATTAGTTAAATATATATACATATACAAAAGCTATGAAACTAAGAATCAAACTAATAGAAATTAACATCAGAAATCACAAACGTAAAGCTATGATCAAACACAACACACAAACACCCAAAAATAGAAACCATAACCTCCATACAACTCCTGCCTCACTCGTACAACTATTATCCATACACACACACACACACATATAAATTAGCCTAACCAATCACAAAATAGAATCATGCACAAAATCACAATGTCGAAACTATGTTAACAGAAAAGAATAATGGCCAGACAAATATCGACAAAAACTGTAGACAAAATAGCCTTATTAACACATGAATAATTAAACAGTAATATATCAATTATAAAGCTATGATTAGTTAGATAAGTATACATACATATACCAAAGCTATGAAACTAAGAATCAAATTAACTAATACAAATTGACATAAGTAGTCACAACCGGAAAGTTATGATCAAACACACCACAACAAAAATTAGAACGTCCATACAACTCCAGACTCATTCATACAACTAATATCTACACATACACATACATATAAATTAGTCTAACCACTCACAAAATTAAATCATGCACAAAATTACAATGCCAAAACTACGTTAACAGAAAAGAATAATGGCCAGACAAACATTGGCAGACCATCCTTGGAGAAATCGACATAATAACAAAGAACAGTGACCAGACAATAGTTGCTAGAATAAAATATCCAAGGGTGACCATCCCAGGGACTCACAGCTAGGTAAAATACATCACCTCTTCTCCCTTATATGTTCTGGTTAAACCACTCCCATATGGATTCACAAGCCAAAAAAACTCCATTATTCTAGTACACATCATCTGACATGGGAATTGAGCCCATGTAGTGGACTTGCATATATATTTCAGGTTGTATTGGATAATGACTTTATCTAACTAATAAAGCTTGTATTGATACCAAGCACCATACTAAATTGTATAAAAGATGTTACATATAATTGCAAATGAGCAAAAAGAAAAATCAAACTGGTAAGGACATAAACACAATCATAGATATAGAGATCAGAAACATCATCATCCTTGTCGGTGTTTCCATAGGAAGCAGATTGATTATGGAAAAAAAATAAATTCACCGAAACAATAAGTCTATATATACTAAGGTTAATTTAAGATCAGGGGCATGATTTAAGATCAAAGGTATGATCTAAGATCATAGGAAACATGCACCTTAATTTTAATAGTAAGCTGTTAACATGTAAGCTTCTCACCTTCTCTAATTGAGCCGAGTCTCAATTATTTTTTTGCAGAGCAATCATCAAAATAAAATACAAAGGAATTAACAACTGACTCAAAAAGAAAAATCTACGAAATTTCCCTAGGCCCGAAAAACAAATTTGGCACATCATTATAAATCTGATTGAATGGTCTCTCTTTTTTATTAGACACTATATGCATACATTACCGGAGATTATTTCATCACCAACCTGACGGTTGACATTGTTCAGATTTCTCGCCACATCATTGAAATGCATTGTTGTGTTATCACATGACAAGCTTTTTTTGGATTCAAAAGAATGATTTCTCTTGGACATACGCAAGCCATTGATGGTGCTTTCTGTTTCACACTCCAATGGCACTCTAAATCCTGTCCATTTCATAATATTGTTAGAATCCTTTCTTACAATTATATTAAAAGAATAACATACAAAAAAAAATTTAGACAACAAAAAGGAACTATTATTTGCAACAACACAATAGAAGTTACCCTGACACTATAACAAAATTGTATTTTCTTTACATATATAAAGAGGAAACAATCATAAACGAATATTGATGAGACCGCATTATCTGTATAGCACAAATTCTCTCACGAATCATAACCAAATTAAACTAACCAGGAAGAACCATTTCAAGCCAAGAATGCAAATCATTTAGACAACACCACCAAACAAATCAGATTTCTTTTCTACCACACACCATGCTGACCAACATAACTCATTTCAATTCATAAATTAACACCGACCAAGAAACAAAAAAAAGCTAACATTTGAATTTATCTCAGCGACAAAAAAATTTAAAGTTAGATTGATATATACATTAAGCATAAACTAATAACCTGAGCCATTCTTCTCCATTGATCTGGGATACTTTACAAATAATGAATCTATATCTTCATCAACACACTGAAATATCCTTTTTTGCACCATACCTAATACAGAAATCAAACAACTAATAAAGTCTGGTATAATCAAATGAAAACAATGGCCCAAAATTTTTTGGCTCAAAAACATTTTCATACCATATCACACAAAAAATGCAGAAACTTTCAATACAAACAAATTATTTGGCATAAACCTCAGCCAAATGAACAGAACCAGTAAAATAACGACAAATAAAAACCAAAAACCAGATGAGTATCAAAACCATTCGTTTAGTTTTACATCTCATTTGTATTCATGTTTGTGTGCATCTGTGATGACTTTTTCTCTCACTGAATTCGACAAAGAAAACCTAATGATCAACTGGATATAGACCAACCAGGGCCATATTAGAAACTAGGGTAATGAAACTAGTGTTGGCGTTTCTTAGTATATAAAAGGTTACAAACCATCCTATACAGATTAAGTTATTGTGTAATAGAGTAAGTGATCCACTTTGTATTAATTGGTACTAAAAATATGTATGTGCTACAATTAGTTATGTTTGGTCATATATAGTTAGAACTTAGAACAAACACTGGCAAAATTGAGAGAGATTTATGTCACTGTACTGGGAAAAAAAGGAAGAATCTATGATATGAATCTCTGTGTACTGCTCTTGTCAAAAACATAGTAACTTGTTACTGTTATTTAGAAGAAGAAGAAAAATCTACTCAAGCCCCTTAATTCAGTATTTTATAGTGTTATTTGGATATAGAAAGCTGATTCTAGAGATGATGGTTTTGGCTTTTGACACTTTAGATTCCCTCGGCAAGAAACTTTGCAATTACCAATACCAATCAATAGATCCAAGAATTGAAATAGAGGTGACGCATGAATGAGAAAAGTCAACACATGAAACAAAGAGAGAAAGGATGCAGAAGAAAAACGAATTCGAAATCGAACATAAGTAATCACTTCACTAATCAATCATGGACCAAATTTACAGAAAAAAAGTCAAGCTACTTAACACATTTCTCATAGATAAAACTGAATGACAAAACATGGCTAATCATGAGTACCTTTGTTGGCTATAAGAATCTCAAACCAACGTACGCAACTATGTTCACAACGAAAAAATTCTACACAAAAGATGGAAAAAATATCAAAGGTAAGTAAAATTCAAAGATGGCCTTAACTATATTCAATATACTATAGTCTCTAGGATTCAATGAAACAAAGTGGATTCAGTTAACTATTTCCATCAAAAAATACTTTGCGGAGGAATTAAGAACAATAAAACATTTTACAACAGGATTCTTAGTATTTTGCTATGGCTCTTAGAAGGGAATTAGCAAGAATAAAACATAACTATAATAAACCAAACAACCCAACTGCGCCCCCGAATCCTCTGTCATTCGAATCTGGATCGTCTCTTCCTGTTTCATGGGGTGAAAATATCCTATTTAATTCTTCATACTCTCCCAACCCCAGCAAAGCTATTCTATGACTGAAAAAAAAAAACTAAACACCAACAACCCAACGATACGCCACCAATTCCTCTCTTATTCAATACCGAGATCCCCTTCTCTTCTTCACAACAAAGTTTGAATCTCCATTAGAATCTTCAAGTTTTTAAAAAATGATTCACCTAGGCGGCATCGTTAATTTGATTTTACATTCTTCTAACCTTCTTCCACTAAATTTATACGTAGTACTGAACATAAATATGAAATTCTAGAAACTACACAAAGAACTTCAACTGATCAAAACTACACCAACAAGCAAAAAAAATCTTGAGAATGACTATACAGTACAAATGAAGTTTTAACAAACTATTTCTTTATAGGCCAAACCAAATGTCTTTGTTCTCTCTCTCTCTCTCTCGACATTTTTCTTTATAGATTCGTATAGCAATTCATACCCAATATTTTATCTATTGGGTACTGGTATAAACAGTTTCTTCGTTTCTTTTGAAAGACAAAAGTAATCTTACTTTGATCGGGAGTCTTGGAATTCATAGAGAAAAAGCTACAACTTGTGAGGATCGACTGCGAAGGAGGGCACACCACTGGGTCAACTGATCGAACGTCAGAGACCTGGACCGCGAAGGAGAACAAGAGAATAGATCATCACACAGAGGATCGAAATCGATCCACAGTGAAGGAAAAATAACACTATCAATAACAACAACGAACAAAATAATAGATCGAAGCCGATCCATAATGAACAAAATAAATGGATGACCAAGGAACTCCGATCCGAAAAAAAAATTAATCAAAAGGAGTTTGCCTAAGATGGTTTTGGAGTGCAAGTCATGCGTCGTCGAACAGAAAGCCGACGATTATCAACTTCCGATGATAAACACTGTGGCGTGAGTGATGGATCAGTGTAAGTGAGCGAGTTGTCAATGCGTCCAATCATAGATCTAGCTCTTGGTAGGAGAGAAAGGGAATGAAAGACAATCTGGTAGGAGAGAAAGGATAATGAAAACCAAATGTGAACTCACGCACGCATCACACGAACAAAACGTGAATAAGCTACTCCCGCACGCATGCAACATGAATAGGACTATGAACAGTAAAACTCAGCTTTGTTATATAGGAAACTTTTACTAGTAAAGCAATCACTTGGGAACATTTCTGAAGTACACGATACATACCATACTATGCCAATTTGATATACATTTGAAAGTTTTCATTATAGTACATCTATTTATTCTACTCGAGTGTTCCATATCTACAGTACTACATCTCCGCAGCAAAAGATTTACCGCAACCACATGTTTGTGTGGCATTGGGGTTCTTGAATGAGAAGCCTCCACCAATAAGAGCGTCACTGTAGTCCAATTGCATGCCAAACAAGAAAAGGAGGCTCTTCGGATCACAAACTGCAAAACAAGGGAAAGATGAGTTGTTTAAGTATTTTTTGCAAGCAGAGTATATGAGTTGCTGCGGACATACAATCAAAGCGAGTGATGTATCCTGTTTGTAATCGAGCGTAACCAACTAACCACATTGTGTTGTATTTATGGAATGGTAAGTTGATCTTCACACTAAATTGAAATACATAACAAAATTACAGGATGCTACAGTAGTTACAATACCAGGTACACTGATGATATACATACTTCACAAGTTCACATCTTATGCTGACCAGTTTTCTTCTTATGGTATATAGGACAGGATTTTTTTTTTTTTGGTTCTTAATTTAGGGTAACACGAGCAGCTTTATTGCGTACAGCTTCCGGCCATCAAGGCCTCAAGTTCAAGAGGCACTACACCATTCCAAGAATATAATTACTAATTAACAAAACAAAAAGGATAGAGAAAAAGATTAGAAAAAAATATCTATCACATGCATCAACATTATTTTCAGAGACGAAGTGAGCATAACAAGAGTAGGAACCTGAAGAATTAAGCAAATCCTTGTACCATCCCAGAATCATACCCACTCCATTACCCTCTCCGGCAAGGCCAACCTAAATTAATGAGGAAAAATTCCTCACAAGGATGAAACATCTTCCCAATGTCTCCTCTTAGTCTACTTACTGGTACGTACATATTGATTCTGATATTTTTTACATGTATATTAACATAGTACACATCCAATCAATTTCTTCAGCCAGTATATACTTCTTATAACAGCTAGCTATTTAGCTAGTATGAATAACCATAGCACAGCAGTAAAGGGAGTTAATGAGTTGCATTGGTTGTATGTCATGCACCCCTTCACCACCCTTTTTGCTTATGCTACCAAGTTAACTCATTAGGATTATGTTGGGGTTGAAGTTTTCTAAACCTTGAGAACTACAACATGCTACCTCTCAATGAATTTTAGTTTCTCAAACTCTATGATATGTTCCCCACTTCTCACAGAGTCACAACAGAAAACATTCTGAAACTATCTCAAACATCATTGTTTTTCAGTGCTGAGGAAATAACACGAAAAATTCTATAGCACACCCCCTAATTAGATAATTAACTGTCAATAGAACTTTTAAAAGTTCAAAACTTCTCAACTTACGTTGAATAGTGCAGTCACTACGCTACCTATAACGAATAGCAAATCACTTAGCTGCCACAAACAAACCAATCTCGCATCACTAAGACAAATGAAAACATGAAATGCGTACCTATCTCAAATCTGTTATACTCAATGATGGAATCATCTGGTCTTGCGTTTTCTTTGCTCTCAAACTCCATTGTGTATGACATCCCAGAACACCCTCCCTGCTTAACACCGATCCTCAAACACAAATCCTGATTACGTTCAGCTCTCATCTTGTTGAAATGCTTCAACGCATTCTCCGTAAGTGAAATCGCAGGCGCAACACCGTCCGATTTCGGTGCAGCTGGAAATACAAGAATAGAACCTAATGCTTAATAACTTTGCGGATTCCATCTTATGGTTCGAATTCTTCAAATTAATGGAAATATCACACTCTTTTACTTTCAAGACTTCATAAATTACCTTCATTACTGTTTTTTTATCCCAAATATTTGAATACAAAAAATCACCAAAGCTCTAAAATTCAACCCTAAAGCTGGTTAATACTTAAAACACCATGTGAAATCGAAACCGAATTGCATAAATTAAACATAGTGATATATATATATATATATATAGAGAGAGAGAGAGAGAGAGAGAGATTACAGATTGAGTACCCGAAGTTGAAACTGATCGGATTGAGATGCTTCTTCGACGGCTGAGATTCGTCGTCGATGAAAATCGGAAAGAGATTGAATTCCGAGCCGGAGAAGATGAGGAGAGATTCATCGCCGGTAGACGAAGAAGAGAGGGGTAGTGCGTGGTCATTGTAGAGAACGCCATTTTTGCACGGAAGAAAAGCTTCCTTTTTTTGTTTTTGCTTCCTAAATTGATTTTTCTTTTTCGTATTAAAATGAGTGACTGTGCAGTAATATTTGGATTTAAATCCGGATCCTCTCCTCACGTACTAATTAACCAAACACTTTACGCCCTAATCACAACCCTTAGATTCAATGGACAGACACGATCACCACTTTTTCCGTCTCTTCTCTCTTTCTTTTTCCTGCGACATATTCTCTTCTTAAATTGTACAGCTGATCAAATTGCACAATCATGTGCTAATCTGTTAGCTGAAGGGTTATTTACATGCACATCTTCCAATCCACGTTTTCAACTATATGAAACAAATGATCCGAGTAGAAGTAAGCTCAAAGATTTTTTCAGCCAGAAAAAAACTTTTATATGGAAAAGGAACAGTACTGATCCTCCCTTTTAGTATACATGAATCCTAATTTACAGTTTGAAGGAACTGTGTTTTGGTAACATTTCTGAAAACAAAAAAGAGAACATTGAAATCTATCCAAAAAAAATTAGTTGAGGGGGCCTTCTGGAGGGCACTACACTTCTCAAAGTTTCGGTGCAAAGAACAATTAAATATAACCACTCATTAGGGAGATCGGTATGCTACAGCAACTGACAAACAGCCAACGAAATCATAATGACAAAAAGCCTTAACCACCTGCTTAATTCGTCGTCAGCAGAGAGGATAACTAATCAAGTGCAAGGAGCAAATTGTACAATAGCACATATGACCACACCTAATAAAACAAATGAGTCAACAACTGCTAAGTTTTATAAAGGAATACAGATAGTTATATGAAGTTGAACCTGGGAGAAACAGGTATAAACCTCGTCGAGTAATTCACAACATGTAATCAGATAACGGGGCAGCCAATGATCAACTATTTACCTTCATTATCTTCCCTGGATCTTTTAGCAGCTGCAGCACGAACCCTACAGTGAGAGGAACTGTATTATTGAAGTGGTTGAAAACATCCATCGACGATAACAAACCAAGTCTCTATCCTAATTAAAATTACACATCTATGAAAGGAAGCCTACCGAATTGATTGACAAATACAACGTATGTTATCTTTCAATGGCACTCCAGATAAAATATAAAGCTTGAGGTGAATCTTACCTTCTCTACAATTCCCAAAGGGCACTTTTTTTCCATGTTATAGTTAACAATATGCTTAGCAATCAGATAAACAACAAACAATCATATAAACACCAAACAAGGTTAAACCAAAAATGCATATTTGTAAAACTTGGTGAGTACATCTATACCGAATTAGACCTTAGCAAGAAGCCACATGCGCTAGCCATGTTTTTATCTAATCAAGAGTTGATATAAACAACCTTGCCAATTTTTGGAGGTTTGCAATGAGCTTATTGATGTTTTGTGGGGGAAATGAAAAACTAGAGAATGGATTACTATATACCTCGAAGTAGATTTAGGAGATAATACACTCAAATTAAATTCTTTACATTTATGCAATGCTAATTTACAATCAAGCTAAATAAACAAACAAATTTCGCAAGAATATCAAAGCCCGATTCTTTTGAAAATAGAAGAGCTACGAACCTGAAAACATTGACAATGAAGGCTTGCCACACAACAACGATGGTAACTCGCCAGACGAAGCTGAGAGTAGAGAAATTTCTATGGGAGGCACTATCAGGCGGGCAGAGAAGAGGCATGTAAAGTCAGAGGTTCAAGTCGTACGTGAGAACGGTGAGGGTTCAAAGAGACCTGACTTAAGAAGATAGATGAATATCCCAGAGCAAAACTTCACTGCTGAGGATATTCAAAAAATGTGGTTGGAACTGGAACATCTCAAGGAAAAATAAAAGGAAAGGAGGTAGAGAGGAGCAAAGAATGCCAAGGAGGACGATGAAGCCTCGAATGATAGTTTACTTGATGACGACAACTTATGGGAAGATGATGAATCTTCCGACAAGGATTATGAACCAACGAAGAAACCTCAGAAGGGCGAGACCAGCGCTGAGAAAATTTCGAACAATTCAGCTCCAGCGGGTTGTCGTTTAAAGGAATTTGTTACTGAAGTCATGAATGGTTCCGACTCTTAACATGTATTTTTAAGAGTAAAACTTGAACCCTTAAGGGATAGTTATCTTGTTTACTGTCCTAGTTAGGAAGAAGCCATTAAAGTATGATTATGACTTTGCGAATCATACTTAGGAACTGGTGGATCTTTCGCCTGGTTATGAAACTTTAAGTTTCAAGTAGATTTTCAAGAGGAAAATGAAGGAAGATGTGACGATAGACAAAATATAAGGAAAACCTTGTAATTAAAAGCTATAGACAAAAAGAATGCCTAGATTATTTTGATACTTACTCTCTAGTGACAAAAAATTACTTCTATCAGAATGGTACTTGTTATTCCCACGTTGGCAATTTTGAAGTACATTAAATGGATATGAAAATAGCTTTCCTAGATGGAGATATATAAAAGTAACTCTATAGATAGAAGAACCTGAGGGTTTCTCGGCTTCTGGTCAAATAGGAAAAGTTGTGTAAATTGGTGAAACCATTATACAGGTTAAAACAACCCAATATAGTGACATAGAGTATTTGAAAAATATGATCACTAATGGTTTCAAAACTAATGAAGGTGATAAATTTGTATATGTCAAATACACTAAGAATGGATACTTCCCTGTATGTCTATACATGTTTATCGTTGGAAGAAATGATAAGATGGTAAGATGGTCAAATAAGACAATGTTGTAAAGTACTTCATTTGTAGTGCTTATGACTCTATTCTCTAATAGAGCTCACCTTAGTAGGTCATAATGTCTAGAAAAGGAGATTTTCGATAATAGTGTACTTGAGCGGGCCTCACCCCACCTACATTGATGTCTCCTAGCCTAGTTATAAGTGAAAAGAGTTATCCAAGCGACTATAGAAGTCATAATTGCTATCAAAATCGCTCATGTAATATTTTGGATTGCAAAAGTGTTGTAATCCTTGAAAAATTATCAAGAGTTCAACAAGGGTTGATATTAAATCAGACACATTACGTGAAAAATATCCTTGGGAAATATGACAAAGAAATTTGTGGAGTTGCTAGAACTCCAATTGATATGACTCTTCATCTTTTAAAGAATAAAGTAAAGTGTGTTTCTCAATTAGAATACTCTAGTCATTAGAAGCCTAATGTACTTAACAAGTTGTACACGGTCAGATATAGCTTACGTTGTAAACAAGCTAAATAAGTACACGAGTAATCCTAGAGGAATGCATCGGAAAACAATTGCAAGAGTACTCAAGTACTTAAGGTATACTCGTACCTATGGGATACACTATACGAGATATCCAGCTGTTCTAGAAGGATACAACAATTAAGAAATTACCTATATAAGAGAGAAGTGAGGTCACTTCAAAGGGAATTGTTCAGGACACAATTCCTATTAAGTTCTAACAGAACCATGCGCGTGTCTAGAGACAAAATGGGCACAAAAGCGAGAACTAAAAGTATCAAGAAGATACTTGTGTGAGGTATGCCATCATTTACACAAATGACGAACAGTTCAAAGACATCGCGTTTACTGTTTAGTTAGTAAAGTAAGCATGTTTTCACAAGGGAAGGTTCAAAGGGTTAACCCCTGCCTATCCTATGCAGGTTTTCAACCGCATAATCAATCACAAAGTCTTTCGAGTCTTTGGTTGCCATTGTTCATTCATGTGGGGAATTGTTGAAAAAATGGTGGTTTTCCACCATTTTGGTTGGACAATTTAAACAAAATAATTAAGTGGGATGAACTTAATATTAATGGATGAGAAATATGGGTTTGTGTTCTCCTACAAGAGTACATATGTATTCAGTTGTTTAAATTAGTTAAGAGGTGAATGAGAAATTGTCACTCAAAGTTGGCCACTTGAAACAAAATGAAGGAAGTTTATTCCACATGAGAAAAACTAGGAATGTGGAGGTCTTTAATATGATTCCACTATACTATTATTTGAGTGAGCAAGTAGAAAGGCTCTCTCTTGGTTGAATTGGGCTTGCGATATGGACTTGTGTGCCCTTTGGACCCAAGTCGCACAAGTTTTCTTTTGCACTCATGAAAACTTATGTGAATTTTGGCTTTCCACATTCTTTTTGGTCACAAAACTTTTGGCTTTTCAAATTACTCTGGTTACAAGTTTATTGTCGGAATATATTTTGGCAATAAGTTACCATAATATATTTGGCTAGTTAATTGTTACAAAACCGAAGACCTTTGGAGTGGCCGACATTTATGTTTCTCCTCATTCCTCCATGTATATATAGAGGCTTCCTCCTCCTCATTCTTCATCCCATTAGAAAGCAATCTCCTCTTCTAATCTCTTCTCCCCCTCTCAAACTTTCGAGTTCAATTTCGATGATAGAGTAAGGTACTCTTCAGTTTGACGAGAAGTTCTTGAGCTGCGGTACAAAAACTTTCAAGTTATTTTTTCTCGTGAGAACAATTTTATACAATCCTATGGGCGGCGTGAAAGTTCTTAAGGAGAGTGTGTGATACACGCGACTCAACTTTATTCATCGTTCATCGTTCATCGTTCATCAACATCAACCACTTGGGTAACAACTTCAAAGTTTTCAGATTTTGTTCTTCCCATTTTATTTTATATTTACTAATTATTTAAATTAGTAATTTTAGATTTTATTTAATATCACATTAATTTCCTACATGTAGATGTTATAAAACGTCAGAGGAATTCACTTTTCTATTTCCATGCAAGGGGATTATGTACGCATCAACAAGAGATATAAAACATGGATTGTGATAGAACCATTGTTATAAGATGAAACTTTACTATGATGTATATGATAAATATTGTAGTATGGATGTTTAAGATCATATTATTCTACTGGTGGTCATTTGCACTTGTAATGTGGTGATCCAGATATTGTATGTGATTTGGTATTGGATCTTAGTTACTTAGTCTTCTTCTCCAAACTCAGAAGACGGAAGAATACTAAATACTACTATATGGAGTTTGCAGTAACAAGCATGATACTGCAAGAATCTATCATCTTTGATTTGATTAAGTGCTTTAGTTATAGTCGATCAATGTACTTAAAATTCTATTTTGAAACCCAATTCAATGCGGTGGTTCATAGTTTGTTTGTGGGACTTGTTATATGCAGAGTGTATATCTTCTTGAAAATTTGGTTGATTTTGAATTTACATAAAAGTTATTCTGAATTTTCGGTGAATTTTATGTGTTGAGTTACGTCGTTGTTGATCAGTAAAAAAAATGTGAAAGCACAAAAATAATAATAGGAATGCATTATATGATCATTTCTGTTAACAGTGGACTAATTCATTTAAGCTCATAGGCCAAATCCATTAAATAATGGTGTTTACAAAGTTGCCAAAGAAGATTGAAAACAGTCCAGTCAACTAAATGAACAGAGTCACCAAACGGTAGAAACAATACACAGAGGCTAACCAACAACCCAATCTTCAAAAGAACGGAAAAGTTGAGTGCACATGTGGTTTTGACCAAGTATTCCCAGAATATAGCAACTGACACAGTGAAGTACATCATTTAATCCGATCAGCAAGCAAATGAGTCCAAATATTCATCTCCTTAACGGAAATTTGAATCCAAATATTCATCATTTAATTCAAATTCAGCAACAGTCTCATCTTTGTTCTGCTAATCACGACCTCTATATAAAGAAGGGCTTCAAGACTGAAAAGGGGAAAAGAAAAAAAGAAACAGAAGAGGGAATCAAGGGAGTGACGCAGAAAAAAGTGAAAGGTGAGAATAGGCAGAGAGCTTACGTTAGGAGGAAAAAACAGAAGAGAGGAGTGAGAGGTAGAGAGAGAAGAGAAAACAGGAGAGTATTTTGAGAGAAAAGTTTTGAGTGAGGAAGAGAGCTAGACAATATTACCTTGAGATTTCAAAGAGGACGTCGAACGTCTTCATCAGGATACAATACAAATGGCACCATAGCCTGAAGTCAATCAATCATTCTGATGCACCAGTACAACGGAGAAATAATGAGATGTTGCCTGAAAATCGTTTGTGCCATACACAGAGCTTCTGTTTCAGCAATTAGGCTTGTTTTAAGCAATTAAAGCAAATTAATGTTTCGAGAACATGATAACACTCAATATGTCACTCGAAATGCAAGTACTGATTACATGCAACACGAGGGTGCAATATGGCCATGAAATTGGAAGACTCGGACAGTAATCTTCATTGGTTCAGCATTAGCAATTACCAAAGGTGATTCTCGATTACAGCAGATACAATGCCTTTCATTTTCACATGCATCGTGTAACTGGGATTTAGTCCAAGCTTCAAACAATTCACATACCAATAAGTATCTGAAGTTCACATTTCGTACCGCTGAATGATCTTTGAGACCAAGAGAAAACATCAATGGCCTGGAGCAGCCTGAGTTAGTGCAGAACCAAACACAATAGAATAGAACATTAGAAACTGGCGTAATCTTTCCTAAAGATATATGCTATTAGTTATGACTAGCAAACAATCTAAATGAAGACATGAAAGAAACTGATCCTCTATACATTGTTGGGTAGAAACCCAAGCTAATCTATCAAATTAGAACGTATGAGGAGGAAACAAAAACCAAAAGCACTCGACTATACACAAGCTATACATGTAAATGTCAACCTGATGTGTTCCACAATTTGATGAGCACAGGCCTCTAGCATTGGCTGCAAACACCACAAGTGATAGAGATGAGCTCACACAAGTCAGTCAACAAACTGAGAGGCTATAGCATAAAAAAAATGTAACTCATCTCACTTGCCGAAGATTACAGACACGCTGCAAGTTAGATTGAACGTCGTCCCTTCCTCCTTACTGATGAACTAAACATATACACCACCATAAGTTCCTCAACAAAACAATCAGATTCTTCCACATATAAACTATCTATTATACATAATAAAAACCAATGCCTGATCATAACCAAGACGTAGCAGTAAAGTAATGCATGAAGTAATGAGCTAAAAAAAACATAAGACATTGGCTTTGGACTGTAAACATAGAAACAAAGAAAACTTGTAACAACTCTAGATCAGAGACTTGTAATGCCGACCTGGCTTGAAGTATAGTCCCTATTGTTCCTATTTGAGTTGCAATAACATGATTCCACAATATTAAAACTACAATGAGTCCAATTCGAAGCAAATTAACAAAGAAGCCGAGAAGCCGAAAATAAACTCACAAGAATATCAAGTAACACATTACGCTTATCAAGTAAATAGAGAGTTGAAACATATCTTTACTAGATCATAACATAAGAAAAAATAACTTTACCTCCCATATTTCATTATCAGTATGCTGCGATAAAGGGTCGAGGTTGAACCTCACAGAGCCACCGAATAGGGTTGGCTCTTGAGGAATGATCCCCAAACGTGATCTTATATCATGAAGACCAATGGAAGAAATGTCATAGCCGTCTATTATAACTTTTCCCTCATAGCCGTATATTGTTCTACACTTTCAACAGAAACAATCGAGTTTTCTATCATGCACTGAAGTTGGATAGAAGACACTAGGAACACATTTAACGAGAGACCATATGATAGTGTCATTCCAATAAATCCTGTCAAAATATTAAGCACAATGTTACACAATGTGTTTCTACCGGATTACGCGGGACGCAATCAAGCAGAAGCAAGTACGGGTAGTCTCTCTTCTTCTTGTTCGTCCGAACGTTCGGGCTGTTCGGATGGTCGGGCTCTTCTTCTCTCTTCGGGTGTGCGGGTACGCGTGTTCGGGTATGGCTGTTAGAAGAATACAATGACAAACAGATAGTCAGGGGTCGAGACAGGGGTGGTCTGCCTTCAACGCTCTGATGCCTAAGTTAGAAGATGTATTGGATATAACAGTCAAGCGAACGTGCGTAGAAGTAGGTTGGAGTGTTTAGTGTTTTGATTCAGAGATGTTGGGATGAATTGAGAATGTCGTTACCTGTAATAAATACCTTACATATATAGGTGGTTGAGTCTGGTGCTTACTTGTGCTCCTCGATGTGGGACTGGTTTGCATTTGCTGTCATGTGATCCGCACATTCGGATGTGCGTCCCATGGGCGGGTGCGCGCTCGGATGGGGTCGGTCTTGTGAGTAAAGTTGTAGCCTTCCTGGTGGTCTTTCGGGTGGTCGGGTAGGTGTTGATTACCTGCTTAAGTGGATAAGTATATTTAATCGGACAACTAATGATGCTATACTAACAAGTCCCCCAAGTCCCCAAGTCAAAGAGACCTTTCTTGACTGGGGAGTTGAAAAAGGGTTCGTGAAATTAACAAGAATACTTATCCGATTGAGCAGTGATGTGTGATCCTGTAACCCCCAAGTCCTCCAACTCTCCGATCAAGGAAGGGCTCGCATGACGGAGTGGGTACCTATGCGTCCGATCGTGTACCTGTGGGTCCGGCCTCCAAACGAGTCTTGCTATTTGGAGCCGCGCGCCCGTAGAGTGTGCCTGGTCAACATAAAAATGGGTGTAGTATAGATATATAAGTATGCAAATGCGTGAATGTATGGTATGATGTGTGAATGTATGCGAATGTATGCCGTAACGCCAACGTTGGGATGCCGTTGCGTACGTCGTAACGTCAACGGGGATGCCGTTGCGTACGCTGTAGCATCAACGGTGGGATCAGGACCGTTACGTACATGTAGCGCGCACGGAGGGACGGATGCGTACCCGTGCCGCTCATCGGTCTTAGCCCGTGCAAAGAGGAGTCGGCCCCATGTCTCTGCTGCCTAATCTGGCTTGCTTTTCGCGCACGGAGAGGACGGACCCCCTACCCGGAACGCTCATCGGTCTTAGTGCGCCCAAGGAGGGGACAAACCCCAAGCCCTTACCGCCTAAGTCGGCGAGTCGATCGTTATGTTGCGCGCACGGAGGGGAAGAACCCCACGCCCGTGCCGCCCATCGGTTTAGCGCGCGCAAAGAGGAGTCGGCCCCATGCCTTTGCCGCCTAATCTGGCTTGCTTTCATGCACGGAGAGGACGGACCCCCTACCCGGAATGCTCATCGGTCTTAGTGCGTCCAAGGAGGGGATGGACCCCGAGCCCTTGCCGCCTAAGTCGGCGAGTCAATCGTTAACGTTGCGCGCAAGGAGAGGACGGACCCCACACCCATACCGCCCATCAGTCTTAGCGCGCGCAAGGAGGGGACGGACCCCATGCCCATGCCGCCTAATCCGATTTGCTGATCGTTTACCGTTACGCACACGGAGGGGAGGAGCCCCACGCCCGTGGCGGTGAGTTCCTCACTTGCCTGCGATGTTTCTTGGGCGCTTTGTCATGCGTGTTGTGCGTACGTCAGTCCCAGAGGCGCCAGTCCGAATGGCGGGAACCGTGGCGTGTGTCGTGTTGCCTTGGGTGTGGTGATGCTCTGTTTGGTGAGGTGGCTGAGGTGACATTCCTTTTGGCTTCTCATTGGGAACCGTTGTGTAATAAATGCTAGCCGTCGTAATTAATGCAGGCGTGCCCTGGGCATTAAATGCTGATGACGTAATAACTGCTCAGAGGTCATGCGTCAGGCGCGTGGGCGCGTGGGGTGTTGCATGGATGACACGTGTCGAGTCGTGGGAGACCGTGCTAGGGTTTGAAACCGAGACGGGAAGCCGAAAGGGAGCGCGGTTACTTAGGCGGGCAGGTGAACCGCCTCAGGGCCACGTGTCGTGATCTGATGGTGGACACGCGAAAATGGACGGTTGGCGTTCATTTGCGTGCGCCGTGCGATTAGTATAAATAGGGGCTCTGGTGTCGTCTTCCTCACTACCCTTACATTTTACCGAAACGCTGCAAAAATTACTCTGCACACTGTTCTTCTCTGATCCCTGTGTTCTTTGCTTCTTGCCGGAATCCTTCGTTGACGTTCATCCTTCAACCTACAATCTCGATTTGGTGAGGCTCTTTGACTTGTTTTTCTGTTTTTCGTTTTGCTTTTTCCCTGTTTTTGGTTTTTCTGGTTTCTGTGCTTTTTTTTTCTCCACGGCTTCTGGGTTTTTTTGGCCTTTTCTGGGTTTGCATCTCAAGAACAAGGCGTGTTCTTGAGGTGTGCCAGGTTTGATCTTGTTTGGGATAGGATTTTTGGGTTTTTGGTGTTTCTGGTAGTTTGCTTTTTTTTTGCTAAGTGTGGGTTTCGCGTGCGTGCGTCTAGGAGATGGAGCCAATAGAGATATCGAGCGGACAATCGCGTGAGTGGGTATACATACCGGGGGTGGGGTGGGTTAGTTGTGGTTCTGACACGAGCGGGTCGAGTACATCGTCGTACGAGTCCGTGATGAGTGTCACGCCTCTGCGGTTCATCCCTAACGCTTCTCCTGTGGTGCAGCCAATGGACCCCAAGCAAGCGCTCGCATACGCAGGGTTAGGGGAATCGTCGGGGTCGTCGGGCGGGTCCTCATAGTCCGGGCCATGGGGTGACGAGCCCGTTCGATCCAATCAGCCCGTGACTCAATTTCCAGAGGGTGGGCGTGTTCATTGGGTGCTCCCCGACGGAGTGCCAGTGCAAGATCCCGAGCGGGCGACAAGGAGATGGCGCGGTGGGCGAGGGATTACCATATTCCTTCGTCCGTCAAGCTGAAGATACCGGGGAGGGGAGAGACGTTCACCCGACCGCCCGCTGGCCACGTGTGCGTCAACGAATTCCATCTGAAGGCGGGGATAAATCTGCCTCTTCACCCGTTCTTCCAGTACATCCTGGCGCTCCTCAGGATCTCCCTTGGTCAGTGTGGGCCTACACTAACCCGAACGTTGGTGGCGTTCTTCAACATCTTCCGTTCGAGCGGGTTGGACCATCCCACACGTGCGGAATTCCTCCACTTCTTCCGTCTGAAGTACTCCTCCCGCCGGCGGGACTCGGGCACCTTCACCGTGGAACCATGCGTGAAGTGGTGGCTCATCGATCCTCCCAGTTCCTCCACCAGCTGGCGCACGATCAACTGCCTGGTCAGAGGTGACTGGGAGTTTGGGGCTCACGCCCCCGAGATCGCAGCCAACGCCCATCGTGTCCACCGAGTCCCCCAGCGCTTCCATTGGTTGGACACGCACGAGTATCCCCTGACGCCCGAGGAGGAAAACAGGATTGCCCGTTTAAATTTTGTCTTCGACCCAAGGCCCGAGGCGAGGCACTTCTGGATGGCGTGTCATTGAGACCTGATCGAGAAGAATCGCCTGGCTCGTACACCTGGTCTGTCGGGTAGTGCTATCTGTAATGTGCGTGTAGTGTAGTTTGATTGACTATTACTGACCCGTGCGTTCTTTCTGTTTTGCAGTGAAAATGTCTAAGTCCAAGGCGAGCGATCGGGATTCAAAGCATGTGCGCCGGCTGAACATGCTGCTGGAGGGAGCAGATACCATACGCCGTGTCGTGGTGGACGGCTCGGGCAAGATGCGTGTTGGTGAGGAAGTTCAGCCCACCATGCGTGCGCCGGCTGTCAATGCGCACGCCTCCCCCATTCGCCAGTGGTCGTCGGGCGCTGGTCCATCTGTTTCCGTTGCTGCTAACGTCGAGCAGGGAGCATCTATCCCCCCCTCCTCCTCCTCCACCAGCCAATCGGGGCTCGAATCGGGCTGAGCGGGACCTCCTCCACCGCGAAAAGGAACAGAGGCAGGTGGAGCGCGACCAGCGGCGGGTCGAGTAGCAGAACCGTCGCGAGGCCTCCCAAGGCTCGGGGTCGCGCCGGTCCTCTCATAGTGGTGCAGATCTCTCTCCCAGTGCCCCGGCCGGTGAAGATGAGCGTGCGCAGAAGCGCCCTCGGACTGAAGACTCCTCTCCCCCGGAAGCTGAGTCGTCGGGCGGTGTTGTTGATGCCCTTCGTCGTGCGCTTGTGGATGGCGCCGCCTCGCTGGGGCCCCTGCTCCAGCCGTTGGATAATGCCGCCCCCGACGGGCTGGACGAGGCGTTCATTGCATGCGCCCGGCTGCAGCACCAACTCTTCCGTGTACGCTCGCGGGAGAACATGGAACTTGCACGCCTCAGGACCGAAGCGCTGAAGCACTGGAAGGTGACAGAGAGGCTCGTGGCCAACCTGGACAAGGACAACGACCTGGCCCAGCGGTACACCGCCCGTGCGGAGGAGGCAATTGCTCGGTCCGTTGAAGCTGCCGCTCGCGAGGCTTTGGCGAGGACTGAGCGTGACAAGGCGGTGGCCGAGGTGGAGCAGATACGTTCCGAGCTGGAGCGCGTTCGTGCTGAAGCAGCCGCCCGGGAGGCACTGTCGGAGTCCCGGATGAAGGAGGTGGATCGCGTTGCTCGCATGGATGCCGTAGTGATGTTCAAGGAGTCTGACGAGCTCTGCGAACTAGTGAAGGCTGAGGTGGAGGAGCAGGTGACCGCCTTCCGTGAAGCGATGACTCCCTTCATCAGGCTGGAGGAGTATCGGGCGTTCGTGCGGTCTGAAACTGAGAGGCTAACGGGTGCTCGGGCTTCGGCTACTGATGGAGAGGTGGGTCCTTCCGGGGAGGCTGGTGAGGCGGGGTCGGAGCCGGTGCTGGTGCAGTTGGACCCGTCGGAGCAGGTGGAGCAGGTAGAGCTGGGGTCATCGGAGGAGGTGGAGGAGGTGGAGGTTAACACGGGGGCGTAGTTGTAGGATTTGCTTTTTTTTTTTTTTTTGTAATATAGTAGGATTTTGTAATCGGGCCTTTGTGCACTTTAGTAATGAAGTCTTTTTTCTTTCCGTGCGTGTGCCTTTTTGCTTCTGCTTGTTTTTTTTTGGCATCTTTTGAATGACTTGCGCGTACATGCGCTTTCCCTTTTTCTTTCAAATGGTATCAAGTGTTACATCCATGCGAACAGCCTATCCCCAGTCCCCCGAGTATCGGGCGGGCGGGGTAAGGACAAACGAACGCAACAATAAAATGAACTTAAAAAACGGATTAAGTACAACACAACAAAATTTAATGAAAGTACTTCCTCAAGTGTTGGATGTTCCACAGGTGTCGTAGTCGTTGACCCTGCATGTCTCTAAGGTAGAAGGTGCTGGCGCTTATCACTTCATCAATGACGTACGGGCCTTCCCATAACGGGCGGAGTGCCTTGACCTTTTGCTGGATTGCCTTCATCACCCAGTCCCCCAGTTGGATTGGTCGAGCCCGAATACGTTGGTTGTACAACCGGGCGATCCTCTGCTTGTTCGCGGCGTTGTGGAGATGCGCTGTGTCCCTCCGTTCTTCCAGCAAGTCGTTGTTGAGTCGTAGCCCCTCGTCGTTCGTGTGTGGATCGTACCCCTCGATCCGTGGGCTCTGATGGGTAATTTCTAAAGGTAGCACAACTTCCGTTTCGAACGTCAGGCTGAACGGGGTTTCGCCTGTGGCTGCGTTGGCGGTCGTTCGGATAGACCATAGGATCTCCGGGATGACCTCGGGCCAGCGCCCGTATCCCGCATCCCCGGGTTCGATATCTTCAATTTTCTTCTTGATGCCCGCTTTGATGATCTTATTTGCTGCCTCTACCTGCCCGTTCGTCTGAGGGTGTGCTGGTGATGCGAAGATGAGGTCTGTTCCTTGCCGCTTGCAGAAGGCTATGAGTCGAGGGTTGTTGAACTGTGGTCCATTGTCCGTGATGATGCTGATTGGTGTCCCATAGCGAGAGAAGAGGAAACGTCAGAGGAAGCGCTCCACCTTCTCCGTCGTGATCTTCACCATTGGTTGGGCCACGATGAACTTGGTATGGTAGTCAATGACGACAATCAGATACCTGTACTGCCCCTTCGATTTTGGGAGCTCTCCGATCAGGTCCAGTCCCCACTGTGCGAACGGTACGGGCGACAGGAGGATGGACAGTGGGACGGCGGGCGTGTGGTGGTGGTGCGCGTGCAGCTGGCACTGGTGGCACTTGCTTGTTAGCGCCGTAGCGTCCGCGTGGATGGTGGGCCACCAGAATCCACACCGAAGGGCTTTGTGTGCGATCGATCTGGCGCCCGCATGGTGGCTGCACGTGCTCGAATGGATTTCCTTGAGGATCGAGTTGCCCTTTGTTGGAGTGACGCACTTGAGGCTTGCCCAGGTCCTCCCTTGTCGATACAGCACTCCGTCCCGCATGCTGAAATTGGCCGCCCGTGCGACAATGGTTCTGGCCTCTCGTTTGTCTTCTGGTAGCTCTCCCATTTCCTTGTAAGCAATGAGCACGTCCATGTAGCTGTGCTCATACGGTTCGATTGCCAGGACCCGCTCTGCTCCCGAGATGCTCGGCCGTCGCAACACTTCGACGATTCGTTGCCTGGTCCCGTGTGCACGGGGGCCGTGGCCAATCGGGCGAGCCTATCCGCCTTCGCGTTGAACCCTCGGTGTATGTGGTTGATATTGACGTATTTGAACCCACCGATCAGCGCCTTCACGTACCTCAGATAGGCGATCATGGACTCCCCCTTCGCTTGGAATTCTCCTCCGACCTGGCTCACCACCAACTGTGAGTCACTGAATACGTTGAGGTCGGGCGCCTCCGAGTTCTTGGCCAGCTTTAGGCCTGCAATGAGTGCCTCGTACTCGGCCTCATTGTTGGTTATCTTGAATTCGAACTTGAGGGCGTACTCCGCGTTTACCCCTCCCAGCCCGGTCAGGTTGATCCCAGCGCCACTTACTTTCTTCGTGCATGAACCGTCGACGTAGAGGTTGCACTCCGACAGTGGTCCTTCCTTGACCTCCGGTTTGTCGGATGCCTCTACCGTCGGGCCGTCGGACGCGTCGACAGACGCCACTTCTGCTTCCGTGTACTCGGCGAAGAAGTCTGCCACTGCCTGTCCCTTGATTGTCGTTCGGGGCATGTACTGAAGGTCGAATTCACTGAGCTCGACTGCCCACTTCGCCAGGCGGCCACTGTGATCGGGCGATTGCAGGATCTGTCGTAGGGGTACGTTTGTAAGGATGTGGATGCTGTGTGCTTGGAAGTATGGCCTCAACTGTCGGGCAGCGGTGATGAGCGCGAGCGCCATCTTCTCGATCGTCGGATATCGGGTCTCGGCGCCCGTCATGCCCTTTCCTGAGAAGAAAACGGGCAACTCCGTGCAGTCCTCCCTGCGGACGAGGGCAGAACTGACGGCTGTGAGCGAGGCAGCCATGTAGATGTAAAGTATTTCCCCTCGGACGGGTCTGGAGAGGAGCGGGATGGACGCCAAGTACTCCTTGATCTGAAGGAAGGATGCCTCGCACTCGGGCGTCCATGCAACCCCACGCTTGTTCGTCGTTCGAAGGGCCTTGAAGAATGGGGCGCACCTATCCGAGTAGCGAGATATGAACCTGTTTAGTGATGCGAGCTTACCCGTGAGGCTCTGCAGATCCGCCTTCTTGACTGGTGGCTTCATGTCGATGATTGCTTTTACCTTGGCGGGCGCGGCTTCAATTCCCCGCTGGCTGACGATATACCCAAGGAATTTACTGTTGGTGACTCCGAACGTGCATTTGGCCGGGTTTAGCCTCATGCCGTTCCTGATGAGGACGTCGAGCACAGTCCCCAAGTTCCGGACGTGGTCGACCGCCTGAACGCTCTTCACCAAGATGTCATCCACGTACATGTCCACAATGTTGCCAATCAGGCCATGGAACATCGCGTTCATGAGCCTCTGGTACGTGGAGCCAGCGTTCTTCAACCTGAATGGCATAACGACGTAGCAATACAGGCCTTTGTCTGTGACAAACGTCGTCGCCTCCTGGTCTTCGGGGTCCATGAAGATCTGGTTGTAGCCCGAATATGCGTCTATCATGGACAGGAGCTCGTGCCCAGCTGTCGCGTCCACTAGCTGGTCGATCCTCGGTAGAGGGAAGCTGTCCTTGGGGCACGCCTTGTTGAGATTGCTGTAATCGATGCACATCCTCCATTTCTTGTTGCTTTTCAGCACCATTACAACATTGGAGATCCACTTTGGATAGTCCACCTTGCGAATGAACCCGATGCCCAGCAGTCGGTCCACCTCCTCGTGCATCGCCGCATAGTATTCCGCTTTGTACGCTCGCCTCTTCTGCTTTACCGCCCGGGCGCCGGCACCGATGCTCAGCTTGTGGGATATGATACTTGTGTCGATCTCGGGCATGTCCTTATACGACCATGCGAACTCCTCCTGCTTCTCCTTCAGCAGTGCGATCAGTCGCTCGGCTATCTCGGGAGCCAGTGATGCTCCGATTTGGACCACCCTCTCTGGGCTTTCGGAGGATAGCTGAATCGTCCTCAGCTCTTCGCGCTCGGGAACGGGCGATACCGCCATCAGCCCATCACGCGGATCGTCTGGTACATCCGTTCCTGGTGCAGGTTCCAAGGCGAGGACCTCCTGCCTATTCCGGGGCTTCGCGGCTTCCTCGTAGTTGTATCCCCGAACGTATCCGACCCCGTGCTCGGTTGGGAATCGTCCCAAGAGCAAGTGCCCCGCAATGATCAGCTTCAACTTATTGATCCCCGGCCTCCCGAGAATGGCGTTGTATGGGGAGGGGGTGTCCATGACGATGAAGTCCGTCCGGACCTCGCTGTGCGGGGATTCGGCTGCGCCGATCTCGACTCGGATACTGTCACTCCCAATTGGGTACGACGTTTCACCCGTGAAGCTGGCGACGCACTCGTGATCTTGCGTCATCTTGTGCGCGGGCCTGCCGAGCGCCGCGTACGCATCCAAATAGATCACATTCACGGACGCCCCGTTGTCCACCAGCACCCTCTTTACGAGGAATCGGTCGATGATCGCGTCGATCACGAACGATAGGGTGCTGTCATTCGGGCTTCCTTTCTCGTCCTCCGCCGTGAAGCTAATGGCGGGCGCCTCCCTCTTTCCTGTCTTGGGCGCTCTCCCTGCCCCGATCGTCAGCACTTCCCTGCTCGAGCGATCGGGTGACAAGGTCCCCTCCTTCCGTTTTCCCCCGGATATCGTGCTGATAGTCCCTCGGGTTTCAATATTTTCTTCGTGCTGTCTCTCGCCCGCCCTAGGAGGGGTGGCCCGTTCGTCCTTCTGCATATCCGTGAGGACCTTTGTCAGCATGATGCAGTCGTTGGTGTGGTGGGTAGCAGTGTTGTGGTACTTGCACCAGATGTCCGGGATTCGGCCGACCGGGGCCCTCGCCTTCGACATGTTGTTTGGCGGTGGAATCTTGTGTCGGTATTGGCGGAGCAGATGTGTGTTTGACTGCCAGTTGATCGTGTATACCTCCTGACCCGCCGGTCGATACCGTGGCACCGCTGGTAGATGGGCTTCCTATGGCGCTGGTCCCCTCGCCTGGTTGTAACGGTTGTTGTGATAGTTGCGGGAGGATGGCCTCTGGTGATTCTGTCCTTGCGCGTCCCGACTCCTCTTGTAGCCCCCGGTTGGCTCTTATTCGTCCGCTAATTGTCGTGGTTGTGCGCTTGCCTTCTCCGGTCTGTTGGTGCTAGACTCGGAGGTGGACCCGTACACTCGCATTTCTACCAACGCCTTCTGTACAATCAGGTCCATAATCTCGTCGTAGTCGAGATGTTATTTTCGCACCAGCTTCTCTACGAATGGTGTGGCGAGCATGTTATCCATCAGGGCCACCTTGGCCACTCGCTTGTCAAGGTCCCTGTAAGTGCTTGCAAGCGTCCTCCACCGATTTATGTAGCTGGACAGGCTTTGTCCCTCCCCTGGCGGACCTTGAGGAGGATGCACGTAGTGTTGTACTTCCCTTGGAGCCTGTACCGCTTCTGGAAGCTCTCCGCCAGCTCGAGAAACGAGTGGATGGAGCCTGGCGGGATCTCGTAGAACCAACTCCTGGCCTCCTCGGTCAGCGTTTCCTGGAACAGGAAACACAGGGTCGGGTCCGAATATCTAGTCCCGTCCGTGGTGGATCGAAACTCGTCGATGTGAGTGCGGGGGTCCCCACTCCCGTCGAACCGGGTGATCTTCGCCGTCTTCGCGTGGAGGTCTCTTCCCCTCTCCAATATGTGCGCTGAGAACGGGCTGACCCGGGGGGCGAATGTCCCGCCTTGCCCGGCAAGCTTGTCTTTCCGTAGGCGCGACACTTATTCCGCCAATTCTTCCATCCTCTAGGGTGTTATCCGTCGGGGGTGGCGATTCCCCTGCGGGTGTGGGCGCGCGGACTGTCCGGGCGCCGACCCCGCCAAACGGATGTTGCTCTTCGTCGATGGTTTCTTGGTCTCGTTCCCGTCGTCCCTGCTGTTGGCTGCCGAACGCGTCCAGCCGTTCCTCTAGTCTCAGTCGAATTTGGCGTTCCTGCTCCCTCTCGAACGCTGCCTCTCGCAGCTCCTGGAGCAGGCCGCTGACGCGCTCCTCACTGCTAGCTCTATTACCTGCCGCTCCTGCGCGCCTGGGGGTGTTTCCCCGATAGGTGTGCTGCTGACGTTAGTCTCCTGGGTAGGCATGTGGGCTTCTGGTTGGTGGTGTTTATACGAGGTTTGCAATTTGTAAGCTTCCTACAGATGGCGCCAACTGTTTCTACCGGATTACGCGGGACGCAATCAAGCAGAAGCAAGTACGGGTAGTCTCTCTTCTTCTTGTTCGTCCGAACATTCGGGCTGTTCGGATGGTCGGGCTCTTCTTCTCTCTTCGGGTGTGCGGGTACGCGTGTTCGGGTATGGCTGTTAGAAGAATACAACGACAAACAGACAGTCAGGGGTCGAGACAGGGGTGGCCTGCCTTCAACGCTCCGATGCCTAAGTTAGAAGATGTATTGGATATAACAGTCAAGCGAACGTGCGTAGAAGTAAGTTGGAGTGTTTAGTGTTTTGATTCAGAGATGTTGGGATGAATTGAGAATGTCGTTACCTGTAATAAATACCTTACATATATAGGTGGTTGAGTCTGGTGCTTACTTGTGCTCCTCGATGTGGGACTGGTTTGCATTTGCTGTCATGTGATCCGCACATTCGGATGTGCGCCCCACGGGCGGGTGCGCGCTCGGATGGAGTCGGTCTTGTGAGTAAAGTTGTAGCCTTCCTGGTGGTCTTTCGGGTGGTCGGGTAGGTGTTGATTACCTGCTTAAGTGGATAAGTATATTTAATCGGACAACTAATGATGCTATACTAACACAATGTATTAATAGATTTTTATATGAATGCATGTGCCTGCTTCAAAACTGCAAAGAAACTGGATGGTGGAAGTCCACGTTTACTAACCGGAGGAAGAAGAATTAATCCAAGTAATGACAATTGCTGTGGCTGAAAGAACAATAGCACATAGGAATTCCAGACTTTCAGTTAACCTGGTATGACTGATCCAAACAATCCATCACGCAAAGGTACCACAATAATCTGTTCAAGTTTGCAAAGTTTATAAATGTAATAGCACTATCACAGAAGTCGAGTGGCTAAACAATTTGAGCTTATTGCTTAGTGTGAAATCCATGTAATACTTGCAATTTGATACAAGCCACAATTCACTTAAAATTAAACGTTAATCATCAGATATATATATTGATACATATATATATATATATTTTGGTCTGGATATACATATATATATATATATACACACGACCCTAAAGGCTAGAATTCAATACTTAGTTTAACTTATTTTGATCATTTTACAATATTGACGTGTTTACAGAGACACGCCCATTTGTACTATTCGAGGATAAACCATCAGTCACATTCTAATGAACATGAAGTAAACTACATGTTGACAGTATTATATGATTCTGCATACCTCAGAGTGGCTGAAGAGTGCACAAGCTTGATTGGTAATATTCAACAAGCCTCCTGTCAAATTGAACAGTCAAATGATGACCAAAATTTTAAATTAGAAGAATAATGCACAAATCCAATAAAGCTAGACATAAACCTGAAGCAGGACACGAAGTCCAAATCACTCAATAAAGTTAGAGTCACAAAGATGAATATGACGAGCACTTCCAATTCTAAGTGAATATCTGAAAGTTTCAAAAGGAAACATGTACCTCAAATATGTAAACTAAGATTTTCACCGCACAAAGTCTAAACCCAAATTTTTAAAGAACTACAATGGTTTGATCCCTTCAAAGGGTATGTAGGCAATCCAGTATAAAATCTGGATGCAACCACAAAATATATATGAATCCTTGATTATCCTGAAACAAAATTCACTCCACTACTATTGAGAACTACGATGATTTTATCCCTCTCAAAATGGTACGTAGGCAATCTAGCGACCTATTAGATGCAACCGCAATTTCAAACAAAATCCATGATTTCACCACTCAAATTCGACCAGCCTAAAAAGTGAATCTCTAACCATACAGTTACAGCACCACAAAAAGTCAAGCCGACCCAAAATTCCAAAATGTTTGAACTACGAGTGACTTGATCCCTTTTGGGGTATGTAGGCAGCCTGTCAAACCCATCAGGTGCAGTTACAAAAATACCAAAATCCCACATGTTTCAAATTCATTTACTTCATGTACGGAATCAAAGGGTTTTCTCTTAAAATTAAGAGTCGTAATTTTTCCTTTTTATCTTGAATGGGTCGAACTCAAATAATAAAACTCTATTTCCTTCAATGAAATAGAGTGAGGTTATGTCGAGTAAATATTTTCTACATTTTTTACCCAACAGTCGTTAGGGTCTAATCTCAGTTTAACATTTAAATCAGGGATGGATCCCCTTTCAGTTGGTATCAGCCGTTTAAAATATCGAGCAATAACAAGGAACATATATAAGATGACTTTTATTTTACAATTTTTTATTATTATTATTATAGGCAATATTCAACCAAAATAAAATAAAATAAATATATTTGTGAATTTTCCCTTTAAATTTATCAAATACCTCTACTTTCAAAAATTCTATAGAAAAAAATATTTGGCAAACACCTCCCTTATTTTCTATTTATGAGATTATTTGAATGGAAAAAAAATAACTTTTTTTTAAGAAAAGCATTGTGAACATAGCCAAATATGATGGCCACATATTAATCATCAAGTCACGTGCAACACACATGACTGGGCAGTACTGAGCGTTTCAAAATTGGAAATTCGTTTTGCTTCACTTTCTCTGGTTAAGGTTAGGGTTTCACTCTTTCCGATCTGAAAACCACACATCCATGGCTGCAGTCGCCGCTCCTTATCGGCCATCCAAGACCGAATCCTACGTGGACAACAAGCGCAAGGAGGACGTCCGCCAGGCCAACATCCTCGCCGCCCGCACCATCGCAGACGCCGTCCGCACCTCCCTCGGCCCCAAAGGTATGGACAAGATGATCTCCACCGCCAGCGGTGACGTCATCATCACCAACGACGGCGCGACGATCCTGAACAAGATGGAGGTCCTGCAGCCGGCGGCGAAGATGCTCGTCGAGCTCTCGAAGTCGCAGGACGCCGCCGCCGGGGACGGGACCACCACCGTGGTCGTCATCGCCGGAGCTCTGTTGAAACAGTGTCTTGTGCTGCTGTCGCATGGGATCCATCCGACGGTGATCTCCGATTCGCTTCATAAAGTTTCGATCAAGGCCGTCGATGTGTTGACCGCCATGGCTAGGCCGGTGGAGCTCACCGACCGTGAGTCGCTGGTGAAGTCAGCGAGCACATCTCTGAACAGTAAGGTCGTCAGCCAGTACTCCACTCTGCTCGCGCCGCTCGCGGTGGACGCCGTGCTGTCAGTAATCCACCCCGAGAAGCCCGAAATCGTCGACCTGAGGGACATCAGGATCGTGAAGAAGCTCGGCGGCACCGTCGACGATACCGAGACGGTGAAGGGGCTGGTGTTTGATAAGAAGACCAGCCACGCCGCCGGTGGCCCCACGAGGATGGAGAAGGCAAAAATCGCGGTGATTCAGTTCCAGATTTCGCCTCCGAAGACCGACATTGAGCAGAGCATTGTGGTCTCTGACTACACTCAGATGGATAGGATTTTGAAGGAGGAGAGGAACTACATTCTGAGCATGATTAAGAAGATTAAGGCCACTGGATGCAATGTGCTGCTGATCCAGAAGAGTATCTTGAGAGATGCAGTCACCGATTTGTCGCTGCATTATTTGGCGAAAGCGAAGATTCTGGTGATTAAGGATGTGGAGAGGGATGAGATTGAGTTCATCACCAAGACTCTGAATTGCTTGCCCATTGCAAACATTGAGCATTTCCGGGCCGAGAAGTTGGGGTATGCTGATCTCGTGGAGGAGTCTTCGCTGGGGGATGGGAAGATTGTGAAGATTACAGGGATTCAGAACATGGGGAGGACCACATCTGTGCTGGTTCGTGGGTCGAATGCATTGGTGCTTGATGAGGCGGAACGCAGCTTGCACGATGCTTTGTGTGTGGTTAGGTGTCTTGTGAGCAAGAGGTTTTTGATTGCTGGTGGTGGTGCCCCGGAGATTGAGCTGTCGAGGCAGTTGGGTGCTTGGGCTAAGGTGTTGCAGGGGATGGAGAGTCATTGTGTCAAGTACTTTGCACAGGCACTCGAGGTCATTCCTTACACGCTGGCTGAGAATGCCGGGTTGAACCCAATGACTATTGTCACTGAGCTGAGGAACCGGCACAACGAGGGAGAGATCAACACTGGGATTAATGTGAGGAAGGGGCAGATTACCAACATATGGGATGAGAATGTGGTGCAGCCGCTGCTTGTGAGCACGAGTGCCATCACGCTGGCCACCGAGTGTGTGAGGATGATCTTGAAGATTGATGACATTGTTACAGTAAGATAGTTTGGTGTGTTTTGCTATTTGGTAATAGTTTTTTTTTGCTATTTGAAGTGGGCTTCGGTCATGAGTTTTGGTTCTGGATGATTGATGATTACTTTGGATTTATTTCTTGGAGATGTTATGGAACCTTTTTATCAATTTATATGCATCTTTTGTAGTCAGTTTGTATTTCTTTTATGTTGGTTGCGTCAAGTAGCGTGCTATAAGACTTGGTGATTTTGTGCTTCTTCCTTTGACCGAAGTTTGTTTCATCCTAGTTTACTTTGCTACATAGAAGTGAAAGTCTTGACTATGTGGATGAATTTGGAAACTGATATCCCAATCTCATTTTAAAGTGCTCGTCTTGTTTTAAAGGAAGGTTATGTGTTTAGATGTCAAGTTTTGCTACTACTGAGGTATGTCCTCTTCTCATTATGTTGTTGCATGAAGCCAGGGAGGTGAATATGAGCCATTTTTGTTGAAAGCTTCAAACTTTTGAAGCCCCTATTTTAAAGCTTCAAACTTTTGAAAGCCCTTTTTTTAAAGCTTCACACTTTTGAATGCCCCCTGTAATAGGTAGTGTAAGAAGGTATTCCCAGTACTCTATTAAGCAGCAGACGTGCTTGTGAGTTTTCACATACATTTTCCTCAGTCATTTAAGTATGAACGACATCATGCTTGTAGCTCGTGCTCAGTTCCCAATTGTCACTATCATCTCTTGGTACATGGTTGCTATTGAGGCATTGATGTTTTGTATCCACATTGCTCTTAGGTTTGTCACCATAGTTGTTTCATCCGAATGTAAACAATGAACCAAAATGGTAATCTTGAGACTTTGTAGCCAATCTTGTAGCTCTAGTCATGCTGCTTGTACTCCTTGTAGTAGTTAAAGTGCCAATTTATATACAGCAATACATAGCTAACTCAATCACATTCAGAACTTGGAATCAAGTACACTGAAATTCTGACGCTACTTTAAGAGCTTCAACATCCAGGATCAAACATTAGCCAATTTGTCCAGCAAAAAAAAAAAACATTAGCCAATTTGACAACTGATAAGTAGCGCTAGTGCATCAATCTTACAACTGAATAAAGTTAGAGGCAAGTTATGTTCCATATTTAGAAACAGCATCAACTAAAGAAAAGCTGGAAACCGGCTGCAACTTGGTCACAGAATTTGGGAATGACATCAAACTCAGAAGCTAGCTAGCTACCATAACTTCATGTCTCGAGTTTGACACCACTCTGTCTGGCTTTGTTCCGGTGTATGTGGACTTTGAACTTGAGTTCCCTGATCAACTCGAACACGATATGAGGGGCACGCATTCATATCGCCTACTTTCAAATGATTGTCTTGTGCAAATACTATCCAAGTAGCCCAAGTGATATTAGTATGGTGAAGCCGGACCTTACACTGAACACTCACAAGTTTTCCCCGACGAGGTTTGCAATGTCGGACAAGAAGTCTCTGCTGTAGAGATGTACTGATAGGCGAAGGGTGTAGGTATGTGCTGCAAACATGAGTACAGATTAGTTAAGCACATAAGAAAAAACGAAATGGGAGTTAGAACTTGCTTCTTCAGATACATTATAGTGTGTTCAACTCGTTGGTTTCCTTCATCAATAAATCTTGGAGATGTTAAAAACCTTACCAATGATGATTTGAAGTGCGATGCTCTCATTGTGACCTCAAATTGTGACTTGTTGGGTATGGTACTCTTAGCTTCAGGAACATAGTCTTCATCAGAAGACTACGACGATGAAGATAATGAGACACTCTTTGCATTAGGGGTAGACATGCCTCCATTGTTTCCTGTTTGATTCCAAATGCTAACATTTTGTACTTCAAATGCTCAACACCAACATAACCGAATCACAAACCTTCTCCACAAATAGGGTAGTCTATTTCCAAACTGTTGCACTGATAAATGGACACTTTGAAATGAGAATGCTGGCCTTCGTAGCTGAACACTAGGAAGAAATCCTCGTCTACGTTGTAGAAGTTTACAAATTCTTCCCATCCCTTCTGTTACCACATTCGGACATAATGAAGAGTCTTTTTCAGGTCTACTTCCCATGATGTTCTGCAATTATGAACCTTGAGGAATATGGAATCTCCCATGAAATCCTTAATGCTCCTCACAACTTCCTCGGTAAGTTCCTGAAAAATCACTAGCTTCCTAAATTGAGATGTTGATGTAATAATAATGTAGCATTTAATCAACTTAAAATATCATTATGAGCATCAATCGAAATGAGATTTAAATTTAGAGATTAAGTCATCAACATATATGCTTAATCAGCTTCAAACTCACAAAAAGCTACTACCAAGAGATTCATCAAAGAATTATAAACAACAAAATATTTTAACTTTCAGAGAGAAATGCATGTAAAGGTCTCGTCGTTTCTCTGGTTTACCAATTCTATCATCAAGCTTTCTTACCTGAAGATCGACTTACCAGCCAGCATGAGGTTCGTGAAACCAGCAAGTCTTATCAGCAAGTTCGGCAAAGGCAAGTCTATGAAGATGTACGAGCGGATGGTGCATGAGACTGCTCCAAGAAGAAGAAGAAGCAAGGATCGCGCAAGAGTTTATATAGATTTGATTATGGGGAAAGAGGAGAAGAAATACCAAGTTCCTGTCAAGTACATTTTGCACCCAAAGCTCCAACAACTCCTCAAGGAGTACCAAGAAGCAGTCTTCGATCCAAGATTTGGTCAGCCGATTTTTCTAGATTGTTCGACAGAGACCTTCCAGAAGTTGCTCCATTATATCGCCAAAGATTGATGAGGAGTACGTGAAATACATGCTGCTCGCCAAAGAAAACGGGTCGTTTTCTGCACTATATATGATCGATCGTTGCTGTTTGGCCTTCAAATAACAAGAATGGTTCAAATACACAGTACGTACGTGCATGATTGAGTGAGATCCAAGGCCATTGTATAGATAGCTTAGCTGATTAGCGGTGCGTGTATATGTATATGTAATTAAGCTATATATGTATATGGGTGTGTGCATGGTACTCTTCTCCTACCTAGGGTTTGCCCAAGTGGTTTACTTAGGAAAGGTTTAAGGAGGCCACGTTTAGACCCCTTCATCATTTGGAATCAATCGAACCGATAGCCTCCTTTGCAATAAATTGATTCCCATTCAAATAACAAATCTGTATTTGTTGGTGTAGTTTATTTATTTATTATTTGTTATTGCAGGACATTTCGATTCATGTCAAAACGAATCAAGGCCATTCTTAATATAATGTAGGTTCTTGATTACAACGTTGATAGATCATTACAATTTTGTAAGTCATTGATGTCATTATTAATAGAGCTCTTGAGTTGTCAGTTATGCATACAATGGAGTTATGGATCTGGAGTTGTCAATGGAATGGAGCAACTCGATCTATAACATTCACTAATTTACCACGGAAAAGAGGTTAAAAAAGGTTACCAAGACAATGTAGCATGAGTGTAGTTCTGGATGTCAACGTCATAACTCAATTACCAGTTGTTGTTGACTTGTTTCTCCCTGATGGAAGGAACAGCTACTCCTAATATGATAGCTTTGCTTTGACTAGAGCTTTCCCCAAATATCCGGTCAATGAACTTAGAAGCTTAGGTCTAAAGGAATAAGGGGTGCATTGCATGGAAATACGATACTCGATAATCCGAGCTCTTCAGATTTACATCTTGAAAAGCCTTCTTGTCAACGCTGTAGATCACAAAAGTGTTATGAGGAGAACCAAAATAACACTCTTATCTGCAGTCCATTTTTATTACATGGTGTGATTGATTCGTATTATACATCAAAGGCAATGGTGCTTGATGGAACTACAAAAATCTGGGTGGCTTGCAGTTGCGTTTGCAGTCCACACCCTCTTTCTATAGTAACCGGCAATTGTTGAAGTTGACACCCAGATGCACACAGCCTAAACAATAACAGTCCGTATGTACTAAAATCTATCATGTTGTTCTCCTTTAAACTTGTGGGTGGTAAATCTAGATTCAAATGAATTGCAGTTCTGCAAAGGTAAGGCTTGGATCTTAAAACTGCCGAGTATCTAGAACTAGCCAAATGTGCTTCTTGCCAAACGCTTCACCACAAAGCGAACTCGAACTTGAAATTTCCTTGCATAAGTTTACCACATGTCAAGTTAACGTAGCTAATAAAGTAGCCTGTATTGCATATTTAAATCAGGAATCGCCACAATATACTGATAAATAATCTCCCAGCTTGATAAACAAACTCAAGTAAAAATGACCAACACAAACACAAAAACATGCAGCTTTGGGATGTAAGTTGGTATATGAACTCAGACCGAAGCAAAACTTGGTATGAAAAGAAATCACAACACAACTTCTTCCTCTTAGGAGAATATAAGTTTAAGCCCATGAAAAGGGAATTCTACAGTCCAGAACTAAGATACATTCAACTTGACTGTCTTAATGTCAGACATACACCTAATGCACATAACAATAATCGTTAACCAAATGGGTCATCTCAAAAACAATTAAGAAGTTAAGTCCATGGAAATTCCATGGTTTTTCAAGTGTTCTGCCTATATACCCCATGTATAGATTTTGCCGAAAAGCACATCTGCACATTTAATGCCATACTGTGCTATTTAGTAACAAGCATTTAGAAGTAAACATGCCCTATATGTGTGCGTTTATATATATAACATCATGCCATACATTTGAGTGTAAGAAATTGGACCTCGCAAAACCACCAGAGGTGTAAAATTTGACAATTAGATCGTGTATACTACTATACTCATCAATAATTTAGAGTGATTGATTGGCTTAAGAATCTAATGAATGAACTTACTAAAGCTTTCATGATTCATCTTGCTCATCTGTCTTCTCAAGAATAACATATTTTGTAGCATTATTCATCGCAACTGATTCTTCTGTGTCATCTTCACTTGTCTCACCCTTCTTAAATTTTTCGTACCTATAATAATAACTGATTAACAAAGAGATACTTGGGAATATATGTATAATAGAGAATCATGAGTACATTGCTACCTTTCATTACATGAACTTCTGTGTTTTACACTTCCTAATTCCCCCGTTTTACTATCTATACAAATGAAATGAACTAAAGCTACTTCATTGTAATTCCTTCCTCACAGCCTCATTTCTCACTCACTTGTTTTCTTATAAACAAAGAACATTAATGAATGGGAACAATCATCAAAGCAAGGTTTCACGGTTAAAGTATGCTAAAGCATTAACAATGAGCAAAAAATGATTCACCATTAATTAGGTGGATGGACAAACAAGGTCTTACTCTCTCATATTCAACTAAAACAAAGTGAATTAGAGATAACAACTCTGCGACAGAGATATAAAAACTAGTGAATAACAGCACATTGCAACTTACTTGTACCAATTGAATAAACTGACACCAAGAATGATTGTGAAGAGTCCAACTCCTTTTAACATCGTAAATTCATCATGAAAGTAAATGACTGCAACCTAAGACAAAATAGTAGCATTGGAATCAACACATAAGTTTGGCAGTGGCTGAAAGCCTAAAAAAATATTTTGACCAGTACATAAAACTTAACAGAATTCCTCTGACATATTCTGCAAGGGCGCAGAGAAATGGGAAATACCGACCATATTCACATAACAAAATGCACAACAATAAAGCCACTACACAAATTCCTGCAAGGATCCACAGTATGTCACCTACTACAGGAAAAGGGTTAGACAATAAACTGTACGTTGACCTTACATAAAACTAATCCAGAATTTCCACTAAAGCCAGGATATATATATATCTCGTAATTAATTAAATCCTAGATTAAATATGTAGCCAAAGTATGTAACCATATCTCCACTATGCCCATAAATAAAGTTTAGGTATAATGTTTTACAAGATACTTTTTATCAGCAGGAAGGCAGATCCATAGTTGCAGAAAGCGGATACCTATTGTTGTTCTTCTTATCTGTCTTGCTTGACTATGATAAATATATGCCAACAAAAATGATAGCACAAGTATATTGTAACAAGCACAGTAGATCCTACTTCAAGATCAATTTTCACTCTTATAAATAGTCATTTTGGCATTCACAGGTGAATCAATAGATAAAAGTTATGCTCAGTGAGCTTATACTAAAAAATACATAAAGAAAATACTGATGATCAAGATCATAACAGTACAGAAGTAATTGTTAAAGAAACAATAAATCATTAGCAATGAGATTGCACATCAGGGAACAAGATCAAGAAACCAGCACCATAAAACATATTTCTTTTATCAACTGCTGATCCTAAAACAAACAGAACGTACCAATATAGTGAGAGCCTCCTTGACAACACCTGCTATTGTTACTGTGACAGCACTGGTTACCGAGACAAGAATGAATTCTGTTAATACCTGTAGCAAACGGAGCTAGATCAGTAACCTCACAAAGATGGAGACAAATAGAAGTAGAAAAAGAGCCCTGAAAGGTTATATTTTTACATATATGGATAAGCCATGAACATTGTTCTTTCTTTCCTAATTTACAGTCCAAGGAGCAGCAGTTATAGGTATAATAAATTAAAGAATCACAAATTTCAAACTGCAAATAAGACATGTTAAGAGTGACCTATGTATTCCTACCATGAAAAATGCAAGGGTTCCACCGAACAGCATCAGCAAGCAACTTCGACTGATATGCTCTGGATTATTGAAGTAATTGTTTCTTCTGAGTTCATCCCATGGATCAAAAACAAGGGAGAGAAGAAGAGTCACCACTGCCATAACCGGAGTCACATAGCTCATCAAAGTAAGTGGATTTTTCAAACCTATAACAATTGAGTGAAAACTGTTGTCAAGAGAGTAGGATATCAGGTTAAAAGACAAGAGTGACATGTAAGTCCCCCCTTGACATCCCAAAGGCATATCATGCTTATAGTCGATCTATAAAAACTTTTTGAAAACCCCATAGTTGTTATATGTTGTCAAGATATTAACCTTGTTAAAATAGCACAATTTCATCAATGACACGTTTCAGATAAAACCTCAGGTGAAGGAATATAAGTGGATACTAGGCAAACAAAGCAATTAACACAGCTTTCAACTTGCTGCTCTCATGTCAGTAAATTCATAAGTTCAATTTCAGATTTTACAGCACGTATGCATCCTTATATTGCTAGCTACAGATCATCAGATGATTCAATTCTACAAACCAGGCTTCACATGTTTCCAGGAAATCGCATTTATACACACATAATATATGCAGGCTGTAATGAACAACAAATAATGTATGACGGCCGTTATGAATCACAATATTGCAAAAGGTGCGAGATGAAACCATTTTTCTATGATCAAATCCAAAAGTTGTTTTAATTTCATTAAATAAAACTATAGACACCGATAATTAGTAAGCTTATGTATATCTATATGTATATACTTATACGGTGCAAAAATTCTACAGAAGACAAATAAGTGACTTTAATGAGTTTAATCACTGAAACTCTGCAAAACTGAGATTGCAATAACAGTGTCAACACTTACCATATGATTCTTTCTTTATTTCGCATTTGGAATCAGCGTGGATGAGCAGAAGGCATAACAAAGTAACCATGAAATATGTAAGCAGATTTAGTTGTTTGGACATTCAAAAATAAGAAACATATGTACGGTGAAAGCCAGAAGCAGAAGAAATGAAAACCTGCAGAAGAATTTGAGTCATGCACCAACGGAAGCCAGACATAACAGCAGCAAGCATGACAAAAATGAAACCCCAGAAGTTAAATTCCGTCTCCTTCGCGACTGCACATGATTCAAAGGAAGATAATAGAAAAAACATATCACTAAGCACGACTACCTCACAAAATTTTCTTTAACGATGCATTTGGATAGAGGAATAATGAGGGAATCTAAACAAATTCCAGTAATTAACAATTCTATCTCTTAAAGTCCTCTGTTTGGATAAGCTTATTGAGAAATTTGCAATTTGTATTTTTTAAAATTCGGGGGAATTGGAGATCCAAATTACCTTGTTCAATTCCTTCAAAATGAGGTGTCATTCTATAATTCCCTCGAAATAGTTAAAAAATGTTTCAATTCCTTGTCATTTTAAATTTCATTATGAATGAATCCAAAGGCTTGAATTCGTAAATGATGACATTTAATATTATGGAATTATAATTTCCATCATTTGTGAATATCGATGAAAATAAAAAATATTTCATCCAAACACATCGTAAAGAAATCAACAAAAGCCAGGACTAGTTACTGCACTGGCCTGGAAACACAACACTAGCATTGAAATAATTAGTGAGAACGAATGAAATGGAGAAAAACTTAGAAGCAGAAGTTTATAAGAAAAGAGAAGGATAAGAATGAAAATATTTTTATATTTTGAAATGTATAATGGAAAAATTAAAGAACGAAAGGCTAAGTACCTGTCAATAGTATTCCAATAGAGATAACTGATATGATTCCTGAAAGTTTGAAGCTTGGAGACTCCAACCTTTCAATCAAATAAGTTGCAGCCCAGAAAAATGAAAATGACATTAATCAAACTGCATCTGCTTACATCTCCTAGTCTAAAACGTAATATATGCAAACAAATACATAACACTTCAATTGCACTCTCTAACTGTGACTCAGAATACATTGTAGCACTATAAGGGCATAGAAGAGAATTACTACAGTAGTAGACTGAAGATAAAAGTTTGATGCATCCATGCACATAGTTAGGGAAGTGGTAAGAGAAATCAAGGCAAGAAATTCACCTGAAAACGAAAGCAAATAGAAGGAGAAATATAGGAGCTGCGGATTTACACTGCAATTAAAGAGAGGAAGTCAATACTTGATTGATAAAGATTGAAAATAGTTATAATGTAAACAATGCAAAGAAAGGAAACCAACCATTGTAGCAAATGTGACAGATATAAAAACAAGGGATGCATTGCTTAGGTTAACATCCATTGCTGTTCCTAAAGCCGTTGGTACAACTGTGAAAGCAAAGTCCCTCTGTAGCATTAGTTGATAGAAAAGTTAAATCAACAAGAAGTACGCAACAAGCACTTAGTAAAAGTGGAAGCTTGCATTTTAGGGTATTATTATCAGAGTATGAGAGAGGTTTTACAATCAACTAATGAAACCCAATGAATACTCATCTAGATGTAATATTTAGAAAGCTATCTTCTTTTTACACTTTCATTTTTTTATAATATTCTACTAGCTGAAAATTGATATCAAATTCTTACTCCTACAGAGAAAATATAGTAAACAATGCAACCTCTGTTCCATATGATCGTAACTTTTCCAAGTATTAAAGATTAAAGTGGCTTCAAACTATAAACAAAGCAAGGAAAGCAGATCCAGGTCCACTTAATTCCGGAAATATTTTTATAATTAAGAGATTCAACACTTAGAGTTCCCACTTTTCTGCTCACTTAATCTAGTAACATGACAGCCCGTCCATATCAACCACTTATGTTTAACCATTTATATATATAAAGCATGAACACCACTACCAAGATCTTTATATGAGCAACAAATTATACTACATGCTTTGGTACGCCACAAGTTTGTGGAGTCTCCACATAGGCACAGCCCAAGTACACAACAAAGGAACCTCAAGAAGAAGTTAAAAATTACAAAAGACTACCACACTGTTTTATAAACACAACATCAATGGAAGGTAATGGTTTGTGTCATCCTTTGCTGAAACGAATGCTTGATAGGTCAGCACAAATATATTATCATTGGAGCTATTAAGTCTTGGCTATCATTTGGATCATATGGATAGGTCAGCAAAAATATTTTATCAATACTACAGTTTATCAGAGGAGGAGAAACCATGGGATAGGCCAATTTTGGGTCCTGTTTCTGGCATCTGTTTCATTTTGATTTGGGAGTAGAAGTCTTTCATCCATTTTGTTGAATTAGAAGGCATCTGTTAGTTAGGAGTCTATAACAACAACTTGGTTCTTGTATCGTTTGATGTGGTTTGCCAACTGCTTGTAATATTTGGTGGAGTAATATTAAGCATACATTCATATCTGAACGAAGATAATATACTACTCATGCTACCACCAAAGAGAAAATAACTAATTGTTTGCTTATTGCTTATAATTAAGTTTCTTTTGTTTCTGGCTACTTGTATTAACGGTCCTATAGTTTACTCTTTTTCAAGATAACGTCATAATGTGTTCTATTCAGGTCGATGGTTCACAGGTATTTAAAAAAAAAAAGTATTTTGTGCATGCTCCATAACGTAATTTGACCAAGAGGACCCCCAACAATGATCATACAACAACTTTGCTTGATAGTTAAGGGTCCACGTCATTATCTTTAAATTAAACTGTTACCAGCTCTCTTATTACTCATCATGTTCACAATATTGGATGACTCAATCAGTAAAATAAATGTATATAGTAATTTACCTTAAACAGATCACTTTAGCCTATTCAAAAACACAGGCACAAACTCCAACATCCTAATATTTTCTCATATAGCAATCAGATCAGTTATTTTTTTATACATTTATACAACTTGATACTAGGAAAAGAACATGGCACACTATTTGTTTGCTCTTTCAGGAGATTAGAAATTCTCTACCCTACCAAACAAAATATAAATTGAGATTTCAAACCAACCTGAAGTTAAACCAGATGATGCAATCATTAGCTTGATTGGAACAATGTTTAAGGAACTCCATACATTTCAGACACAAATTGACATAAAATGAAAAAGATAATTTATTCAGAGTTTACCTTTACCAAAGTAATCTCTCCACGACATAGTAACAGGAGGTTGGAACCTATGAGGCCAGTACCATGTGATTGCCTTTGATAAAACCGCTTGCATTGTAAAATGAACAGTATTCATCAATAAGGGAGCAGGGAACTTTCCCAAATTATCTCCCAACAGACTTTTGTTATACCTAAACAAACCAAAATGAAATGACAAAAATGGTAAATTACTTTCCATCAATGGTAATGTTCCGAAACAAGATAAATTATCCAACCAAAGTAGAAATGAAACTTACAGGGTCAAAAATAGGCTGCAAATGTACCATACAAGTACAAAGAACAATGTTTTCAATACATTGGCAACAGAAATGGGGTTCTTTGAATCACATGATAATTCCTTGTGGTAATGCAGAGATGTAGGGATAGTTTTGTCGTGAACCTCCCTTACAGACCCATTCTCAATGTCAAAAGGCAAAAACTTTTCATGTTCGTCTCCATCTACCTGAACAGATGCATTACCAAATGTATCGTTACTGTGCAAGCGCTTATTTCCTCTCGGGGATATAGTACTACGTTCTCTGTCCATATCTAAAACCTTGTTTTCAAGCTCTCCCTGTTGACGCAGAGGCAATTCAAAGTCAGAGTCTTCTTCTAGTTTCGCATCGGTATCGGTATTTCCTAATTGACCATCAGCATGCACTCTCCTATCTTCATCAAACCAGAGGGAGAATGAGGGATCCCTGTGTAGACCTGACCCTCGGGTTCCACTCTCAACGAGTTTGGCTCCTGAATTCTCAACCTTTTCTTCTCCCAACCCACTCTCTACCATCTCCTATCCAAATTTAGACTAGAGCCATCGATAACCTCCAGCACAATCCATTGCACCCAACAGCCTGGTTTCCGCAAATTCAGACCGAAGCATCATTTAACACACGTGCACTACAAATTCTAGCACTCGGACAACCTTCCAAACATGGGTTTCTAGAACAGACAAATACGCTTCTCAAGAGTCTTCAGAAGTCCCTCTAGAATCTCAAAACACTTAAACACTCCACAACCCTTGGATCAATCGAAAGACTCCAGCAGTTCCTATATACATTCAAAACAATCCATCGAATAAAAGCTCTAACTTTTTCAATATCAGCTGAGCTAAATTACTTAGCTCAGCTCTCCAAATATACAGCTAACATTGTCAATGTTTTGTCTGACATATTCAGATCAAATGAAAACCAATAAGTGATGAACATAACATAAATAGATACAACAACAGCCCTGATGATACACAAACAGAGAGCTTTCACATAAAATGTGAGAGTTATAAATTGGATTGGAGAGAAAGAGAGCAATGAACTGACCTCAGATTGTTGTGTGTTGTAAAAAAGGAGATGGGCTTTCCTTTCAGAGAGAGACAGAGACAGAAACAGAGAATGAGATCTAGAAAGAGATCCAATCTGGGAAGGGAGTTGTTGTGTTGTGTTGTGTTGTGTTGGGTGATTTATATGCATATGATTATCGTAGGTGCAAAGTCAGAGAGCCCCAGAAGGGAGGTAGAGGGGGCTTTTGCTTATACCGTAATGTTTTGGTCTTTTGCCTTTTTCGGTTTGGGCGTTATAAATAGCACCACACCAACTTGAGAAAGTTTTCATCGATGCTTTCTAGTTAGCCTTGTTCAATTTAATTTTAAGGATTGAGTAGTTATTTTTTTAAATTTCAAGTTTAATGATTATGTCAAAATAAAAAGACACAAATGTCAAAATGAATAAATCAATTGTCAAAGAAAAAGAGATAAAAAAAGAGTTTGACATATTAATTTTTTATGTCAAATTTGACATTTTTAGTTAGATATGTTATCCACGTGAATTTGACATATCAGTTAAAGAAGCTAAAATGTCAATTTTTTTTGTCAAAAGACCAGTATCTTGCCATAGTGGATTTTGGCATAACCATTAGACTTACTCTTTCTTATATTATCAACCAAATTGGATATGTGGCTTTTGAAATTGTTAATATTAATGACATGTTTACTCACTTGGAATAGAAAAAGTCATGAATTGGAATGAGTTAGAATCAGAAATGTCATGAACTGGAGACAACTAGATTTGGAGAAGTCATGAACCATTAAACCAGAGACAACTGGATTCAGCGCAATCATGAATAAGAGAAAAGTGAAATCAGATAAGTCAAGAATCGGACACAACTTGAATGAGAGAGAATGAGATTGACTCATAAACCTATTTACCCCCTTCGAAATACAACTCCGAGTTATTCAGAAAATCACTGCTTGATAATATGGTGGGACCTACACTCACTCTGATTCTTAAAGTGTTGGTCAACACATAAATAGTTTTATCTAGAATCATTCCATTTCATTTAGATATGTGTCAATAAACACAAGAATGCTCTCATCCCGTAATTAAGGATTCTCTCACTCTTCTCATTCTCATTATTCCAAGTAAGTAAATAAGTCATTAAGGAACAGTCTCGGCCTGCTCTGTTGCGAGACTTATTCTACGATATAGAATGAGATGAAAGGACGCCAGTCATTCGTTCTATTCATCAATCAATAGTTGGCTATGATTTGAATCCATTTTTTGTTCCTTCAAGCCGATCTCTACTTCGAGTATTAGTTTGGCATTGCTTCTTCTAAGGAAGAGTAACCCGCACTGAGGTCGACGACATTGGAACTCGAGGAAACTCACAAGAAATCTAAGAGCATGCAACATGAGTTAAGATTGTCGGCACAGCGTGTGGTATGCTAGACGGATGGAACACGACGATGCAGGGCTGAGGGCGACGAATGACGTCGATGCTAAAGAATAGTATGCTTTTGTGAATAAGATTAACTCTTTGTAAATGTGATAGACTGATAAGATTCTATAGATATCTTTTCTTTTTAGGATACCACATTACAGATATCTAATGTAGAAGCACGTGCCGCACCCCCCATCCACAATCATTAACACTACCACAACACTATTCAAGATCATTCGGCACTTCTTACGGGTGAGCTCTTGAATCCAATTATTCCACTTGAGCTCCTCTTATGAAGATAAGTATTGGAGGACGTAATAAACTCAAACTTATTACTGAGTTGTTGAACCTGAAGTTTCTTCAGCGGAGTATTGCGCGTTGGCCACTAACAATGAAAAATAGAAGTGTTAGCTCATTGACAACTTGTCTCCGACGTTGAGGAATATGTATCTCAAACTTCCAACTGCAAAATTTATCTGGAATGCACTTATACAAGACTTACTATGATGAATTGGATGAAACCCAAATTTTTGAACTTCATCGCCTGTGGTTTTGGGCAAAACAAAATGGAAGCCCTCTTTTTGCCTACTACAATGAACTTGTAGAATGGTTGGAAGAGATGAATCAACGCCTGGCATATCATTCTACTACTCTTGACACTACCAAAAAATCTCACTTAGGCGACAAAAATTTCGTCATTTAAGTGTACCTAGACAAAGAATTATAAAGCATCATCTAATAGAGAGCAAATTCGTTGTCTAAGTGTTACTTAGACAACGAAAAAAAACGTCGTCTAAGAGAAAAAAATCCGTCGTCTAAGAAACACTTAGACGACGAAATCCATGATTCGTCGTGTAAGTGAAACTTAAAACGACGAAAAATTCTATCGCCGTAGAAATCGTATTTACACAATAAAATGGTTACTAATTCGTCATCTAAATCTATACCCTAAACACTTAGATGAAGAAATGAGTAACATTCGTCGTCTAAGTGGTACTTAGACGAGGAGTGTTACCCATTTCATCGTCTAAGATGAATTGCATTGCCTCCGATCAAAGAGCACGACTATGTATACCATCTAAAAATGCATATGTTACGTCGAGGGCATAGAGTAAACAATTCTTGGACTGTGAGTGTCGACGGTTTAAAAATCGGAGTTACGAAGATTCGTATATCAACGTTTCTGTTTCGTTGAAATTTCGGTTTTATGTTTGACTATGCCGATCAAACCCTTAACGAACTTCGTATTTACTAAAAATTAGTCAAGTTACATATTATGTTATGATGAATATATCCAACGGTTGTTTTGTCCAAATTCAATTTCATTAATATTGATATGGAGTGAATATATACATACGAACACTTAAGTTATACAACATTAGTAGACATATAACAAGTTTTTAGTCTTAAATCAATTTTTTATGTCAAATTTCAATTAATTTCTATTTCCTTGATAAATTAAGTTTTTACAACAAGACAAACACCCGTAACTTCGAAAACGGATTTACAATTTATTTTTTACGATAATTTTCATCTTTTAACTATTTTTTGATAATCACTAAATTCATTCGATCGAATCTTAAACTAATCCGAATTAGGTTGAATTTTTTTTCTACAATATTGTATAAATGTAATAGTTACATCTGACGGTTGATTTTTGATGATTATTAAGAAACTACCTAAAATTAATTTTCATATATTTAAAAAAAAATTCACTTAGGCGACGAAACTATATATTTTCGTCGCCTAAGTGAATTTTTTTTTAAATATCTAAAAAATTCACTTAGGCGATGAAACTATAGTTTCGTCGCCTAAGTGAAATATATTTTATTTTATTTTTATTTTCATATATTAAAAAAAATCACTTAGATGACGAAACTAATAGGTTTTGTCATCTACGTGCCAATTTATTGGAGGTTTTTTTCTGCCAAATTTTTTAACCAAAAATTCAAAATCACTTAGGCGACGAAACTTGTTGGTTTTGTCGCCTAATTTCAAAATTTTGGCGGTTTTGTTTCTGGCAAATTTTTTTACCAAAAATTCATATCACTTAGGCGATGAAACATGTTGGTTTCGTCGCCTAAGTGGTCGCCTATAAAACATATTTCATCCACTAATTTTCACAATCTCTCTCTCTCTCTCTTTCTCTCTCTCTCAAACCTAACACACCACCACCACCACGGCACCACCACCACGGCACCACCACCTACCACACACCACCACCACGATAACACCACCACCTCAGCACCACCACGATAACACCACCACCTCAGCACCACCATTACCATCACCACCACCTCCACACAAACACCGCCTCCGCCACTACCACCACCATCATCATCATTAAATTATTTATTAATTACAAAATTTTGTATTAATTAATAATTAATTTTTTATATTTTTTTTAAAAAATATTTAGCCGACGAAACTAGACATTTCGTCATCTAAGTTGTTATTTTTTTTTATTAAAATCAACCATTTAGACGACGAAAAATATTCATCGTCTAAGTGGATTATTTATTTATTTTAAAAAAATTGATACTTAAACGACGAATAACCTAAAATTTCGTTGTCTATGTGGTTTAACTTATGCGACGAATTGTTGGTTTCGTCGTCTAAGTTTTCACTAAACGACGAAAATTTTCTTCATTTTTTTTCAATAATTGTTCGTCTTCTAAAAGTTTAAACAACAAAATCTATTTCGTCACCTAAGTTGTTACTTAGACGACGTAACAAAAAAGTTTCGTCGCCTAAGTACTTAGACTACGACATGTAGACGACAAACCTTAGGCGACGAAAAAGGTCACTTAGGTGATGAAACTGCTTCGTCCCCTAAGTGTGTTTTTCTGGTAGTGTGATGACATTGTTTATAAAGCTTCATATATGATCTATTTGAGGGTTCACATGGTTTTTGAGTGGAATTGATTTTGAATATACTCAAGTTTGTGAAGAACTTCTGAGAAATGATCCGAAATTGGATTTGGAGCAAACTTATACACATATCAGAAGGGTCCACAACAACCAAATGGTGCATTCTGTAGCACTACTAAAGGCCTCGGTCATGGCTACTTCAACCCCACTCCTATCGTCATCGTCTTCCTCTACTATTGTCGGTGCCACTGACTCCCAGCGTCGCCAGAGTTCCCCTCATGACTTCTCTGGTCCTCCTTGATTTGGTTCTTATACCTCTAAATCTAGTCGGAAACCCCATGTTAAATTCCTTAATCTTAACCATAGTAATTGCAAGGAGATTGGCCATACAAAGGAGCGATGCTTTGAGATTCTTGAATTCCCTGAATGGTGGGATTTCTCTAAAAACTCACGCAAGAACACCACCAAAGCAATTGTAGCCACCGTAAAATCGTTTGAGCAGTCATTTGCGCTTGTAGCTGAATCAAGTATAGTGTAAGGCCCCTTATCTCTCTACATTATCTATCAATAGTTCTTGAATAATTGATATTGATGCATATGATCATATAAAAAATAATCTTAGCCTTGTAGACACCATTAAAACTCTCATCAACATGTTGTGTCTATTGCTGATGATTCTCCTTCTCTTGTTATTGGTGAACGATCTTTGAAAATCTCTAATAGATTGACCATTAATTTCATACTTGTTATTCCCTCTTTGGCATATAATCTCTTATTGATATGTGAGTCAACTTAATGTGGCACTCTCATGCACTATAACCTTTTATCCTGATTTTTGTATTTTTCAAGACATTCTAACAAGACGAATTCTTGGTTATGGTGTTTGAAGGAGAAAATTCATTGGTTGGATTTCTTGTTTGGGCTCATCATGTGTTTGAATAATGCCAAGGAGGTGGTGTGGTTATGACATCGTCGCTTAAGTCATTTGTCTTTTGGATATCTTAGAAAATTATAGCCTTAGTTGTTTTCAGTTGTTGACGAGTCGAATTTCAAGTGTGATATTTGTGAACTGACCAAGACCCATCGTATTACTTATTCTCAAAGTTTGAATAAATGTTCAATTTCTTTCATGAAAATTCATTCTGATGTTTGGGGCACTGCAAGAATCTATTATTGTTCTGGTTTTCACTATTTTATGACTTTTATTGATGAATGCACCAGAATAACTTGGGTATCTTTGATCAAGTGTAAAAGTGAAATGGTTTTTAGATTTTTTTGAATTTCACAAGATGGTTGCAATTGTATCAACAACAAATCTGGGTACTTCAATCTAACAATGGTGAATAATATGTTAATGGTGAGATGTCTATATTCTTAGGTACTCATAGGATTCGACGTCAAACTTCAATTGCTTATACTCCTAAAAAAATGGATAGGCTGAAGGAAAAAACAAACAGTTATTGGAAGTTGTATGTACCTCATTGTTTGGTATGAATATGCCTTGCTATTAATGGGGTGAAGATATGTGTTCGACTACATATTTGATCAACCAAACACCCTCCTGCATGATTGAGTTTCTGAATCCTTATCAGAAGTTGCGTCAGTTGTTGAATGTATCATCTTTTCCTAATTTGGAGCCAAGATTTTTTAGGTGTACTGTGTATGTTCACATAAACAATCAACTCAGAGGTAAGCATAATCCATGTGTTATTAAGTGTGTATTTATTGGATATATTGGGTTCCAAAAAAGGTACCACTGTTATGATCAAGTTCTTAACAAAAATTCATGTCTCTAATCCGTGTGTTGTGAAAAGTGTGTTTATTGGATATGCTAGGTTCCAAAAAGGGTACCATTGTTATGACCAATTACTTAACAAAATGCATGTCTCTTTGGTTGTCTTCTTCTGTGAATCTAAGCCATATTACTCATGGAGAATTTTAGTCTTTCATTCATTGGAGAGCAATGTATAGGAAGGAAATCTTCTGAATTTGACAGAATTTGAAGAATTGGAGAGTTTGGAAATGAGATTTGAAGTTGAAAATTGGGCAAAGAAAACTGTAGGAAGTTCAGTCGACCCGTCAACTAGCACCGGGAAAGTTTCGGTCGATGGTGTCGTCAACTTGTCGGGAGGAGCATCGATCCCATCGAGAAATGGTCTCGACCCAACGATTTCAAGTCCAGAAGTTAACGTCGACGGATTGGTTGACCCGTCAACTCCTAGACCAGAAATTGAACTTCCTTCTTCTAAAATGATCGTGCCTAAAGACCCCATTCTACTCTATCAACTGAATAACCCGTCCAAAATCTTTTACTAGAGATACTTACTGATAACATTGAATTGGGTAGTGTAGAAACTTGTGTGCCTAGCTAGGAGATCTCAACAATGCAAGAAACATAAGGAGGTCCAAATAAATAATTTGAAACAATATGAACCTAGCATAGACGCCAATGCCAAATATCATATTGCTAGCTTTGTATTTTACCATAGGTTGTTTGAATTACATGCACTTATTATTAATCAATTATCTACAATATCTATTTCTAGTAACGTACAGGATGTCTTGACATATCCAAAGTGAAAACAGGCTATGAATAACTGAAGGCTGTGCAAAAGAATGAAACTTTAGGAGATTATTCATGCACCACCTGGAAAGAACACTATTAGATGTAGATGAGTATTCGCAGTGAAGTTGAAAGCCGATAGAAGCATTGATCGATATAAAGCTCGTTTGCAATTGGTTGTTAAAGGCTACACTCAGCGGTATGGAATTAATTATTAGGAGACTTTTTCTCCAATAGCCAAGATCTATACTGTGTGTATTCTTATTGCTTTATCAACTCGACATGATTGGCCATTATACCATTTTGATATGAAGAATGCTTTTCTAAATAGAAATTTAGATGAAGAAGTGTACATGGATACTAGTGTCAAGTATAGGCCGTGTGATGTTGGAAATGTATGTTGATTGAAGAAATATCTATAAGGTTTGAAACAATCTCCTAGAGCTTGGTTTGTGAGGTTTTTTTAGAGCTATGAAGACGTTTGGGCATCAACAAAGCAACTCTGATTATGCCTTGTTCATCAACCGCAATGATGGTAAGATTACTACATTGATTTTGTATGTGGATGACATTAGGCCTGTAAATCCGGACAAAGTCCATCAGCCCGCCCTTGTCCAGCCCTATTTTTGGGCTTTGGGGTGGCCCTTCCCAACCTAACGGTCGGGCTTTGCCCGGCTCATCTTGGAGAGTGCAGTGTATGAGTGATGCTTTTGAAGTCTTGAGCATGCCCATTCAAATAATATTAGAGCCGGGCCGGGCTGGCCCAAAAATAAATAAATATATAACTTTATAAATGAAATATATATAGTAAATGATGATTAATGAAGAAATAAAATTCAATTAAAATACAAAAACTAACAATTAATAGATTACAATTTAAGAATCAACTTTTAATTTAATTTTGGATTCTAAAACAATGAAACTCCATCAATCTTCAACGGCTATATGCATGATTACATCATTTATATGTGTTCATATTTAATTGATCACATATATATTTAAGTATTTATCACATATATTAGGTAAAATAATTAACACTTGATTGGTTTACATTGAAATATAACCGTAGTGGTTTAGTGGACAATTAGCTTGAAAACAACTAGAAGCTCAAGTCACTAGAAGCACTATGATTTTGGTAGATACCTATGGGGGGGGGGGTGTTATACCTGCAAAGATACTCTGATGCTCAAGTCACTAGAACCTCCTCTCAAGCAGGATTTTGGTAATCAAAAGTGAATGAATCATATGAAATAGGCCAACTGGTATTTATAGGTGTTGTACTCCCTCCAAAATAGGGATATCACCATAGATCCCAAGAATAGGAACGGTCTGACGAGGATTCCTCTGTGGTGCTAGGCTCAAGCCTCTCACCCAATTGCGTACGACGAGAATTCCTCCGTGGTGTTAGGCCTAAGTCTCTCACCCTTTTTCACATGTTCTCCAGCATTTCCTCGCCGATCTACTGGATTCTCGCCAAATTTTGTCATTACTACTCACATGTTTACCTCATGACCTTGGCCGCTAACACTTCTTCGTTGCTTACCCTATTTATCTCACTTGTTGTATTTGGCATAAGCCTCTCCCTCCATACATATCACATTATTTGGGCCTTGTGACCTCCCTAGCTCATCACTAATGATGTTGTCTTGACCCAATTTTTATCCTCCATAGGTATCAAAGGTTAGTGAGAAAATTGATTTACTTGTCACATACTAGACCTGATCTTGCATATGTTGTAACTTGTAAGTGTTGTCAACTAATTCATGCATAATCCAAGGGTGTAGTGCATATAGATGTTGTGATGTGCATTATTAGATATTTGGAATCTGCACCTGGTAAATGCCTATTGTTTTCAAAGAATGGTGAATCTGAAGTTACAGAATTTACAGATGCAGATTGAGCTGGTGATAAGACTGATCGCAGGTCCACTTCTAAGTACTTTATTTTTATTGGAGGTAGTCTTGTTACCTGACCTAATAAGAAGTAGAAAGTGATTGCATACTTGCACATTTTAATGCTGAAGTAGAGTACCGTGGTATGGCTCATGAAATATGTGAACTATTGTGGATACGAAATATGTTGAAAGAGTTTGGTTTCAAGCATCAGAAATCGATGAACTTACATTATGAAAACATTGCAGGTCTCAACAATTAAGATTACTCACAACCCAGTTCAGCATGATAGGATCAAGTATATGGAGGTTGATCATCATTTTATCAAGTATGAAGATGATCAGGTTTCTTTTTGTAGCTTCTGAAGAGCAACTGGTGGATGTACTCACCAAAGGTGTGTCACACAAAGCGTATGAGGACTCAATTCACTAGTTGGACATGATTGACATCTATGCTCCAACTTGAGGAGGAGTGTTGAAGAATATAGTCTTTTGTGAATAGGATTAATTCTTTGTAAATGTGATAGGATTCTATAGATATCTTTTCATTTTAGTATACCACTTGTAAAGTTATATTATCCTAAAAATTGTGATGAATGAAATCATTAAATTCTTTTTGAATATTTTTCTACTGTCGAAAGGGAGGTGATGACGCGAGGAGGGAAGTCGGTGACCAGTTTGAGGTGAGGGTGGCGCGGGAGACGACGACACGTTCTAATCTTAGTCATTCATTGACTGATGAATAGATAAGATCGATAGTTGTCGTCCTCACATCACATTCCATCTTGCAAAATGAGTTCTGCAGGAGAGTGTGACTGATTAAAGAAATTTAATCAAGGAAATCCTCTAATGAAAATCACTTTATGGAGGACTTTGTAAGTACCCTAAGACCTATTTTTCAATAATATTTAAGAAGAGTTTTGTTATTCAAACCTCCTTATTTGTTTTTGGAACCTCCTTCAAAAGTTAGGAATGATAAAATTCCAACATTGTCCATTACTTCTCTCGCTCTCTCTCTCTCTCTCTATATATATATATATATATATCTCTAAGATCAAGATTTTCAACTGAATTATGGAATTATGTTGGGGTGGGCAGTGAGGTCCCTTTTATTGATCATATGTATTCAAAATGTAAAGGTCTAGGGTATTCTCTCGTTAATATGATCCAGTAAGAATCTAAGATATCAATTCATGTTGTATTGTTGAATAGGTGGGAACCGTAAGATGATAACAAGGTATAATCTTCCTATAAGCATTTCCGATACAACCTGCACCCATCAGTTGACCATCCTTTATATTCAATAAGTATCCGACGACTTCCCAAAAAACTTCGTCATCCTCTAACTGAGCCCATACTACTCCGATCAATCTCTACCAAGCCCAAACATTTTTTGATAAATCTTGCATCTCAATTGATCTATTCTGGGGTTTTGGTGCAAGATCTTGAAACTTGATTATAACTTCTCGTATGTGTTTTGTTTTCTTTTTTGAAGAGGGTATACATTTTTGGATTTTGAAAATTCCAATAAAAGAAGGAGGTCTAAAGAGCATTGATATAGGAGGTACCAATAGCAACACTCTTTAAGAAAATCAATATATATATATATGGCTGATATATGCAATATCATTTTTATAGATTTGTATCCAATTTGAAAATTGCTAAGTTGAACAAGATCAAGTCAATAAACGTATCAAATATATCAAACTTAAATCGTTCAAGTTCATAATTGATAAATCATCACTAGTACAAAAACTGCTTCACATGATGCCTCTTAGATGACAGAAAATAATTGTCCGTCGTCTGATTAATTTTGAAATAAATAGACATTGTTTCCATTTAGTCCGTCATTGCATATTCTTTTAGACTGTACATTTTTCTAGCTTATGAGGAGGACATCTAAAATTTAGTATTTTCAAGGGTGGACATCTCAAAAAATGATTGTTAAAAAATTATACTTAATTCAGATGACGTTTGTCTGTCATGTGAGTACTTAGGAAAAAACCAAAAAAAATTTAATTTTTTTTCACCAAGTCAAGTAGATGATGAAGTGTAGACACTCTCCAAAAAGCTCACAACATTGAGTTCTTGCATGAGATAACAGTTGATTGTCGTCTGAGTTTTGAAATAATTTTACTTCGACTTGTTCACCTATATACCGAATCACATGAATGATTTACATAGCTAAACCGTAGGTTATTAAGAGTTGAAGTTGGCATCTAAATTTATTATGGTTTTGAGATATTAGTTAAGATGACAGTCATATGTCGTCTAATTAAAATTTGACATTCTTTTCCATAGTTAAACGTCAAATTCAGTAAACACTCTAAAACTAAATTTTTTTCTAAAATTGACTATTGGATGGAATGCTCGGATTATTGTTAATACACTGTATAAAATTTATAATTTTTCTACTTACACTCATTCTCGATCTGGACGTATCATTGTTGTGACTCTAAATCACTTAAGAGTAAATCTCAATTTGCGATTCTGTTAAAATTTAGTTTCAGACCACCATTCACGGAAGCATTATCGTAGAGCTCATATCTAAGTTACTATATGAAAAAAAATTACAAAAAAATAATAATAATTTAGGTGCTCCTCCCATAAGAAAATGAGCAAAATCCTTAAAAAAGGTTATTTTAGTCTTTTGGTAAGATTTGACCTCATTGACCGACCACTAAACGAACTTCAATGAGGGTAAATTTTTTGAAAAATCTTTTTTATTATGAGGTTCACGCATATGTATAGACACATCTCTCATTAGACCATTTCGGTTTTTCATATGTCGTTAATTGCATATATGACTGCTAATATTCACTACAACATTTCTTCCCATTGCCGGCGACTTTTATGTCGCCGGCAATGTTTTTGGACATTACCGGCGATTTTTGCCGGAAAAATCGCCGGTAATGTCTTTTTTTTTTTTTTAACATTACCGGCGACATAAATGTAAGTCGCCGGTAATGTCTTGCCGGAAAAGACATTGCCGGCGACATACATTTATGTCGCCGGTAATGTAAAAAAAAAAAAGACATTACCGGCGACATAAATTAAGTCGCCGGTAATGTCTTTTTTTTTTTTTTTACATTACCATCGAGAGATTGCCGGCGACGGACATTACCGGCGACAAAAATCGCCGGTAATGTAAAAAAAAAAAAAGACATTACCGGCGATTTTTCCGGCAAAAATCGCCGGTAATGTCCAAAACATTGCCAGCGACATAAAAGTCGCCGGCAATGGGTCAATTTCCAGTAGTGATTGCTTACAATGTTAATTGGTTATATATGAAAACCAAACCTTTATGACTAAACCACTAACAATTATTTATTTCGTAAATGTGACTATTGGATAAGACGATGAGACTAAACTAAGCATGTTGTAAAAAAAATAGAACTTTCTGAATTGATTTCGACCTTGATTCGAGTGTCCGACTATTATGACCATATTGCCCGTAACAATAAAATGTAATTTGCTAATTCGTCAAAAATAATTTGAATGCAAGTACGTCACCCATATTCTCGTGGAATTCACATCTATCTTTCCATGTAAAAAAATTAAAATTCTAAGACATAAATCCTAAACCCTAATCGTAAACCCTAAACATATACCCTAAATCCTAAAACCGCAAGTCCTTCAATCTGCTGATGGTTATCTGTCATCTGGGGTATGCAGTTTCTAGCTACTAGTAAGCAGAAAAATTTCCTCCCAAACTTACCCTAGGTATGCCATCAAAAATTGGAAGGTTGATTACTCAAACGACGGTTGCTCGTCGTCTAAAGTTTGGGCGCAAAATTTGTCAAAATTTTGTGTGAAGTCACAGGTTTTGTAATTGTTCCTAGTAGGCTCACTAGAATAAATCATTCAATCAGACGTCAGTTTGACCGTCGTCTGTATCTAGGGCTCTAATTTGAGCAATTGGCGACATTTTTACCTCTGAAACTTGCAAGCAATGTTGGTCTCACCTAATCAAAGCCACACTACCAAAGTCACTAACACTACCAGCAGAAACACTATAGCCGACGACATGAAGTAGTCGGCTTGTCCTAGATTATCGTTGGTTATAGACTATACCCGACGATGAATCGTCGGGTATAGTATCGTCGGTAATACACCGTCGGTGATACTATAACCAATGAAAAGATAGGGTTGTCGTCGGTTATAGTATGGAGCTATAGCCAACGAGATCAAGTCGTCGGTTATAGTTCCATACTATAACCGACGACTTCATCGTCGCCATACCTCCTCCCCTGGTCAAACTGGTTGACAATGGAGGAAACTATAGCCAACGATATATGTGTATATCATCGGCTATAGTGTGTATTATTTTAATTTTTTTTGCAGGTTCTGGGTTTTATCCCAGAACCTACATTCCCAAAAAGTCACAAATATTGTTCACATTGAAAATCCAAAAATATTGAAACTATACACGTAAATAAAATAAAAAACTGAAATCTTTCAAATCTATATACATATGCGTGCTACGTACTACGGGTTTCCTAAGTCAATGTGGTCAAACGGATCGCCAAAACTTGGTTGGTCCTGGTCTGGCGACTGCGGCTGTGGCTGTGGCTGTGGCTGTGGCACACTGAAAATGGGCGGGGGAGCTATCTGGATTCCAGATGCATGCAACTGTGCATAACAGTGCTGCATCCATGTCCCCATCATCTGCTGCTGCTCGGCCAACCGATTCTACTCTGCGGCTCGCGCTTCCTACTCGGCGGCTCTCGCCCGCTCCAGCTCCTCCATCCATAGCCATTGAGATTCCATCTCCATCGCTTGCCTCTAAAGCTGCTCCTGTAGCTCATTAGTCCTCAAAGATGATCCCGATCCGTGAGAGAATTCATGAGTCTTCTTCAGCAGCCTTTGACCCCACTTTCCGAGCCCCCTACAGTAGAAAGTGTTATTCCATGGAGGGATCGCGGCTACCATAATCCTGGCCGCTATGATCGGATCAGATTGATCAATACATAATCAGCTCTTGAATCAATAAAAAAAATTATTAATAAATACTGTATTAAAAAAGGTCAAATTTTAGCAGATGGTGCTACTACAGTTGGTGGCGAACTTGCTTTGGGAAAAAATGTATTAGTAGCTTATATGCCGTGGGAGAGTTATAATTCTGAAGCTAGATGCAGAGGCGCATAATAGATCGATATGAACATCATGAGTTGTCCCGTAATAAAACCGGTTGTTGTTGATACTTTGTTCTGGGTTCCTCTCGGCCGGCCATTTTTGATAGTATAACCGACGATATTTATTATGAATATCGTCGGCTATACTTTTTTTTGCCTTTAATTTGTTTTTTCTCATGCATTTATATATACAAAAAGGCTATGAGTTTTTTTAGTTACTTATAAAAAAGACTAATTAAACAAAGTGGCTACTTTACATATCATGAATGCCGACATTATTAATTAATTCATTGCATGTTCATACTCAAATTGCATGCCAAATTCATCGTCGTACACATCATTTTACATTGCACATTCATATACTCAAATTAACATACGTATACTAAGACGTATAGTCAGAATCATCGCTTGAGTCTGACTCGGTTTCCGAGTTAATTTCAGGTAGAATGTGTAAGCCCTCGTCACTTGAGTCTTCATTGTCTTCATTTTGATTAACATCAATAAGTTTCGGTCGAGGAATTTGTACCACACTTCCCTGTATTACATTATTAAGGCAAATTGTTGAGGAATCAGGAATACCAATTGCGTTTGGCTCTTGGTATGCACTAACTTCTTCATTATCCGAGGTCACACCAAGTGACGAGGCACTGTATATGTTTCTTGGAAGAACATGGTTAACCACTTTCCACACGCCTTTATGGACAAGATCATCAAGATAGAACAATTGTTTCACCGCCGTGGCCAAAACAAACGGATAATCTTTATACCAGGTTGTAGCAGTATTCACCAAAAATATGTCATATTGATCGGTCCTTGTGTTCTCAGGGTCAGTATTAAACCATCTACACTTAAACAAATGCACTGTCATGCATTCCCCATAAATTAATTCGACAACTGAATGGAGAACACCGTAATAGTCAACTCCATTCTGCCCACCATGCACCATTACCCCAGAATTATGTGCTCTTCGTTTGACATTTCTATGTTCACAAATAAATAGCACGCCATTTACTTTACACATAGGATAAACTCTGGAAGTTACCAGTTTCTGCACCAAGAGCCTCAATTCGTGTGACCACTGAGGGATACCATCATCTTGTACATGGTTCATATGAAAATAATCATTTATTAACTTAACTATAAATATGATATGAGACACTTAAATTCATATACAAGTAAATATATCTATATACGTACCCATTTGCCAAAATAGTTTGCGAACGTCTTGTTGTGGTACTCAACATCACCGGCAATAGCAGGGCAGTAAAGGTGCAGACTTTTCCAATATTGAACTTCTGGACAGTTAATCAATACCGACCAGTGGGCAATGACTAGCTCATATGGTTCCAAATTGTACGAGTTTGGCAACTTTCTAGAAACTTCAACATCATTGGAGAAGATTGAAAGGTTGAATTGCGGTCATCTACCGGCATATGTTGTGGAGGGTCCTCCAACGCTCCCAAATACAATTTGGTGTACGTTACGCACTCATGCGCAATATATGCTTCAGCGATACACCCTTCGGGTGCGGATTTATTCATCACAAAGTCTTTATAGTCCCCTAATTGTCTATAAAGTGGTACATAATTAAAGAGCATGTTATGATTATTGTAAAATAAGTGAATAAATAATATTAAAAACATAGCCAGATTCAGAGATGCCTTACATACCTTTCCATGGGATATATCCATATGTAGTGTACTGGACCGGTAAGCAACAATTGTTCCAGAAGATGGAGCATCAGGTGAGGCATGATGTCGAAATTTTTTGGAGGAAATATCCTTTCCAATTTGCACATGATAAAAATGATGTCCTGTTTCATTTCCAACATTACCGATTTCTTCACTTCTCTCGTGTATAACTTCTGAAAGAATCTTGACAAAGCCACTAACGGCTCTACCACCTCTTTGGGCAGGTACCCTCGAATGAAAACAGGGAAGAGGCGTTGAAGCAGTATATGACAGTCATGACTCTTTAGTCTGTACATCTTATTGTCTTTGAAGTTAACACACCGACTTATATTTCCTACATAACCGGAAGGATACCTAACATTACCCATTCAGCCAAAAATTTCATTCTTCTGGGTAGGCTTGACGGTATAAGAAGCATGAGGCATTTTTTTCTTCCCATCTCTCAACCACAAATGTTTTCGCAGTCCCATTCTTTTCAGATCAATGCGTGCCTTCGGGCCGTCTTTAGTTTTTTCCTCCTAATTCAACACTGTGCCGACCACACTCTCGCACACATTTTTCTCTATGTGCATGACATCCAAGTAGTGTCTGATCAGCAACTTGGACCAATACGGAAGTTCCCAAAAAATACTTTTGTGTGTCCATAATTTATACATGTCGGGTTTGTTAGGTATTGACGCTACTATCTAAGGATGATTGCTGAGCTGCCCAAAATCGTATTCATTTAGCACTTCCAATATTTCATCCCCTGTCCATCTCCTCAGCTGCTCACCTGTTTCCATAGTCCCATCAAATGCCTCAATATCCTCCCAAAATGGGTGATCATGTGGAAGCCAACAACGATGACTCATATGTACAATCTTCCTGCAATGAGGTCTGCAACACTCAACAGTCATGCACTCTGGACAAGCTTTGTATCCCCTGGTAACGGTGCCTGACAACATCCCGCGTGCAGGAAAATCGCTAATGGTGCCAACAAGCATGGCATGCATCTGGAACATCTCATTTTTGAACTTGTCATAAGTAGGATGACCATGCTCACTCAGGGACTTAAGCTTCTCAATCAAGGGTCTCAAATACACATCGAGACACTTTCCTAGAAAACTCGGCCCTGGAATTATCATAGTGAGCATATTGTATTCTTTCTTCATGCACATACATGGAAGGTTGTACGGTACCAAAATAACTGGCCATATACTGTATTGAAAAATCATATTGCCAAAAGGGTTGAATTCGTCAGATGAAAGGCCCAGCCAAACATTTTGAACCTCTGATGCAAAATAAGAAAACTCCCTCACCATGTGCTTCTAAGCCTCTCCGTCAGTAGGGTGTATAAGGGTATCACTGTCGGGCAAATTCCCCTCGGCCCACAATCTCATAGCTTCAGCCGTGTATGCAGACATGAACAACCGTTCTAGCCTATCTATCAGCGGAAAATACCGAAGTATCTTCACAGCTTTCTTGTTTCCGGCAGGAGTCAACTTATACCTATATGTACCACATACCGGGCAACCATCAAGGGATTCAAGATCATTCCCATAATCATCTTCACTCCAGAACAGAACGCAATCATATCTACAAGCATGGATTTTGATGTAGGAAATGCCAAGATGTTTCAGGATCTGTCGCACATTACGATGAGTGGTAGGAAGGCGATGACCGGGGGGCAACAATGAACCAGATCACTTCAGCCAATCATCAACAGCCTTCACACTCATTTTGTTTTCCACTTTCTGCTTCATTACTCCCATAACACTTTCAAGAACAGTCTTATTACACTCATTGTACAACGGGGTCTGCTGGAAAGAAATGAGGTTGTTGTACTTGTCCATACCAGCAGTGTTGACAACTGTAGGTAATTGTTGGACTGGCTCAATATGAAGGAAATCCCTAACGGCGGGAGGGATATCTGGTGCTTGAGCAAATACACCGCTCTCATGAGGAAACATGTCGTTGATCAACCTTGTTGTTGGATCATTGGATGTACTGCCACTCTCAAAAAATTGTCCCTGATCATGCTGACCAACTGATGAGCTCTCACTGTGATAAATCCAACATGTGTACTTATCCCAAAACCCATTTTTCTTCAAGTGCTCCAATACTTTATCGATGTGAAAACGATATCGCTCGCTGCGACACTGACATTTCATACACGGACAATAATGAATTGTCATCCCTCCACAATTAACCTTTACATATTCCACAAAACTTCTAATTCCACGGTGATATCTTACATCCCATCTTGGAAGACACATCCAACTCTTGTCCATCATGATATTTTAGCTGTATATATACCCATGATTTAATTAATTAAAAATTCATCATTATATATATATATCGATATTTATATTATAAATTACATAATTTAATTATTCTACTTGATCGATCCCGAGCTAATTAATTATAAATGAACATATATATATATTTGTCTAATTAATAATAATTGACCACGTACACTACAATCACAATATTTAACCAAAACATGCACACAATAATCACAATATATATATTAACCATAATATATAATCACAATTAACTACCCTAGGTATATATAATAATAACAAAAATCAAATAAATCATCCTATATTCACAATAATCAACGACAATTACTACAAATTAACTATATAAATTACTCAAAATCAACAATATCAATCGCTCAAACCCAACAATCAACTCAAAATTAACAATATATATATATATATTTATATATCTCAACTCGATCTATACGTACATCATGCATATATATATATGTATGTACGTACCTATATAATGAATCACGAATTCATCGTGGACAGTTTTCGACAACACCGAATGATTTCGGAGCGTTTTCAGTTTCCACGGAATTTTTTTTTTGAACGACCGAGCTGCTGCCCAGATTGGATCTATAAACCACACATATAGCCGACGATACTAAAAAGTCGTCGGTCATAGTAAAAAACCTCGTCGAAAATAGTTACAAACTATACCCAATGATTTTCCGGCTACTATAACCGACGACGTGTTTTTAGTCGTCGGTTATAGTACTATGACCGACGACTGGAGAACCTCGTCGGCTGTACCATACTATAACCAACGACAAGGGTTGTCGTCGGCCTATTTTCCGGCAACTCGTCGACTATAGCGTTTATGCTGGTAGTGTAAGTTAAAAAAATTTCTTGGTGTGAAAAACCTAACCTAGACCGCCTCTCTTTAGTGTCTACTCTCTCTCTCTCTCTCTCTCTCTCTCATCTCTAATTACGATCTCAAAAAACTTGTCACCGAGAAAGTCGTTAAGTACGTTCAATCTGGTATGGTCCTTGGCCTCGTTTGCCTTCTCCAAACTCGACAAGCTCATCTCCTACGGCCAGCTCTAACATCGTCGGCGTCCAGACCTCAAAACGCACTGAAAACTAAGCCAGATCCCTCGACATCCCCTTATCGATCCTTGACGTCCATTCGAGCTTGATCTCTCCATCAAGAAGGTTGACCCCAACCACGACTCGACCTTGTCAAAGGCCACAACAATGCTCTCATCCTCATCTAGGGCAACATGCACTCTCTTCTCGTCGAGGGCCGCATCGCTCTCTCTCTCTCTCTCTCTCTCTCTCTGATTTCTCCAACATGTCCACTGTCGTCATTGGTTGCAGACAGAGTGAGGCTGAAGTGTGTTCATCAAAGTGAGGCTGAAATGTCTTACTTGCATTTGGTGCCCAAAATCTCCTCGTTGGTTTAAACCCAAAGGTATTAACTATCTTAATCTCATTGTCTCTATAATCTTAGCTAAGATTTCTTTCAAAAATTTTGGTGAGTAAGTGTAGAAATTTTGCCTATCTTTTGAGATACTTTAAAGTTTATGTATTGGGAGATTAAGTCTAGAAGTTTTTCTTGACTTTTGAGATACTTAGAAATTTGAAGTAGTTCTTTATGCATTGTATCAATTTCATTAAAAATGTTGTTGGATTGTGTTGTTCTATAGTCTGAATTGACTAGATTTGAGTATTCAATCTTGTTTTTATTAAATTGGGTGAGTTTTTGTTTGGCTTGAAAGCCTTGAATGAAATTCAATAGTAAATGAGATAAGACTATGGCTGCATTTGGTTCTTACTCTCATGTCTCTGGTTGTCTCGGTCTCATTATGAGGTTTGTTGATTATTATGCTAAGATCTTGTTTTCATTTCTGTTATTATATATGGTTCAAAATATGGTGTGTTTGTTTTATCAGAGATGTTAGAATTTAATAGCTCTTTATCAAACTCAAATTGGTTCATCATATGGCAGGGATACTTTGTTCTGCTTTCGTGGATGCATGTTTACTTCAATACTGTAAGTTTGATCATTTCCTTGAATTGTTGAAATGGTAAAATCTATGGTGTAACATACATATAATCGAAATGGATTATAGCATGCACTACCCATCAAAAGCTGAGGTCTCAGTGAATATATTATGTTTTACTTGTTATAAATATATTTGTGAATCTCTATTTTTGAGGCTAATGTACTGTTACTTTTCCTATTCGTAATAGGTCTTTCATGTAAACTTGAAGTAAACGTTTAGGTTTAGTGCTTTCTCATAGGGAACAATGAGGGACAATGAGCTTGAAAGGCTTGACAGAGAGATATGATGACTTTATGGATATGTTCAAAGGCTTGATCGTTTGACACTGGTATGTATCTTAGTTGCTAGTCATGTTTATAGAACTTCTTCCACTTGTCTGTTTATGTATGCATTCTATACATTCTTCTGCTTTCATTCTTTTAACTGCTTACTGATTAGCTTGGATGTGAATCAGAACATATAAGTGATTTCAAATTGTAAGCATGTGATACTCAACCAAGTATAGTAGCTGGTGTGGCAAAAGAATTTGTTTTCTCAGGCAGGCTTGATAATCTGTGCATGTCATTTTGATGTTGGATAGTGAGGATGTGTGTAAGAATGGTGGTTTTCTTTGATCAAGAAGAGGTTCTATTTGGTTCCGCTCAAGGGGCTGGGTCTCCAGCCATGTTAAATACTCTTTCACGAATTACACATTCCTTTACCACTCTTTCATGTTGAATGAAGCTATGTTATATGTCAAGAAAGTCACAGCGATAGAAACATTATATATGGGTCCTTCTTTTCAGAGCCGAGGAGCTGGAGACAACATTTATGGAGATGGTTAAGCAAGATAATCATCGACAATTGCATGTCAGGGTATTATATCTAGAAAACTTTTCTCCTCTCTAGTATTTTCATATATGTTGAAATTCTGTAGCTTGATCTTTGTTTGTTGAGAGTGGTTCTTATTCTAATTAACTTTGATTTTCAGCTTTTGATTCTTCTTTTTGCTTTGCTTAATACTTATACTTATACTAAGGCAGCTTCTGATTGAGTTGTTTGGAGTAATCTAGTTTTGTGACTTTACCTGACTTACTTAATTCTTATACTTTTGTCATTGCAAACTGTGAGATTGTCAAACCTAGAGTTGCAGCTGCAGATCACATATCACAGGTTTAAATCATCATTATTATAGTCAATATGTTTCTTACTGTTGATGTGTTTTTGGTTGTTTTCATGAACTTATGTCATGTGAGCTTTTACTCATTTGGTGACTGAATAGTTCACCTTATGCTTAATCTTTGCAGTTCAATTAGAAGCATGCTCTCGTTTTACAAAGAAGCACAAAACTATCATGCATCCTAGAGAGGTATGCAATACACTGAAGGTAACTTTGTTTATCGTCTTTTTTTTCTGCTCGAAATGTCTTCAAGAGATTTGGGTGCATTGAGTCGTTGCACACTCATTTGAGATTCTACTTTGACAAACATTTTGTCATTCAAAATTTATATGCTATGGGTATTTGTTGTAATTATTTGTTGAACTGTGTACAATGCTTATAGATTGTATGAAATAGACATAAAGCCCTTACTCGTCTACTTGAGAATTTGTCCATCATTGATTCTGAAATTTCTGTTGTTCTGTGCTGCCACTCGCAGGCTTTGGATAAAATCAAAGTATATGGATGGCCTTTGAGCTTTAAGGAGAATATTCTAAAGTTGGAACATGACCTAGAGTTTCTTAGAGCACAGGCTAAAAGAAAAGTTGAATTAGTTGTTGTACTTGTAACTTGTAACTTGCTAGTTCTTTTGGGCTTCACTTTGTTATAATTACAGTTTGTGTATAAGTAATCAAATATTTGTAAGAACAATGTTGAAATTAATGTCAGAAAATTTATGAATTATATTGTTTATTTGGTGAAATATAAATCACAACAAATACAAACCAAAATAAAAAGCTTGAGATTAGAACTAAACTCATATGACACACTAATGTATAAAAAGACTAATGTCTGAGAAACAATCGGATTAAGTATAATATGATAAAAAGAAAGACGTCTGAGAAGATATCATACGACACTTGCTTTGACAAATTGACCGACGTCACAAGCAGCATTACATGAAAGTCGACTGTCATCTTAGTACATGCCATCAAACACAGAAATGCTCACGCGTGGATGACATCATTTGGCACCATGAATGTCATCCGTCATCTGAATACTATGATCACTACTGGAAATTGACTCATTGCCGGCGACTTGTAAGTCGCCGGCAATGTTTTTGGACATTACCAGCGATTTTTGCCGGAAAAATCGCCGGTAATGTCTTTTTTTTTTTACATTACCGGCGATTTTTGTCGCCGGTAATGTCCGTCCCCGGCAATCTCTCGATGGTAATGTAAAAAAAAAAAAAAAAAAGACATTACCGGCGACTTCATTTATGTCGTCGGTAATGTCTTTTTTTTTTTTTTTTTTTACATTACCGGCGACATAAATGTATGTCGCCGGCAATGTCTTTTCCGGCAAGACATTACCGGCGACTTACATTTATGTCGCCGGTAATGTTAAAAAAAAAAAAAGACATTACCGGCGATTTTTCCGGCAAAAATCGTCGGTAATGTCCAAAAACATTGCCGGCGACATAAAAGTCGCCGGCAATGGGAAGAAATGTTGTAGTGGATTGCCATCCTTATGATCGGTATATGACAATCATTTTTGCGTCTTGCGTGTCATCTGAAAGGGTTTTGAACAGATGACACTGCGGTATATGACGATCAAGATGCATATGAGATGATGGTCAAGAACCGTCATCTGAAGTGCTCTGTGTACTAGTGCATGATTATGAGTGACTTAACTACTTTTGATTTTGTTAAAACTTTTTGGAAAATTAATCTACTCATATAGAGCTAAATATTTAACGGTTGATTTCTCAAAATACGATCAAAATTTAAGTCTTATAGACCAGATTAAAAAATATTCATTAGAGAAGCTCCCTTATGTATTTTTGTCTAAGAAAATATGTTCACGCTCGTAGAGTTTGGTTAAAATTGACAACTTTTATTCTACATTTTATAATTTAGTAGCCAAATCCACAGAATATATAGAGCTGTTTGAGGAATCAAGGTCATAGACTCATGGTATTGCTTTATTTCCGATACAACACAAATGCATCTGCATGCCCCTTGAAGCAATGTGATTCTGAAGCAAACTATTACAGATCAATAAACCTATTTCAACGGAAAATTTATTTTTATGGCACTAGAGAAATGCTTCTCTCTTTTTTTTTTCTTTCTCAAAATAGGATATAAAGGTCTAATTCCTACCTTTTTAGGGCCACTCGAATTCGGGATTTAAAACTTATTTTATAAGTTATAACGTTTTACAACTTGAGCTAACCTACTTTGTCATTAGAGGAATGTACGTAATATTTCAACAATTCTTCATGTGAATCAAAGGTATTGTCAAAATCTATTTCTATCTCAACCTCTATACTGGATGGGTTGAATGACTGAAATTGTAGTCAATTTAACGAGATTTTTTTTTGAGGTAAAATAGTATAATAAGGAACTAGTAAGTTACAAAAGAATTTACTGGTGACCAACACCATGTAAAGAACTCCCCAAAAGTTACCTTCACTATTACATGAGCAATCTAGTACCCAACAACTATAACTAAACGGAATATGCGTAGAACAAAGACTGAAAAAATAGGGGCCCCACACCCTATCTAGCTATGCTACCCCAAAAAACTACATATCACTACTATCCAGCGCTCTCCAGCTTTGGTTTTCGATAGTGCGACTGAAATCTCTTGCGCGGGGTGACGCTGAAATTGCCCTTGGACGATGCCTGGTTCCCAAACTCGATAGTCAAATGGCACAAAGAGAAAAGCCCAATAACCCAAAAGATCGAGAGTAGTCCACCAATGGGTAAACCCAATATTCAACATGGGTCCATACTCACATTCTAAGGCATGCCAAGCCAGCCGCCACACACATGCCCAGTCTCTACACCAACCTAATCTCGTTGGCACAGGCTGGCGAGGACCACACGTCTCCGCCTCCCAATTGTTGGCAGCCACCACCCCAACCAGGTTTCTGTTGGTCAAATCCCAATGATTCCAGAATCTATCCTCCCAAGACACCTCCCTGCTGGCGGTGACTGCCTTCCAAGTCGGAGCCTCACCCGCAACGGTCATAGCGGCCCGAGCAGTCGCAAGCCTCCGAATCCATCGAATAGCACTCGGCACAGGCCCACCGACTTCTCCACTCATAGCTGCCGGCTACTGCTTTAAGACAACCGCGTTTTGGTCTCCCTCGACTATTCCCTTACCACCACAGATGAACATGCTCGACTCCCCATCGCCCGAATCACCAGAACCCAGGAAAAAAACCACGACAACGATGCTTTCCACCGTAGCCAATTCTCAACCAGATCATCTCTTAATAAGGCAGTTGCTGTAGTAGAACTAGTATTTACTAGTGCTCCGGGGATTTCGGAGATCTCAACCATCCCTTTGTCGAACTAACTGTTTGGGCCTAAAATAAATATTTCATATTGGGCTTGAAAGGCTGAAGTCTTAGCGAGCGGCCTAGGATGAGCCGAAGTCTTGGCGAGCAGTCAAGTGGAAAAACAGAGTCCGTTTTCAGATCAACTTAGGATTGTGGATTCTGGATAGCTGATTCATGCGGCTTAATGTCTATCATACCTTTTCTGTTTCAAATAGGTTTCTTCTAGTAAAGGAGTTGTGATAGCATTAGAACTATATAAAAAGAAGACTCGTGTGCTAGATGAAGTTAGAGTTATATTGAGATTCAAAGAGCAAGAGCAGAAGAAGTTCAAGAGAATTGAAAGACGACTATTGAGCATTATATAAGGGAAGTAAGAACATTGGTGAAAGGGTCCCTGATCAAACACAAAAATTTGCTATACGCAAGTACACCTAGACATCTCATCAAGAGATTCTATCTTTGCAGCCAGATGGTCAAAGTGATTGTCACCGAATGAGTGAGAGTATTGCGATCAGAGGAAGCAATTATCGCGACTGGAAGATTGAAGAGCTTGTCACCGATCAAGTGAGAGTTTGGATATCCAAAGGGAGTAAACGCGACTGGAAGGTTGAAGGGCTTGTCACATATCGAGTGAGAGATCGGACATCCAAGGAAGCGGTGTTCTCAACACATCGTCAGAGAAGTTGCTCTACTTTGCACTCGTAAAGGATAGTGTGAGGTATCGATTTCTGGGGCTCTGCTAGAGACACAAAAACCCAAAGTCCTAGGTTACTAGGCGAGAAGGATCCATTCAGGCAAGGTTGGTGCTCTCTTTGTCTTAATCGCTTATCAAGAAGTCAGACAGCTTTAAGTTCTATATTTCGTTGAAAGACAGTGGCACGCCAGCATACGAAGCACATACAGGATAAACCGACAACTGCGGTAAAAATATCCGAAGTCAATAAAAGAGACTGCTCTGCGAGAGATGTTTTAGTGTTAAACATTTTGGCACGCCCAGTGGGATAATCTTTGTGTCTCTAAGTGACAATAGGGGATCCTTACCGAAGGAATTACCCTCAGTGTCGCAAACATCCATAACCGGCTTACCATGAAGAGACATCTACTCGGTGTCATTAACTAAGTAATCAAGCAGTTGAAATTATCTTCGCTAAGGAATATCATTCAACCATGTCATTCAAATCTTTAAGTGTGGAGATTGCGAAACTTACGTTCCCGGAGTACCTAGCTTACGCGGCCAGGGGCGATGAACATCAGACTAACTACTACATGGTTCTCCGTGAAAGGATTGAACAACAAGCAACTCTTCTCACTACCTAAAGCGACAGAATAGATGCGACGTTAGCCGAAATCCAAGCATTACGGGTAGAACTCCATAGAGATCAGGAGGAGAGAGAGGCCAATGGAAGCCAGGTAGCGAGTCTCGCGGAAGGTCATAATAAATTATGGATAGATATCATGCAAATCTTGGGATCAAGTTTGGATGAATACCGCCGACATGCGGCGACACTGTCTCAAAGGACAAACAGGGACATAGCGTCTCTAATAAAATCCGTTTCTGATCTCGCCAGAAAGACTAGACAAGCGGAGTCTTTCCCACTTGCATGGGAACAAAGGTTAAACAGGTTCATGAACGACTGCGACATACATCTGGCCAAGATGTATGAATCATATAAGACACTGTTTCCTCCCATGCAGAAAGATGATCCAGATGCTTGGCAATGGCCAAGGTACTACCGACATCAAACCTTCCAAACTTTCTCTGGCGACGATGATTCCAATGCGGCAACACATTTAGCGTACTTCACACTGCAATTAGGGCAGTTTGCCGATAATGATGGACTCAAGTTAAGAGTCTTTGGATCATCTTTGTCAGGATCAGCCCTCGTTTGATATACGGGTTTGGTCAATGAGTGGAAGGACATGGAGGCTTTGTTCATAGACCACTTCGGAATGGCTAGACCTGAAACCAGTGTTGGAAAGCTGGCTTCCTTGAGCCAATCGGCAACCGAAAGTCCAGTCACCTTCCTATACCGTTTCCGGTCAGAATACAATCTATGCAAGACTCCACTAGGTAAAGAATAGGTAGTAGAGATGGCCAATAATGGCTTGGAGGATACGTACCACCAACTATTTTTGAATAGCAAATATTTTTCCTTGAATGAGGTTATCACAGCTGTAACTAAAGCTTACAGCACCATGCAAGAACGAGACAACAGAAGGAATGCGTCCAAGGGAACGTACATTGCTAGGTCTTACGACAGACCAAAGCTAAAAACTATGGCTTATATAGAAGACATAGATGACCAGGATTCAGAATTTAATGGAGAACAAGTGGGAGCTGTGGATTATCGACAAATAAGGTTTTAAAGCCCCATAAGCTTCAAACGAGTAAGGGCCCCATTAAGCTTTTGACAGTGGCTTTCACTAAGCCAGAGTTCGAAACATACACGTACGATGCTAACATGGCTCATGAGATCTTGGATGAGCTCTACGACATGTGAGCTGTCAAAGCAGATTTCAGACATATCCCTACGGCTGAACAGTTAAAAGGTAAAAAGTATTGCAAGTTCCACGGAGTATGGAACCACATTACAGAAGACTGCATCAAGCTGAAAGATCAGATCCAAAAGTGGATCAATGAAGGAAGACTAGAACTAGAGGGAGCGACCAAGGTAGCTGCATTAGTAGATTCAAAACAATTCCCATTGCCTCAGGTTAATATGATAGATATTGGTTGGTCATCAACTGATAGTTGTGTTGGAGGTGTGGAAGATTAGAATAAACCAGTCTTTTTATCTTATTCTTTCCCGTATGATAAGATGGAAGAGATCTTGGATAGGCTGTGTGAAATGGGGTTGATCTTTTATTACCCGGTATTCAAACTCAGACATTTACGGTATGAGGGACCCGCTCACCATTTCTGCAGATTTCATAATCAGTTTGGTCATCGAACAACAATTTGTTCAACCTTGATAGATAAAATTCAGGGATTGATCAACTGGGAGGTGATCAAAATTAAGGGAGTGGTGGAATGGCATCCGCAAAATCCTTAGGCATGACCGCTTCTCGACATATCATTCACTTCTCCAGACACCTCTTCCACTTGCAACGCATCTGAACCAATACACAGAAGGAAAAGATCAAGGCGGAAGCCTGGACGTAATATTGCATTTGTTCGACCTAAGCAAGTTGAGATAACTTATGATGCATCCAGTCGAGAGGAGATATTTGAAGAGCTAATCCAAGCAGGGATAACAACATTTCCTGATAACTGCGGAACACCAGACCCACATCCTGAAGATGTTAGGGGTCTACCTTACTGTCGGTATCATCATCGATGTGGTCACCAATCCACGAATGCTTGTCGTGACTTAAAGTTCAGGATTCAGCAGTGGATTGAGGAGGGAGAAATAATAATAGATCAAGAGCCCTTGTCAAGCTTGGCGATCGAAATATCACTGACGGTTGGGATGCTAGAGTTAACAAGGGGCAACCTAAGTAAACGCAAACAGACCGTCAATTTCTAAACTACTAACGAGAGTCCACCAAGCAAACAAACGACAAAATTAAATAAAGGAAAAGAAAAGGTGGATCCAAAAGCAGAGTCGCCAGTAGCCCTTTATGCTCATTGTAAGCTCAGGGGAGGGCTGAAGATTTCTTATGAAGAGTTGGCTGAAGCAGCCAAGGTCTTTCCGGAGTTATTTTCATAATCAGATCATCAGCCACATAACCCACGTAGAGTAAGGCAAAGGGATTCTCTAGCACCTAAACGTTCGCGAGCGACATAGAAGGTCAGTGAAGTAAAGAAGTCTGAATCAGAAATGGTTGACACGCTCGCCAAGCCGTATATTCCACCAGCTTCAAGAAACATCACTAAGGAGAATATATGGTACTTAAAGGAAAAGGGAAAGACCATTGAGGTAACTCCAAGTAAAAGAAGAAATCTTCAGCGACGATTTGGAGAAACCAAAAGGGCATTAGAGGCTTATGAAACAGGCCTGCTCAAAGAAGAAGAACTGGTATGTTCCACATAAACACTGTGAAAGCGATTGAACGCTCTTGCAGTGAACCCCTTGGTGGTTTTTCAGAAGAAGTCTTGCGAGCCTAAAGTGCGAGCACAATAACTAGGTGGTTTTGACCGTAACCCAGAGTTATGGTCCAAAGACAAACAGCCTGAACCTGTTCATGAGGCTCGTCATGGTGTCACGAAACGTAAACCAATAAGACGACGTCTTAGTTTTGATGATGAAGCGACAGAAACATTGGGGCTACATACACAACCAAAGGAAGGGGAGCATGTTCAAGGACATGTCACTCCAGGCGAGACTAGAGTTTTGCAGTGGAGACCGAAGCCTTTAATCATAGAAGAACAAAAGAAGGCTAGTCTTAACAAGACATTTCCCCCTTTTAAAGAACAAAGTTCTGAATTACTCATGCCAATAACCATAGATACTACACCTGAGGATCAGCTGCAATAGGTAGCTTCTCTGGAGGTCACTGCAACCATGGATCTCGAGGGACGGAAATCTAAAGACGACAATAATGCAGACGATGAAGAGTTGTTGGATTACGGTGAAGGTGAAGACAAGGAAACTAAAGAATACGTAGAGGAGGTGGATACCAATGTCAACACGGTGTTCATTTTGTCTTCTAAGTATGCTTTAGCTTCACAAAAATCAACGGGTGAATCAGTCTCGAGCAGAAATGTTCACTACTAGAAAAATGCACTTAGACGACAGAACTTTTAAGGTTCGGTCTTCTAAGTGACACTTAGACCGCGGAAAATTTCTCCGCGGTCCAAGTGACACTTAGATGACGGAGATGTCTTTTTCCGTCGTCTAAGTGGCCATATGGACCGCGGAGAAAGTTTCCGCGGTCTAAGTGTCACTTAGACGACGGAAAAAGACATCTCCGTCGTCTAAGTAAAAATTTTGAATTTTTAGAACCGGCGCCCAATTAATTTGGGTTTAGGGTTTGGGTGTAGGTGACACTTAGACGACGGAAAAAGACATCTCCGTCGTCTAAGTACTTTAACCCTAAACCCTAAACCCTAAGACCCTTACCCCTAAATTACGAAATTTTAACTTAGACGACGCAACTGCACGTTTCCGTCGTCTAAGTGAGTACTTAGATGACGCAAACGTGCCTTTGCGTCGTCTAAGTGCTTACTTAGACGACGAAAACGTGCAGTTGGGTCGTCTAAGTGAAAATTTCGTAATTTCACCTAAGACAACGACCATCTAGACCATGTCCCAATGCATATTCTTTTCGTCGAGACCATAGAGTAAACAATGCTTGGAGTGTGAGCGTCGACGGTTCCAAAATAGGACTTTCGGATTTTCGTGTATCCATGTTTCCGGTTTGTAAAAATTTCGGTTTTGCAGTTGACTGTGCCGATGAAACCCTTAATGAACTTACTATTTTGTGAAAATTATTCTGTTTATATATTGTCTTATGGCGAATGTACATATCCAACAATTATTTTGTCCAAATTCAATTTCGTTAATATCGATATGCAATAAGCCTATACTTAATAACACTTAAGTTATACACATTAGTAGATACTTAACAAGTTTGAAGACGTAGATTATTCGTCATCTTAAATTCAATCGTTTATATATACGATTCGTTAATTGATATTTTACGACTATTTCATTCGAATGACAGATCGGAAACTTCTTTGCGAATTATTTTTAAAAATTAATTTTACGACTATTTCACCTGGACCATGGAGATGGACCATCTCCGTGGTCTAAGAGAATTTTATTTTTAAACTAAATATCTGAAAAATTAATTTTGGAGAAAATTAAAAAAATAAAAAAATTAAAAAAATTAAAAAAAGATTTGGTCAGCTATGGTTTAGTGAGAAAGTTGAAGAAGCAATTGTTGTGGGTAAATGATTGGCAATCTTACTAGTTGCCCAGAAGGGTTGGACCTTTTCTTCTTAAGGGTTGTATTGCACTGGTCAAGTCCCGTGTCTTGGGCGTGCTGTTGATTATAAGAGGGAATGATTGGTCAAACACAATATGAGAAATTGCTGATGCATGTGGCAAATTTGAATGTAAGAAGTATACCTGTGGCCAGGGAGTTCTACTCACGTTCTTGTACAGCTTCCTAACAACCGCCAAATCTTCTTCATTCAAAAACCTTTTGCCAAAGTCGCAGAAGATGTTGGCAAAGCGAGCAAGCGGTCCTATGTGTCGTATATCTTCCCAAAGTTGGGAGCGCCATACTTGGTACGACTCAGTGACCGATTAAGAGATCACAAGTGGCTTCGTCAATTCAGGAATAATCACTGTTGGAAAGCCAAAGTGTTCATTCTGCATGTCCAGTGCTATAGGTTGACTTGTCCCTCGCCAAAGAGTATATTTGTTCATAGAACAAGCGAGGGGCATGGGGGCACCTTGGGTGAGCCCGAGTTGTCTCGAGAAATGGTTTGGAGCATAGAGCTCATACCCGGGGCTCGAAGAATTAGGAACTGGCAGGTCCTTGCACGTTTGACATTGAAGGAAAAGTTTCCTCGCAAGGTCATCTTGCTCTGGCGAGGGCATAAATCCGCTCGCAAGGCTGCCAGGATGGCGACGATTCAGAATCACTTCAACTGTTGCGGTTGGAAAATCTTTATGTGAGCAGAGGTAGTTGAAGCAGGCTAGATAGGACCATGCTCTAGTCCTAGTTGGTGCAGATACCAAGGTCTGGCCCAGAAGCTTGTGTTCATCAAAAGGAGGGACTGCTGAAGGGCAAAAGAAAGGAAAGTACATCCGCAACCAGAAATCTACCATCCAGAGTAGTTCTGGTTGATTAAGGTCGAGCTTTGAAAGGATGACTCGCCTTAGACCGTAGTAGATGTAAGCGAGAACGGTTTCAACCAAGCCCAGTTGTTCATGATTGAAGAGGCGTTCGGCGAGGTTAGTCCAGCATCTGTTGACATTTGCAGAAGAAGGATAGAAGATGTACTTTGATAGCCAGTATTCCAAAAAGGTTATGCCTCCTTGATCGGTGTCTTTCTCCTCCTGTGCAAAATTTTTAACTCAGGAAGAGTATGAGGAAGGACGATTGAGGGAGGCCTGAACTGGTGTCCCAATTTGGTGATTATGTAACCAGGAATTTTTGAATACTAGAACTCCAAAAAGGGTATATAGATCAAGAATAGTAATGCTCACATCACCACAGGGAAGACAGAAGCAATTGGCAGTGCAATCCCAAAAGTACATGGATGTGGCGAACAGTGCTCTGTTGCCACCAGCAGGGAGTGAAAAGCACAAATCAATGAGTTGGGTGATGCCGGCCGTTTCCCATCGTTCAAAGTCTTGTCCGTGACGGTGCCGGTACCAAACGAGGTCCTCTGCGTTTGGGTGCGGCCACTTTCCAATTAAGCAAATAGTATCTTTGTTTGTCCATTCTTTGGGCTCTGCCTTTAGGTGGTATTGGATTATCAAGGCTGAGTTGCAAAGCGGATGGCGGAGAAGATTAAAAAAATTCTGGATTGAATGAAGTGTTCAGAAAGGGACCAAGTAGGCCAGTGCCTTCACTTGGGTCGACATTTAAGGAGATGATTGTCTCTGGGTTCTGTCAACTGGCGACGACTTTGAGGTGTCTAGAGAATTTCTCAACATTACGGTCTGAGTAGAGAATGGAGATGTCTTTGCGTGGAGGCATGTTTTTAATCGGAATAGATGGATGGCAGCGAGAATGAAAGGTCTTAGCTTTTGACTGGGAAAGATGAAAGATTAGGATCAAGGCAAGTGAGAGAGTCTTGTTGGGGAATGAGATTTTGTTGATGTGGACTTGTGCTTTTATATTACGTCAGTCGAGTGATGCAACTTTTTAGAGGAGTTGTGTAACGTGGCGCTTGTGTGTGAGGTTACCGTTTGGATTAACAGCGCGTCATTCGGGTAATATTCAAGTTTTTTCGCTTGCATAAGTAATTTAAGCTCAAGGCTTGAGGGAAAATGTTTGGGCCTGAAATAAATATTTTATATTGGGTTTGAAAGGCTGAAGTCTTGGCGAGCGGCCCAGGATGAGCTGAAGTCTTGGCGAGCGGCCCAGTTAGAAGATGTAGCTTGGTGAGCGGTCAAGTGGCAAAACAAAGTCCGTTTCCAGATCAACTTAGGATTATGGATTCCGGATAGCTAATTCATGCGGCTTAATGTCTATCATACCTTTTCTGTTTCAGATAGGTTTCTTCTAGTAAAGGAGTTGTGATAGCATTAGAACTATATAAAGATAAGACCCGCGTGCTGGATGGTGTTAGAGTTATATTGAGATTCAAAGATCAAGAGCAGAAGAAGTTTAAGAGAATTGAAAGACGACTATTGAGCATTATATAAGGGAAGTAAGAACATTGGTGAAAGGGTCCCCGATCAAACACAAAACATTTGCTATACGCAAGTACACCTAGACATCTCGTCAAGAGATTCTATCTTTGCAGCCAGACGATCAAAGTGCTTGTCACCGAACGAGTGAGAGTATTGCGATCAGAGGAAGCAATTATCTCGACTGGAAGATTGAAGAGCTTGTCACCGATCGAGTGAGAGTTTGGATATCCAAAGGGAGTAAACACGACTGGAAGGTTGAAGGGCTTGTCACATATCGAGTGAGAGTTCGAACATCCAAGGAAGCGGTGTTTTCAACACATCGTCAGAGAAGTTGCTCTGCTTTGCACTCGTAAAGGGTTGTGTGAGGTATCAATTTTTAGGGCTCTGCTAGAGACACAAAAACCCAAAGTCCTAGGTTATTAGGCGAGAATGATCCATTCAAACAAGGTTGGTGCTCTCTTTGTCTTAATCGCTTATCAAGAAATCAGACAGCTTTAAGTTCTATATTCCGTTGAAAGACAGTGGCACGCCAGCATACGAAGCACATACAGGATAAACCGACAACTACGGTCAAACTATCCGAACTTGATAAAAGAGACTGCTTTGCGGAAGGATCTCTCCGCGAGAGATATTTTAGAGTCAAACACTAACAACAAGAACTTAACAAAGAAGAAACATCTATTAAGAAAATGCAAACCCCCTGCAACCTATAAATTTTGTCATTTACCTACAAAAGCTAATGACTATCTCTATTAAACTACACCATACCCAAGTATGCACTTGACTGACCAGTAAATGCACTACAGGTCTACAAAAATGAGGTAAAAGTTGAAACAGCTCCTAGGAAGTACTTACTAACTGTATATAAATTTAAGATGGATATACTGAGTGTTTGCACAACTGTATCAATAAGAACTATGTAGCTGGAGTGAGGCGCCCAATTTGGTTTGTAAAATTATCTACATTATCTGTGTTCCACCAAAGCTTTTTCTGACCAGCTGCATTGGTGTCAGCAGCTCCGCCATCATTATCCCTTCTTTCGGATTGTACTTCCTGCGCATCTTCTAAACCCGGGGTCTCTGTAAGACATTGCTCCCAGAAGACATCATTTGCTGCAGCAGGCTCGGCAGTTGTCATTTCCACCATGCTTTTTGGAGCCTCACCTACAGGTGCACCATCAGGCTTAGAGTTCATATCAATACCGGAAGATTTAGACCTCATATCAGCAGTTTGACACATTGATGAGATAGCGAGGATGTCGAACAGATTTGCAGACCCAGGCACCTCTGGAGATGAATGCACATTCATTGCTGTTGGCGAAGATAAATTTGATATAGGTGAACAAGGCCTGCTAGTCATGCCAAGGTCTTGTATGTCTGTTACAATGACTGGAGAGACCTCAGATAGAGGTCCAATATCATTAACTTCTTCTGGTAAAGCTTCCCCAATCCCTCGTAGAAAATCTTCCCAGAAGTTTAAGGAAGACTCCATCTTCTCAAGTCGGTCTGACTTCGATGTGGAAGTTGAAACTGAATCCATATTTTCTTTCTGTGAATTCAAATTCAACCCTTCCATACTGAAGTGATCAGGAAAGAGGTTAGGTTTCAATATTCTTCTTTTTTTGTTATGATTTTCTGATTGTTGCATAAGTAAAGATGCAAACCCTGGCTTCTGCAATACTTGAGCTAGGACAGTAGTGTATTGCCTCTGCCGAAGTTCCATCTTCTGGAGTTGTTCAGTTAACAACTGCATTTGAAATTCAAACTCCTGATTCTCTCTTTGATGTCTTTGTAGATCTAACTCAAGCCGACTCTTCTCCTGATTCAGTCTGTTGATTTTCTTCTCATATTCTTCTCTTTCTGACTCACCTAAAGGAGCAGAAGAATACTCGTGTTGCAAGGAATGACTATGAATTGGCTTGCGCCGGTGAATATTCTTCAGGAGATGCCTCCCTCCTCTTAAGAATTCCTCATTGGCAAACTCCCACTGCTCAGGATCAACCTTCCTGAAACCCTGCTCATAAAGAACACCAACTTTTAATAATTAAGAACCATAACCACAAAGTAATGACTCAAAAGGGATGAAAGGTACACACAGATGGTGATAGATTAAGCAAAGACAATTTATCAAGCACACTCATTAACAAACTAATATAGAACACTTGAGGCTTTCAAATCTCCTCACTAGTATGACATAAATTCTCTCTGGATCAATTATATTTTAAGTTCATTTGTGATGGCAGCAAACTCGGTACAAAATGTTTAAATGCTAGTAAGAGTATACCCAATAGTGCTGGTATTAAGGTCACCCCTGACACCAAGTAACCTCATTGGTCAAATTTTAAAACCAATCTATTTGCAGGCCGAGTACTATTCATAACAATAACATTATCACAATTGACCCCAAGCACACCGAGCAAGTCACCTCTTTCTGATTCCCAATCACAAAAAGCATTCTTACTTTCCCAAATCAGGTTCCTACATTGTAGTGACAATGGGTTTATCATATTCCAGTCCTGTTCTAACCAAACAATTAGCCACTATTATTCTAATGCCAGTAAGTGGTGTGACAGCCTCCTCATCAAGACTCAAGCTTAAGTGTATCAGAACAATAAACTACTAGAGTCCTAAACAAAATTGATTACATTTTAGGGCCTACTCCACCATAAACTTAAACAGCTATACAAAAAATTACTGCAACACCTACTCCACCATACACAAGCACTTCAATAGCCTTTCTAGTTTCTAAGAGATTCTTCGTTGAGAAGAGTAAGCAATAACAGAAATGGAATCAGAAAAAAGTGCGAAAAAAGAGAGGAGGGAATTTAGGATGTTGTAGACAAGGTTGTGATCACAACTGTTTTCATATGCTTGTGTTAGTCTAATTGCTCCAACAGATCAAAAAGAGATTGACATGTGAACCGAAACGAAAGCATGAAAATCACAGATATTAGAACTCATACAAAGGTAATAGAAAGTGTATCAATCGTTTGAGCATACAGAGCACAAAACAGATAACAAATGTATTGAGAGACCAAACTGCATAAAAAGACAACTGCTTCAAAAGTGAAAGAAATAACTTACATATGTATTGAGCTGCCTGACGAAACTCGAAAAATTATTGTGCTTGAAATACATGGGAAGCAAATCTTTGGCAAACTCCGTAGGATCCCAAACTACAAAACTAGAACCAGTTTCACTCCAAGAGACCACATGGTTGGTCGATGGATCATCCACCAAGTCATATGTCTTCGAAAGAAATGGTGCTGGAGCATTAGAACCACCTTGAGACCCATCCATAACTCTCACTTCCCCAAACTTGAGACCACAGATTCAATCAAATATCAAAAACCCAGAAAACCTTGGATGATTGTATATGCAATTCAAGATTGGCAAGGTAATGAAAATCACCTCAAACTCAATCTAGTAATAGCAAGTCAACTCTTTGAGGATGAACCAAAGATGGGTTTTGTTTTTCTCAATTCAATCCAAGACCAATCAAACAACTTTATCTTCCAAATCAAAATTTGGGATTGCCTCAAACAATACTATAACAACCAAGCAAAGGAAGAAAGGGAGATCCTTTAAAAACTGATCCGAGAGAAAACGATTGTATAAGCAAACAAAGGAAACAAACCAAGACTGAGAGGAACTTTGGTTCGTGAAGAGCTTTGACTTTGTGACCAATCTAAAACGCGCTACTTGGAGAGAAAGCAAAGCAAGAGTTTTTGCTTTTGGATTGATTTTTTTAAGGAGTAGAGAGCATTGCGTTTGAAAATTTGGATTCATATGATGATGGGCTTCTTTTGAATATATAAAGGCATTTTGGGTTTGAAAGTCGTCACGGACAGAGACCCAGACTTGGAAGTTGAATGGTCAGCGGAAACGAAAAGTGTTCCTCCTCTGTTTTTGTTGGTACTACTACTGTAAAAGCTAACCAGCGCTGACTGCCCTTTCTGGTCATCTTTTCCACAGAAGTGGAGGAGAACTGGTCTTTTTTTCTCCCACTCTCCCACACTGTACACACCATTTGATTTTCTCTCTGTAGAGAAGGAGAATTGGAAGTGCCTTGGACATGAACGGTTTACATGGTCAGTTGGTCACACCATCGCTTTATGTTGAACTTTAGATGCAAAAATTCTAGGTTATTAGGGCTTAGGACTCGACCAAGAAACATGTATTTTTCTTGGGAAAAAAACACGTGTATTTTGCTGCATAGCTATGACTCGAAAGAACCATATTGAAGAAGAGGAGAAGAGAACCTAAATGCAACTGATTTCAAATTTTTGGTTTGAACCAATTACAAGATTAGATTATCTTAACATTGTTTGGTTTTTTTCTTTGTTTTAAAAAGGGGATTTGGGATCTAGCCAAGTATTATGCTAGGAGCCTCATCCCGGAAGATGAGGCCTGATTTCATTAACCAAAGAGGATACAAAAACCGGAAGGGACATGGTGCCTAAACTCCGGGACAAGTTACAATCATCATCAAGGAGTACATCCTAGATAATCATAGGAGTATCCCATAATCACAACTCATCTAAAGAAGAAAATCTAGCTAAGTGAGCCAATCTATGGGCTACACTATTAACTTCCCGATAAACTTGTCGCACACTTACAGACTCAAATAAAGACATATATGCTTTGCAATCATCTATAATGCAACCAATCTCCGAGAAATCTCTACCTGTAGACATCAAAGCATGGACGACTTCTAGACAATCCGATTCCAGTTCTACTCTTAGCCAACTCTCTGCGACCGCTATCATAATTGTAGCCCTAAACGCTTCAGCTTCAACATGGCATACAGAACATGCGTGTGGCATTGGTCTTGCAAGCACTGCCATGCAACGTCCTTCTTCATCTCTTGCAATCACTTCAAGACCACCACCACCATCCTTATAACTTTCATCCAGATTTAGCTTAATTACTCCTTGTAAAGGACATATCCATTTCAAATTGGGTCGTGAACTTGAAGGCTTAGGTAATTGTACGGGGGGGGGGGGGGGGGGGGGGGGGCATTGGTCTTGCAAGCACCGCCATGCAACGCGTCCTTCTTCATCTCTTGCAATCACTTCAAGACCACCACCACCATCCTTATAACTTCCATCTAGATTTAGCTTAATTACTCCTTGTAAAGGACATATCCATTTCAAATTGGGTCGTGAACTTGAAGGCTTAGGTAATTGTACGGGGGGGGGGGGGGGGGGGGGGGGCTTTTTTGCTTAAACTGTACTCGGGGATAGCATATTGGCAACCTATTCCAAATTACAGGATACGAGTGTTGTAAAAACAGTAAGTAAAGAATAACACGAGAATATTTTTCTTTAACGCAGAAACCTTGCAACTAGGGGGAAAAATTACGTGCCCCTAACTCTTGAGGGACAAACATTTCCACTATAAAGTAACACACACAATTACAAGACTTTTGTACTCTGGGGATACATAGCCCGTATGCTATCCTAACTAGTCTGACTACCAGTTCTAAACAGAGCTACACTACTTGACTTATGTGTTTACAACTTGAAAAGTGTCTAGAAGCATCAACTCAGATCTTAACTATTTGTAAGTTAAATCTTCTTGATCTACTTCTTCGGATTAAGCATCTCCATACCTATCTCAATGGAATGCACTTATGCAATGATGCATATGGGTTTTGAAAACTGTTTTTATGAATGATAATCTATGGCTTACATGCACAACAAAGAATAAGCATTGACACAGAAAAGGGGAAGAGAAGTGAAGAGAGAAGACTACACAATTTTGTGCTCTCAAAGAATCACCCAAAATAATACTCACTCAACCAACCTCTAACTAAGGAAGCCCTAGTTCTTATATAGATGGTAGAGCCATGCACATAAGCCCAGCAGCCCCGTTTTGTACGTTGGTCACAAGCATGGGTTAAGAGGCTATGGATGTGCACATGTAGGCTGAAAACAAACAGCACACAACTCAAGGAAAATGTGCACCAGCCGCCTACACAAGTAGAGGTACGAAGTGACAAGCATGTGTGTGTTTGCCGGAAGAAACCAGTGGGTAAAATGCTGCCTCTCAAAAACCATTGGTCCGAAATAGAAACCAAGGAAGAAAGATGGTTGTCACAACTCTAGGAAATGACTATACCATACAAAAGAAGAGGTTCTTTCCTAAAAACCAAAGAAAACAGCCCAGCACAGAGGTCAACTCAATAACCTAGTTTTTGAGAAAGTTCTTTAACAAAACCAGGGAGAAATGTCAACGGTTTTGAGTTAACCAACACATTTTGAGTGACAAGCTATCTAATCCAAGTTGAGAGGTAAGTCAACGATTATAGCTGTCATAAAGAGCCTTTATCAAACTGGAGGGAAGTCTACTCTGTTTTCTGGGAAATTTGAAAACAAGCCACTAACGGTTATCTATTTTTAGGGCAACCCAAAAAGGTCTGGGATATGTGGCAAGGGTGCCATCCTCAGTGAAAACCATCATGATATGCATATGAATGAACTACCTGATTTGCATTGAGATAATGTAGGCTATGTCAACATCTTCATTAATGATCCTTCATTTACGATGATCCTTCATCTACTGTGTTTTGTCCAATTACAAGGAATAGCCAATACTTGTATGCCTTCAAATTGGTGAACCTTCACATACTCATTCAAAAAATACTTAGCCCACACCACCGTAGTCTCTGCTACAAACACACTTCCATTCCAACTACTATTGTTCCTTTCATGCCATAATGTCTAGAGCATAACAAAAAATATATCCAATTGAGTAACAGAAAGAGATGAAAATACCTCCACAAACCACTGTTGGAATGTAGTAGCAGTAAAACTATCCACATGTAGATGCAACGGGCCAACCCTCCAGAACTCCTTGACTACCTCACACTCCATAAACAAATGCATAACACTTTCATGGTTATCTCAACATAATAAGCAAGAGAAATCCTACAATGCTGCTTTTTAATGCAAAGCCACCCGAGTAGGAATAATCTCTGTCAACAACCTCCATGTGAATGAACGTACCTTTAGAGGAACTCCAGCACTCCAAATAGCATTCCACACTGCTTCTGATAACACTCCACTAGTTGTGGAAGACGTTGCCTCCAACATGTGAGCTCTCCGTCTTATTGCATGATAACCACTCTTCATAGTGTAAGCTCATTTTTTTATCATGATGCCACACCCAAGTATCCCCAATATCTTGAATACTTAAAGGAATTTTCATAATGATACCCACCTCTTCGTCTGTGAACAAGTCATTTAATAAAGGTTGCACCCATTCATGCTCTTCTCTATCAATTAAGTCCTTTACCTTCCATAATTCTGTGCCTTCCATAGGTACTAAAAATGGTCTAAAATTATGAGGCACGGGAAGCCAGGGGTCATTCTATACATAGATTGTGTTACCATTGCCAACACGGTAGCATAGCCCTATCGACAACACCTTTCTTCCCTTCATTATGCTCTACCATGTATAGGAAGATCCAGACTTTGCAGTAGCTTCCATAAACCCTGTAGCTTGGAAATATAAAGCTTTCAATAGACGAGCTACCAACGAGTCCAGCTTAATCAACAGCCTGCACCCTTGCTTAGCAAGTAGAGCCATATTAAACTTATACATGTCCCTGAGTCCCAGACTACCCTCACCCTTCGGAATACACATCTTCTCCCACGCCATCCAACGAATTTTCCTATTATTTGGTCTATCACCCCACCAAAACCTAGCCATCAAACGATGCATCTCATCACAAAGGTACTTAGGTACTTCAAAAAAATTCATTACATAGTTGGGGATAGATTGAACAACTGCTTTATTGATAATCTCTTTCCCTACCACGCTCAACGTCTTCTCCCTCCACCCCTCCAACCGTTTCGAAATTCTATCATTCAAATAGTTGAACACTTCCTTCTTTGAATAACTAATCTCAAGAGGTAAACTGAGATATTTGTCATGTTTTTCCACCCATTCAACACCCAACATCAAGGCTAGCTCTTCCTAGCCTGCCTCCTCCTCGACACACACTTACTAAAAGAAACCTTACTCTTTTGAAGATTAATTTGCTGACCCGGTGAAGCTTCATAAAGAGCAAAGACCTCGACATTCCTACTCCTCTGCCTTCACAAATATAAACGAGTCATCCGTAAAAAATAGATGGTTAATAATTGGGGCACCCCTGCAAACACTGATACCATCTAACTTATCATCTCTTTCACCACGTTAGAGAAGCAGGGACAAAGCTTATGCACATAAGAGAAAAAGGTAAGGAGAAATAGAGTCTCCTTGCCTTAATCCCCTAGATGGGAATATAGTCCCTCGTGTAGAATCATTAAACACAAAAGAATATGACACTAAGTAACACATATCATCATCCATGTTATCCATCTTTCCACAAAACCAAACCGACGAAGCACCATCTCCAAAAAGCTCCACTCCACTCGCTTGTAAGCTTTACTCGTGTCAAGTTTCAGCGTGCAATACCCCTTCTTCCCTTTTCTACACCTCTTCAGGAAATGTGGTATCTCAAAAGCAATCAAGTGATTATTAGAAATCAACCTACCTGGTATAAATGCGCTCTGATATGAAGAGAAAAGCTGATCAAGTAATGTTTTGACCAATTAGATATCACCTTTGAACCCATCTTGTATAGAACATTACATAAATTGATCAGTCACAGATGACTCATACTCTCAAAAACTTTCACCTTGGCACCAATGTAACATTCGTACAATTAATTTTCTTTGTAAGAGCTACGGATCCCAAAAAATGCCTTACTGTATCACACACATCTTTATTAACAATTGACCAGAAGAGTTGATAAAACCTCGGAGAAAACCCAGGCCCCGGTGCCTTCCCTGAAGGCATTTGCTTCAAAGCCCTATAAATCTCCTCATCACTCACTTCTAGACAAAGTTCCGCATTCATCTGATCATCCACTAGTCTTGGAATAACCTCCGCAACCTCTTCCAGTTGTGTAGGGTTTGAAGAGCTAAAAATGTTAGAGAAATACTCAAGCACCACCTTTTCTAACTCTTCATCCTCCGTGCACCACCTCTCATTTTCATCATATAACCCTTTAATCCAATTCTTCTTCCGTCGATTCGATGCCCGCTAATGGAAATACTTGGTATTACAATCACCATCCAGAAGCCAAAAAACTTTTGCGATCTACCTCTAAAAATCGTGCTCCCTCTCTAACAACTCCTTCAATCTAGCTTCCAACAACATACGATCTTCATTCGTAGCACTTGACACACCGGGACCATAGAAAGAAGCAAGGTGAGCTCCAACCTTCTCAATCTCTGACATCCATCCATCAAACTTCTGCTTACTCCATCGAAGCAAAGACTTCCTGGTATGATCTAGTTTACAACTCACACATCTTAATGGCTCTAACGCCTCTTCACATTCCCTTTTCAACTACAGCTCGACACTCCAGTTCTTGAAGCCACATAGTTTCAAAATGAAATCGACATCGTTTCTTACGTTTCTTCCGCTCCTTGCCACACACCTCCAATATTTAGTAGGACAAAGATGTAGTACCCTAGACAGTGCAAACATATTCCGCCAACTAGTTGTAGCCAAAAAACGATTGAGGCACTCTCTCACCTCCACACCCCATCGTTTACCTCTCTAGGTAAAAGGTAAACCTACATAACCCAAATCTTGTAATTGACATGCTTGCATAGCATCTCTAAAGCGAACCATCCAACCTGGATCCCGTGAAGGACCACCTTCCTTCTCCACACTCCAAGAAATTTCATTTATATCCCACACCAACAACCCATGGTTCGTTGCTTCTACCAGAAAGTATACGTAAGAGCTCCCAAGTCTTCTCTTTATCCTTCACACGAGGCATTCCGTACAGACCAGTAAACCTCTATCTTTGCACATCATTCTTCTCTCCCACTAAAAAATCTATATGATTCTCAGAGTAAGATACAAGTGACATCAAACACTCCTCCGTCCAAAGAATACTCAAACCTCTTGCCTGGAAAATCCTCCCGCCCTCCCCCTTTCAAACCATGCATGACACCGAAAAACCAATACGCCAACTGTGGGAGCAGGAATTTGAGAGTTCGAAATTGACATTGTGAAATGTGATCAAAGAACAAGCATGGAACAAGGATAGTGAGAATTAAGTCTTCGAAGGAGTGTCTCGAAGAACCCTTTCGATTCTAGAAGCAAGGATTGAGGTTCGAGCTTCGACCTCAATGAAGAACCTCAAAATTCGAAGAGAGTCTCGAACTTCGAGTAGCGATGATCTATGGCGAGATTCAAATAGATCATTGGGCTGGGAGCAAAGATTGAGCATCAAAGGCCCAGGGAACTGTTCAGATGTGTCCAAAGGGGGGCCATGAACCCAAAGAAACCCGAAATGAGGGGTAGTGAGGTTAATGGAGCGTGATCCCATGGACATACCACCGAAATAGGAGGCGGTTGCTAGACGTGGCTAGGGTTCAAGGATCAAACCTGGGTGCAGGAACTTTGAAGTCTAGCCACTATATTAGTGGACGTAGTGGCTCTTATTTCAGTGGAATTCTGATGGTATAAATACATGAACTTGGTAAGTTTTTGTAGTTGGATTACATACCTATATGCTTGCATTAAATTCTCACTTACTTGAGCGTCAGAGAGTCTTATGTAGGTACCCCTCTCCAGTTGTTCAAGTACACTTAGACCATCGCACCGTCATCTTAGAGCTGTCATCAGTGGGTATGTCAGTTTGATCATTGGAGAAAACCTTGTGGAAGCTTCGAATCTAGCCTGACATTTTTATGCTCCCACAAGTTGGCACCGTCTGTAGGAAATGATGGTAAATGATATCCCAGACAACAATGACGAGGTGTTGCACTACAAAAATTGCAACCAAGCTGAAGATGCCCTAGAAGATGGCGAAGTTGATGAAAGAGCTGAGAGAAGGCGAAGTGAGAAGAAACCTATCTCTGATGTCCAGGTGGTAAGGGAGAACAGAGGTTCGAGTTGCCACTGTGGGAATTAACAAACTGGGAGATAAGGGACCTCCAATCCGAACTAGCTCGCTTTAGAAGAGAGGAATGAGCCAAGAAGAGGCGCACAACTAGGTCGAGGAGGAACTGATCACTGTCCCCACAGGATGAATCTCTACTTGATGAAGAAAATACGTCCGGGGAGAAAAACTTGGTAGTGAGACGAACGACGACTATATGTCACCTTTGAGAGGTCATGAACTGAAGGACTAAGTGGCGAAGGTAGTGAAAGAAGCTTAAAGGTCAACGTTATGCGCTATTGCGGCCAAGGTTTCGAGAGGAATTACGGATTCACCTTTCATTGATTCACAAAGTTCACTGGAACCTCTGACCCGGAGGACCACATAGAGAAATACACTGAAGCAATGAGGATTGAGACCACCAATCGAAATTTAATGTGCAAGCTATTCCCGACCAGCCTCTCCAGGCCAGCTACGAAATGGTTCCGAGGATTAAAGCCACCAGGATCGATATCGAGCTTTGAGAAGTTAACACGATATTTCATCGCACAATACTTCTGCAATAAGAGGCAGAAGAATGACGTCTCCACATTATTTAGCGTCAAGAAAAAACCAGGGGAGAAACTAGAGAAATACTTTGAGAGATTCAAGGGCAATGAAGACTAACTCGAAGATCGTAGTCGTCGCATTCTGAGAAGGATTACTCGAATGATCACCACTGTTCAAAAATCTAGTGAAGAAGGTTCTAAGAACTATGGAAGATATCTTGGATCGCATAGAGGGTGAAATCCATCTAGAGAGCATCAAGAGAACTCAAAAAGGCAAGGTCTCCGCCAACATCAAAGTTAAACTTGGAACTTCAAAATCTGCAGAAGTTGGAGATCAAAGGCCGATGCCGGCTTTGAACCTTGAGGATCGAAAAGATAGGAAAAAGCCCTCAGAGCAGTGGTTCATCATCAGCCCGGTGGCCATATTTTATTGGCACGAGAATGATAGGATATTCAAGAAATCGCCGCCACAAGTTGAAGCTAATGATCCTAATGAGAAGAAACGGTATTGTACGTACAACCAAGATCGGGGGCATAGCCTTCGAAGGTGCGAAACATTCAAACTAGATATCCAGGAACTCATGGACCAAGGAAAGTTGCAACAATACAAGGTTGGGAATACTAGTGGGAACCAACAACAGAAGGTCGGGGATGAAGACCCTCCAGTACGCGAGATATTGGCCATATAAGGCAATCCATCCACGAAAGAGAAGGAAGAAAGATGAATTAGAAGCAAAACTCGACAAGCAGAAAAAATCAAAAGGGTATGCTTCGCTGAAAGGAAAGAGATCTCTTAAGAAAAGACGAATGAAAGCCTATCAATCTGCCTCTCACCAAAGGATGGAATAGGAATTCAATTCCCTCACCGCAACGTGTTAGTCATCTCAACCACGATCGACAACTGCATGGTGAGAAGAGTAATGATCAATGCGGGCAGTAACGTCGACATCCTATACTTCCAACTTTTCGCAAGCTTGGCATCAGCTCGAAGTTCGTCACAAGGAGAAAATCACCAATGATGACCTTTGATAGCGCCGAGACTTGGCCTTATAAGAAGATCACCCTCCTTGTGACCACGACCGGCAAAAAGGTAGACTTGAGATTTGTTATCATAGATTAGCACTCGTCTTACAACGCCATGCTTGGAAGGGACTTGCTGCACCGCATGGAAGCAGAAGCTTCGACGAGATATCAAGTTCTGAAGTTTATCTTGGGAGACAAAAACCATGTAGTCTCAGTGCGTGGGAGCCAAACACTATCGAAAAACTTGTATGTCATGGACATCAAGAAGTTCAAGACCACACCCCCTAACTCAAAGCTCACAGACCCAAAGCCGCTCACCAAGAAGCAAAGGAAGCTCAAAATTGTTGGTCAGAGCTCGAAGTCTGACAACAAAGAACAGTCCGACTCGGAGATGAAGATCGAGGAGGACAAACAAATTGTCAAATAGCAATTAAAGGAGGGTCTATTAGATGAAGGAGATGAGGAAAAGATAGAACAAGTGTCGACATCAACCTTAGAGGAGGTTCGAGAAGTGTCCCTTAATGATGATCCAAAGAAGAAAGTCTTTATAGGAGCCCTCCAAACCGAAGAGGAAGTTCAAAACTTAGTCGACTTCCTAACCAAGAATCAAGATGTGTTCACATGGTCACATTGAGATATTCCAGGTATTGACCCAAGAATAGCCTGCCATAAGTTAAATACTGATCTAGATTTCCCGCCATGTAAGCAGAAGCTGAAGAGGTTCATGCCAGAGCACAACCAGATCATAAGTGATGAAGTAGATCGCTTCCTCGAAGTTGGACACATAAGATAAATATGGTGTCCAACTTGGATTTCGAATGTTGTGGTGGTCAAGAAGAAGAACGGGAAGTGGAGAGTCTGCGTAGATTTTACCAATTTGAATAAGGCATGCGCGAAACACTGGTACCCACTCCCTAAGATCGATCAAATGGTAGATGCAACCACAGGCTTCGAGGAGCTGTCATTCCTCGATGCTTATTCGGGTTACAATCAGATACCATTGGGGAAGACAATAGAGGTATACATAGACGATATAGTGGTCAAGAGCCGATACAAGGGAGATAATACCGAGGACTTGAGAGATACGTTCGAGATTTTGATAAAGTACAAGATGAGACTCAATTCTTTGAAGTACATCTTCGATGTGTCTTCCGGCCAGTTTTTGGGTTACATCATGAGTAAAAGAGGGATCAAGGCAGATCCAAAGCAAGTTGAGGCTATATTAAGTATGGAGGAACACAATACGAAAAAGGAAATTCAAGTCCTAACTGGGAGGATAGCTACGTTGAGTAAATTCATCTCTTGAATGACTGATCGATGTCGGCCATTTTTCGAAGATTTGAAGCTCAAAGATTCGAACTTCTGGGGCCATAAGCAGTCAAAGGCATTTTGGGAGTTGAAGCAGTACTTGGCAAGGAAAAAGTTCTTGGTGGTACCAAGAGACAGGGAACCATTGTGCATGTACTTGGCCGTGTCAAGAGTAGCAACCAGTGCCACCTTGTTCTGAGAAGAAGGAATACATCAATGGCCGATATCCTTTACCAGCCATTGCCTTCTTGAAGATGAGACAAGGTACACTCCGACCGAGAAACTCATATTGGAATTTGATACACGCAAAGCGCAAGCTCCGACAATACTTCAAAGGAAGAGGAATCGTGGTGTATACCGATTTTCCCATCAAAGGAATCCTCGTCAAACCAAATATGTTCGGGCATATGATAAAGTGGGCTATAGAGTTTAGCGAGTTTGACATCACCTATTTATCACACACCACCTTGAAGGGACAAGTCCTTGCTGATTTCCTTATCGAATGCCACATCCTGTTAGCCATGGCAGACTTTCCATGGGAGGAACCGAGATGAAAAATAAACATTGATGGGTCCTTGAACTTCGCTGGGGTAGGAATAGGTATAGTCTTGAAGAGTTCATAAGGTTTCATGCTGGATTGTGCCGTATAATTAGATTTTAAAGCTTCGAACAACGTGGCAAAATATGAGGCCCTATTGGTTGGGATGCGGGTTGCATGCTAACTAAGGATCAAGAGCCTACAAGTATACTCTGATTCACAGCTTATAGTTGGACAATCCAATGATGAATACAAGGCACGAGATTAAAGGATGATCTAATACTAAGCGTTGGTGAGAAGAATGATTTCTGATTTCTCCCAATTGTCGTTGGTAAAGGTCCCAAGGGAAGAAAACCAGAGAGCCGATGAATTGGCAAAGATGGCATCTGGATGTATTGAAGAGCCTTTACCGATGTGGATCAACGTGCTCAAATGTTCGAGCATCGAGGAGAAAATTGAACGTCAAACGATGATGGTTGAATTGATCCCTAACGATTGTAGAGGCATAATTATCAACTATTTAGAGTTCGACATACTACTAGAAGACCCCAGAGAAGCCAGAAAACTCAGATTCAAGGCTGCAAGGTACTCAATGGTTGGAGATGTGTTTTATCGAAGGTTATTCACAGGACATTTGTTGAGATGTGTTGGACTGGTCCAAACTCAAGCGATACTCAGAGAAATGCATAAAGGGATATGTGGAGGACACGCTCGGGGCAGGAGCCTAGCAAGGAAGATAACTGCTCAAGGTTACTTCTAGACGTACATGCATTGAGAGGCAGAGAAGTATGCGAAGAAGTGTAAAGAATGCCAGTACCACTCCCCGATGAGTCATATTCCCGCTCATGAGTAGTAACGCAGGCAGTACCGTAGCCCTTCCCACAGTGGGGAATAGACATTATAGGTCCATTACCAGAGGTGCAAGGAGGATTGAACCATGTGTTGGTGGCAACCGATTCGTTTTCAAAGTGGGTCGAAACCCAAGCTTACTCAGCGATCACATCTAAGGTTTCTCGAACTTCATTTGGAACCAAATCATATGCCGGTTTAGAATACCAATGGAGATCGTATTTGACAACGGGACTCAATTCAACAATGATGGATTCAGGAACTTCTGCAATAAGCACAGAATTCTATTAAGATTCTCTTCAAGAAGCTACCCAAGAGTAAATGGTCAAGCCGAAATAACAAATCGAACTATCTTTGATGGGGTTAAGAAGAGGCTTGCAGCAAGAAAAGGAAGATGGCCACTAGAGTTTTCTAGTGTTCTATGGGCTTATAGGACTATACCAAGGAAGCCAACGAAGGAGACACCGTACGCTTGTGTGTATGGAATGGAGGCGATCATCCCTACAGAGGAATTGGTGCCAACAGCAAGAACAATTGCCTTCGAGCAAGGTGGAAATGAGAGTTGAATGGCACAGGAATTGGATTTTGTAGATGAAAAAAGAGAGGCAACAACAGCTCACCTTCTGAACTACCAAAACCAGCTTCGAAAATATTTCAATCTTGGGGTGAAGCCGAGATCGTTCAAGATGGTTGAATGGGTCCTTAAGGGAACAGTAAAAAGCATCAAGGCACATGGGTCAGCAAAGTTTCAACCGATATGGGAAGAACCCTTTGAGATCACTGAAGTTTACAATAAGGGGGCATACCGGCTGAGGAATGTTAAGATTGGACAACGACTCCGACGCCATGGAAAGCGATATACTTGAAAAATTATTACAAGTGAAGGCTTGGGAGGTTCGCATTTGTTATTTATATGCAAATAAAGAACTTGTTAAGATACTTAGAAAAGTTCGAATGGGCATGCTCCTAGTCAAGACAAAAATTGGCTCTTTATATGTTTGTTTAAATCTCAAGTTTGGATAAAACGTATGCATTTGTTTCCAATATAAGTTTCACATTTTGATCAACCGTACATCTATGAGTGTCGAATGTGTAGATATGTGTGTGGAAATACCGATGATGAAAAAAGTATTTTGGCTTAAGTTCAAGAACTCAAAAAGCTGAACCGCTGATCTCAACTAGGATCAAGTTTGAGAACTAAAAGAGTCAAGAACAAGTTTCATGTGTGACTGTCAAGTTCGAGGACTCAAAAGGCTGAATCGCTGATCTCAACTAGGATCAAGTTTGACAGCTAAAAGAGTCAGAAACAAGTTTGACGTGTGATCGTCAAGTTCGAGTGCTCAAAAACGGAACCGCTGATCTCAACTAGGATCAAGTTCGAGAGTTGAACCTCTGACTAAGAACGTAAAGGGTCAAGTTCGTGAAGCTTCAAAGCAAAATTTTTTTGACCAAAGTGATGCAAGGCAAGTTCGTAAAGCTTTCGAGCAAAGAACCTCTGGCCAAAACAGTATGAGTCAAGTTCGAGAACACAAAATGGCCAAACCCATGTCTAGAAAGCTAGGTCAAGTTTGAGAAGCTTTAGAGTAAAGAACTTTTGACCAAAGTGATGCAAGTTAAGTTCGAAAAGCTTTTGAGCAAAGAACTTCTGGCCAAAACAGTATGTCAAGTTCGAGAAGCCAAAAGGGTCGAACCCATGATTAGAAAGCTAAGTCAACATCGATAAGCTATTAAGCAAAGAACCTCTGGCTAGGCAATAAAAGTCCATTCGAGAAGCTTAAGAGTCAAACAAATGTCTAAAGATTGAAGGTCAAGTTCGAAAAGCTTAGAGAGCTGAATTTTGACCCAAGATCGAAACATCAAGTTTGAAGGGCTAGTGAAGAGCCGAACTTCAAGTAATTTTTTAGAGAAGGTTCAACAAAGCTAAAAGAGCAGAGCCTTTAACCAAGTTTAAGTGGAATCCTAAAAGCTTAAGAGCGGGACAAGCATACATGCATAATGATTCGAAGGTTCATCTAGAACCTCGAATTACAACAAACTCTCAAGATAAATCCAAGGAAATCCCGAAGTCACAGCTTCGAGAAGAGCTTTAGGGATTGAGCTTCGAGATTGAAGTTGGCTACACGAGAGCAAGTACGTTTTCCATACACGTGGAATAATCCTTTCTTTGATATTTGGAGATCGAAAAGAGAGGTATTATTGGGGGCATGAGGTATGGAAGTCATTGAAATATGATAATTACTTGTTAGTTATATGATGCTAAAGTCATAAAAAGAAAATTATTGTGCCACCAAAACCTCTAGTGGACTTTTGAAGAGTAAAGTAAAATAAAAATATTGAAAGTTTGAAAAGCAAAAGTGCAGATTGAAGGTCAAGGATGCATGAAGGTGATCAACGTCGAGCAGCGAGGCCTTGGTAAGAGGGCAGAAAATGTTCGGGCACACCCTTCTCGATGAGTTCGAGTTGGTAAGAGCTAACTCCGGCATTGAAACCCCATGAATAAGCCATACCAACATCAACCCTAAGGCCTCGAACTCTGTCCAGGAGGTGTTGAGTGGTGTCGTCATTATGAATCACATCCCCTCGAAGGCGCAACAAGGCCTATTCCAAAGCACTAACTCTAGACTTGCTAGCTTTGAGTTCGAGCTCAAGGTCACATGAATCACTCTGGTAGGGAGAAAAGTGATCTCGAGTAGTTGCAGGTTCGAAATAGTCTAAGCTACGTCTTCTACTGTCACGAGAAGATAAGAAACCGTTTCGGTCGTAGCTGGATTCGCTGGGATCACTCGGATAACAAGATCATAACATCTCTGCAAGATGAGTAACTCTTTTTTCCAAGGTCATGCCATCAGTGCTATGGTCGTGGGAATTAGAGCAAGAAAAGGGTGACATTGATTCATCATATCGAGATCGAGACCTACGAGAAGAAAAAAGTAAGTAATATTATGTGAAGTAGTATTGTGCTTAACATGCAGAGATTATGAGAAAATGTTATCGAGCAAAGCCCTCGGGCGAGAAGATAATTAGGGGCATGCTGGAAAGTTCTTTTCCCTTCCCATGGCGAGGAGCGGAGGCACTCCCCGATTGTGCAGACATAACAAAATTAAATTTGAGATTGTTAGAGGATGGAGCCATACCTAACCTATTCTAAAAGAGCTGAACGATAAGAGCTGAGAATGGAGGAGGTATGATTTCGGTTTTATAAGTGGAATCTCAAGAAAGATATCCTTAAACCCTAACAAATTTGAGTTTGAAATAGATTTCGGATAAAGTTCGAAACCGAAAAGAAATGAGGAGTCAAAATTGTTTTTGACTTGATTTTAAAAGGTTTTTTGATTGAGCAAACGGTTTGAGTTTGACTCGGTCGAGAAGTTCAACTTGAGACAGGACTCCTAAACTAGAGATTCCTTCTCAGAGTTTAACTTGAGAAAGGACTCCTCATCTAGGGATTCCTCCTCGAATCGCACAAAGTTGAGCTATGGTTTCACAGTTGTTTTGAACTTCGAAAGTGTCATGTTCGAACAAAGATTTCGAAGGTGAGTGAAGTTATTGAAAAAGATAACTTTCTGCTGTGCAAGCTTCGAAATTTGAAAGGTAAAGCGAACTAAGAAGTTTGGCAAAATTAGACGCTCGAAGGCGTCACCCAAAAAGGGTCAAAAAAATTGTTCAAGTTACATAACCAAATGAGTCAATGTTAAAGACTAAAGTGATGAAGAAGAAAAGTATAAGGCTCATTGGAACTCTCCAGGAATTCAACGATTAGAGCAGCCGAAGTAGGTTAGATACGAGTAGAGGCAGGTATAATGGCTGAGCTGAAAGAGGGGTCATGAGGCTCGAGAGAATCCACAACATCGAGGACTGCGCAAGATCTTCGAGAGAATCCACAACAACAAGAACCTTCTCTGGAAATTTGAGCTGCTTGGTAACAGTATCGAGAAAAGCTGCCTCAACGGCTGTGGCAGCTGCGGTGATGTCAGCACGAGAGAGGTGAGCTGTGGATTTTTCTTCACATGGAAGGGACCCAAAGAGGGGCTTGTACTTATACTTGCATCCGAACTTGTCATCAACCTCCCCAGGGTCAATGAAGAAACGATCTTCGGGAGCGGTAAGAGCGTGGTTCCAGCCGAGTCAAAAGTATTGGGCAGAAACATATTGGATTAGACGTTGGCCAATGGTGGATTCACCGTCTTGAGCCTGCATGGCATCTTCGAGGTTAATCTTGAGCTCCCCATTCTTTGCGCAGGCTGCATCCAAATCCTCTTGAAGTTCTGAGGATCGATGCTTAAGGAGTTTAACTGTTGCCCCCTTGAGTTAGAGTTCAGCCTCTGTAAGATCAGCCATATGTTTTGCCTCCAGAAGAGATTTCTCCAAGAGAGGGACGGAAGAGGCTGCGATTCGAAGCTCCTGCTCAACTCGGGAGGCAGCTTGAAGCTTCTCCTCGGCGTCAGCAAGCTTCAAGGAGATTTCTTCATTCTCCGTAGAAGCTAAGTCAAGCATCACCTGGAGGTCTATGTTGATTAGATCCATTTCCTTGAAGAAAGCTTCGGTGTGGAGCATCCCCTAAAAAGACCAAGTTCATCGTTAGTGGCTGGTTGATACGAATAAAGGCAGATAGCATCGAAGTTCAAGTAGTTATGGATGAAGGAACTTACATCGAGTTGGCATGAGTATGTTGTTTGAAGGTTGTCAACCCAATCTCTCTGCTTGAGGAGGTTACTTTCCAGATCTCTCTTGCCCAGGCGTTGGACGAAGATTGAGGCAGCATTGCGATTACAAAAGAAGGGTTGACCATCATACAAAAATGAAAAATCCACAGAGGGGGTGGCCGGAAGAGCGTCACCAGAATGAGTCTGTGGGGATGAGCCGACGAGGAAAGCATGAAAAGTAGTAGATGGTGGTGGAGAGATAGATGATTTCAAAGTTTAACGTTCGAAGCGAGAAATCAAGACAAGAGTAAAGAAAGAAAGAAAAGAGTTAAGAAGTAGAGAAAGTATTACCTCTAGAGGGACCTTGACTGTGTGAAGGAGGTAGAGGAATGACTTGTGCAACTTTGTGTTGCTCATTCCCAGATCGAGAGGATCGAGATTTTGAACTTGGGGAAGGAATAAGAGCTTCGAGATTGATAGCCTCGAACCTTGGAAGACCCTCTGATTTCTTCTTCTTCTTCTTCTTCTTCTTCATTTCTTAGAAGTTCTCAGACTCTTTAAGAACCTTTGTCATTGAGCTTCAAAGACACTTTTTCCCCTATGGGGCGTCACTAGGAGGGAAGCTTCGCTTCTTGGTGGTGTACTTGTCTCTCTTACAGATTGCATCATTCACCAACTTGTCAGTCTTAGTAAAAAGGGCAAAGAAGGACTCCACATTGATCAGCTAGTCGAGTAAATCCTCTCCGTCTCTAGGTTTCCTAGAGTAGCGAGTGAAGAGAGTGGAGTTCCTCTCCGAGGCCAGAGACTAGAGAGATTTTTGGCTCACAACTTGGGCCAACGGCCACTCCTTGCCGACCAAGAAGTTGCATAGCCAGAAGAGCCTCTCTTGGCTGAGTTCGAAGGAAGTAGTATCGAGCTTCATAGCTGCAAATAAGGATCGAGATCATAATTGAAATAGATAAGTATCTTCACTGAGTAGTGAAAAGGGAAGATCGAAGTTGTACTTGGAGCATTAGAAAAGGAGGAAGGCATTTCGAGTCTAAGACCTTCAAGCTCCGGAGGCATCCATTTGCCTTTGACGAGGACTGGATTAATGTGCCAGTGAGCAAAGTTGGTGGACTTCTAGTCGAAGAACTTCTTGAATCACTGGGGTTGGATATTGAAGAACCTCTCCAAGCCTCTCACCTTGGCTCACATATGCTCGTAGAAGAAGTCAATAAGGCCGATGGAGACCCGACATTATTGCCCGACGGCGAGGAATGCTGAGAGAAGAAAGTACGAATTCAGGCTGAGTTGCATGGGGTGTAAACCCAAGAGTACCCAGAGAATGACAAATACTGGGTGCAATGGAAAGCTCAGGAATCGGAGGTTGTGCTTCGCGAGCGCGAGAGCACCCGCCAGAATCCCCTTGTCGGAGTACATGTCAATACCTTCCAGCAGCGCTTAGATTGAAACGCTACCCGGAGGGTTAATCTTTGCTCGCTCAATTTCAAGCTGGGCCTCGGTCGGACTCCAGATCTAGAAGTCAGCGAGTTGAGGCACGACCTCCCCATGATCGAAATTGGCTTCCGAGGAAGACTGGGCGGGTTTGGCTGGGGTTGGACCACGACGAGGAGATGGGTCGCGATGAGCACCGGAGCGAGCATGAGCCATCAAAATCGAACGGGGTCTAGAATATTGAGGTCTTTCTGATTTTAGGGTTTTGATTTGGGAAAGTGAAGTGAAGAAGTGATAAGTATAAAGGGTTATTTATATTCTACAAAATGAACGGTAGAATATTGATAGTCAAGCAACATAAGAGTTTTGTTTCTAGTGCATGAACTCGAGGAAGCACAGAAAGAATGTGTCAAGGGCGAATTTCAAAGATGGAGGATCGAGTTTGATCAATGCTTCGAGGTTAGTCGCTGGAGAAAGATCAATGAGTGATGTGCAAGTTCGAAGTCGAAGCAAAATTTCCCCTGTTGGTACCAAGTGTGACCCAAAGGCGAAATTGGGGGCATTGTGGGAACAAGAATTTCAGGGTTCGAACTTGACATTGTGAAATGTGATCGAAGAATGAGCATGAAACAAGGACAATGGGAATTAAGTCTTTGAAGGAGTTTCTCAAAGATCCATATCGGTTCTAGAAGCAAGGATCGAGGTTTGAGCTTCGAACCTCGATAAAGAACCTCGAAGTTTGAAGAGAGTCTCGAACTTCGAGTAGCGATGATCCATGGCGAGATTCAGATGGATCATTGGGATGTGAACAAAGATTGAGCTCTAAAGGCCTAGGGGACTATTGTGATATGTCCAAAGAGAGGCTATGAACCCAAAGAAATATGAAATGAGGGGTAGTCGGGTGAGTGGAGCATGATTCCAAGAACTAGCCACCAACATAGGAAGTGATTGCTGGACGTGGCTGAGGTTCGAGGATCGAACCTAGGTGCAGAAACTTTGAAGTCCAGCCACTATGTCAGTGGACGTAGTGGCTCCTATTTTAGTGGAATTCTGACGGTATAAATACATGAACTTGGTAAGTTTTTGTAGTTAGATTACATACCTATACGCTTGCATTAAACTCTCACTTACTTGAGCTTCAAAGAGTCTTTTACAGGTACCCCCCCCCCCCCTCCCCAAATTGTTCAAGTGCATTTCGGCCATCGCACCGTCATCTTAGAGCTGTCGTCAGTGGGGATGACAGTTTGATCATTGGAGAAAGCCTTGTGGAAGCTTCGAATCTAGCATGACTTTTTCGTGCTCCCATACCAACCAAGCTTTCCATGAGTATAAACCACCTCCTCCGTACTCAATCTAGTTTCTAAAAGAAAAATTATTTTGGGACTGTGTAGGGAAATAAGTCCTTTAAGCCCTTGAACTGTCAAGGAATTCCCAAGCTCCTGGCAGTTCCTGTATAGGACATTCATTTCTCGTGATGGGTCAATACCGGACCCATCAAGGAAGTAGAAAATTGATTTGTAGCAGTAGAGGTGTGAGTCCCAAAAGACCCAGGACTTGAAGAGTTTGTTTCTGAGCAAACTTTATCAAAAGAAGGAAGAAAAGGGGAACTAGTTGCATTAGTTTACATGCTCATGGATCCTTTTAGACCTTTCTGATCTTCCAACAATTGGGCTTGCTGAACCACACTCCTCCACATGACCCAACTTAAATGTAGCTTGAGTAAGATAGTCTTCATGCATTCGACCCAAGGCATCCACCATCAGCCTACTAACAATCTTGGGAACACCAGCTGACAATCCATGTGACCCCACTTCTTCCCCTTGATTCTCCATTGACTTCGTCCTATCCTTAATATCTGCTTTGGGATGAGAACGAATGGACTCGCCTCTAACTTTGGGGGTGTACTACAGTACTCTGGAGTATTAAAACTCCCCAGTTTTGAAGCATTTGATCATTTCATTTTCCCAGTGATCCAATGCTCTAAAACTAGGGAGTTTTAATACTCCGGAGCACTATTGAATTTTCCCTAATTTTGGGTCGATCTTCTAGAGTAGTACTAACTTCAAGAAATATACCCTTACACCCCAATACACCACGTGTACCACTACCAACAGATTCTCGCTGAGCCTAGATTCCACTTCGTGCACGATTATTGCTAGTGGACTGAAAATTCCCATTTTCAACCTCCATCCCCAGGGCCAGGCTCAAGACTACAATTGGTGGCCCAGTCAGCTCAATACCAAACATCGTATCTCCGTCGTGTCCTTCCAACAATCGTCGCCTTTTGTTGACATGATTCTCCACACCTGGTACAATTGTAGAGCTCACCGGGGGATCCACTTCCATTCCAGAATCTGGACTGCCCTCCAACATTTCTTCTCAAGAACAGACAAAACCCACTATTGGAAAATCCGAGGATTTCATAGACCAACCTGGTTTCTTCTTTTATAGTCCAAAGCGTACTCCACCCTCTGGAAACTGAGAGTGAGCCCTCATTTCCTCCTCCACTAAACATCTTTCTACCTTCTCGGCAAAGATTGAATCGTCATACATAGGCTCCTTTATCACACCATCTTGACAAAGGTCACAATGATTACCTAAATGGTTAAAAAGGCAACAAAACAAACAGAGATGTGGCAATGCCTCATATTCTAACTTGAAGCGCTCTGCTTCCAGATCTTCATGTCATGCCCCGCCAACATTCAAAGGGTCACCTCGAGCATTTGCGAGGAAAGCATGGCTCAAGGGAGAGTTTGGAGTGTCTTGGAAGCATCTGAAGGCAGCCAGAAGCAGCAAGAGGCAGCCAACTAGAGGCACCTGGAAGCAGCCAGAAACGTCCAGGACAGCATGGAAGGTTCTGAAAGGGTTCTAAACATCACAGAGGGTTCCGAAAGGGTCCGGAATGTCACGGAGGCATCCGAAAGGGTCCAGAACATTATCGAAGAATCCGGAATACTATGGAAGGTTCCAAAAGACCGTGGAAGGTCCTAGAAGGTCGAGAAAATTTACGGAAGATTTGGGAAACATCAAGGCAAGTCTTAAACTCTTTAGAACCTTAGAGATGCTCATGGGTCAAGACTACTCCAGAGATCTCTAGATCCTTCAAAGCACTTCTTAGAGTAGTGTAGATAACTCTAGAATTATCTATGCTTGTATATGTCCTAGATTTCTCTAGAACATTTAGGCTTGAGGAGGAGGATATAAATAGGCAACCACCCCTCCCATTTTAGGCATCATCAAGGAGCTTAGCTTAGTGAAAGCTTAGAGCTTAGAGGATTGAGAAAGCATTGTAGCTCACTTGTAAACCTTGTAAAGCTTATCTTAGCAATACAAGTTTCTTCTTTCAAAGTTCTTCTCCCTTTGTTCTTTCGGTTATTCTACTCAAGTGTTTGCGAGAGTTAGATTAACTTAACATAAGGGACGTGCTAAGGCCGCACGAGAGCAAGCTGACAAATAAGCTCATGGCATCTAGGTAGCTTCATTGGAACCCAATGACCCAACTATTTTCAGATATTCATTCTTACCCGGATTCGCAAATAGGATTTCATACCCACACCTGACTCTACCAGCTCGGTAAAAACATGTTCACCAATGGCATTACCAATTTCCATACCCCATTCTTACCTCTAAAAGCTGGAGGAATGCCCTTACACGAACCCATAACTCTTGAAACTCTACTGACACAGTAATTAGGTCGCACCTACCATTTGTCGCTACAACTGCTACTAAGGCCTTATCAAAATGCCAAGGAGTACCTTGCAGGACCCTCTTTCTTTCTTCTTGAGAGTGAAAAGAAACAAGGAAACAGTTTGAGGCTCCTAGGTCGCTGATCCGAACTCTATCTCAATCAAGCTTTGCTTTCTTAGTTGACCACAACAAGCGCATGGTGTGAGAAAAAGCTTCTTTGCTAAATGGTTTGTGATTGAACAGCTCGCACACCATCCAACATCTTTCATTCAACACCGGAGAGACCACCGCCGGCAGCGATACTTCAACTTCCTCCACCTCTGAAATCGCCATTTGTTGAACAAGCTCACTCAAACTGTCTGCCATTATCCACCCAAGCCATAAGAGCACACCGAACAGTAAACCAACCCAACACCAGAAACACGTGCACACGGAATCGGATTTCCAAACAAAACAGAATGGAAATCACAAGACTTAAATTGAGGAGAAAATACTTTGAGAATACTAGAGAGAAGAGACTTTTCGTAATAAAAACTCTTTTGGTTATTGAGCAACATAGTTCGTTAGAATTCAGGGGTAGCTGAAAATGTAAATATTGTTTGTTACTCATTCCAAACTACAGGTTTGATTTTAACGAATTCACTTCTATTTTAAAGACTAAAGGTCAAAGTTTTAAAGAGCGATCTAATATTCCAATTCATTCTCTAAGTAAAATAGTTAGACTACGTTGGTATCGTTTTTGAAAAACTATTATGTAAACCGATATTAAACACGACTTTAAATTCTTTTTTCAATCTTATTCTTATTTATATAGGGGAAATGACATATCTCAATTGCGTAATCCAATGTACATATTTCAGTTTTGCTTGATGTAATTTTCATTATTTATCAACAAAGAAAATATAGTGAAATTACATAAATAAATTAAGAATGAAATAGCAAATGAAATAACTATACATTTCCAATGACCTCTTTTTTTGGTCTATTTTAGCAGTTTACCTGTGTGGTATGTCAAACTATCGAAGAGCTCCTCCAAATCCATATCAACAATGGCTGGAGGACTCATACTAAGTTTATTGAGATCACGATCTCAAAAAATAAAAAAAGTTGCCAAGAGATACTAATTACTCACTTTGAATATTTAGTGGGCTTGAGTCCCCTAAGTCAAAAATAAAGTGCTCTGGTTTGGATTTGGGTTTTTATTTCTAATTGGACATACAGATCTGACCTTAAAAATGACCCACCAAAACAAACCTACGACTCTCTATGAGGACTTACGAAACACTCCAAAACGTCGACTCTCATTCATTAAGATTAAGATGGAGATCGATTAATTATGGTTGCGGCTATTCACACCCCATTTTTTACTCATCTCATCCCATTACTCAATACACCCCATAAGAATTTTTTAAAAACTATAAAATACTACGCACACCCTTTTTTTAGACCCAAGTACCCCTTTGGGGTGTGAAGAGTGCAAACACAGAACAAGTAGAAGAAGTTGTCGTGACTGCCAGAAAAGAAACTGTCATAAAAAGAGGAGAAGAGAGAAGAAGTTGTGCATTTGAACACAAGTTGTAATCGCTCATTCACTTTGATCGACATTTTATAGGCAAAAGGAAGAATCAAAGGTAAAAGAATGGAACTGTCGTGAGTGCAAAAATTAAGATAACATATCCTCGTTCGTCGGGACTTTAACAAATAACACACCATTTTTCGTCAGGACCTTAACAAAATAAATTAAAGCATTCCTAAGACGTTTGACATATAACATTAAAACGTTTGTTGAGACTTTGATAAATGAAATATTTTGTGTGTTCCCTACCGTTGGAACGACATTCCACCCTCGTTCGTCAGGACTTTGACAAAAATTATTAATGTGTTTGTCAGGATTCTGTCAAATATCATTGTATTGTTTGTCAGGACTCTGATGATCGAAAAATTATGTCAAAACGTACTTTGCTTGAGAACATAACTAAGCCAACTCTTTACCTGATTATATCTTTTGGGTTTATTTTTTGTAGTTATCAATTGGGGTGTATTAAGCAACAAAGTTTTGTAATTTTGAATTTAAATATGTACATTTATGTAAATTCAACTAAGATAAAATAGTAATTCGATAATTCAAAACTTATGATGTGTTAAAAGAAAAAAATAGGGTATAAATAGCTGCAGCCTTAATTATTCTTCCCTCTCCCACAAACCATTTTGAGACTCCCTCTTACGTCTCTCTCTCTCTTCGACTCTTCCTCCTAGCTATCAGTTATCCTGGCCTCCTCTTTCGAACAACACTCCAGCGAGTACGTATTTCAATCTCTATGCGACGAATTCAATGCAATTTCCCTATTTCCGCTTATGGAAAACAATTTACTCACAATCAATACCAAGATATTAATTTACCATAATATCAACTACCATTTTCTTCTATGTAACTCCAATCCTTGTTATATAACCACCCTCTGATTCCGCGTTTCAACTCTACAAACTATATATATATAGCCATTCTTATTCTGCTAGCTTCTTCCTATCTTCTTCTTCTCTGTCCGATATATCGATCGATCATGGATAATAGTGTTGCAGTACTAGTTGTAGTGCTGGCACTGGTTTCTGTTGTGCATGCGCTTCGAGGGTGTGATGTTTCTCACGGGATTTGGGTTCGTGACAATTTATACCCTCTTTATGAAGCTTCGAGCTGCCCCTTTATTGAGAAGGAATTTGATTGTGTCAAGAATGGTCACCCAGATAAAGACTATCTCAAATACAGATGGCAGCCTATTGGCTGCAACTTACTCAGGTATCTTCTATAAATATACTCTACATTGATTACACATAATGTCTAACGATTCCAACTTTGAGTTATGTGATTATCACGAGTTGATTGTACATATGTGATTTGTTAACGATTAAATTATCAGGTAAGAATTTGGTTTGAGTTCCTTCGCGGAAATTGTAGAGGATTTGATTTTGAGCTCATAGGAGGTTTCGGAGGATTTTTCGGATAATCGGAGAATATAAAATGAATATTTGAAATTATCGTCGAGTTAGTCGTACTTATCCAATTGTGTTGGAGTTATCCGAGTCGTGGGTTTGGTCGGTTCGCGACGTATAAATATCGAATAGTCATAAAAATAAAAAAAATCACACATTTGGACCAAGTTGACCCGTTGACCCGTTTTCCTCCACTGATCCGGTTTGGTTTTGCCGTCGGACCCGACGATTCCGACCGTGTTCTTGGTATGGTTAGAAAGCTCTCTTGATTTCCTATTGATTCATGTATTCATTTGTGAGATTTGGTTGTGTTTTGAGGGAGTTCGAACTCGGTAAAGTTCGTGGATTTCGCCGGTGACGGGGGGCGGTTTCCGGCGAGTTTTGGCGTCGGGTTGGTTGGGGGTTAGGTTCCCCTCAACCCCTTGATACTTTCTGGGTTGTTTAATTGGGACAAGGGGGGTGTATGGTGGTGGCCGTGGTGGTGACCGGAGAGGGAAATTTCGAGCGAGATTTTTGAGGGAAATTCCGGCCACGGTGGTGGTTGTTTGGACTTGTGGTTTTGGAGGTTTGGTTGGGCTTGAGGGGAGAAACGTTTTGAGGTATGGTTCGCCGGAGTTGGTCACCGTTGACGCAGTGGCGGCGGCGGTCAACGACGGAGCTTCGGCGAGGGGTTGACTTTTGTGGTTTCGAAGATTTTTATGTCGTTTTGCTCATAATCGCGCCCCGATCATAGTCGTGAGGTTTTCGAGTTGAATTGAGTATGTTAATTTGGGACGAGGGTTGTTTGGGTGTATTTTGAGAATTTTGTTATCCTCGTTGATATTTCAAGCGATACGATTTTCGAGAACGCGGGGTTGTTGACGTATTTGCTCCGTATGTTGAAATCAAATATGTATTGATCGTATCCTTGTTATTCAGGTGATCGTGATCGAGTTTTTGGCGAAGGATCTTCCACCGGGTCTCAGGGCTAGCTATTATCCGTGAGTGAACATTTTATCCCACGTTGATTTTCATACTTTGATTTCCGCAGTGGATTTGCGAGTCTATGAGTATGCTTTACGATTATGCATTTACGAGTATACATTTATGATTATGCATTTTATGAGCATACATTGATTTGGAGGCACATGTGATTTGTTTTTACACTGAGTATGGATATATGATTGCATCGATGATATGGCCTCTCGGTTGATCTCCGACATGCTCCGGGAAGGTTACGTCTATATGAGCACTTGACCCATGATTCATAGTAACCGGGAGAGTTACGTCTTTATGAGCACTTGACCCGGGAGTATTGTAACTTTGAGAAAAACATACTCAAGTTACTGCCTCCACACACACAGTACCCAGGAGAGTTACGTCTTTATGAGCATTTGACATGTGTTTGTTTGTTTTGACTCGCATGATTTTATGTGCATTTATTGTGAAAATCTTGTGGATTTATTTATGCGGCATATTATGATTTACGTCCACTTACTCTAACGGTTTTATTATTGATATGGTTTTCTCTGGGCTTTTCGGTTTTCACCGCCCAGAAAGAAGTATCTTTTCTGTTGTTGCACGTCATCGCAGGAGGCCTAGAGTTCAAATCACATTTTCCTTCTAGTAGGTTCCTGATATAACCTGCTAGTCTTGTATATTTGTAATTAGAAGTCGCTCTGAATACTTGTGTAGTGTTGTTCAGTTTGAGTTATACTCCTGAATATTTTCTGGATTTCTTGTAAATCTTAAGTTTATCATATATATATGGATTTTGAGAAATTCGGATGGACAATGGTGGTCCACGGTGTGTCTGAGAATTTTTCTGTGAAGTGTAATCTTCTTGCAGGTTTTTGGTTTGCACATTTTATAGAGTAAACTCTGGCAAAGTTTTTGTAAGTTATGGTGTCGTTAGGCCTAATTTCGGTTTAGACAACTAAATCGGGATTGAGTGCTTTCATAATTTTCTCCTAATTTTACTCAGATATATATGTTAATTATGCATGTTGTCGAACTGTCATTTTTTCAATAAGATAGTATCATCGATTTGCAAATTCGAATAATATAAAATATGTGTCATTTTTTCTTTTCTTTTTTGATGTTGGATTAGGGTTACTCTTGATCAGTATTGCTCTTGAACAAGAGCTACTAGGAAGATGGAATGCATTAGCTATAACATAACCTCTCTTTTTCTTTCAGTTCGATCTGTACTAATCTTTGTAAATGTCACAATTTATTAATTGATAAGGTTTCGTGAGTACGTTGAGACACTTCACCAAACCATAAAGACTCATATTCCAAAATTTAGTTCCGGACGGAACTCAAACGTGAGATTTCTCTTTCAAGCTGGGTAAATCAGAATGATAGATTTATGACACTAGTAAAAAAAGTCCGATCAGACAACATAGATGAGACGACAGAAGACTAATTTTTAGTCATCCAGAATTATCAGACGATAGAACAAAATTGAATTGTTGTCTGAAGTTATCTTAAAATTAGACAGTGACAGTTTCAAAAGTTTGAATGAGATCAAACGACATAATATAATTTTCTATGTTGTCTGAAGTTTCAGAAAAAATCATCAGATAATATAATACAAATACTATGTCATCTGATTATTTGGGAAAAATGATCACACAACAGAACCTTTCTGTATGTCATCTGAATATTTGAGAAGAAATGGTCATACAACTGAATATATTTTTATGTCATCTGAATGAATTGGAAATAAATATTTAAATGACTGAAGATTTGTTATGTCATATAATTGAATTCGGAAGAAAACTATCAGATGACATAAGATTTTTTATGTCATTTAATTGAATTGGGTAGAAAACCATTAGATGACAAAAGGTTTGTTATGTCATGTGATTGAATTCGAAAGAAAACCATCAACTGACAGAAGAGTTTTTATGTCATTTAATTGAATTGGGAAGAAAATTGTTAGATGACATAAGTTTGTTATGTCATTGAATTGGGATCAAAAATATTCAGATGACAGAAGAGTTGTTATGTCATGTATTAAATTGGGAAAAAAATATTCAAATGACAGAATATTTGTTATGTCATCTAATTGAATTGAGAAAAAATCATCAGATAATTGATTTTGTTATGTCATGTGATTATTAGGTTATTGAAAAATAAACTTTCATATAGTTGATCGGCAACGAGCGATTATTTACTCAAACTTGACCGTTGGATATGATGATATGAATAATGTAAGCACATTATTAACAAATTGGAATTTTTGGACTTAAACTGGATCTCGATCCATGCGTCTCTCTATTGATTTCCTAAGGCCTTTTAGAATAAAAACATATGGTCTTGACTCTTGAGGTTTTATCCTTAATTTGTTTTTTTACACTCAGAGTGAACTTAATCTCTTGAGGCTTAATTCTAATGAAGCTCACATTTGTTTCCCAGTTCATCAGACTGGGATGATCCAAAAGAAGGAAGCTGCAACGGTCAAACAGAACCGCTACCAGGTCCATACTATCCTCATGCACATCCAGCGGAGAAAGTAATAGAGAAAGTACTACGCTCCATGTCGAAGCCAGTCCAGTTGCTTGATGTCACAACTCTTTCACAACTAAGAAAAGATGGCCACCCTTCATTCTATGGCCTTGGTGGACACAGAGCTTCGGACTGCAGCCATTGGTGCTTAGCTGGAGTTTCAGATAATTAGAACATTATTCTTTATGCAGCTCATGCAGAAAGTAAGTTAATTTTAGTTTATTCTAAAGAGCTGCAACAAGAATAATGTTGTCTAAAGTACTAGGTAGTTGTCATCTTCAACATTTTGAGGTCATGTTGTTTTATCTTCACTTGCATCTTCCTTTGGTCTGGCCTTTTGCAGCAAGTTCCCCAATGGAACAAGCCTAATCCAGAATCGTGGAAAACTGGAAACTAGTGAGACATCTAAATCAAAGGCAAACAACTATCGAGAGTAGACAACATCTGAATCAAAATGGTATATAAACTTAAAGCTCATTCAAATTTTTTGTTCGGCAAAATGTAGGCTTGCAAGTACCAAGTGTGTGATAAAGCAAGTACTAATTAACATCTACAGGCCGGACCTTAGACAGAGATATAGCAAATGAGATAAACTTAAATGTTGCAGGAGTTACCAATATCAGACAAAGAAGCATTTCAACTTTTCAAGTACTGCTAATTAATTACATAGAATCAATAGGTACTAACTGCTGTATATATAGTATCAGTATTATACATCAGTATTATACATTGTAAATAGCAAGTACAATATTTGATGGATATCCCTCCTTTGGTGAAGAAGAGAAACATAGGGAGTGTTTCATTGACTAAGAATAAAAGAATGGAAAGAGATTTACAGGAGACAATTAAGGAAATTGGATAAAGAAAGCAATAGAGTTAATTAAGACAATCATGCATGGCCACAAGTTAATTATGAAAGTTGGCTATAAAACTCGTAAGCACCTTTCATTCAATAATAAGTTTTGTAGAAAACCAAACCAGTAGAGTTTGAGAAATAGAAAGCCTCACTTTGCGTGAGAGAGGAATCCTCTTGAGAATAATCCAGGAGAGACTAGTTAGCCACAATATTTATTGTGAGATTGAGTATTGTAATCCCATTATTTTTATAGTGAAAGAAATCGTTTCTTTTGTTATCTCATTGTGATTACATAAAGTGTGAGAAAAGTCAGATCCTGGGATAACTCATTATCCGTGGGCCTTGTATTAGGCAGTATTATTTGTAATCTTTTCCAACAAGTGATATCAGAGCTTCGGCTCTACACGGTTTAGCTCGTGTCATTCATAATGGAAGAATCAACCTCGACGTCATCAGCAACGATAGTTAAATTAACCTCTTCAAATTACTCCATTTCAAAGTCTAGAATGGAGGACATTTTGTATTGCAAAGATTTATTTCAACCTTTGAAGAATGAAGGGGCAAAACCAGCTGAAAAAACTGATGCTGAATGGACATTAATGAATAGGAAAACTATGGGGCAAATTCGACAATGGATTGACCAAAGTGTTTTTCATCATGTAGCGCAAGAAACAGTTGCGTACACATTATGGACAAAAATAGAGTCCATGTATGAAAGAAAGACAGCCCAGAATAAAGCCTCTACGATCCAGCGATTGGTGAACCTTAAGTATAAGGAGACAAGGAGTGTCTCTGAACACCTAAGTGACTTTCAGGGTTTGGTGAATCAACTCACCAATATGAAGATGGTGCTTAAAGATGAGATGCAAGCATTATTACTTTTTAGCTCCTTGCCAGACAATTGGGACACGCTTGTGGTCTCATTAAGTAATTCAGCATCACAAGGTGTTCTAACATTGGACACAGTTAAAGATAGCTTGTTTAATGAAGAATCACGGAAGAAGGTGTTCTAACATTGGACACAGTTAAAGATAGCTTGTTTAATGAAGAATCACGGAAGAAGGAGCAAGGGATGCCGATAGAGACTGAGGCGCTTGTTACTGAATATCGTGGAAGAAGCATCAACATGAGACCCCACATCAGAGACAAGTCTAAAGGTAGGTCAAGGGAAAAGTTCAGAGGTAAGCCGAGGACTAAAAAATACGTGGAGTGTTATCATTGTGGCGAGAAAGGCCACATAAAGAGAGAATGCAGAAAGCTCAAAAGGGAGCAATCGGGAAATGGTGATGCAAGCAATGTTGCTGCTACCATTTCTCATGGAGATGGTCATCTTTGTTTGTGATGCTGGTCATATCAATTTGGCATCATAGGATACCTGTTGGGTTGTGGATTCTGGTGCATCATTTCATGTAACCTCACGAAAGGGACTTCTTTACCTCTCTTATTAAGAGGTGATTTTGGTCATGTGAGGATGGGAAATGATAATACATCTTAGATTATGGGAAAAGGAGATGTTTCCCTAGAAACAAACACTGGATGTCGTCTAACATTGAAAGACGTGAGACATGTTCCAGATATGCGTCTCAGTCTAATATCTACAGGATTGCTAGACGAAGAAGGTTATACTAGTATGTTTGGGGATAAGAAATGGAAGCTGACACGAAGTTCCCTAGTGATAGCCCGAGGCAAGAAGGTAAATACATTTTACTGTATAGAAGCCAAAGTCAATAATGGGTTCGTTAATGCTCTCGGAGAAGACTCCTAATTTGAGCTATGGCATAAATGGCGCGAACATATGAGTGAGAAAAGACTTAGAATTCTAGCCAAAAGAGAGAGATTAGGCGGGTTGAAAGGCAAATGTACGTCTCTTAAACTATGTTTACATTGCTTGGCTGGAAAGTAACATAGAGCTTCTTTCTCCTAAAAAACATATAGAAGACCATGTATTTTGAATTTGGTGCATTCTGATCTTTGTGGTCTAATGACCACGAGTACATATGGAGGTGCATGGTACTTTGTTACCTTTATTGATGATCATTCCAGAAAGGTTTGGGCATTTGCACTCAAGACGAAAGGTCAGGTGTTTGATGTATTCAAACAGTTTCATGCCAGTGTTGAACGAGAAACTGGCAGAAAGTTAAAGTGTGTCCGCACTGACAACGAAGGAGAGTATATGAGAGCTTTCAGACATTACTGCATCAGTAAAGGAATCAGGCATGAACGATCTATTCCAAAGACTCCTCAACATAATGGAGTGGTTGAGAGGATGAACAGAACTATTGTCAAAAGGGTGAGGACTATGTTATCTCATGCTAAGTTGCCCAAGAACTTTTGGGGTGAAGCTCTACTGACTGTTGTTGATTTGATCAACCTATCTCCTTCAACACCATTGACTGGTGAAGTTCCAAATAAGTTTTGGACCAAAAAAGAGGTATCCTACAACCACCTGAAGGTGTTCGGTTGTAAAGCATCTGTTCATATTCCCAAAGATGAAAGATCAAAACTCGACCCCAAGTCGAAGGAGTGCATCTTCTTGGGATATGGAAATGAAGAATTCGAGTACAGGCTATGGGATCCTGTCAAGAAAAGGATTGTCAGGAGTAGAGATGTTATTTTCTTTGAAGATGAGAATATTGAAGATATTCAAAAATGTACCAATGTGAAGCCTGTCAATCTCAGAGAATATCCAATTAACTTGGATCCAGTTTCTCGTCAAGAGATTCATAGGGGAGATTCAGTTGAAGTTATTGGAGATGTAAATAATGAACCTCCAATGAATAATGATCCAGCTGAAGAAGCAGCTGATGAAATGGTTGAAGTTAATGAGAATGAAGAACAAGATCCTCAAGATCCTCAATTAAGAAGGTCAAGCAGGATACCTAAGCCCCAAACAAAGTATCCTGCAACAGAGTATGTGTTACTCACTGACGGGGGGAACAAGAGTCTTATGAAGAAGCTTTGATAAATGACCACAAGGGGGAGTGGTCGAAAGCCATGTAAGAAGAGATGTAATCCTTGCATGAGAACCAGACTTATAAGCTGGTAGAGTTACCCAAAGGTAGAAGAGCACTTAGAAATAAATGGGTGTATAAACTAAAGACTGAAGAAAATAGCTCACAACCAAGATATAAGGCAAGGTTAGTCGTGAAAGGTTTCAGTCAGAAGAAAGGTATCGACTTTGAAGAGATCTTCACACCTGTGGTGAAGATGTCATCCATCCGGGTCGTACTTGGCTTGGCTGCAAGTGAAAATCTAGAAGTTGAGCAACTAGATGTGAAGACTGCATTTCTTCATGGTGATTTAGAAGAAGACATTTACATGGAGCAGCCAGAAGGATTCAAAGTCAGTGGAACAGAAGATCTAGTATATAGACTAAAGAAGAGTCTATATGGTCTAAAGCAGGCACCAAGAAAATGGTATAAGAAGTTTGATTCCTTCATGATTGAGCATAGGTATCAAAGGACTACTTCTGATCATTGTGTCTTTTTCAAGAAATTTCCAAATGATGGGTTTATCATACTACTTTTGTATGTTGACGATATGTTGATTAACAAGATCAGCAAGTTAAAGAAAGAACTGAAAAAGTCTTTTGCTATGAAAGACTTAGGACCTGCAAAGCACATTCTCGGTATGAGCATCTCTCTATTGATCGGGAGAAAAGGAAGTTGTGGTTATCATAAGAAAAATATATTGGGAAAGTATTGGAGCGGTTCCATATGGATAAAGAAAAAGCAGTTGCTACTCCACTTGCAAGTCATTTTATGCCTAGTTCAAAGCAAAGTCCTACATGTAAAGCAGAAAAGAAGGAAATGCACAAGGTGCCATATGCCTCAGCAATTGAGAGCCTGATGTATGCAATGGTGTGTACAAAACCAGACATAACACAAGCAATTAGGGTTGTGAGTAGATTCCTGTCTAAACCAGGAAAAGAGCATAGGAGTGCGGTAAAGTGGATTTTGAAATATCTCAGGGGGACTTCCAAAATGAGTTTATGCTTTGGAAGTGGAAAACTTGAGCTGATCGGCTACACAGATGCAGATATGACTAGAGATATTGATTCCAGAAAGTCTACTTCTGGATACCTGATTACTTTTTCAGGGGGAGCAGTATCATGGCAATCGAAGCTACAAAAGTGTGTCGCTCTGTCTACTACAGAGACGGAATTCATAGCAATTACAGAAGCTTGCAAGGAAATGTTATGGATGAAGCAGTTCTTGCATGAGTTAGGGCAAGAACAATAGAAGTACATTGTGTATTGTGATAGTCAGAGTGGAATCCACTTGAGTAAGAATTTGAGTTTTCACTCGAGGTCAAAGCACATTGATGTGCGATATCACTGGATACGTGATATGTTGGAATCCAAGCAGTTACAGCTTGAGAAGATTCATATTGATGATACCTATTTAGATATGATGACAAAGTCTTTACCTAAGGACAAGTACGAGTACTGCAGACAAACAACAAGAGTATTCAATCTCTCCACCTAAGGCGGGAGGGGGAAATTGATGGATATCCCTCCTTTGGTGGAGGAGAGAAACATACGGAGTGTTTCAATGACTAAGAATAAAAGAATGAAAAGAGATGTACGGGAGACAATTAAGGAAATTGGATAAAGAAAGCAATAGAGTTAATTAAGGCAATCATGCATGGCCACAAGTTAATTATGAGAGTTGGCTATAAAACCCGTAAGCTCCTTTCATTCAATAATAAGTTTTGTAGAAAACCAAACCAGTAGAGTTTGAGAAATAGAAAACCTCACTTTGTGTGAGAGAGAAATCCTCTTGAGAATAATCCAAGAGAGACTAGTTAGCCACAATATTTATTGTGAGATTGAGTTTTGTAATCCCATTATTTTTATAGTAAAAGAAATCGTTTCTTTTGTTATCTCATTGTGATTATACAAAGAGTGAGAAAAGTCAGATCCTGGGATAACTCCTTATCCGTGGGCCTTGTATTAGGCGGTGTTATTTGTAATCTTTTCCAACAATATTAACAACTTTTCATGTTCTTTAATTTGGCATGATTTAATTGCTCAACGTGTTAATCGGCAATAGATCCAGAAGCTGAACATTCCTTGACAAATAATTGAAGTGGTTTAATTGTGAACTAGTTGAAGGCTTTACATTCACCTTGCTGAAGTCCCTACTCATCATTAGGGGTGGGTACGGGACGGGTCAGGTTGCTCGTCCCTATTCCGAACGGGATTGGATATTTTAAAAGTCCATCCAGGTCGTCTCGAAACTCAAACGAGACGGGTCAAATTTCAGGTCTAATTTAAAATAAACATTTAATAGAGTATTAAACAACAAAAATTTGAATGAGATGAGACCAACCAAATTTAGGGTTCAATATAAGATAAATATAGTTTAATAAGACTTAAAAGTCTAGAACTACACAAAATAATACTGTTTTACTTAGAAGAAGTAAAACTACAACCAATTTTATTTCATGTTTAATTCATACATTTAATTCATATTACAAGAAGTATAATATTTTAATTATTAGAAAGTAATTTTATTTTTTTGTTGAATAATACTGTTAATTTGATAATTTAATATGTCAACCCTTAAAAAAAATAGATAAAATATATTATGCAAAACAGGATGAGTCTACCAAAATTTTAAAATAAAGACCCGATCCCGTCCCTAAAAAACGGGACGGGACAGAATAGTGAAAATTTCATTTTTCGTCCCGTCTCATCCCGAGCGGGATCGGGTCGTGTTCGGAATTTGCGGATTTGTGCCCACCCCTACTCGTCATTGTCACCACAACCTTTAAGAGTCTTGAAATCCAATTTGGGATGTATTTGATTAGATATTTAGATTGCTCTAAGCCTCTGACTCAAGTTTGTAGCCAGCGAAAGAGATGAGATTACATTGATTCACCAACAAAATTAAAGTTCTACATCTCAGATAAACAGAGTATCAGAAAAACTTGATGACTAAACAGTAATTCATTGTCGTCCGATAATTCAATTATCAGTACAAGATACATATATGCCCATCTCAGAATCATGAGAGGGAAGAATAATCTGAATTTTGTTGAGGTTTAAGACTAATCACTTTAATAATGGGAGGAAAACACCCAGCACATAATTTTTTGTACAGCGGTGAGCTAAAGCCTTTAACTGTTTTGATCAATCACGTTGGATTGATCAGATTTTTCTTTTTCTTATTGAAGATATATAGTTTCATCTGTAAATTATTCTACCTATAAAAATGGTATATATTTGTCAAAAAATTATTCTAAGCGCACATATGGATCAAACATAGGAGTAAGGCAAGTGGGATTGCAAGGGTAAGGACAATCTATCTTTTGGAACAGATCTCGGTTGTAAAACCAATCTCCAATGGCCCCTGCAACTGTCTGCATATTGAGTTTTTACAATCTTAGTTCAAATCATTGATTCTTCAAGCACATAATATATCCAGAATTTGTTTTGATACGAGGGTGTTTGGTTTTATTACCCTATTGCCGAGGATTGGTGAATTGGGCATTAACCAAGTCTCCTGCAATTCAGTTTGGCAGTGTAAGTAGCAAGAGTCTATAAACATTGCTTTTAATGGAGAGTTTCTCACACCACCAACAGCACTTAAAAACTGCAACCTGAAATCTGCAAGCACATGTGGAAAAACACAAGAGTTATATGCCATAATGTATAAAGAAGTTAATAAATAGTTTAATAAGATTTAAATTGACTTTTGTGATATTTACATTGCATGGTTTTTAGTTGAGAAGGTGAGCAATTCCTTATATCAAGTTTGCAGTTTCTCCAAGTTCCATGAGGATCAGCAACACCTGGTACCAAAATGTTCTTTATCTGTACGGAGATGTGAGAACAGTGACATTAAGAATTAGACACAGTAAAAGACAAATTTAAACTGCGAGTATATTACCCTCTTGCAAACTCCTGAATCAAGAGTTCGCATTCAATGATTCTAACGCGATGACTCATAGTTTAAGAAGCCAACCTGCCATGAATCATAGGCTGCATTTACATAGAATATAGGCGTTTGAATTTGTGGTGCCACATATTGAGGGAAGAAGCACTGTGGTAATATTTAACAAGCTTCATTAGGCTGTTTACAAAGGAAAAGCTGAGAATCAATAGGTGTAGCAAAAATTTACACTTACCAGATTGGGCCGCAATTTGGAAGTGCAAGATGGAGGCAAATTCTTTGCAGAACCCTACACGAAAGATATTGAATTCAGAAAAGGGGATTGATGGAGGAAAATTCTACTTCATTGTATGTGGGAGGGAGCAAGAGGTTTACATGTGTTGTGACAATATCAGTAAAGTACTCTTGTATGTGTTGTTCTCCAGAAATGTCCTTTCTGATATTCATCACCAAGGTCATAAGAACCTCTATCATATAAGAAAAATGCAGAAGATACCAAAAACATGAGGAGCTTACAAGTTAATGAAGTAACCAGCATCTGAAACACATTTAACTGTAGTTGCGGCAGGTAAGAGAGCACGGAAGTTATCACAATGACGAATAGAAGTCAATCCACCAGCAGAGCAACCAGAGAGGACAGCCTGTAGCGACATGTGTTGGAGCAATTAACATAAAACAGAATTGAAGAAGAAGCACTTTATTTGTTGTCAGTTGAGAGACATACATTTTCAGCTCCCCCCATTCCTTTTGCTAATAAATCAGCAATGACAGCACGAAAGATCCTAGCTCCTCTGAAGTAAAGACCAGTGGCCTGCTCAAATTGCCTAAGAACTTCTAATGGAATCTGAAACTTGGAGTGCTGAATGATTTCTAATCGAGTAACTTACTGGGCTTACTGCTTCAACATCACCGGTGAATGATGCCCCGTCGCAGTTTGTAAAAGTCTGCAATTGGAGACTATCTCTTAGTTCCTATGGTATAAAGCAAGGTAAGTTCAACAGAATGCACAAGCTGTATCGATTAACTACCAAGTTTTCAGTGAGTGAATTTGCTTATGAAATCTACACATGAAATGTTAATTAACAAACACACGGACCACACCTGGATTAAATGATTGTCTGTTACTCAGAATTCCAGAAAAAGGTATTGCCTTCTGCATTTGTTTCGATGAACCTAATCGATTTGTCTTACGACCGAGGCAATTTGTGACATTGTTACACCAGGCTCCTCCCTAAGAGCCAAACAGAAAGAACAACTATGAGAACAACACCATATTCAGTTGTTAAGCACTTTATGCAAACTTCTTTATATAACTTTGCAACTTTACAAAGTCAAAACAACAACAAAATTTACTTTATTAACATAGTGCTAGATCAGAGAAAAGAACAAACCTCAATGTGAACCAACCAACTGTTAATTCCAGAACCAAATCCTTTATCGAAATGGTAAGCTGGGGGACTTCCATCCAAACAGACTGCAAAATGTCAAAATTGGAATCATCTCATCATTAAATTGTACAGCATGAAGAAAAAAAACTCAAACTCATGTCAGCAAGTTTGCAGCCAAAGCTTCCAACCAAACTGACAAATCCAGAATATTGTTAAGTTCGATTTTGATAAATGGAATATCGTTACGTATTCGCAGCACATATGTGTTCTGCTAAATCCTAATTATGTCACATTTTCTGGACGGTAAAAGCCATCTTTTAGAAGTCATGACAATGACGGAAGGTACAGAAGGAGTACAACATGTGTGTGCTTGCAAATAAATTGGGAGAAAAGGAGTGCAAGCACATTACAGAACATAACACAATACTTAGACCAGATGAAACTGGACAGAGCATATGTCTGATTCAAATAGGCAACAAAATGTGGAACTCGAGAACAAAAATTATTTTATCAACAAAAGCATCTCGTCACCAAATTTAACTACTTGAAAACTCAAACACATGTCAGCAAATTTGCAGCCAAAGCATCTAAACTGCCCCTTTGGCGACTGCGGTCTGAAGAATAGTGATTCCAACAGGAGCTCCAGTTGCTTTCAGCAGAATCACTGAACACGCTATAAAATTTAACAGTTGGCCTAATCTTGCATCATCCATCTGCCCAAATCAAGTTCAGTAATTCCTACATAAAAAAATTCAGGAAATAAACTAATGAAAAACAGGGTAAACATAGTCATTAGTCAATCAGAAATATATCAAAGGAAAAAACAACTGTTAAATTTTAAACTTCCTTCTCCATCAAACTACGCACTTCAATCAGAATGGCACCCATCATTCTGCTATACTGGCTCCAAAGGAGAATCCCATTAAACAAAAACCATTACTCCAGCACTCAATTCGATCAATGAAGTTAAAACAAAAACAAAAAAAACAATAATCGAAAGTGTATGTACACAACAGAAGATCACACTAAGCACTCAATTCGATCACATTCATCAATAGAAACAGAAGAAAAGCTGGACCCAAAACAAATTACTTAACAAGCTCGTTAGTATGTACCTGAACGAACGAAAGAGAGAAAATGACAGGGAGTGAATGATGAAGAATGTGAGAGAGAAACTCAGTTTCAGTACATGGGTCCGTCTTTTATATATGTGAGAACTGACGAAGATTAGTTAATGGGTTGAGTAACGGTGACAGAGCAAGAGAAAAAGGAAAGCATTTAATCGAATTTGGAAAACTGGAATCAAGCTAATGCTCTGATACCAAGCTGAAAGGGCCCAACTCCGATTTACTTTCCTAAACCGGAATCAAACCCCTTCTGAAAACATGAACCAACAAAAACCATTAAAATTTCGGCAGAGTAACGCTACTAACGCGGAATTGCCTTTACCTGCACCTGGAAAATAACTCTTCATCCTATGCCACAAAAGCCAAACCGTGGGCACCAATCCCATCTGGATTTCTCAATATCATAACAATAGCAATAAATAGTACACATAACTGAAATATATAGTATATCTAGGAAAAACTGTATAAAACATGTATCAGAACGTATCAGAGCGACCTCTAGTGTATACATATACAAAATATACAACAGTAGGTGAAACAAAAAACCTACTGGAAAACACAAGTAGCTCGAACAACTAGCCTCTAACCACGACGTGAGACTCCAGAATCTGAACTGCAAATTGGGCACGGATACCGAAAAGCCCAGGGGAAAGACATGAAAACCGTTAGAGTGAGTGGACGAAAATAAATGTCTTTCGCCAGATGATATATGTTAAAATAACATATGCGAGTCCAGATGAATAAATATAATAAAGTACATGAGGTAAACTCATACTCCTCCAGCGTACTGAGCATGCATGTAAAAATCCCACGAGGTCGCTCATGGATACATCCGTGCCAGTACAGTCCTAATCACGGGATCCCAGACCCACACGTGATTCTAGCCAGAAATGCCTCAGGTCAGAGGTCTGCCCACCCCCCTGGTAAAGGCCTCGGGTCAGGGGTCATAGCCTCCCCCGGTAAACATCCTTGGGGATCAGCAGGGATGCAAGTGTATCGATACAACAACATATACTGAGACTGTACTCTGTGTAAATCAAATCATAAATAGTTCGATGCAAATGTATAATGCAATAAATAAATGCATATACGTAATGTATAATGGTATAGGCATAATCGTATAACACATGCTAATATAAAACATAATCTCGTACGCATGCTCATGCTCATAAAACATGTATAAAGACACGCGATTATCAGTGATAAGAAATTGTCCACTCACAGGTGAGCAAAACGCGCACTCGCACTAATCACGTGGTCCGGCGGAAGATCCTTCGCCCGAAGCATGATCTCGATCCCCTGGATAGTCATAAAATATATCTGATCAAAATCATAATCCACAACACTGTACTAAACCTCGGAAACAAACCGTTCCCAGAAACATATAATACTGTACAAAATAATCGATGAAATTCCCGAAATCTCCACTCGAAACCCTCAACTGAAAATCCGATACACGAATCAACTTGAAAACCTCAAGGCGACGATCGGGGCGCAATTACGAGAAAAATGACATTAAAAACATCGAAATCCAAAAGTCAACGGGTCGCCGGAGCAACAGCGTTGATCGCCGCCGTCGTCGGCGGCGCGCCGTCAATCGGAGAGTTTTCTCGGCGGCCGAGTTGCCACAATGATCTCCACAACAAGGCGAACAACTTTAACAAAGGGACCACCACCATCCAACCACCACTGTGGCCGGAATCCAGCTCGAAAGCCACGGTGGTCCAAACCGGCCGGAAAACTTCCCAGACCGATTCCGACGCCGTCACGCCACCTCGTCCCTCCAAACCAAAGGGAAAATGTTCACAATCCAAAACCCAACAAAACCCACCAAAGATCCACCCCTGAAAGTCACCGGAGCACCTCCCACCGTCGAGACCGATTCCGGCCAAAAATTTCCAATTTTCAAATCGAATTATCTCCCTCAAATCTCAACCAAATCAAGCAATTCCAAGTTCTAAACTGTTTAGAATCACGAGGAGAACATTTTACCTTCAAGGGTCGTAGCCTAAAATGGCCGAAATCAGCCGGTCTGGCGACGGAAGCCAAACAGTCCGCTTTTCTCCTCCGGTCAACGAAAGTCAACGGTCAACTCTCGGTCAACGACGGTCAAACTTCCCAAATAGTGTTTTCAATAATTTTTCGACTATTTCCGATATTTATACTCGCGCCTCGGGACGATCAACGGTCCAAAACGGATAACCATTACGATTCGGATAAACTCGATACGAACGGATAAACTCGTCGATAAACTGAAACTTCAAATAATCATATTATATTTCTCGGTTATCGGAAAATGTGACGACCCGGACCAGAATCAGCAGTATGATCAGCTGTATACATGAGTTACTGCGTAGCCGCAGATTGACGACAGAGTTTGAATCTCCAGGGATTGTAAACGACTAAATTATTGGCCGAGAATTGGAGCTGGGTCTCTTCTCAAGAGTCGTTGTACGTGTGAATACGAGTTCGTGGGCGGTTCCGGATCGTTATTTAGACGACCGAGGAGTTAGTTATGAATATTTGAAGTTCGGATTTAAATGGTGGGCTACTTAACGACTAAATTACCGGACGAGAATTTGGTTTCGGCTTCTTCACGGAAGTTGTTCGAAATTTAATTTCGAGTTCGTGGGAACTTCCGGAGCAAGATTTGGAGTTACGAGGAATTAGTTGCAAATTTTGCCGTTAGTTGATTATTTAGTCGATTTAATGTGTGTTGCTTTGAAGGGTTGACTTTTTATTCGGTTGGCCGATATGTTTGACTTTGGGTAATATTGGAAGAATATGTCGAGACGAGTATGTGGCCGCAAGAATTATCGAATCGGAATTACGACGAGAAAGTTACGCGCGTTTGAAGTTTGTCGAAAAGGATAATTATGAAGTTTCCAAAAATGGAAAGTCTATAAATAGAAGTTGCTACTTTGGGCAGGTCAAACCTTTCCTCTTTGGGTGTTGACCGAGTTGACTCGGTCAACTCGGTGGAGAATGAGGATTCACGTCGGCCTATAGGTGGCTCACGGTGGTGCGACGATTCCGGCCACCCCAGAGGGTGGGGCTGGTCCCGTTCAACTCGTCTCGGTGCCCTCGACCCCGTGCCGTCCTCCTCGCGTGGTGGAGCTCACGGTGGAGAGAGAAAACTTGAAGTAAAGTTTGTGAATTTTGGTGTTAATGGTGGGTTGTGATTCCGGCCGATTCGAGCTGCAATTCTTAGTGGGCTTTGAAGCTCTCATCCCCTTGATGCTTCCCTGTAAGTTTCGTGTTTCAATTCGATGTATACATGGAGAATTTTGGATTGGAAAATTTGTGTACAATTCGGGTTTCATTGAAATTGGATGTGTTAGAGTGAGAATTGGACTTCGGTGCAGTTGACAAAGTTGCTCAGTGGGTGATTTTGAGTGGAATAGGGGTGGCTCCGCCGTGAAATTTTCCGGTCAACAGTGGCGCCGCCGTGGACGGCGGTCAACGGCGGTCAACGGTCAACGGGTTGACTTTTTGACTTTCGGCAAGTTGCGTGTCGTTGGACTCGAAATCGTGCTCCGAACGCAGTGGGGAGGTTCGTTTTTCGAGTTGAGCGTCCGAACGTAAAACGAGGTATTGAGGTGGTATATATGGATTTTCGACGATTCGTCGTATTCGAATTGTGTATTTCCGAGAACTGTGGTTTCTCGTGGTTTGATTCGAATTGTCGGATTATGAATTTGAATATTGGACGTTGTGATTATTCAGGGGTTCGTGATCGTTTGTTTGGCGATGGACTTTCCGCCGGATCACGGGTTAACGCGATACGCGTTACGCCAGTCTGTGAGTGGACAATTTCTTTTCACGGAAATCTTGCGAGTCTTTTATGTGATTTATGAACTTGAGCATGCAGCATGATTATGGTTTTACGAGCATGAGATTTCATATGAGATTATGATTATATAAGCATGTGTTTACGATTATACGAATATGTTTATACGAATATACGTATACGAATATGCATACACTTTTATATTGTTTCATGCATTTGCATCGAATTGTTTGTGATTTGGTTTTCACAGAGTACAGTCTTGGTTATGTTGTTGTATCGATACACTTTGCCTCTCGGCTGATCCCCGATGGTAGGCCGCCAGGAGGGACGTCGTTATCCCGACCTGACCGGTGAGGGGCGTTTCCCCGGAACCGAGGCCATTTCTGGCTTAGAGTCACGGGGACTAAGGACCTCGTGATTCGGACTGTACTAGCACGGTGTGTGTCCATGAGTGACCCCGTGGGATTTATACTTGCATGCTCAGTACACTGGAGGAGTAGGAGTTTTACCTCGTGTACTTGTTATTTTATTTATCTGGACTCGCATATGTTATTTTATATATATATAACAACTGGTGAAAGACATTTATTTTCGTCCACTCACTCTAACGTGTTTATTGTCTTTCACTGGGCTTTTCGGTTTCCGTGCCCAGTTTGCAGTTCTAGCTCTGGTGTCGCACGTCGTGGTCGGAGGCATAGTGCTCGAGCTACTTTGTTTCATCCAGTAGGTTTATTGTTCTACCTACTGTGGTATGCGTATACGATTATGTATTAGATGTCGCTCTGAGCTTCCTGTTGAATACGTTATACAATTTTACACTGGATTTCAGTAAAGTGCATATATATTTACTACTTTACTTTACTGTTGATATATTGAGAAATCCGGTTGGGATTGGTGCCCACGGTTTGATTTTTGTGGCATAGGATGAAGTGTATTTTCCGCGTGCAGGTAATGGCAATTCTACGTTAGTAGCGAAACTCTGCCCAAATTTCGAAAAGTTTTTGTTGGTTCTTGTTTTCGAAGGGGTTCGATTCCGGTTTAGGGAGCTAAATCGGGGTTGGGTCCTTTCAGCTTGGTATCAGAGCATTAGGTTATAGGTTCTGTAGACTTCTGTAGTCGTGTTTACCAAGGATATTTGAGAATGTACAGCATGTCTGGAATGGTGACCCGACCGGCCGGCGGATAATCATCAAATTCCGGGTGTTGTATGCTTTCAAATATTTGAAGTTCCATGATTACGTTCCACTTGTTGTGAACGGTATTGTATTCATTAGGATGCCTCCTGACGTGCTTTCCGTGTCGTTTCGGTTGTGGATCCTGTTGAGGATCAATCGACGCGTGATTTGCCAGAGAACAGTGGATTTTGATGAATATTCAGAGTTCAGAGAATTGTGTGGCACGGTTTGCCTGGGGATGTGTATATGAGCGTCTATATGTTGCCTCAGAGCTGTGAATTGTGACATGTGTTTGTGGTGTTTGCCTGATTCTGATCATTTTGTTTGGTGGGCTGATATTGTGTGAGTTCCGGTTGTGACTCCATGGCCTACATTCAGGGTGTTGTGTATACGGTAAAGGTTTATCAGGCTACCCAGCATTCGAATGTGGAGTGTTTACCCACCTGAGGCAGAGATGCATTGTTCACATGTTAGTTCCTGTTTGCACGAGTTATGTGGCTTCAGAGGGAGCTATGCACGAGGTTCGAGATGAGTTTGAACCTGAGTATCAGAGGGAGTCTGATTGATGTGCCTCGAGACATCCATGAGGAGCTTAGTGTGCTATACTCAGTGGCGAGGCTATTGTGAGGGAAATGTGTACGCGGTTTTTGATGTGATGGTTTGAGGGAAGTAGACTTAGTAGAGATTTTGATGAGGTTGAGTTCCGACACTTCGGGATCAGTGACTTCATCAGGCTGTGGCCTTATCGATTGTGTTGTGGGCCATCAGATCAAGCAGAGAATTAGTTTGATGATGGCGGAGATCACAGAGTAGCGGACTTGCTCCTGTGGCACGAGTTTGGGCAATCGTTGGTGATCCTTTCACGCAGCAGGTGTTGCGGTGATTTGTGTTCGGGGAGCACTTTCAGTTGCTGTTTCGGTGTCCAGGAGGATATGGCTTAGCAGCGGATCTGTTATAGCTGGACATTGTGGTTTTGGGTGTGCTTGTGAGTATGGACTTACTGACGACGCAATTGGCGATGTTCGATTGCCTCGAGGAGAAGGTTGTGTTTCGACGACCAGATTTCCCCGAGATGCTGTTTCGCGGTGATGGTTGAGCGGATGATGGAGACTGGTTATGTTGTTGCTTGGCTCATATTGTGGATACTACGGTTGTAGTGCCGACGTTGGTGACATTGAGGTGGTTCCTAAGTTTTCAGGTGTGTTCCGGAGGAGTCACCAGGTGTTTCTCCAGTTCGGGAGACTGACTACACCATTGAGCTTGTACCAGGCGCTGGACTCATTTTACCGGCATCTTGTTGTTCGGAGCCAGCGGAGCTGATGGAGCTACAGTTTCGACTCCAGGAGTTGCTGGAGGAGGTTTCAGGAGATTTCATGTGACCCCGCGTATTTGCGTGGTGTGCTCTTGCATCAGTTGTGCGACTGTTTGTATGGTTCGATGAGGTGGCGCATTGACTACCGGAAGCCTGATTCGCTTCAGAGGAGAGTGAGTATCCTCCGCTTCGGATTGACGATTGGTTGATCAGCTTGTGAGAGCTTCAGTCTTTTCGAGGATTGATTTCGGATCCGGATACCATCAGTGGAGGTTTGACGAGTCAGATGTGGCTATGTTGGCTTTCGGATCTCGGTGCGGACATCAGGAGTTCTTGGTCACGCCGTTGGGTTGACCAATGCTCCGTAGATCGTGTGGACTTGATGGACCATGTGTTCAGACAGTTTCTGGACGAGTTGCGACCATGTTCGTCGGCAACTTCCTGATGTATCCCAGGAGTGTGGGCCAGCACCTGAAGCAGTTGCAAGCGGTTTTGCGGATTTCGCGAGATTATCTTGTGTTTGCGAAGTTCAGCCAGTGTGAGTTTTGGCCGATTATCGTGATGATTTTAAGCTGTGTGATGCTATCCGAGTGAGTGGCGTGGATCCTGACCAGTTAGAAGCCGTGTTGATTTGGAGTTGACCTACCATGGTACCAGAGATCGGGAGTCTCTTGGGTTTGGTAGGCTATTATCGATGGCTTGTGCAGGATTTTCCCGGGGTACCATTTCATTTTCCGGATTGACGAAGAAGGCGTCAAGTTCGAGCGGTTCGATGCACGCGAGGAGAGTTACTTCCTCCTGCAGGATGGTTGACCGTTGTTTCGATTTTGACCTTACCTGACGACTACGACGAGTTCGTGTGATATGGCGATGCATCGAGGTTTGGATTTGGTTGTGCTTTGATGCTGTGTAGTAGAGCGGTGGCTCGTGGTTCCAGACAGTGGAACTTTGTGTGGTTGCTTATCCTATGCGTGATTTGGATGTAGCTGTCCTTGTGCTAGCACCAGAGAGTTGGAGATACTGCTACTATGGCGTGCAGTGTGATGTAGGAGGTACCCTGATCACTTGAGTTTCATCCACTTGCATTTTCGGCCAGATTTAGGCTTGAGGCAGTGTTGATGGATGGGGTCAACTAACGACTATGGCTGCACCTTTGAGTTTGTTCGGGAAAAGCTAAAGGTTGTACTTTGATCATCCGTTTGGGATGATGCTGTTGTTGATGCATTCAGTCGAGAGTTGGGAGCTTCAGTATTTCATGTGTGAGTATGACTCGAGTCTCCGTGTTAGCCGAGTTATGGGCTACGAGAGCTGAGTTCGAGTGTGATGATGTTGAGGCTTGTAGTTTTGCGTGCGTTATGCACTGTTGATGCAGAGAGGTATCAGATACTTCGATTTTACCAGTCGTGACGCAATCCACAGAGCCATGTAGCAGCTTGTGTGTGCTGATGCCACATTCGTCGACTGGCGATGGCCAGGAGGCAGAGACTTGCCGAGAAGTGTCAGCCATTGAAGATTTCCGATTAGACGTGGCGATTGTTGCTGTGTTTGTGTATGTTGTTTGCACTTTGGTTCGTGATACCAGTTGTTGGGCCTTTGTAGGTCGTCTGACGTACTCAGTACAGTTCCTTGTACTTTCGGAGATGATTCCAGTGGTTGGCTGGCATAGCTATGTTTGACGAAGATTGGCTATTTACGTGGTGTATCTGTGTCCCAGTCCGCTGATCGAGATAATCAGCTACGACGGAGTGTTGGCAAGCTTTGCAGTAAGCATTGGGGACCAGATTACGAATTGGTACCAGTTCTTATCCTCGGATTGGCGAGCGATCTTTGAGGACTATTCAGGCCTTGGAGGGCATATTGTGGACCTTGGTATTGTAGTTCCGGAGGATTCGGGACCAGCAGTTTCAGCTGTTCGAGGTTACTTGCAGTACCAGGTTGTTGTCCACTGTGATTTTGATATTGTTTGACGTCGTTTTGAGGAACGATGTTGTACTTCATTGTGTTGGAGTGAGTTTGGTTTGAATTTGAGTTGATGTTTGTTTCCGATTTTGTGGAGTGTGTTACCACAGACTGTCAGATTAGCGGAAATGGATTGGTTATTGCCCGAGTTCGATGTTCGAGCTATGCTGATATGAATATGTGAGATATATTGATGTGTGAACTGAGTTGTGATTTGCCTTGATATTTTGATCCGTGTGTGGCCATAGGCGAGGTTGTGTTATGCCGTGTGGTTCGGCATCGCCTATAGTGTTGGCTTTTATGTGTGTGGTGTTCCGTGTGGCGGAACTGTGTTTCGGGTTTGCTATCTATTGTGCACCCTATCTGTTCCTTATGTAGGAACACTTGGCGATTGTGTGAGCCAGTTCAGATTTGTGATTTGAGGGTACAGGGATTCCAACACGGAATTATCTCCTATTGTGGAGACGGTTGTCAGAGTTGTTCAGTTGAGGTTGCCGTTGGTGAATTGAGCAGTATGCAGAGGCAGTGCTCCTACCTTGTAGTCGGCATACTCGGAAATTTCGAGGTCGAAATTTTTCTAAGGGGGGTGGATTTGTGACGACCCGGACCAGAATCAGCAGTATGATCAGCTGTATACATGAGTTACTGCGTAGCCGCAGATTGACGACAGAGTTTGAATCTCCAGGGATTGTAAACGACTAAATTATTGGCCGAGAATTGGAGCTGGGTCTCTTCTCAAGAGTCGTTGTACGTGTGAATACGAGTTCGTGGGCGGTTCCGGATCGTTATTTAGACGACCGAGGAGTTAGTTATGAATATTTGAAGTTCGGATTTAAATGGTGGGCTACTTAACGACTAAATTACCGGACGAGAATTTGGTTTCGGCTTCTTCACGGAAGTTGTTCGAAATTTAATTTCGAGTTCGTGGGAACTTCCGGAGCAAGATTTGGAGTTACGAGGAATTAGTTGCAAATTTTGCCGTTAGTTGATTATTTAGTCGATTTAATGTGTGTTGCTTTGAAGGGTTGACTTTTTATTCGGTTGGCCGATATGTTTGACTTTGGGTAATATTGGAAGAATATGTCGAGACGAGTATGTGGCCGCAAGAATTATCGAATCGGAATTACGACGAGAAAGTTACGCGCGTTTGAAGTTTGTCGAAAAGGATAATTATGAAGTTTCCAAAAATGGAAAGTCTATAAATAGAAGTTGCTACTTTGGGCAGGTCAAACCTTTCCTCTTTGGGTGTTGACCGAGTTGACTCGGTCAACTCGGTGGAGAATGAGGATTCACGTCGGCCTATAGGTGGCTCACGGTGGTGCGACGATTCCGGCCACCCCAGAGGGTGGGGCTGGTCCCGTTCAACTCGTCTCGGTGCCCTCGACCCCGTGCCGTCCTCCTCGCGTGGTGGAGCTCACGGTGGAGAGAGAAAACTTGAAGTAAAGTTTGTGAATTTTGGTGTTAATGGTGGGTTGTGATTCCGGCCGATTCGAGCTGCAATTCTTAGTGGGCTTTGAAGCTCTCATCCCCTTGATGCTTCCCTGTAAGTTTCGTGTTTCAATTCGATGTATACATGGAGAATTTTGGATTGGAAAATTTGTGTACAATTCGGGTTTCATTGAAATTGGATGTGTTAGAGTGAGAATTGGACTTCGGTGCAGTTGACAAAGTTGCTCAGTGGGTGATTTTGAGTGGAATAGGGGTGGCTCCGCCGTGAAATTTTCCGGTCAACAGTGGCGCCGCCGTGGACGGCGGTCAACGGCGGTCAACGGTCAACGGGTTGACTTTTTGACTTTCGGCAAGTTGCGTGTCGTTGGACTCGAAATCGTGCTCCGAACGCAGTGGGGAGGTTCGTTTTTCGAGTTGAGCGTCCGAACGTAAAACGAGGTATTGAGGTGGTATATATGGATTTTCGACGATTCGTCGTATTCGAATTGTGTATTTCCGAGAACTGTGGTTTCTCGTGGTTTGATTCGAATTGTCGGATTATGAATTTGAATATTGGACGTTGTGATTATTCAGGGGTTCGTGATCGTTTGTTTGGCGATGGACTTTCCGCCGGATCACGGGTTAACGCGATACGCGTTACGCCAGTCTGTGAGTGGACAATTTCTTTTCACGGAAATCTTGCGAGTCTTTTATGTGATTTATGAACTTGAGCATGCAGCATGATTATGGTTTTACGAGCATGAGATTTCATATGAGATTATGATTATATAAGCATGTGTTTACGATTATACGAATATGTTTATACGAATATACGTATACGAATATGCATACACTTTTATATTGTTTCATGCATTTGCATCGAATTGTTTGTGATTTGGTTTTCACAGAGTACAGTCTTGGTTATGTTGTTGTATCGATACACTTTGCCTCTCGGCTGATCCCCGATGGTAGGCCGCCAGGAGGGACGTCGTTATCCCGACCTGACCGGTGAGGGGCGTTTCCCCGGAACCGAGGCCATTTCTGGCTTAGAGTCACGGGGACTAAGGACCTCGTGATTCGGACTGTACTAGCACGGTGTGTGTCCATGAGTGACCCCGTGGGATTTATACTTGCATGCTCAGTACACTGGAGGAGTAGGAGTTTTACCTCGTGTACTTGTTATTTTATTTATCTGGACTCGCATATGTTATTTTATATATATATAACAACTGGTGAAAGACATTTATTTTCGTCCACTCACTCTAACGTGTTTATTGTCTTTCACTGGGCTTTTCGGTTTCCGTGCCCAGTTTGCAGTTCTAGCTCTGGTGTCGCACGTCGTGGTCGGAGGCATAGTGCTCGAGCTACTTTGTTTCATCCAGTAGGTTTATTGTTCTACCTACTGTGGTATGCGTATACGATTATGTATTAGATGTCGCTCTGAGCTTCCTGTTGAATACGTTATACAATTTTACACTGGATTTCAGTAAAGTGCATATATATTTACTACTTTACTTTACTGTTGATATATTGAGAAATCCGGTTGGGATTGGTGCCCACGGTTTGATTTTTGTGGCATAGGATGAAGTGTATTTTCCGCGTGCAGGTAATGGCAATTCTACGTTAGTAGCAAAACTCTGCCAAAATTTCGAAAAGTTTTTGTTGGTTCTTGTTTTCGAAGGGGTTCGATTCCGGTTTAGGGAGCTAAATCGGGGTTGGGTCCTTTCAGAAAAATCATCCGGAACCGTCCACAAGTTTGAAATCACGTGCACCACAACTCTCGAGAAGAGACTCGACTCAAATTCTCGGCCGATAATTAAGTCGTATACGAAACCGGCAAACCACACAATAATCGATAAACAACGATTACGCACTAACTCGTGGATTACGCTGATTACTCTACTGATTCTGGTTCGGGTCGTCACAGAAATTGTTGGCGCGAATATCCTTGAATCTTAGCAAGGTTCGATTGGCCTTTGTCGCATATAAGGGATCAGTGATAAACAATCTTGAACCATGAGGTAGCAGAAATTCTACTGAACTGCACCCTTTAATTACCGGCGCTACACCTATCATGGTAGTAATGGAGGAGTTGTATGGGAAAAGATCCACAAACAGTTGCCTATTCTGCATAATTGTGTGGGTACTACCACTATTTGTAAGACACTCAATCTTGCCTAGAGATATCTACAAAAGCAATGTAAATAAATGAGTCTTTGAACTAAAGGCCAGGCAGACATCTACAAGATTTGAATAGGGATGTAACCCTTGTTGAGTGCTGATATGGCATGACATGAACCAATGTAGAACCACATCTGGTGCCGAATTCCAAGTTGGTCGATTTAAAAGGTAAACCAATGCAAGATACACCAAAACATCACAAAATCGGATATAAACTTCGATGGGTCGAGTAAACCTAAAACCAATATTGATTTTCTGATATCAATACTCGACGGGTCGAGCACAATTTTTGACGGGTCGAAGTTGGACATAGACCAAGAAAGAAGCAAACAATCAGCGGGTGGAGGGAAAACTCGACGGGTAAAAAAAAAATACAAAAACTGATCCAAAACGAAGCATTTGATGGGTCAAGAAGAATCTCGACGGGTCAAAGATTTGCTGAGATCAAAACATCTGCTTTTTCATGTCTCATTTTTACCGTATAATTGTGTCATTATGCCATATAAAATTGTAAACATTGAACCATATACTGAATAAGTAGGGAAATAACATTCTCAACACTTTCATATACCAAAAAATAGAAAAAAATCCCATTACTTGCCAACTAAAAAGTTACATCATAGGTGTTCTTATCCAAAAATTAAATAAAAACCCTGACAATAGTCTAAAAAAATGGCATTTAAACAAGCCAAAAACAAACCAAAACTTGAATTTATTATAGAGACAACGCCTTTTACATAGCCTATTAAAAATTCAGAGTAACAATGGTCGTCTCCTTGTTCTCTGCAATCATGAGATTGGTATTTGCATCCATCTCAAAATCTCTAGCAAAATTTGACTCTTGAGACAATTATTGCCTGTGCCACTTGTAGATGTTCTGGATTTCTTTGCTAGCACGGCACTGCTTGTGCGTATACTTTGTTGAACCACACCGGTAATAGGTGAATTCTCCAGAATTGGAATTCCTTTGCTCATCACTAGCCAAACTAAATTGGTTCTTGTTGGAGTTGGCGTTCTGATCTCTATGCCAAGTCAGATTTTGGCTGCGGCCTCAGCCATGCCCACGCTCTCCTCTCCCGCATGTGGAGCTTGTTTGCCACAATCGTAAGGTTCCGAACGACTGTTCTTTTTGTCCTTACGGGCATTTCCTCCAGTTTGATAACTCTCAGGCTTTTTGGTACCAGTCGATCTTGAATTATTATTGAGGATGATCTCATGATTCCTTTCTTTTTTAGCTAGGCTATTGATGAAATTACTAAAGGTAAGAATCTTCCCCTGTTCGTACTCAATCCGATACTGATGAGTAAGAGCACTCATAAAAATTGGGAAGGTATTCAAAGACTTTTCAATCATGTCTTTATCGGACCTGTCCACCCACAAAAGCTCAAATCATACTGCAGATCCAAGACCGCTTGATTGAAATCTTGGATCTTTAGAAAATACAGAAGCCTAAGGGCTTCCATTTTGCAGTCAACTCAGGAAGCTGTGCATCATGCACATTATCGAAATGTTGCTTCAAAGCATTCCACAAATCCAGGGGATGTGTTTTCTTTAAGTATTTCTTCTTGAGAGTTGAATGAATATGACACCTTAAAAATATGAGGGCTTGAGATTTCGATTCTATTGATGGTGGAATCACGTTTGGCCCTGCCGGATGAATGGTGTTGTTGAGTCTCTTTTCGATGAATGTATTAACCACATCAGAGACCCAACGATGGTATTCCTTTCCTTGAATATCAAGGATGTCGAATTCTGGCCTGATCGGCTCATTCGAAGTCATCTACAAAATACAAAGAGATTTTATTAGTATCGATAAAAAAAAACACGATTACTAACCTCAAGTTTTAATGAATAAGAATGTGATTCATGATGTATGGTCACAAAATTGATCATCAATAAATGGTGGCTTAAAAACCACATCCAGAAACCATGATTAACCATCACATATGATCGATTTCCCTTTCTTTCTTTTCTTTTCTAAACTATGACTCCCCTAGGACCATCACTCATATTCTATGGATACAAGTTCATAGCAACAAGGGAATAGATATTCAATAATCACAAACAATATCCCAATCCTAGATCTAGGGTTTTGCAGGAAGTAAGTTTAATTTCTAGATCTAAAGATTGACGGTTTAGAAAATTTACCTCGATGGGTGTTATGCTCGGTATGACCGGTACAAAAGTTGGATGACGTTGAGGAGGAACTCATCTATAGCAGATTTTTGGTTGTCGAATAATCTTGTCGAAGTGGGAAGATCGTTAGATGCAAGGAGGATCGCTCGAGAAGAAGTAGCCGAACTAGTGGAGGTCGGTGGTGATGGAGGTCATTGATGAAGGTTGCTGCCGGAGCTGGAGGTTTTGTTGTAAGGTTAGGGCTTTTTTTGTTTCTCTGTGGTGATAGCTGGCTATTAACTCGGAGTGTGCTGATAACATATTAAAGAAGAATATTTGATAGATTGAAAACTATAACTCTTTCATTGATAGAATGCATTATATATAGGCTGATACAATCTGTTACAATAAATGTCCCGATATAACTTGGATTCTATGTATCTCTATCTATACTAAATCGTATCTAATTAGGACAAGACACACACTAGAAGTTACGGAGAATAAATCTCCTTAAACATTAATCAAATTAAAAAAATATTTATCAAATATAAAAAGTGTACGTACATCGATCGAAATATACATAAACTAAACTACAAAACTACATAACTAAACTGAAACCTGGAGTAGACATCCCGCCAATGTCGTCGCCGCTCGCATTGTCATCGTCACCATGCCTTGGAGGGGAGGGGATGACACTCCGGCGGAGGTTGCATGCCCATCGACTCAAAGAACTTGAGGACGGTGTTCATCTTAGTATTGGTCATGTTAAGCTAATTCTGGGTCGACCTCGCCTGCTCCCAGGCCAATCTAGCTGACTCCTTAGCCAATCGAACCTCCTCTTGGGCAGTTTATATTGCATCGGCATCCACCACACTACGCCTACTGAAAGGACCCAATCCCGATTTAGTTTCCTAAACCGGAATCAAACCCCTTATAAAAACATGAACTTTTAAAAACCATAGAAATTTTGGTAGAGTTTAACTATATCGCGAAGTTACCATTAACCTGCACCCGAAAATACACTTCATCCTATGCCACAAAAGCCAAACCGTGGGCACCGATCCCATCCGAATTTCTCAAAATCATATTATAATATAAAATAATAAGCAAAACTGTAAATTTACAGAAATCCGGGGAAATCATATGAAAATATAAACATAAGAGTATTCAGAGCGACCTCTAGTACATATATACAAAGATATACAGCAGTAGGCTAAACAAGAAACCTACTGAGAAAGAAAAGTAGCTTGAATACTAAGCCTCCAACTGCGACGTGCGACACCAGAATCCGAACTGCAAACTGGGCATTGAAAACAAAGAGCCCAGGGAAAGACATATATACTGTTAGAGTGAGTGGACGAAAATAAATGTCTTTCGCCGAATAATATATGTTATAAAAACATATGCGAGTCTAGATACATGAAAATGATATGGTACACGAGGGAGACTCTAACTCCTCACGCGTACTGAGCATGCATGGAAAATTCTGCGGGGTCACTCATGGACACATCTGCGCTAGTACAATTCGAATCACGGGATCCCAGACCCACACGTGATTCAAGCCAGAAAGGTCTCAGGTAAAAGATCTGCCCCCCCCCCCCCGGTAAAGGCCTCGGGTTAGGGGTCACAGTCCCCCCCGGTAAACATCTTCAGGGATCAGCCGGGATGCAAGTGTATCGATACAACCATATATACTAAGACTGTACTCTGTGTAAACCAAATCATAAATAGTTTCATGCAAATGTATAAAGCATAATGTAAATGCATATTCATAATACATAATTATAAAAGCATATTCGTCGATGCATATTCGTAAATGCATAATCGGAAAACACATGCTCGAATAATCATAATCACATATGCATGCTCATGCTCGTAAAACGTATATAAAAGAGTCGCAACCAACCAGTGAAAAGAAATGTCCAGTCACAGACAAACATAGCGTGTAAATGCGCTAATCCCGAGATCCGGCGGAAGATCCCTCGCCAAGCGTACGATCTCAATCTCTTGAATAATCACAAAATATCACTGATCAAAATCACAATTCAATACTCTGAACCATACCTCGGAAACCAACCATTTCCGAAAATATATAACTTGGATAACAAGAGAATCGCCGAAAATCCCAAAATACTCCACATAAACCCTCGACATAAAATCCACCACTCAAATCAACTCGAAAACCTCAAGGTGATGATCGAGGCGCGATTACGAGTAAAAAGGCATAAAACTTAACAAAATCCAAAAAGTCAACGCCTCGCCGGAGGTCCGCCGTTGACCGGTGAAATTTATGGCGACCAAGACCTCAAAATCTCCCTCTCCTCAAGCCTAACCTTTTTCCCTAAAGAGCCACCTCCGTCCAGCCATCACCGTGGTCGGAAATCACCTCGAAAGCCACCAAAACTCAAACCGGCCGGAAAACTTCTCCGGCGAAATCCTCCACCGTGAGGCCACCTCGGCCTCCCAAATTCAAGGGGATTTATCCCCTGCTCGAACCCAACCATTTCCACCCAAAATCCCCTTTGGAAAGCCGCTGGAAAACCCTCCACCATTAAACCCGATTCCGGCAAACTTCACGTTCAAAATTAACCAACCAAAACACTTCCAAACTTCACGATATACACATCAATCGAAAGCATAGATCCCAAGCTTCAAAACCATACCTTAAAATCCGGCAACCGTGTCGTTTTCTGGCAGCCACCACGACGGCGAGTTCACGGCTCACTGAGTCAATCACGGGTTGACTCAGTCAACTCGGTCCAACTCTGGTCAACTCGGTCAAACAGCCATTTTTTGAACTTTTCGATAACTTTACGACTATTCGGCTATTTATACGTCGCAAATCAACTCTGTCCGCAATTCGGATAACTCAAACTCAAACGGATAAACACGACTAACTCGGCAATAATTTCAAATATTCTTTTTATATTCCTCGATTATCCGAAAAATCCTCGGAAAGCTCCCACGAACTCGAAATCAGATTCTCACCATTTCCCACAAACAAACCCAAATCAAATTCGTGTCCGAAAATTAAGTCATGATCAAAGTTGCATATCCGATTAATTACGATAAACCACAATTACTCGTGAAACTCATAGATTAAGCCGATTACTATACCAATTCCGGTTCGAGTCGTCACACCTACTCACCGATGCAGATGATTGTGTTAGATCTCTCTTGATCGTCCGTCCTAACCCTGAACCTCCTTGCCAGCACGGTGGCCAAAAAAAGCCTCGGCAATACTGATCTGACTCTCCTTCAATAGAGGAGGCAGCTGGTCAGGCATTATCTCTGGGTTGTCCAAATGTGCATTCGCCAATTGCTCCATAGCCATTTATAGCAACCTCTCCTGAAATTAATCATGTGAATAATACATAAATATTTATTTCTAAATTTTTTTTGACATAGTTTCCCCTAAAATTGGAGGAAACCAAAAACCTGCAGGAAAGAAAACACTTCGAATAACCAATTTCAACATAACAAGTTCACCATGGGCATCGATTCCCATCCTGATTTCTCAAGTTCAGAATCATAATTTAACCAATTATATTCCAAGAGCACAACCTAATTAAATGTCCTAATCATAATTCAATTTCTTCAAACCAATTACCGTTAGATTAAATTTCGATAAATTTTGGAAGTACGATTAAATCCAATTGATTTTGAAAAAATAGTTACTTACGCCATGTTCACTCGCGGCATTGACTTTCTCAAGCTTGACATATGCGGAGATGCTGACATCCAGGAAAAAATGCTTCGAACCCGCATCTATGTGCTCCTTTGCCATGTAGATGAACACTTGCGAGCCCAAAACATGGTAAGGTGGGCGGTCTTCTTCTCACGATTTACCTTGTTGGCGTGCGACATTGTCTGTTTCATAACAAATAATATTAAATAATAAATAAATAGTTAAAATTAAGAAATTATTCATTTTCATTACATTAAAGAAAATGAAGACAAACCTTATACTTTTTGGACTCGAAGTGTGCAACCAACCATTGACACTCATCTACCCTTTCCATCCGCAGGTCTTGTAGGGTAGGCTAGGTATCGTGTTGCTGGTAGTACTTGTAGAGGTCATACTTCCAATCCTTAAAAATGCGGGTAGACATGTTCTTTGCGTATTGCCACATCTTCGGTTGGCCTTCATAGTCAAAATGTACCTAGGAAAAATAAATAAATAATTAAATTTATAGACCTTATGCCTTTATGCTTTGTAATTAATTATGAAATAAAATAAAATTAAATAGACACTATTACCGAGAGTTTGCGGTACACCCTGGACTTTTTGGATTGAGGCAGCTCGTTCCAACAAGGGGCAATCATACGTATGTTGTTCCGTGTGATTGAGCCGATGTTGTGCGAGTACAGAATACCGAACTCCTTGGATGCAGGGCCTTGGGTGAACTCGTCGAACGACACCTCGATCTTCTTCCCTATTAACTTGACTATGCGCTCGCTTTTAGTGCCCTTCCCAAGTCCCCGAGTGCATTTGGGGACCGACCTGAGGGCTGCCTCCTGGTCTTGCATCGGGCACTATAGTGAATAGAATAGTGGATCGATTCTTGTGGACCTTGTGTCGCCGCTGTTGAAGCGGAAATATCCGGCTTGTCTGTATAGGCATAGCCGCCTCATTTGGAGCATTCAGGATGTCTTGTCCATCCGACAGAGCCGAACGAACTTGAGGAGCCGTAATGGTCTCCTTTGAGGTTTTCCCCCAACCCATTTGTCGTCTAATGGATTGGAATTCAGCAGCCTAATCTGCTGTCGTACGCCTCTTCTTACCACCAGGCATCTTGATTAAGCTGTAAAAAATTGAATATTAACAATATAATATGTATATATCCATTATATATTCATCGGCATCATAATTTACAAATTCGTCTAAATTCCATCCAATATATATATTCATTTCACATATTCAACAAAATCAAACTCGATTGTGTCATTTTGCAAATTCATATACATATATCATCACCAAATGTATCCAATTTTATCCATATACATATATCATATACATATACATATATAAAATCACATCAATATATATATACACAATGTCACCAATTTTCATATCCAATTTCACCAATATATATATACAGTATATATATATCTATATATCCATATCCCATATTTATCCATATCCAATTTCACCATATTTATCCATATATATATATATCTGTATATATATACACACACATAAATGAGAACTCTTTGGATGAGGACCCTTATAATGAGAACTTGATGAGTACCTTCATAAATTATCATAAGTGTCATTTTTTGGTAAATTTTTTACAAAGTTAACCATGCATTAGATGTTTAGATATTCATAAGTAGATCATTTCTACAAATTTTCATCCAAATTGAAAATCGTTAAGGTATCGAACAAGATCAAATCAATGGACGAACCAAAACTATGAAACATACACCGTTCATATTCAGAAGTGATAAATCTTGATTATGAATGACGTAACAATTTTTAATTTTTGTGAAATTTTGCATGAGTAATCTAGTCATCATTATCTATCAAACTACTTTTGCATTTGTCAAAATATAAAGAAAAAGTGGGTTTAATGAGAAGGTACTCACCAAGTCCTCATTATAAGGGTGGTGGAGAGGACGATGGCCGGTGACAACATGGAGAGAGCGACGAGCGATCGGGAGCCATCGGTGGCCAGAGATAACGAGAGGAGTGAGATGACCGAGAGGAGAGAAAGAGAGAGAGGAAAGCGACAGGACCCTAAAGGAGAGAGAGAGAGAGAGAGAGAGAGAGAGAGAGAGAGAGAGAGAGAGAGAGAGAGAGAGAGAGAGAGAGAGAGAGAGAGAGAGAGAGAGAGGGAGGAGAGGCCACGGGTTTCTGGCGAGAGAGAGAGAAAGAGAGATTGAGGATTTATCGATTTGATTTAAGAACTTAGATGCCGAAATGTAAGTTTTCGTCGTCTAAGTGCACTTAAGTGACGAAATATATGTACTTCATCACCTAAGTCTCTCTTTTTTTTAATCCCCAAAATACTTGGCAAAAAAAATTGCCAAATATTTGGTGTTAGATGACAAAATTACATGATTTTGTCGTCTAAGAATGAACTTAGGCAATAAAATACAAAGGTTTCATTGTCCAAGTGATAATTTATATAAAAAAAATGTATCCATTTTCTTTAAAAAAAAATATTTGACTACCTCCCTAAAAATACATCAAAAGTCAGCCATCAGATATAATTATTACGTTTATATAATATTGTAGAAAAAAATTGACGCAAATTCGGTGGAATTTGGTATTCGATCAATACACCTTTGTGAATATCCACTAAAGTTTAAAAGACGAAAACGATCGTACATATTAATAATCGTAAAACCGTTTCCGACGTGAAAAGCACTTCCACTTACGTCGAAATTATATATATCAATTACATATCAATTAATTGAAATTTGAGATAAAAACTAGATTAACGAGTTAATACATGTTATCCATCTACTAATGTTGAATAACTTATGTGTTTGTATGTTCTATCTATACTCTATATCCATATTAATGAAATTGAATTTGGACAAAACAACTGTTAGATATATTCATCACCATTTAATGTATACGTAGATGAATTTTCATTCAATACAAAGTTCGTTGAGGGTTTGATCGCTGTAGTCAACCATGTGTAAAACCAAAATTTCTCCGAAATAGAAATATTAATATACAAATCTTCGTAACTTTGATTTTCGAACTGTCAACACCTATAGTCCAAGAATAGTTTAGTCATGGAGGTCATATTATGAAAAAGTACTTAGACGACAAAAGTGGTCATTTTCATAGTCTAAGTTGTATTTAGACGATGAACTATACCACGTTCATCGTCTAAGTTTGATTTAGACGATGAAAGATACAACGTTCATCGTCTAAGATTTTTAGGGTTTAGGGTAAAGGGATTAGGGTTAGGGTTTAGGGTTTATGATTGACCTAGACGACAAAATCACTATATGTTCGTCGTCTAAGTGTATTCCTTAGACGACGAACATATGTTATTTCATCGTTTAATTGAACTTTAGACGACGAAATTATATATTTCGTCGTCTAAGATGTCATCTTTATACGAAAAAAAAATGATCTTACATTTGTCGATTCTAAATCATTCCTATCAGACATAACTAATACAAACGTATGTACGTACACTTAATAAACCTCTTTTAATTAACTTTAAACACCTTAATAGTTAATTAATTAATTACATATAATTAATTAATTAATTACTTAACTAATTACGATTGAGTATTTCATATATTTAATTTATAAAATCATTTCATTCCTCTTCCTCATAATCATCATCGTTTGAATCATCCTCCTCACTATCAACTGATTGCTCCTCATCATCATAATCTCCATAGTATGAATCATATTTGACGTCATCGTCGTCGTCATCATCATCCAGCTCCTCTTCAAAGGCATTCTTCTCTAACTCTGTAACCTCCTCTTGAGTAAGATCTGTGGCGCCATCAGGCATCGTTAGACTGAATCAGTTCTCATAAGTCGGGGATAATAAAAATATTAGGCTCTTGATATGCATTGTCTCTATGCGCTTTAGTGTCAGTTGCTGACGTCTTTTCAATTGTTGTGGCATTCCAGATTCCTTGGTGAGACATATGGTTTACTATTTTCCAACCTTCACCAGCTTTTGGATCATCCAGACAGAACATCTGCCTAACTAACGTGGCAAGAGCAAATGGCTCATCCTCATACTAGCTTGAATTTGTATCGACTGATAAAAGTGTAACGACCCGAACCGGAAATGGTATGTTAATTGGCTTGATTCGCGAGTTTCACGAATAATCGCAGTTTATAGTAATTAGTCGATATGGCGAATTTTTTTGCGACTAAATTATCGGGCGAGAATTTAATATGAGTTCCTTCATGAGAGTTGTAGTGTACATGATTTTGAGCTCGTGGGAGTTTCCGGAGGATTATTTTGAATTACGAGGAATAAGTTTTGAATTTTTCAAACCGTTGGATTTAGTCGTGTTTATCCGTTTTGGTTTCGTTTCGTTTTGGACCGTTGATCATCTTGGGTAGCGCGTATAAATATTGGGATAGTCATAAAATTGCCGAAAAGTCACATTTGTGAAGTTTCACTGGCGTTGACCACTATTGACCACGTTGACCGGAGCTCCACCGCGACCGCGAATTGCCGTTGTTCGACCCACAGTTTTCGGCCACAACCTTGGTATGGTTAGAATCCTCTCGTGAAGCTTGGTACAGTTTTCGGGTGGAGGTTTTCGGCATGATTTGGGGTCGTTGGGGTTGGAGGTTTTGCTCACCTCAACCTATAGATGCTTTTGGGTGAAGAAATTTTGGAATTGAATGCCATTTGGGGCTCGCCGGAATCCATGGAGGCCATGGGTTTCAGGCTGTTTTCCAGCCGGTGTGTTTAGAGTTGGAGGAAGGTGAAAAAGAGGAAGTTGTTGGGCTTGAGGATTAGTTGAGTTCTGGGTTTCCTCCACTAGAAAATGTCACCGTTGACACCACGCTGCCGCCAGCGGCGATGGTCAACGGCAGAGCTCCGACGAGGGTTGTCTTTTTGGAATTTTGGGGACTTTTATACCGTTTTGCTCGTAATCGCATCCTGATCATAGTCTTGAGGTTTTTGGGTTGATTTGAGTATTCGATTTTGGGGCGAGGGTTAATTGGGTATATTTTGAGAATTTTGTAATCCTCGTCGATATTTCGACCAATACGTCTTTTGAGAATGCGGGGTTCTCGATGTATTAGCTCCGTATGTTGTGATTCTTTACATATTGACCATATCCCTATTATTCAGGTGATCCAGATCGAGCGTTTGGCGAGAGATCTTCCGCCGAACCTCAGGGCTAGCTTCGCTTTGTGAGTGGACATTTATTTACACTGTCGTAACGAGTTCTTGATTTCAGTATTTGTTTCTAGTACAATGTTCAGATTATTTATCGTTTAAAAAGTATTGTTTATTTTATCGGTGATGACATTTATTTATTTAGCATCGATGCATTGGCTACGCGGCTGATCACTGGTAGTCCATCTATCAGGCTTGAGAGATTCGCTTGATATGCCGACTAGGGTTGAGAGATTCGCCTACTTTATCACCATCGGGTTTGAGAGATTCACCCGACCTATTACTTTGGCAGGGAAATCCGTCGGAGTGACGACTTTTATGTACTAATGAACTCGCATTCTTTTTATGATTATATAAATAGTGAAAGGCATATGATTATTTTCGTTCACTTACTCTAACGATTTTATTTGCTTTTCCCCTGACTTTTCAGTTTTCTTTGCCCAGTTTGCAGTTTAGGATCCAGTGTTGCGCGTCGACTGTGGGGGCATAGAGTTTGGATCACTATTCAGTTTCCGTAGGTTTCTTGTTTGACCTACTTGATGTAAATGATGTATATAGGCGTCGTTCTGAATACTTATGTTGTGTTTTCAGTTGAGTTTACTCCTGATTATCTCTGGATTTCTTGTAAACCTTTGAGTTTATTATATTTATGTTGTTGAGAAATTCGGATGGGGAACGGGACCCCACAGTTTGGCTTTTGTGAAATATTCGAAGTGTGTTTCTTTGCAAGTTCTAATATTGGTTCATGTACTTCCAAGTAAACCCTGGCAAAAAAATTTTGAAGTCATGTTTTCAAAGGGGTTTGATTTCGGTTTAGGGAACTAAATCGGAGTCGGGTCCTTTCAGTTGGTATCAGAGCATTAGGTTTTAGGTTCTGTACTCTTGTAATTGTGTTACCAAGGACATTTGAGAATGTACAACATTTCGGGAGCAATGACTCGACTGGTCGGCGGATAATCATCAATGCTATAGAGTGTTATATGCTTTCAAACGTTTGAAGTTTCATGATTACATCATCTTTGTCTTGTGACCGTTATCTTTTATCCTTAGGATGCCTCCTCGACGTGGAGTCTATGCTGAACGGACTGGGGATCCTGATGAGGATCAACGTACGCGTGACTTGCTTATGCGAGTATTGCGTTTGGAGGAACGTATTGACCCAGTGGCTAAGGCCGGGACAGCGGGAGCAACTGTTTTCTCTGGTTCCCCTAATCTTGATGTGTGTGAAGCTTGGGTGGTTCAGGTTGAGCGTGTTTGTGAGCGCCTGCATTTTACTCCTGAACAGAAAACTGTAGCTGCATTGGGTTTGCTTGAGTTAGATGCCTACTTTTTGTGGGTTGGTACAGACAGAGTTTCTATTTATACTGCTTGGTCGATGTTTAAAGAGATGTTTATACGTCAATATTTCAACCCAGCTACTCAGCAACGGAAATATGAGGAGTTTACCAACTTGAAGCATGGGAGTATGTCGGTGCTTGAGTATCGGGATAAGTTCACTCGTTTGTCTCGGTTTGGACGTGATATGGTGGCATCAGAGGAAGCCAAGTGCAGAAGGTTTGAGTTGGGTTTGAATCTGAATATCAAGGGGACTTTGACCACTATGCCTCGAGATAACTTTGATGAGTTTGTTAGTGCTGCACTCAGAGGTGAGGATATCAAGAGGGAGAGATAGATGCGGTTTCAGACTCGTCGATATTTCGACTAGGGTGGACCTAGTCAGGGTGTTTTGAAGAGGCTGAGTTCAGGTACTTCTGGATCAACTTCATCTTCGGGTAGTGGACCTTATAGATATCCTAGCAGCACGGCTAGGCAGGGTCATAGATGGAGGAGAAGTCGACCGCAGAGGCAGCAGTCGAGTGGGAGTACTAGTGGCTCGAGTTATCCTCAACCTTTCTTCAGCACACTAGCTACACTAAGGGAAACTCCATTGTGCATGCAACAACTGTCGCAGACATCACTTTGGTCAGTGTTAGTATGGTCCCTCCACTTGTTACCATTGTGGCCAGGTGGGCCACTATGCGAGGGAGTGTCCTCAGCATGGTACTTTTAGTGGTGTTGCAGATCAGAGTGTTGAGCGAGATCAGGGTACTGCTTCTGGTGATCGTGCAACACAGTCTTCTGGACAGGGTAGTCAGCAGAATCGTGGCCAGCATGGACGACTAGCTGGACAGGCTCGGGTCCATGCCATGTCTCTACGTGAGGGCAGAGCTTCTTCAGAGGTTATCATCAGTACGTTGTATATTTTTGGTCATCCAGTTCTTACTTTATTAGATCCAGGGGCTACACATTCATTCATGTCATATAGACTAGCATCATTGGCTACTATACCTGCATCTCCACTCCCTAGTATGTGGCGAGTGTTGTATCCATCTGGCAAGGTAGCTTGTGTCGGGTGGGTATATAGAGACTGTGAGATATTTATTGGAGGTTATGGGTTAGCTGCGGACTTGATGCTGCTGGATATCGTGAATTTTGCCGTGATTTTGGGCATGGATTTCTTGGAGAACCATTGGGTTGTTCTTGATTGTCACAAGAAGGAGGTTGTTTTCAGAAGTCCAGGCATGCCAAAAATCTTGTTTCGGGGTGAAAAGAATATTATTTTACCTTGTTTGATTTCAGCAATGAATGCTGATCGGATGATGAGGAAGGGTTGTGAGAATTACTTAGCACATGTGATTGATACGAGTGTTCGTGTGCTAGACATTGGTGATATTATGATGGTTTGAGAGTATCCAGATGTATTCCCTGAGGATTTACCTGGTGTTCCTCCAATTAGGGAGATTGATTTTAACATTGAGTTACTTCCAGATACCGGACCTATTAAAAAGACACCCTACCGTATGGCACCAGCAGAGTTGAGGGAGTTGCAGAGTCAACTTCAAGAGTTGATTGAAAAAGGCTTCATTCGACCTAGCGTTTCACCTTGGGGTGCTCCAGTGTTGTTTGTGAGGAAGAAGGATGGTTCGATGAGGCTATGCATTGATTATCGAAAGCTGAATCAGGTTACGGTGAAGAACAAGTATCCGCTTCCACGGATTGATGATTTGTTTGATCAGCTGAAAGGAGCTTCAGTTTTCTCGAAGATTGATCTCAGGTCTGGATACCATCAACTGCGGATTCAGGAGTCCGATGTGGACAAGACGGCGTTTCGGTCACGTAATGGGCACTATGAGTTTCTTGTTATGCCATTTGGGTTGACCAATGCGACAACTGCTTTCATGGACTTGATGAATCTGATCTTCAGACGTTATCTATAAAAGTTCGTCATTGTGTTCATCGACGACATCCTGATCTATTCCAGGAGTGTGGGGCAGCACAAGAAGCATTTGCATTAAGTATTGCAGACTTTACGAGATGCTTAGTTGTACGCCAAGTTTAGCAAGTGTGAGTTTTTGCTAGACAGGGTAAAGTTTCTGGGTCACGTGATATTAGCTGAGGGAGTCAGCGTGAATCCTGATAAAATTGATGCCGTGTTGAATTGGAGTAGACCTACCAACGTGGCAGAGATACAGAGTTTCTTGGGCTTACTAGCCTATTACCGCCGATTCGTGCAGGACTTTTCACAGATAGCGACACCGCTTACCCGTTTAAGGAAGAAATGAGTCAAGTTTGAATGGTCTGATGCTTGCGAGGAAAGCTACTTGGCTTTGAAGGAAAAGTTGACTACTGCACCGGTGTTGACTTTACCTGACGACAGTGGTGAGTTTGTGGTGTACAGTGATGCTTCGAAGTTAGGCCTGGGTTGTGTTTTGATGGAGCATGGAAAGGTGGTGGCTTATGGTTCGAGACAATTGAAACCACATGAAGTTAATTATCCTACACATGATCTGGAGTTAGCCACCATTGTGTTAGCATTGAAGAGTTGGAGACATTATTTGTTTGGGGCATAGTGCAAAATCTACACCGATCATAAAAGTCTTACTTATTTACGTACACATCCATATTTGAATATGCGGCAGCGAAGATGGATGGAGTTTATTAACGATTACGACTGCACTTTTGAGTATCATCCAGGGAAGGCTAATGTGGTTGCTGATGCTCTCGGTCGGAAACATGGTGCTTCTCTTTTCCACTTACGTGTTGCTAGAGTGTCAATTTTGTTGGAGTTACGAGCAACGGGAGCAGAATTGGAGTGGAAAGATGATGGAGCGTTGTTGGCTAGCTTCCAAGTTCATTCGGTATTACTTAATCGAGTTTGTGAAGCTCAGGATTCATATGCTTATTTGCTAAGCAAGAAGAATTTGATTCAGAATGGTGTACCGACCGAGTTTCGGATGAGAAGTGATGGCACTTTGATGTTCAGAGGGAGATTGTGTGTGCCCAGAGATGATGATCTGAAGAAGGAAATACTCGATGAATCCCATTGTTCTACATATGCTATGCATCCAGGTAGTACAAAGATGTTCCAGACACTTAAAGCTACTTATTGGTGGCGAAACATGAAGAGGGAAATAGCAATCTACGTGAGCAGATGCCTGATTTTTCAACAAGTGAAGGCAGAACGTCAGAAACCGACAGGTAAACTACAACCTTTGGAGATTTCAGTGTGGAATGGGAGCATATCACCATGGATTTTGTGTATCAGTTACCTCGTACTTGTGGTGGTAGGACTGGTATTTAGGTAGTTGTGGATTGCCTTACGAAGTCAGTTCATTTCCTAGCACTTCCAGAAAAGCTTCCCGTGAGCAGATTGGCGAAGCTGTACTTGAAAGAGGTTGTGAGATTACATGGTGTACCTGTGTCTATAGTTTCTAATCGGGATAGTCAATTCACTTCCGAATTTTGGTGGGCATTGCAGAAGGCAATAGGGACTAGACTACATTTCAGCACAGCTTTTAATCCTCAGTCAGATGGTCAATCGGAGAGGACTATTCAGATTCTGGAGGATATGTTGCAATCTTGTGTTTTGCAGATCAAAGGGAATTGGGATCAGCAACTTCATTTGATTGAGTTTGCATATAACAATAGCTATCAGGCTAGCATTGGCATGGCACCTTACGAGGTGTTGTACGGCAAACAGTGTCGAACTCCATTGTGTTGGAGTAAAGTTGGCGAGAAATGGCTTCTTGACCCTGATTTGGTAAAGAGTACCATGGAAGACGTTCAAATTATTCGGGATAGATTGAGGGCTGCTTAGGATTGACAGAAAAGTTATGCTGACGTGCGACGAAAGGATCTCGAGTTCGAGGTTGGTGATTGGGTTTTCCTGAAACTTTCTCCTTGGAAGGGTGTTGTTCATTTCGGGAAGCGCGGTAAACTTCATCCACGATATGTAGGCCCTTATCAGATTGGCATTACCTTCCGAGATGGCTAGGGTCCACGATGTGTTCCATGTATCCATGTTGCGGAAGTACATTTCCGATCCCTCCCATGTGTTGACACCATATCAGCTTCCTATACGGGAGGACTTGACCTATGTGGAAGAACCAGTTCAGATACTTGATCGGAAAGTCTAGGAGTGGTGACACAGAGCTATTCCTCTTGTGAAGGTATTGTGGCAGAACCATTCTGTTCAAGAGGCTACTTGGGAGACAGAGCAGCACATGCGAGATCAGTATCCCTATCTCTTCAGCTAGCAGATATGTAAATTTCGAGGGCAAAATTTTTGTTAGGGGTAGATTTGTAATGACCCGAACCGGAAATGGTATGTTAATTGGCTTGATTCGCGAGTTTCACGAATAATCGCAGTTTATCGTAATTAGTCGATATGGCTGATTTGTTTGCGACTAAATTATCGGGCAAGAATTTGATATGAGTTCCTTCACGAGAGTTGTAGTATACGTAATTTCAAGCTTGTGGGAGTTCCTGGAGGATTATTTTGAATTACGAGGAATGAGTTATTAATTTTTCCGACCGTTAGATTTAGTCGTGTTTATCCGTTTTGGTTTTGGACCGTTGATCGTTTTGGGTTGCGCATATAAATATCGGAATAGTTGTAAAAATTTTGAAAAGTCACATTTGGGAAGTTTGACCGGCGTTAACCACTGTTGACCGCGTTGACCGAAGCTCCACCGCTACCGCGAACTGCCACCGTCCGACCCGCCATTTCCGGCCACCTCCGGCCACAACCTTGGTATGGTTAGAATTCTCTCGTGATTTCCTATCATTTTGAACTTGATTTTGTGAGAATTGATGGAGATTTGAGGGAGAACGAGCTCGATAAGGAGGAAGTTGTTGGGCTTGAGGAGTAGTTGAGTTCTGGGCTTCCTCCGCTAGAAAATCTCACCGTTGACGCTGTGCCGCCGCCGCCGGTGGCGATCAATGGCGGAGCTCTAGCGAGGGTTGACTTTTTGGAATTTTGGAAAGTTTTACACTGTTTTGCTCATAATGGCGTCCCGATCGTAGTCTTGAGGTTTTTGGGTTGATTTGAGTATTCGATTTTGAGCCGAGGATTAATTTGGTATATTTTGAGAATTTTGTAATCCTCGTCGATATTTCGAGCAATATGTCTTTCGAGAATACGGGATGTATTAGCTCTGTATGTTGTGATTCTTTATGTATTGATCGTATCCCTATTATTCAGGTGATCGAGGTCGAGCGTTTGGCGAGGGATTTTCCACCGAACCTCAGGGCTAGCTTCGCTCTATGAGTAGACATTTATTTACACTGCCGTAGCAAGTTCTTGATTTCAGTATTTGTTTCTAGTACAATGTTCAGATTATTTATCGTTTGAAAAGTATTGTTTATTTTATCGGTGATGGCATTTATTTATTTAGCATCGATGCATTGGCTACGCGGGTGATCATCGGTAGTCCATCTATCAGGCTTGAGAGATTCGCTTTATATGCTGACTAGGCTTGAGAGATTCGCCTAGTTTATCACCATCGGGTTTGAAAGATTCACCTGACCTGTTACTTTGGCAGGGAAATCCGCCGGAGTGGCGACTTTTATGTACTAATGAACTCGCATTCTTTTTATGATTATATAAATGGTGAAAGACATATGATTATTTTCGTCCACTCACTCTAACGATTTTATTTGCCTTTCCCCTGGGCTTTTCGGTTTCTTTTGCCCAGTTTGCAGTTTGGGATCTAGTGTTGCGCGTCGTCTATGGGGGTATAGAGTTCGGATCACTCTTCAATTTCTGTGGGTTTCTTGTTTGACCTACTTGATGTAAATGATGTATATAGGCATCGCTCTGAATACTTATGTTGTGTTTTTAGTTGAGTTTACTCCTTAATATCTCTGGATTTCTTGTAAACCTTTGAGTTTATTATATTTATGTTGTTGAGAAATCCAGATGGGGAACGGATCCCCACGGTTTGGCTTTTGTGGAATATTCGAAGTGTGTTTCTTTGCAGGTTCTAATAATTGTTCATGTACTTCTAAGTAAACTCTGGCAAAAAAAATTTTAAGTCGTGTTTTCAAAGAGGTTTGATTACGGTTTAGGCAACTAAATTAGAGTCGGGTCCTTTAAAAAAGGCTCAGATCTTCCTTCGTATGCTTGAACCATTTACACTTGAATAGAAAAACATTGATATCATTCCCATAAAGTAGCTGAACGACATTAACAAGAACTCCATAATAAACATCAGAGGTCTTCCCCAACCACGATCCCACTGTTTTGTGTTCTTCTTCCTTTATCTTGGTCCAATGAATGAAACTTTACACCGTTGAAAAAGTATCTAGGGTAAATATAGTGTTGAACCGATTTATGGGACAACAAGCGCTTTTCCCATGACCACCACCCCTTGTGGTTACCGGATTTTCTAGATGAATCATCTGCAAAAAATGTGAAGAATACATATGAATGTGTATTTAATTTCTACCTAAATTTTGACATAGTTTCCTCTAAAAATAAAGGCAACCAAAAACCTGCATAAGCAAACACCAAATGTCATTCGAATTTCACGTGGGCACCTATTCCCATCCTGATTTCTCAATTTTTTTTTTAAAAAAGCTAATCACAAACCTATATGCATGCATGGTTTACACTGATTAAACAACGTACCCATTGGAGGAAATAATCAGGGAACTTCTTCCTAAACACTTTTTCAACCCAGTTATGACTCTTCTCTGGTTTGGCTCTCTGAATTTTCTCCCTGTGAGCTTGCATGTATAGGTTGAACTCGTCACAGTCTCGCAACACTACCTAATCCACTACAATGAGTTCTTATTTAGTTAATCTTTCTTTTAATACACTTCTAAATAGTCGTACAACATCTGCGACGACTGAAAGATTGTTGCGAGCACTTGGATTGGAGGTGGTGGTTTGGACTGGATACTTGAGGTACTTGTGGCAGTAGGTAACACACTCATGCATTAGGTATATCTCTGCTATGGAGCCATCCGAGGCAGATTTATTTTTGACGAATCCTTTATGCTATGGGAGTTGTTTGCAAAATTATACAATTAATTATTTGACGAATTGTAGAAACACAAAAATATATGTAAATGATGAAAACCTGGTATAAATAATTAATTGTACCTTTCTTGAGAATGCATCTATGTGTAGTGGACTAGACCAAAAAGCAGCACTTGTTCGAATTACCACTGGAATCAGACGTTGCAGCATAACGTGATAGTCATGAGTCTTTAGACCAATGAACTTGTGTTTCTCAACGTTGACTACTCCAAATATATACGCTGCATAAGTAGACGGATAACGAACACTGTGAAACAAGTTGATTAAAGAACCCCTCAGTGTCGGCTTCACTGTGTAAGGTGCATCTGGCATCTTATTGTACACTTCTCTTCTATTCCTCCTTAGCCACAAGTGACGGCGTAAATTTATAGTTTCCAGATCTTTTCACGCTTTGGGAGTATCTTTAGTCTTGAACTTAATATCGAGAATTGTTCCCACCACACTATTGCACACATTCTTTTCTATGTGCATGACATTTAGGTTGTTCCTGAGTTTCAACTTCGTTCAGTAAGGCAGTTCAAAGAAAATACTTATGTGATGCCAATACCTAAGATCATGTGGAAGGTGTGGATTGAGTTTCTTCACATCGGCGTCATTGGTCAACACACCAAAATAGAAGACGTTTAACCTCTCAAAAATCTCTCCGCCAGACTGCTGTTGAGATTTAGAATTATTCTCTATCATCCCATCAAAATGATCATTATCCTTTCACCTCGGGTGATCGTGAGGTAGCCATCTACGGTGACCCATGTAACACACATTCCCCGCATGCCAACTAGAGTTGACATCGTCCAAGTGGACGGGACAACCATTATATCCTTTGGTTGTGCAAGATGCCAACCTCCCATATACAGGAAAATCATTGATGGTCCACGTTACGGCTGCTCTTATCATGAACATTATGTCAATGAACTTGTCATAAGTTGGGACTCCATTTTCCCACAACAGTTTTAGCTCGTCAATCAATGATCTGATAAACATTTTCGAGGAGATTTAGGACCTGGAATTAGCAGAGTAAGGAAATTAAATTCCTTGTTCATACACATCCTAGGGGACAGATTGTAAGACATGAGAATAACTGGCCAAGTGTTGACGGCAGCGCTATTATTACCTCTATGATTGAATTCATATGTAGAAAGTCCGAGTCTAACATTTCAAACCTCAACTACAAAGTCTTGAAATTCATTGTCGAAATGTTTAAAAACCTTCCATGTGTCTGAGCACATCGTCATCTATTCTCTAATCCGGGTTCCATCTCAAATCCTCTGCTGTGTATAGAGACATGTACAAATGCTGCAATCTGGGAATCAATGGAAAATAGTGAAGCACCTTCATAGGAATTTTCTTCTTCGAACTCCTCCTACTCCCTCGGTTTAAATATCTACACTGGTTGCATATAGGACAGTAGTCCAAAAGTGCATACGCTTTGTAAAACAGCACACAATTATTTATGCATGCGTGAATTTTCTTATACTTTAGGCCGAGGCAGCTCAATATCTTTCTAACCTTATAATGGGTTTCCGGAAGTTTGTGATGATTATGAAGCAACTTACATATATGCTCCTACATTTCGTCAAAAGCACGGTCTGTAATTTTGTTCTTCACTTTAATCTGAATTTCCTCCATTATATATTGCAACAATTATCTTGATATCCAGGGTACACCAGGGTCTGGGCTTCAAGTAGCATCCTGTTTTACTTATCCATCTCAGTAGTGTCAGTGGCCAAGGCAGCGAGGACTGTGTCATAATTAGTAGTATCGTAACCTCCTTCTTCATGTTGGTGTCCACCATGACTAAATCCCGGAAAAGCATCATGGACCAAATCTACAGTGGGGTTCCAAGAAGGAGCGCCACTACTGCTGGATGAGACATCCTGGTAACTGTACCCCGAGCTGAGTCTGGTCCTGAGCTGAAGTCTACTACTTCACCATGCTCACTCCATGTAGTGTAACTCCACATCATACCGTGGTCATACATGTGTTGAGACATAACATTGGGCACTACAAACTGATGGTTAAGACATTTTTTGTACGAACACCTGTAGCGCTAATTTCCTTGACCATGTTCCAGCGCAAACAACATAAAATTTCTTATCCATCCATATACCTAATACTTATCATATTATATAATATGTCAACCAATAATTATAATATTATATAATGTGTCAACCAATAATTAATTAATCGAATATACTATATTATCAAATTACATAACATAATTAATTCAGTTAATATGTTATAATTAATCTTCTACTATAATTAATCTAGCTAATATTATATTATTAATTGTTGAAGGAGAATGATTGATAGACTGAAAACTGTAACTCTTTCATTGTTAGAATGCTATATATATAGGCTGATATAATCTGTTACAATAAATATCTCGATATAACACGGATTCTCTGTATCTATATATATATATATTAATCCATATCTAATTAGGACAAGACACACACCAGAAGTTACGCAGAATAAATCTCCTAAAACACTCCTCCTTGTGTCGATGGCCTAATGAATGATGCATAACTCGTTGTCTCACTAAAAACCTCGTCAAGCAAACAAAAACTACATGGGCAAAACAAAAGCTTGGTCTAAGGGAAAAAGAGTACAATGCATCAACTATAAACGCTACTACATGTGACGTAGACTCCCCATGATATCTACAGAAATGTAACTCCCCCTGACTGTAAACACTACAAGAAAAAAATTGAAAGGACCCAACGCCGATTTAGCTCCCTAAACCAGAATCGAACCCCTTCGAAAACACGAACCAACAAAAACCGTAGAAATTTTGGCAGAGTTTCATTACTAACGTGAAATTACCATAACCTGCACGTGGAAAATACACTTCATCCTATGCCACAAAAAGCAAACCATGGGCACCAATCCCATCCGGATTTCTCAATATATCAACAGTAAAGTAAAATAGTAAATATATATGCACTTTACTGAAATCCGGTGTAAAATAGTATAACATAAACAACAGATTACTCAGAGAGACCTCTAATGTATAAACATATCAGTATACCACAGTAGGTAGAACAATAAACCTACTGGAAGAAACAAGGTAGCTCGAGCACTATGCCTCCGACCACGACGTGCGACACCAGAGCCTGAACTGCAAACTGGGCACGGGAAACCGAAAAGCCCAGGGGAAAGACATGAAAACTGTTAGAGTGAGTGGACGAAAAAATAATTGCCTTTCGCCGAACAATATATATATATATATATTATAAAAATCATATGCGAGTCCAGATGCATAAATAAAGAAAAGGTACACGAGGGAGACTCTAACTCCTCACTCGTACAGAGCATGCATAAAAATCTCATGGGGTCACTCGTGGACACATCCGTGCTAGTACAGTCAGAATCACGGGGTCCCTAGCCCACACGTGATTCTAGCCAGAAATGGCCTCAGGTCAAAGGTCTGCCTCCCCCCGGTAAAGACCTCGGGTCAGGAGTCACAGCCTCCCCTGGTAAAAGCCTACCATCGGGGATCAGCTGAGAGGCAAGTGTATCAATACAACAACGTAACTGAGACTGTACTCTGTGTAAATCAAATCATAAACAGTTCGATGCAAATGCATGAAACAACATATAAGTGTATGTATACTCGTATACGTATATTCGTATAAGTATAACCATATAATCGTAAAACTCATGCTCATAATAAATATAATCTCGTATGAAATCTCATGCTCGTAAAACCATAATCATGCTGCATGCTCAAGTTCGTAAAACGTATATAAAGGACTCGCAATCAATCTGTGAAAAGAAATTTCCACTCACAGACTTGCGTAACGCGATATGCGTTAACCCGTGATCCGGCGGAAAGTCCCTCGCCAAACAAATGATCACGAACACCTGAATATTCACAAAATCCATTTCTCAAAATCATAACTCGACAATACAAGACAAATCATGAGAAACCACCGTTTTCGGAAACACGTAATTCGATTACGACAACCTGTCGGAAATCCAGAAATCACACCTCAATACCTCGCTGTATTTTCGGATGCTCAAATCGAGAAACGAACCTCTCCACTGCGATCGGGGCGCGATTTCGAGTGAAATGACATGCAATTTGTCGAAAACCCAAAAAGTCAAACTGTTGACCGCCGCCCACGGCGGAGCCACCCCTATTCCACTCAAAATCATCCACTGAGCAACTTACATAACTGCAACAAAGTCCAATTCAAACTCTAACTAGCTCAATTTCACACAAAACCGAATTGGTACCAGATTTTCCAATCCAAAATTCTCCAAGTACACATCAAATTGAAATGCCAAACTTACAGGGTAGCATCAAGGGGATGAGAGCTACAAAGCCCACTCAAAGTTGTAGCTCAATTCGGCCTAAATTGAGCAACCCGAATTCATCAAAATACCTTGAACTTTGGCCAGAAAAATCATGCATTTCCGGCGAGCCACGCCGTGGAAGGTAGCCGGGACGAGGTCGAGGATGTCAAGGCGAGTCCAAAGGGACCAACCCCACGGCCTGGGGTGGCCGGAAAGCTCCTCGCCGTCGGCGAGCCGTGGAGGACCGTCGTGAGCCTCCCTCCACCGAGTTTGACTTGGTCAAACTCGGTCAAGCCCAATTAACTCCAACTTTTGACTTTCCTTTTTTGGCAACCTGCTATTTATAGCACTTCCCAAAAAGGAAACCCCCATAAATACATTTCGCGACAAACTTTAAACTCCCGTAACTTCCGCGTCGTAATTCCGATTCCGATAATTCTCGCGGCAACAAACTCGTCTCGACATGTTCTTCAATTATCACCCGAAGTCAAACACATCGACCAATCGGATAAAAAGTCAACCATTCAACCCAAACACATGCATAATCCGACTAAATAATCAACAAACGGAAATATTCATAACTTAATCTTCGTAACTCAGAATAATGCTCCGGAAGTTCCCACAAGCTCGAAATTAAATTCTCAACAACTTCCGTGAAGAAGCCAAAACCAAATTCTCGTCCGGTAATTAAGTCGCTAAGAATACCACCATTTAAATCCGAACTTCAAATATTCATAATTAATTCCTCGGTCGTCCAAATAACGATCCGGAACCGCCCACGAACTCCAAATTACACGTACAACGACTCTCAAGAAGAGACTCAGCTCCAATTCTTGGCCAATAATTAAGTCATTAACAAATCCGGCGATTCACATATATAACTGTCGGAAATCTACGATAACACGCAAGCTCGTAGATCAAGCTGATTCCACTGCTGATTCTGTTCTGGGTTGTCACAAAAATACTTAGACAATGAAGCTATTTTGTCTTCTAGGTTTGAGTTTTCGTCGTCTAAGTACTTAGACGACGGAATCTTCATCGACTAACGTCCGCTGTTCAAGTGTCGTTGTCTAAGTGACGACTTAGACGACAAAAATTTATCATTCCGTCGTCCAAGTGACGGCTTAGACAACGCAATTGGTCCATTGCCCAAGTGAAGGATTAGACGACGCAAGTGTTATTTGCGTCGTCCAAGTACAACTTAGACTACGAAATTGTTTCTTAGTCTAAGCCATTCCTTAGACCACGAAATTGTTTTATAGTCTAAGTGATGACTTAGACTAAGAAATTATTTCTTAGTCTAAGAATTGACTTAGACTACGAAATATACTGTTTCATAGTCTAAGCCATCACTTAGACTACGAAATCATATATTTTCTAGTCTAAGTGAATTTAAATTTTTAAATTTTTTTCCTTAAAATTTGAATTTAAAGTAAAATATTATTAAATTAATTAAAATAATTAATTTAATTTAAATATTAAAATAATTAAAAATTATACGTATATCGATATCGTTCGAAAAAAATAAAATATTAAAAACTACATACAAACTAAGTAAATACGGCAGGAGTAGACGCGCCAATGAGTCCCCCGCCTCCAGCCATGTCATCATCGTCGGAGTGTGGGGTCGGAGCAGGACGACAATCTTGTGGAACCCTGGCTTGCATGAAAGCAAGGAGGTTGGTTATCTACACTTTTTGCTCATTAAGCCTCCGACACATGGATAGCATTTCCGCCCATCTGAGTCAAGCCTCCTCAAGGGTTGCTTGGACGGCCGCCTCCTGACAACTCTCCCTTGTCGAGTGTGCCATAGATGAGTCAGATAAATTTGGCTGCATCTTGTGTCCCAAGCCCCTAACTGCCTTGCTAACTCGACGGTCGTATACCGCATCGGCGATTGCAATTTGGCTCTCCCTCGATATAGGAGGCAGGCCTTCCGGCGGCATATCCGGGTGTGCAAGCTGCGTGTTGGCCAATTCCTCCAGCGCCAATTCTAGCACCCTCGCCTGAAAATAATAATGAAAATTAAATAGTTATAAATTTGTATGGGAGTGTAATAAATATTAAATATTTATTACGTTAATTGAAAAGAAATATATATGACACTTACGCCACTTTGACTCGCTTCATTGTCGAGCCCAGACGTCACGTAAGCAGTGACACTGGCATCCACATAAGGGTGTTTGGAGCCCTTATCTCTGTGCTCCTTGGCGATTTGTATCATCTGCTTAGAGCCGGAGATATGATGTTTGTCATTATTCTTCTAATTGGCTTGTTTGGGTCCAATTTCGTCTGTTCGACAAAATAAATCATTAAAAAACTAATAAATTCCTACAAAATAAATTATTCGATTTCGTCAATTTAAATAAAAAAAAAGATGAACATGATACGATTCTTCTTCGAAGTGGTTGACTAACCACTCCCACTCATCTTCCCTATCCCCAAGCAGGTTTACGGGGGTAAGCGAGCGGCCGAATTGGAGGTAATGCTTGTGAAGTCTATACTTTCAATCACGGTAGATGGCGTTGGTGGTGGTGTTGATGTGCGTAAGCATCTCTGGTGCATCCACCGCATACTGTACCTACAAAAAAAGAACAAAAAATTAAAATTGTATATATTATGTTATTACGATTTTTATTGGTTATTAAAAAATAAATTTAAATTGTATTACCGAGAGTTCTCTAAACACTTTCCCCTTCTCCAAGTTCGGCAACTCCTTCCAGCTAGGTGTAACCATACAGCTGTTGTTGCGAATAATTGCCCTGATGTTGTGCGATGCGAGATTAGCTAGCTCCGAGGTTGGAGAGCCATCAGTGAAATTGTCGTACGGCAACTGGATTTGTAGCCCCGTCGTCTTGAACAACTTCTCAGATTTTCCGCCCTTTCCATGTCCTCGGGTCTTTTTCGGTTGAGGGTCTGACGGGGCCCTCCTAACCTTGCGCCACGTACTATAGTGAATAGACTCGGAGACCTACTCTTGACATCTTCTGACATCAATGATCAGGCAGAAGGGGTGTCATCGTTATCGCTCTGTATAAATGGGGCATTAGGTGTGACAACCCGAACCAAAATCTACGTATGAATTAGCATGACATTGAATTATCGTAGATTAGTCGCATAATTGGGTTGTTAACAACTTTTTCATCAGGCAAGAATTTGTATTGACTTCCTTCATGTGAATTGTAGAGTATTTAATTCCGAGTTTATGGGAATTTTTGGAGAATTTTTCGGATAAATGGGAAATATTTTATCGAGTTTTGAAGTCGGTTGGTGAATATATATATATATATAAAAGCGTTATGTTTATTGCTTATTTAATCGTGACCGTCCGATCTTGATCAGATTGAACCGTAGCCGTTGATTTGGGTTGTATGTATACGGTATAAATACGTGACCATTTAGGAAAGTTTCCAATTTGAGAAATTTGGGTTGACCCGCGTTGACCCATGGGTCAAAACCGACCCGTTTGGCTTCGAATCTTCTCGGCGGCTGCGAGCTCTTTTCCTGCCACCTTTGGCCGTGACTCCTTGATGAGAATTGTTAGGCTTGGACTCCTCTTTGTTTTGATATGTGGATAGCCCTTGTTGGTGGCCGGTGACGGAGGTGGCGGAGACGGCGGCGATGAGGGTTGACCTTATGGTGGTTTTGTAGCCCTTGAGGTGGTGAGTCTATCCCAAGTGGTCTCGGCCCTCTCCGTGGCCGGTGGTGGCCGATCGGAGGAAATGATTTTCGGCGAGGTTTTTAAACTTCACGGTGAGTTTTGGACATTTTCCGGTTAAAATTGGGCTTAGCATTGCACTAAAAAGTTGTTATAAATGTTGAGATCTTCAAATTAAAGTATAGGTCGAAGTTTTCTGGGCCGGTGGGATTTTGGCGGCCGGCGGCGGATCTCCGGCGAGGTGAAATTTTCGACAAGTTTTATGTCGTTTCACACATTTTCACGTGCCGAACGCAATGACGAGGTTTATATTTGGATTTGAGTTTGTTAAAATTTGGGCAAGTATTTAATCAGACAATTATAAGTTTAATTCACGACAATATTAAAGGACGTTTTTATTATTTGTTTATTAGTGAGTCGTTTAATATTTGAGATTTGTTTGCGATTCTTAAAATTGAGGGATTACAGGAAATTGAATTCAGAATTTGGTGAAGTCAGTAATTAAACAGGAAAATACGTTGTTCGAGTATATGTGATTCTCGATGTTATTACTCAATAGATTACAATCTTAACTATGCAGTATGAACCCCGATGATCAGATATTAATTTTAATCGTGGTTTCAGGATCATGAGTTAGCATGCGTATCAGATGAATAATTGTGCCAATCGACAGGGTTTCAGCTTTATGTTTATCCCAGCAACTTGTGAGTGGACACTTTGATTTTCACTATTGATTCCCGAGCCTATGATTATACTTTTACGATTATGCATTTACAAGTATGCATTTATAATTATGCATTTTATGAGCGTACATTGGTTTGGAGACACATATGATTTGTTTTTACACAGAGTATGGTTATTATGGATGCATCGATGCTATGGCCTCTCGGCTGATCCCTGAGATGCTCCGGGGGGGTTATGACAAACACCTGACCAGTGATTACATAGCACCCAGGAGGGTCAGGACAAGCATCTAACCTGGGCATGTTTGTAACTTGAAAGAAACGTACCCAGGTTACTTCCTCCACGAATACACAGTACCCAAGAGGGTTAAGACAAACACCTGACCTAGGCTTGTTTATTTTCAGACCCGCATTATTTTTATGTACATTATTTATGAAGGCATATTATTTACAGTTTCATTTTAAAAGTGAATTATTATTTTTGTCCACTCACTCTAACAGTTTTTATGATTTTATATGCCTTTTTCCTGGTCTTTTCGGTTTTACTTGCCCAGATTGCAGTGTGTATCATGAGGATGTTGAATGTTGTCGAGGGCGTCGAGTCCACCAGTCAACTCCTTTAGTTGTAGGTCCTTGCTCGCTATCAGTTTGTGTCTTATGTTATTGAAGTCACTCTAGATATTGGTTCAGTAATATCATCTTGTGAGACTTGTGCATAGGTTGTCACTCGTATAGTTGTCGAGTTGAGTTTCTTTGTTTATGAATCAGTGTATATACTACAGTTATGTTTTCAAATTCTGAATAATGTATCAGGTTTAATTCTAGTCTTATGTTGAGAAATCCAGATGGACATCGGTGGTCCACGGTATTGTTTGTGAGTTTATCTACGGAGTGTTATTTTTTCTTACAAGTTTTTGGTTATCTCTTGTATAAGGAAAGTTATGTCAAAATTTTCACAGAAACTAGTAGATTAGGGTCAGTCGTTAAGGCTTGATTCTAGATTACTAGTTAATCTAGGGTCGGGTCCTTTCAGTTTGGTATTAGAGCATTTGGTTTCAGATTCTATAGACTTTTCTAGTCAGGTCAGTACATGCATTTCAGAACCTACGACACTTCTGGAAGGATAGCCCGATCAGCTGGTGGATGCTCATTATTCCAAGTGTTGTACTTTGTCAGATGTCTAGAGTCTCTTAGTTGATTCATTTTGTGACTTCTTTAAGTGAGCTGTCAGTTTTGGACTCGGTAGTCAGTCGGTCGGTATGCCTCGACACCCAGCATGTCTGCATGATACACAAACCCTAGTTTGCGTGTGATTTGATTGCACGCATGATGCCATCATTGTGAGTGGATTTTGAGAATTGTTTAGTAAAGTTACTTTTGTAAGAACAATTTCTTTTACATACTCCCATAACCCTGTGGCTAGCAAATTTTGGCTAGTGGGATTGGTCGAGTTTGATCGTTTGTGATTTCACTTGATTTTTGAGCAGAGAATTGTAGTGGTTGCTGGTCTGTTGTTAGACCATATAGTTTGCCAGTGGCAGGGTATTGAGAAAGATGAAGTTTTCGCTCAGTGGTTAGAGTATCGAGATTGTTTCCCCTGTTTGGCCCGAGTTGACACCAAATTCTGGCAAGACAATGAAAGTGAAGTGTTGAGGTTTTGGTGCAGAGTGCTTGTGGTGATTCATGGAGCCACTTTAGTGGTTAGAGCCACACCACCACCCAGGCAATCAGTCTAGCAGGATCAGACATTGTGAGGATTTGACAGTCTTGTCGAGCCGATAACTTTATTTAGCTTTTGGAAAGGTGGAATATCTCTATCAGAGATCGTCGCTGTGAAGAAATGGAATACTATGTAATGGTGCACTTCATATTTAGCGAACGATGTAAATACTTGTGTTTCCCTTCTAATCTTAAAGATATTGCAGTTGTCAGGGAATATTCTGAGGTCTGTTCTGAGGAATTATTAGCTCTTCCTCCATTACGGGAAATTATTGACATGTATGAGCTGTTCTTGGTATATGTCTTATTACGTAGGCGCTGTACCAGAAGATTTCATATGATTGTGTGATGGTTGTTGGTAGCTGAACTGAGTTATTGTGAAGAGCAATTATCCACCATTCGTTGTGATGGTTGGTTAGATAATTCGAAAGAAGCTTCAGTATTGCTTAAATTTGATTTTCGATCGTGTTTTAGTCGATGTTAATTTCGGGTGATGCAGTTTGTTTTACTGAACGCATTTGTTGATATATAAGTATGATGAATCGTGTGTACTGAGTATATTCTGGTGAATTCATTATCGACTGTATTGGTGACATTTTAGTTATTTCCAGGGATGTACAGCAGCAAGTGAGGTATTAGATTCATTATCGAAGGCCTTGTGAGAACTCTAACTATATACCAGATTTAGTAAGTACAGGTTTTGGTTTGTGGTGCTGGATTTTTCGACCACGTATTATTAGTAAAGCATGTTGGTGTTGACCCAGATAAGATTGAGGTGGTGTTGAAGCAAAGCAGATCAGTGAGTGTAGTAATTATTAGAAGCTTTCTGGGTTTGAGCTAGTTTTAACTGCCGATTGATACAGGATTTTCACGTAAGATTCCATGGAAGAGAGTTAAGTTTAATTGATCAGAAACTAGAAAAATTTTAGTTGTATATCAGGTTCAGTGAGCACAAGCTTTTAAGTTAACAGTGTTAAACTAGTGAGCCATGTGTTATCAACAGGGTATGTCAGTATGGACCCAGATAAGGTTGAAGATGTGATGATCAAGAGTAAACCTATTAACATGGTAGTTATTCAGAGCTTTATATGATTAGCTTGTTTTTATCACCGATTTGTGTTAGACTTTTCACGTATTACGACGCTACTGACTTCATTATGGAGAAAATAATTCGATTTTATTGCTGATATATTTAGCTAGAATTCTAGTGTTACATTATTGCGTATTCAGGAATCGCGAATACTACTTCACTCAGAGATGCGTATTTGGAAGTGTGTTCTTTTATATTGCAGTTTTTGAACCAGAGGTTCTATTATTAATTCCTGATTCGATCAGTTTTTTTTTATCGAGTTCGTGAACTCCAGAGTTGTGATCTTTCTTTAGTAAATTGTATGTTGGTGGATTTCTTGATTTCTTGCAGATATGAGTTGAGATTGTTGTTATATAAAGGCAGAATCTGTGTATCAGTTAAAAATTAGTCAAAAACAGAAGAGTTCTGGTGGGGTGTCAGTTCGTGAGAACCTACTCAGATTATTGTGGTATGCTAAGATTATGTGTATTACAGTTTCTTATGAAGTATCAGCATTTGGGCGAAATTCGTTTATGATTACTGTTTTCATTTAAATATCCAGATACCACTTTATTAAGCATTTTATGGTAAGCCAGGTAGTATTCGGCTATGCTGAGATAAGTTAATGAGCAAGCATTATTAATTCAATTAGTGTACCAGAGATATTAGATAACATGTAGATTTTTTTTAACAGATTGAAATTGTTAGATTATCAGAAAAGATTGCGCAAATGTCAGGTAGAGTATACAATGGTCATTGAGTATTCCTCTAGCTGTTGCCATGGAATGAGTTATATGTATACTTATGGGCACGACAAGTTGTTGTCGCGGTTCATGGAACCATATGAGATTAGTAAGGATATGAGCATTATGGTTTACCATTTGTTGAATGATTATCAGGGCTGGCATGTGTATCTAACGTATTTTTGATATCGTGATTATGGACGTATATTTCTAATCCCCTTATATTAGCGTAACTCGGAAAATTTCCGTTACAGACAGTTTTAGTTTCAGTTCAGTTTAAGTTGTGGAACCGTTGGATGTTCTTAATTTTCAAGAGTAGATTCTCTGGAACAAGACTATTCTCTTAGTGTCAGTGTTTGTGTTTGTACAAAAATCATACAATAAACGTAGCCACGTAGCAGCCAGAACAGTTTGTGTGAGCAGTACCTTCGTTCTCCTTACAGGTATGTAAATTTTGAGGATGAAATTTTTGTAAGGGGGGTGCATTGTGACAACCCGAACCAAAATCTATGTATAAATCAGCACGAAATTGAATTATCGCAGATTAGTCACATAATTGGGTTGTTAACGACTTTTTCATCAGGCAAGAATTTGTGTTAACTTCCTTCATGAGAACTGTAGAGTATTTAATTCAGAGCTTATGGAAATTTTCTGAGAATTTTTCGGATAAGCAAGCAATGTTTTATCGAGTTTTGAAGTCGGTTGGTGAATATATATAAAAGTGTTATTTTTAATGTTTATTTAATCGTGGCCGTCCGATCTTGATCAGATTGAACCATAGCCCTTGATTTGGGCTGTATGTGTAAGGGTATGTATACGGTATAAATATATGACAATTTAGGAAAGTTTTCAATTTGAGAAATTTGGGTTGACCCGCGTTGACCCACAGGTCAAAACTGACCCGTTTGGCTTCAAATCTTCTCGATGGCTGTGAGCTCTTTTCTGGCCACCTTTGGCCATGACTTCTTGATGAGAATTGTTGGGCTTAGACTCCTCTTTCTTTTGATAGGTGGATCGCCCCCGTTGGTGGCAGGAGGAAGAAGAACCGACGTGATGAAGATGAGGGAATTCCGACCAAATTTCGCCGGTGATGGAGGTGGCGGAGACGGCAGCGATGAGGGTCGACCTTATGGGGGTTTTTTATCCCTTGGGATGGTGAGTCTATCCCAAGTGGTATCTGCCCTTGCCGTGGCCGATTGGAGGAAATGATTTCTGGCGAGGTTTTTGAACTTCAAGTTGAGTTTTGGACATTTTCTGGTTAAAATTGGGCTTAGCATTGAACTACAAAGTTTTTTGAAATGTTGAGATCTTCAAATTGATGTATATGTCAAAGTTTTCTAGGCCGGTGGGATTCTGACGGCCGGCGGCGGATCTCCAATGAGGTGAAATTTTTGACAAGTTTTATGCCGTTTCACTCGTTTTCGTGTGCCAAATGCAATGGTGAAGTTTATATTTGGATTTGAGTTTGTTAAATTTAGGCAAGTATTTAATCAAACAATTATCAGTTTAATTCACGACAATATTAAAGGACGCTTTGATTATCTGTTTATTTGCGAGTCGTTTGATATTCGAGATTTGTTTGCGATTCTTAAAAGTGAGGGATTAAGGAAATTGAATTTAGACATTGGCAGAGTCAATAATTAAATAGGAAAATACGTTGTTCGAGTATATGTGATTCTCGATGTTATTACTAAACAGATTACGATCTTAGCTATGCAGTATGAACCCTGATGATCAGATATTAATTTTAATCGTGGTTTCAGGATCATGAGTTAGCGGGCGTATCAGATGAATAATTCTGCCAATCGACAGGGTTTCAGCTTTATGTTTATCCTGGCAACCTGTGAGTGGACACTTTGATTTTTACTATTGATTCGCGAGCCTATGATTATGCTTTTAGGACTATGCATTTACGAGTATGCATTTATGATTATGCATTTTATGAGCATACATTGGTTTGGAGGCACATATGATTTGTTTTTACACAGAGTATAGTTATTATGGATGCATCGATGCTATAGCCTCTCGGCTGATCCCCGAGATGCTCCGAGAGGGTTATGACAAACACCTGACCCATGATTACACAGCACCCAGGAGGGTTAGGACAAGCACCTGACCTGGGCATGTTTATAACTTCAGGGAAACGTACTCAAGTTACTGCATCCACACATACACAGTAACCAGGAGGGTTATGACAAACACCTGACCTGGGCTTGTTTATTTTCAGACTCGCATTATTTTTATGTACATTATTTATGAAGACATATTATTTACAAATTTCAGTTTAAAAGTGAATTATTATTTTCGTCCACTCACTCTAACAGTTTTTATGATTTTATATGCATTTTTCCTGGTCTTTTCGGTTTTACTTGCCCAGATTGCAGTGTGTATCATGAGGATGTTGAATGTCGTCGAGGGCGTCGACTCCACCAATGAACTCCTTCAGCTGTAGGTCCTTGCTCACTATCAGTTTGTCTCTTATGTTATTGAAGTCACTCTGGATATTGGTTCAGTAGTATCGTCTTGGGAGACTCTTGTGCATAGGTTGTCACTCGTATAGTTGTCGAGTTGAGTTTCTTTGTTTATGAATCAGTGTATTAACTGAAGTTATGTTTTCAAATTTTGAATAATGTATCAGGTTTAATTCCAGTCTTATGTTGAGAAATCTGGATGGACATCGGTGGTCCACGGTATTGTTTGTGGGTTTATCTGCGGAGTGTCAGTAATCCTTGCAGGTTTTTGGTTGTCTCTTGTATAAGGGAAGTTATGTCAAAATTTTCACAGAAACTAGTAGATTAGGGTCAGTCGTTAGGACTTGATTCTAGATTACTAGTTAATCTAGGGTCAGGTCATTTCATTTGGAATTTTCCCAGTCGCCGCAGCCGAGGGACTAGCTGAAGGGTCCGGAGGAGCCGCAACAGTGTGCTCCAAGCGTCGCCAACCCACTTGGTATACCAAGTGTCGGAGCTAGGTATCTTTGGCCTCTCTCTGTGCCTTTTTCTTACCCCATGGGGCCATTTTAATCTATGAGTTGTAAAATTTAATTATTAAACCTATTTTACCATTACAAATATTTAATATTTTTAATATTTACCATTTTTAATATTTACTATTTTTAATATTTACCATTTTCTAACAATTTCTATTTGTAATTTTTACATTTTTAAGAAGTTACCATTTTCATTATTTATTATTTGGTTTTACCATGTTTTGATATTTACCATTTTTTTTATATTTACTAATTTTAAATATTTACCTTTTTATATTTTTACAAATTTGTTATTTTTACCAATTTACAATATTTACCATTTTTTACCAATTTATAATATTTACCTAAATACACATTATTCAACAAATTTTACCTAAATACGTATTTTTTTTACCAATTTATAGTATTTACCTAAATACACATTATTAAACAAATTTTACCTAAACACAATATTTACTATTTTTTTACCAATTTATTAATTTTTACCAATTTATAATATTTACGTAAATACACATTATTATCAGATTTATACACATTATTATACTCCATATTATATGTAAATATGTATTATTATACCTAAATACATATTAAAAATAATTATACGTACGTAAAATTTAAAATTTTTGAATTTTATCGCCCGACAGTTGGAGGAGGTAGGTGGTGGTGTCGATGGGAGGCGCCGAAAGTGGTGGGAGGAGTTGGAGGGAGTGGGAGGCGGCTTAGGGAGGACGCCATGGTGGAGGTTGGGGGAGGTTGGAGGCTGTGGAGGAGGTGGAGGCCGGTGGGAGACGTCAGAGGGAAGAGGAGTTTTAGAGAGAGAGAGAGAGAGAGAGAGAGAGAAATATATATATATATATCGTGAAACTGCTGGAAACTGCAAAATATACAGTTTCACCTAGACGACGGAAGGCCCTATTTCCGTCGTCTAGGTGAGGTGGATTTAACTTAGACGACACAAACTCTATTTTTGTCATCCAGGTGGCCACTTTGACGACGCAGACTTAGGATCAGTCGTCTAAGTGCATCTCGGGTTTCTACTTGGATTAATTCGCGGGTGGAAGTTGACCACCCAAAATTTGGACTTAGACGACGAAGGAGGCTGTTTTCGTCGTCTAAGTCATTTGGGCAATTCTCAAACTAAATGGCAGTAAAATTTAGACTTAGACGATGGAGGAGACCGTGCCATCGTCCAAGTGATCACCTGCACAACGGAAACAGCCTCCTCCGTTGTCTAAGTCCAAATTTTGAGCGGTTCCCAAAATAAATGGCGATGAAATTTGAACCGATCAAAATTTTGACTTAGACGACGGAGTAGACCGGGTCCGTCGTCCAAGTGATCACTTGAACGATAGAACAGTCTCCACCGTGATCTAAGTACAATTTCTCTAATATAATATTTAAAAATAATTCGTAAGGAAGTTTTCGATCCGTCTTTCAATTTTTTTTGTAGTAAAATATCAATTAAAGAATCGTATACATAAAAAGTAGGATTTCAGACTACGAATTAATTTACGTCTTCAAACTTGTTAAGTATATACTAATAGTCTAATATGTATAACTTAAGTTTTATTAAGTATAGGCTCACTGCACATCAATATTAACGAAATTGAATTTGGACAAAACAACCATTGGATATATTCACCGTAAAATAATATAAGTAGAATAATTTTTAGTAAATAGTAAGTTTGTTAAGGGTTTCATCGGCACAGTCAACCGTAAAACCGAAATTTTAACAAAACAGAAACGTGGATGCACGAAAATCTATAACTCCTATTTTGGAACTGCCGACGCTCACACTCTAAGAATTATTTACTCCATGCTCTCGATGAAAAGAATATGCATTGGGACATGGTCTACATGGTCATTCTCTTAGATGTAAAATTATGATAACATGACTAGACGACGAAGTGGTCACATTGTCGTCGTCTAAGTGAGTATTTGGATGAAGAAAACGTGTCATTTCATCGTCTAAGGTAATAGGTTTAGGATTTACTTAGGTGACGAAATGACACGTTTTCGTCGTCTAAGGCCGGGTAAATGGTTTAGGGTTTAGGATTTAGGTTTATATTATTGTGTTTACCTTGGACTACGAAAAGTCTTTTTGTCGTTAGGTTTTAGGGTTTAGTGAAAATGTGACAATTGGTCTTTCGGATTCCGTCGTCCACTAAGATCTTCACGTTTTACGAGTCGAAGCGACCTCTTTAATTAATTTGAAATTAATTATGCGAAAAATTCAGAATTATAATTAATTAATTAATTAGTGTACTCCTCGTTCAAAAAAAGTTCAGAATAATTGTACTCCTCCTCATAATATAATTAATCATGCATCATTACCTCGAAAAAGTTTAATTACAATAATTAATTACCAATTAATATCCCTCGTTGTTATATTGTACTCCTCGTCATAATTGTCATCACCATTGTTATCCAATTGTTCCTCCTTCTCATTATACTCAACATCGTCCGACGAATATCCTGAGTCCTTATCGTCATCCTGCGCCTCTTCTTCACTGCCACCATTCTCTAGATCTATAATCTCATCTTGAGTTACATCCGTAGAGCCATCAGGCAAGGGTAAGCGTTCACCAGCTTGAACCATTTCCATTATGTCAGAGGGGATGACAGAAATATTAGGCTCTTGATATGCAGTAATGTTTCTTTGTGGTTCAGCATTTTTAGTCGCCAGCATCCCTTCAGCTGTGATGGTATTCCATATTCCTCGATGAGAGATATGGTTCACTATTTTCCACCCTTCACCAACTTTCGGGTCATCAAGATAGAACACCTGCCTAACTAAGGTGGCAAAAGCAAAAGGCTCATCCTCATACCAGCTTGAGTTTGTTTTGACTGATAAAAGGCCCAGGTTTTCCTTTGTACGCTTGAACCATTTGCACTTGAATAAAAAAACGTTGACATCATTCCCATAACATAGCTGAATGACATATACAAGAGCCCCGTAATATATATCATCATCTTTCCCAACCGCGACCCCACTGTTTTGTGTTCTTCTTCCTTCATCTTGGGCTAATGAATGAAACTTTACACCGTTCATAAAACATCCGAAGTAAATATAGTGTCTAATCGGCTTCTCTGCTAGCAAGTGCTTTGGCCAGGACCACCCCCCCCCCCATGGTTATCGAATTGTTGTAGATCAATCATCTGTGAAAATGGGAAGAATATATATATATAATTAAAGGGTCTAATTTCTACAAACATGTATATATTTAAATAAGTAAACATACGTACCCATTAGAGGAAATAATAGGGAAACTACTGTGACGACCTGAAACAGAATCAGCAGTTAAGTCGCATAGTCGCAGAGTTACGACAGTGTTGAAACCGCCAGCTTCTTAACGACTTAATGATTGGCCGAGAATTGGAGTTGAGTCTCTTCTCAAGAGTCGTAGTACATGTGATTTCGAGTTCATGGGCGGTTCCGGATCGTTATTTGGACGACCGAGGAATTAGTTATGAATATTTGAAGTTTCGACGGAAACAGATTTAAATGGCAGGTTTGTTCGCGACTAAATTACCGGACGAGAATTTGGTTTCGGCTTCTTCATGGAAGTTGTTCAGAATTTAATTTTGAGTTTATGGGAACTTCTGGAGCATGATTTTGAGTTACGAAGAATTAGTTGCGACTATTTCCGTTTGTTGTTTGTTTAGTCGATTATTTAATGTGTTGGTTTGAATGGTTGACTTTTTATCCGTTTGGTCGATATGTTTGACTTTGGGTGATAATTGAAGAACATGTCGAGACGAGTTTGTGGCCTCGAGAATTATCGGGATCGGATTTACGATGAGGAAATTACGGGTGTTTAAAGTTCGTCGAAATGGATAAGTATGAGTTTCCAAATTGGGAAAGCTTTAAATAGTGGACTTGCTTCTTTGGGAAATTCAAAGACTAAATTGATGAGGTTGACTTTGTTTGACTGGTTTGACCGAGAGGAGAGGTGAGCCACGACGTCCACCACGGCTCACCGGCGACGATGGGATTCCGGCAACCCCACGGCACGGGGCTTATCCCGTTCTGCTCGCCTCGGCCTCCCGAGTCTACCCTCGGCCACCACGCACGGCGTGGGCCACGGAGGAGGAGGAATATTCCAACTTGAAATGGAGGATTTTGGGATGAATTCGGGTTTTCTATTTTCGTTCGAATTGAGCTTAATCAAGCACTGGGTTTTGTAGCCCTCCTCTCAAGGATTCTAACCATGTAAGTATGGAGTTCTAATTCGATTTGTGGAAGGAGAATTTTGGATTTGAAATTTGTGTGTACATTCGGTTTTGCTTGAAATTGACCTAGTTAGAGTGAGAATTGGCCTTTGATGCAGTTGACAAAGTTGCTCAGTGGGTGATTTTGCATGGAATGAAGGTTGCTCCACCGAGAAATTTCACGTTCGGCGGCGGCAGTCAACGATCAAAGTTTGACTTTTTGGACTTTCGACAAGTTGTATGTCATTTGACTCGAAATCGCGCCCCGATCGCAGTGGGGAGATTCGTTTTTCGAGTTGAGCGTCCGAACGTAAAGCGAGGTATTGAAGTGGTATATATGGATTTTCGACGATTCGTCGTATTCGAATTACGTGTTTCCGAGAACGGTGGTTTCTCGTGATTTGATTTGTATTGTCGGATTATGACCTTGAATAATGGACTTTGTGAATATTCAGGGGTTCGTGATCGTTTGTTTAGCGAGGGACATTCCGCCGGATCACGGGTTAACGCATATCGCGTTACGCTAGTCTGTGAGTGGACAATTTCTTTTCACGGAAATCTTGCGAGTCTTTTATATGATTTTTGAACTTGAGCATGCGTATTGAGATTACGGATTACATGAGCATGTGTTTTACGATTATATGATTATACTTATACGGATATACGTATACGAATATACATACATTTATATGCTGTTTCATGCATTTGCATCGAAATATTTATGATTTGGTTTACATAGAGTACAGTCTTGGTTACGTTGTTGTATCGATACACTTGCCTCTCGGCTGATCCCCGATGGTAGGCTTTTACTAGGGGAGGCTGTGACTCCTGACCCGAGGTCTTTACCGGGGGAAGGCAGACCTCTGACCTGAGGCCTTTATGGCTAGGATCAAGTGGAAGTCAGAGACTCCGTGGTTCTGACTGTACTAGCACGAGTGTGTCCATGAGTGACCCCGTGAGATTTTTACTTGCATGCTCAGTACGCTGGAGGATTATGGTTTTACCTCGTGTACTTGTTATTTTTATTTACCTGGACTCGCATATGTTATTTTAAACATATATATATTAACTGGTGAAAGAAATTTATTTTCGTCCACTCACTCTAACGTGTTTATTGTCTTTCCCTTGGGCTTTTCGGTTTCCGTGCCCAATTTGCAGTTTAGGCTCTGATGTCGCACGTCGTGGTCGGAGGCATAGTACTCGAGCTACCTTGTTTCTTCCAGTAGGTTTATTGTTCTACCTACTGTGGTATTCTTATATGTTTATACATTATAGGTCGCTCTGAGAAATCTGTTGTTTACGTTGTACGATTTTACACCGGATTTCAGTAAAGTATAGATATATTTATTGTTTTACTTTACTGTTGATATATTGAGAAATCCGGATGGGATTGGTGCCCACGGTTTTCTTTTTGTGGCATAGGATGAAGTGTATTTTCCGCGTGCAGGTAATGGTAATTCCACGTTAGTAACGAAACTCTGCCAAAATTTCTACGTTTTTTGTTGGTTCGTGTTTTCGAGGGGGTTCGATTCCGGTTTAGGGAGCTAAATCGGGGTTGGGTCATTTCAACTACTTCTTAACCACATCGAACTCTTGTCCGAATTTAACACCCGAAGGTTCTCCCTGTATGCCTTCATGTAAGGCTCGACTTCGTCACAGTCTCGCAACACTACTCAATGTGCCTCAATAAGTTTGTCTTGTGTTAACGATTCCTTTAATACTCCTCTAAACGGTCATACAACATTTGTGATGACAAAAAGATTGATGCTGCCACTGGGATCGGAGGCGGTGGGAGGTGGTGGATCCTTGAGGTACCTGTTGTAGTAAGTAACACACTCATGCATTAGGTATGTCTCTGCTATGGGGCCATCTGGGGCCGACTTACATTTCACGAATCCTTTATACTGTCCAAGTTGTCTACAAAATCAAACATTCAATTAATTAATTGTAGAATAGGTACATAGAGCTAGTAATCTCGAGTGGAACAAATAATGGATTGAAGACTTGTATAATTAATTAGTTATACGTACATTTCTTGAGGATACATCCAAGTGTACTGGACCGGACCAAAAATGAGCACCTTCTCGGGTAGGTGAATCATGATGTTAAAGAAAGCAGGGGAAAAATCCTCTCTAGTTTTCAAATGATGTGCACAATTTGTTGTTGCAGTTCCACCACATCTAACTTCTTTAACTCTCTGATGCATAACCTCTACCACAATCTGCGCAATGCCACTATTGGTTCTACGATGTCGCAAGAAAAATATGGCCGAATTATCACTAGAATTAGATGTTGCAGTATAACGTGATAGTCATTTGTCTTTAGACCAATAAACTTGTGTTGCACCTCGTCTACTGCTCCAATTATAGTAGCTGCATACGTAGCCAGATAACGAACACTCTTAAACTAGTGAAATACAGAACCTCTAAGTGTCAGCTTCACTGTGTAAGGTGCATTTGGCATCTTTATACACTCCTGTTCTATCCCTCTTCAACCACAAGCGACGACATAGATTCATAGATTCCAGATCTTCGCGCGCTTTGGAAGTATCTTTAGTCTTGAACTTAATACCGAGAGTTTTTCCTATCATGCTATCACACACATTCTTTTCTATATGCATCACATTAAAGTTGTTCCTCAGCTTCAACTTCGACCAGTAAGGGAGTTCAAAGAATATACTCTTGTGATGCCAATAGCTAAGATCCTGTGGAGGTATTTAGTTTCTTTACATCCTTGTCATTGGTCAACGCACCAAAATCAAAGCTGCTCAACCTCTCTAAAATCTCTTCGCCATACCAAGGACGGGGTTTAGGATTATTCTCTACCATCCCGTCGAAATGAGCTTCATCCTTTCGCCATGGGTGATCGTGAGGAAGCCATCTATGGTGACCCAAGTAACACACCTTCCCTGCGTGTCAACTAGAGTTCATGTCATCCAAACATATATGACATCCATTGTATCCTTTCATCATGCAGGTTGCCAACATCCTATACGCTGAAAATCACAGATCGTCCACATTACAGCTGTCCTCATCATGAATATTGTGTTAGTGAATTTGTCATAAGTTAGGACTCCATTTTCCCACAACAGTTTCAGCTCGTCGATCAAAGGTCTGAGGTAAACATCTAAGCACTTCCCCTAAGATTTAGGACTTAGAATTAGCAGAGTAAGGAAATTAAATTCCTTGTTCATGCACATCCACATAGGCATGTTGTACGACATTAGAATAAGTGGTCAAGTGCTGACAGCAAAGCTATTACTACCACAAGGATTGAATCCATTTGTAGAAAGCCTAAATCTAACATTTCAAACCTCTGCTGCAAAGTCTCCAAATTCGTTGTCGAAATGTTTGGAAGCCTCTCCATCCGCGGTGTGTTTCAGCACATCGTCATCTATTTGCTTTTCTATGTACCATCGCATCGCCTCTACTGTGTATAGAGACATGTACAGACGCTGCAATCTTAGAATCAATGGAAAATATCGAAGAACCTTCAAAGAAGTTTTCTTTTCTGAACTCCTCTTATTCTCGTCATCCATATATTTGCACTGGCCACATACGGGACAATAGTCCAAATGTATATACTCTTGGGCACACAATCATTTAGGCAAGCATCAATTATCCTGCACTTTAGGCCCAGGCTGCTCAAGATCTTTCTAACCTTATAATTGGATTTCGGAAGATTGTGATCATCAGGAAGCAACTTACATATTTGGTCATGAATTTCGTCAAAAGCACTGACTGACATTTTGTTCTTCACTTTTATCTGCATTTGCTACATCACATATTGCAACACATTCTCTCGACATCCAGCGTACACCATGGTCTGGGCTTCAAGTAGCATCAAATTGTACTTATCCATCTCAATAGTGTCAGTGGACAAGCTAGCAGCGGAGAATGTGTCATCATGCCTATGAGTGGTATTGTAACCTCCCTCTTAGTATTGGTGTCCACCATGACTAAATCCTGGAAATGCATCATGGACCAAATCTGCAGTTGGGTTCCAAGCAGGGGGGCCAGCACCACTACCGCTGGATGAGGCACCATGGTAACTGTACCCTGAGCCGAAGTCTGCTGAATTAAAGTCTACTGCTTCACCATTCTCACTCCACGTAGTGTAACTCCACATCATACCATTTTCGTACAGGTGTTGCATCATAACATTAACCTCCACATATTGATATTTAAGACATTTTTTCACAAATCTTGTAATTTCATCCATATACCGGACATCACTTCTATTTCGAAACTTTATCCAACTCTTGTCCATACTTCTACGAAATTTAATAATTATATTAGTCGATTATTATATATACATATTTTCAACTACCTTATTAACGTATAATTAATCAAAATATTTATTAATTACCTTTATTAATTAACAGTGAATATACTATACATTAATTACTTTAATATATCTAACATGCATGTACGTTTTAACTAAATATTAATCAAATTTTTTAAACATCCATGCATACTAATTAATTAACTAATATATATATATATATCAATTATCTATCTTAATTATAAATATTAGACGTACTTACAATGCAATCAATCAAACGTACAATTAATTATATATATAAGCGTTAAGATTGTCGGAAATTAACTACGTATGTACCTAGCATTCACCGATATATGGCGAATCGATGGTCGAAGCTAGAGATAGATAGTGTTGGTTGTACGTGTGATGAGAGTTTAATCGAGAGAGAATGAGAATGAGAATGAGATGGCCCGAGTTAGACGACGAAAATGAGGATTTTTCGTCTAAGTGACTACTTAGACTATGGACTGTGTGCAATTTTCGTCGTCCAAGTGAGGGATGAGATGATGCACCGACACATCATCGTCTAAGTAGTCACTTAGACGACGATGTGTCAGTGCCTCGTCTCATCCCTCACTTGGACGACAAAGACTCATTTTCGTCGTCTAAGTGTGACTTAGACGATGAAAAAATGTTTAAGACGACTCAATTTATTGGCGTCGTCTAAAGTCCACTTAGACAACTAAACCTTCACTGTTTCGTCATCTAAGTTGCTTTTCTCATAATGAAACTCAATCATGGAGTTCAGATAACCTGTGTCTACCAATGCCTCTCACATGTTTCACGAATGTAGATTTTGGTAGTGACTTAGTTAACTAGACTGCAGCATCATCCGCTGAACCCACCTAGTTCACATGGATATTCAACAGCTATAGTTGTTGTTGATTGAAGAAGCATTTGGTGATATGTGCTTTGTATTATCACCCTTAATGTATCTCAACTTCATCTGTTCAGTGCATGCCGAGTTATCCTCAAAAACGCAAGTGGGAGCTATTGTAGTCAATGGTAATCCACTAGACCCTCGAATATGATGAATGACTGACCTAAGCCAGACACATTCTCTAACCGCTTCATGCAAAGCAATGATTTTTGAATGATTCGAGGAAGTAGCAACAAGGGTTTGCTTAGTTGACACCAAGAAATCGTCGTGTTTCCCATAGTGAAAACATAACCAGTCTGTGAATGACCTTTATGTGGGTCAGAGAAATACCTAGCATCAGCAAACCCAACCAACACATCAACCGGCTCTGAAATCTGCATGCTGAGATTCAACCATCCCTTTTTCGGGACTTTCAAGCTTCTCTCTGTGCTCTTTGCACGGGAAGAATAAACCCAAGTCAATGGAACCCTTCAAGTATCTAAACATTTGTTTCACTCCATTCCAATGGCGTTGAGTAGGCGCAGAGTTAAATCTAGCCAACAAGTTTACTAAGAAGGAAATATCTGGACGCGTGCACTGAGCTAGATACAACGAAGCTCTAATAGCACTAAGACATTGAATTTCAGTTCTTCAACTCTCATCATCATCATGTACCGGACGAAATAGATCTTTCTTGGGGTGCTAACAGGGTGTGCTTTGTTCATATTAAGTCGCCTAATCATCTTTTGGACATAAGGAGACTGGTGAATAAGAATTCCACCAACTGGATGTTCCAGCTCTAATCCAAGATAAAATCAAGTCCTACTAAGGTCTTTCGTCTCAAATTTAGATTTTAAGTAGCTAACCGTCTCATTGATCTCATTAAGAGTTCCAATGATGTTGATATCATCTACATAAACTACTACAATGGAAAATCCTGAACTTGTTCTTTTTATGAACACGCAAGGGTATAAGTCATCATTCTTGTATCTCTTCCCAATCAAGTAGTCACTAAGACGTGTGTACCACATCCTATCGGATTATTTCAATCCATATAGTGAACGTCTCAATTTGATTACATGAGCACTCCGTGGTTTAGAGTTACTTCATTTGGGTATAGAAATGTCATCCGGCACTCTCATGTATATCTCTGAATCAAGATCCCCATAGAGATATCACTACAACAAAAAATGAATTTGCGACGACAAGTTTTCATGTATATCTCTGAATCAAGATCCCCATAGAGATATCACTACAACAAAAATGCAATTTGCGACGATAAGCTCTCATGTATATGTCTGAATCAAGATCCCCATAGTGATATCACTACAACAAAAAATACAATTTGCAACGGCATATTCCCGTCATAAAAAAAGAAAACGTCGTAGAAAATACTCTATTGCAATGGCAAAATGAGTATTTACGATGGTGACGTTTCCGTTGCAATAAATGGCGACGCAATTGCTAATAACGACAATTTTTCACCGTCGTCTAAACCTGTTGCGATGAAAAAATACAGCATTTGCAAATATATTCCTTTTGCAACGGTAAGAATGTCGTCGCAAAGTTTGTTAACCGTAGTGATGTTTTTTGTATTTAAGACGGTAAATTACCGTCGTAAACCCTCTGTTGTAAACCCTCTGTTGCGATGATGCTTTTGCCGTCGCAAATACATTTTCCCGTGACAACAAAAAAATCTCTTTTTTTGTGAAGGCAACTTAACCATCACAAATAAATAGAGCTAATCAAACTGTACAAATCTACTAATACATTAACCACTGTTATGATTCATAGTTAAAGTCTACAGACTTTCAAGTTCATGTGACTTAACCATACAAAACGACAAATAGATGAAAGTTCTTCTATAGCTAATTGACATAAAGTTTTATTAAAGACAAGTTTAATTCCCCCGAGAGAGCGTCTTCCTTGTAAAGATTCTCCAAGGATGAGTCAGATAGCTACTTACAACCTAATGCAGTTGTTGTTGGAAGGTAGAATGTGCAGAACCATGTTTACCTGTTGCACTCTTTAGCTTGCAACAACCTAGTTCTCAAGTTGTTCTCTACCTGCTCAACAATTACAACAAGTAAATATCATTAAAAAAAAAAATTAACTTTCGAGATATTAGATACTGCTATGTACTAAACCATTACAGAGATCATAGAGGTCCCATACACGTGCAGGGCATTGTGTTATACCAATACAAGTTGAATTATTTATATTGGAGGTAAAGTTGCCAAGTATAAACCCTTCTAGCTTGAATCCAGACTCTTAACATTTAAGTAAGTAAACAGCTCCATGACCCAAATAAGTTTATTTACCAATGTGACAAAGAAGCAAACTACTACTTGTCCAGACTTGATTGCTGATGATTGCATCCAAGTTTTTCTAACTGCCATACCCTCTACAAAGTGATTTGTAGAAGAAACAACCCCAACAAATAGTTGAATATAAGTCTTAGGTAAAGGATGAGCTTTCCACTTTTCTGACAGCTCCACTACCCTTTGAGGTGAGAAACTTGGATGAGAAGCTGGAAGAGAGGTAACATAAACAAAATGAATATCCACGTCTCCTTTTATTGCCAATCCAGTTGCATCTTTAAGTGTGAATCCCTATGGTTAAAACAAAAAGAATATTATGCATGATTGATAGTACAAAAACGGAAACTGAAGACATCAATAAACTTGAAAAAGACATAACCTTACACTCCAACAATTTCTAATGTCTATCAAATTTGGCCATATTATAGTCCATCCACGTCTATAAATCAAAATGGGTGCAACAATGGGATAGAGACAACGTGAAAGGAAACTAAAACAATTAACTGAGAGTCTGTAAAACCGGTTTAGAATGCAAACAAGTGAAAAGAAGTTCTTGTCACCATCATGGAGCCATAAGATTTCTCAATATCATAACAATAATAATAAACAGAAAACATAACTGTATAATATAGAAAATCCAGGAAAAACCACATAAAACATGTATCAGTATCGTATCAGAGTGACCTCTAGTGTATATATATACAGAATATACAACAGTATGCGAAACAAGGAACCTACTGGAAAAGACAGGTAGCTCGAACAACTAGCCTCCGACCGCGACGTGAGACACTAGAATCCGAACTGCAAACTGGGCACAGAAACAGAAAAGCCCAGGGGAAAGGCAATAAAACGTTAGAGTGAGTGGACGAAAATAAACATATGCCTTTCACCAATTTCATATACATAATCAATGTAAAACAATGCGAGTTCGAAAAATATATATGGAGGTGTCAGGCGAATCTCTCAAGCCCGACGGTCAGGCGAATCGCTCAAGCCCGACGGTGATAGGCCAGGGGAATCTCTCAACCCCGGCGGCATAACAAGGGATTCTCTAAACCCTGCCCAGAGGAATCTCTCAACTCTGGTCAGACTACCGGTGATCAGCCGAGTAGCCGAAGCATCGATGTAGGTATGCCATCACCATAAAAATTAAAATAATACCTCCGAAAATAATAAACAAGCTCAACATCGTATATAAACAAATACGGAAAATCATGAACTCACAACGATAGTGAAAATAGAAAAGTGTCCACTCACAGGTGAGCAAAGCGCACTCGCGCTAATCACGTGGTCGGGCGGAAGATCCCTCGCCCGAAGCACGATCACGATCCCCTGAATAATCATAAAATATATCTGATCAAAATCACAATTCACAACACTGTACCATACCTCGGAAACCAACCGTTCCCGGAAATGTATAACTAATACAAAAATAATTAACGAAATTTCCGAAATCTCCACTCAAACCCTCGACTAAAAATCCGGTTCCCAAATCAACTTGAAAACCTCAAAGCGACGATCGGGGCGTGAATACGAGTAAAACGACATTAAAATCATCAAACTCTAACAAGTCAACGGGTCGCCGGAGCTCCGCCGTTGACCGCCGCCGGCGATGCACCGTCAACCAGAGAGATTTTCCGGCGGCCAAGCTCCCACAAGGTTCTCCTCATCAAGCCCAACAACTTTTCTAACTGTGGCAACCACCAATTCTGGCGAGGTTGGCCGGAAATCAGCTCGAAAGCTCAAAACCTCAAATCGGCCGGAAAACTTCCCAGACCGATTTCGGCGTCGTCGCGCCACCTCGACCCACCAAACCAAAGGGGAAATGATCTCCAACTAAAACCCAACAAAACCCACCAAACATCATCACCGGAAAGCAACCGGAGCGCCGCCCCCAAGCAACGCCGATTCCGGCGAAAATCATGGATTTCAAACCCTCTGTTCTACCTCAAATCGACACCAAATCAAGCAATTCCAAGTTCTAATCAACCAGAAATCAAGAGAGGAATCGTTTCATACCCAAATCAGAGCCGGAGGTGGCCGGAAACGTCGAACCCGATGGCGGGAGCGCGTTTCGCGCGGTGGAGACTTCGGTCAACGGAAAGTCAACGGTCAGCCTTCGGTCAACGCCGGTCAAACTTCCCAAACAGTGTTTTCGACAATTTTTTGACTATTTCCGATATTTATTGAAAGGACCCAACCCCGATTTAGTTTCCTAAACAGGAATCAAACCCCTTCTGAAAACGTGAACCAACAAAAACCATAAAAATTTCGGCAGAGTAACGCTACTAACGCGGAATTGCCATTACCTGCACCCGAAAAATACACTTCATCCTATGCCACAAAAATCAAACCGTGGGCACCAATCCCATCCGGATTTCTCAATATATCAACAGTAATGTAAACTAATAAATATAACTATACTTTACAGAAATCGGGGGAAAATCGTACAGAAATATACATAAAAATACTCAGAGCGACTTCTAATATAGATATACAAATAGTAGGCCAAACTAAGAACCTACCATAAAAGAAACATCGCTCGAATTCTATGCCTCCGACCACGACGTGCGACACCAGAATCTAAACTGCAAACTGGGCACGGAAACCGAAAAGCCCAGGGGAAAAACATGAAAATCGTTAGAGTGAGTGGACAAAAATAAATGTCTTTCGCCAAATAATATATGTTATAAAAACATATGCGAGTCAGGATGCATAAATAATCAAATGGTACACGAAGGAGACTCTAACTCCTCACGCGTACAGAGCATGCATAGAAAATCCCACGGGGTCGCTCATGGACACATCCGTGCTAGTACAGTCCGAATCACGGGATCCCAGACCCACACGTGATTCTAGCCAGAAAGGCCTCGGTTCCGGGGTACTGCCCCTCGCCAGTCAGGTCAGGGTACTGCCCCTCCTGGTAGGCATCAATCGGGGATCAGCCGAGATGCAAGTGTATCGATACAACAACATATACTGAGACTGTACTCTGTGTAAATCAAATCATAAATAGTTCGATGCAAATGCATGAAACAATATATAAATGCATATACGTAATGTATACTGGTATAGGCATAATCGTATAACACATGCTCATGTAAACATAATCTCGTGTGCATGCTCAAGTTCGTAAAACGTGTATAAAAGACTCGCAATCAATCCGTGAAAAGAAATGTCCACTCACAAACTAGCGTAACACAGTTCGCGTTAATCCCGTGATCCGGCGGAAAATCCCTCGCCAAACGAATGATCACGAACCCCTGAATAATCATAAAATCCATTCTCAAAATCATAACTCAGTACTTCGAATCATATCACGAGAAACAACCGTTCTCGGAAACACATAATTCAATAACGACGAATTGTTGAAAATCTGATAATTACACCTCAAAGCCTCACTATAATTTCCGGTGCTCAAATCAAAAAACAAACCTCACCACTGCGATCGGGGCGCGATTCCGAGCGAAACGACATGCAACTTGTCGAAAACCCCTAAAAGTCAACCTTGACCACCGTTGACCACCGCCAGCGGCGGCGGCGCCACCCAAACATGAAATTTCCCGGCGGAGCAACACCTATTCCACTCAAAATCATCCAACAAGCAACTTCCATAACTACACCGAAGTTCAATTCTCACTCTAACTAGTTCAATTTCAAGCAAAACCGAAATTACACAAACTTTTCAATCCATGAATTCTCCATGTACAAATCAAATTGGAACTCCATACCTATATGGTTAGATTCGTGGTGATGAGAGCTTCAAAGCCCAATACTTCTTGTAGTTCAATTCGGCCGGAAAAGGAATCAACCAAAACCCCAAAATTTTTCAAATTTCAAACCGGAAATTCTCTCTCCACCATAAACCTTGCCATGAACAGTGACTGGAAATGGGACGGGGAGGTCAAGCCGAGTCGGAAGAGTCCAAGGCCGAGCCCTGGGGTGGCCGGACGGCTAGTCACCGCCGGCATGCCGTCGAGCTCCGTCGCACCTCCTCCCACAGCCGAGTTGACTCGGTCAACCCCATTAATTGCCAAGTTTGACTTTCCACAAATAGCAACCCACTTAAATACTTGCCAAATATAGAAACTTCCATAATAAACTTTTCGATAAACTTCGAATACCCGTAACTTTCACGTCGTAATTCCGATTTCAACAATTCTTGCGGCAACAAACTCATATCGACATGTTCTTCAATTCCCACCCGAAGTCAAACACTTCGACAAATCTGATAAAAAGTCAACGCTTCAATCCAACACATGCTTATCCGATTAAATAATCAACGACCGAAAATATTCGTAACTTAATCCTCGCAACTCGGAAAAATCCTCCGGAAGTTCCCACAAGCTCGAAATTAAATTCTCTACAACTTTCACGAAGGATCCGAAATCAATTTCTCGTCCGGTAATTTAGTCACTAACAAGACCGCCATAATAGCAGATTATGCTGAAATCACGACAAATCGCGAAACTCGCAACTCAAGTCAATAATCATTCCATCTAAGGTTTGGGTCGATCAAAGGTCCAAAACGGATCATAATCACGATTCGGATAGACTCGAACACAAACGGATAAACTCAACAGTATTCCGAAATTTCAAATATTCATATTATATTCCTCGGTCGCCCAAATAAAGATCCGGAACCGCCCACGAACTCTAAATCACGCATACAACAACTCTCGAGAAGAGACTCAACTCAAATTCTCGGCCAATAATTAAGTCGTGATCAAGTCTGGCGATTCAATCAACTATCGAAAATCTGCGATTACACATAACCTCATGGCTTAAGCTGATTAACACTACTGATTCTGTTCCGGGTCGTCACAAATCCACCCCCCTTAAAAAAATTTCGACCTCGAAATTTCCAAGTCTGCCGACTAAAAGTAGGAGCACTGCCTCTGCATACAGCTCAACTCTCCAGTGGCTACGTCAACTGAACGACTCTGACAACAGACTCCACAATAGGAGATATCTCCGTACTGTAATCCCTGTACCCTCAAACCCCGAATCTGAACTGGCTTCTCACAAACACTAAGTCTTCCTACATAAGGAACTGATAGGGTACAAAACAGGCAACAAATCTGAAATGTAGTTCCACCACACGGAACACAACACACACAAAAGCCAACGCTAAAGATAATGCCGAACTATACGGCATAACACAAATTCGCCTATGATCACATACTGATCAAAATAACGAGGCAATTCACAACTCAGCTTACTCACATCAACATAGCTCACACATCGAGCTCGGGCAATTATTAACCTGTTTCCGCTAATCCGAAAGTCTGTGGTAGCACATCCCACTAAATCAGGATCCAACGTCAGCTCACACCAAACTCGCTCCAACACAATGGAGTACAACATCGTTCCTTAAAACGACATCATGCAACGTCAAAATCATAGTGGTCTACAAACTGGTACTGCAAGCAATCTCAAACAGTTGAAACTGTCGGTTCCAAATCTCTCGGAACTGCAATACACAAGACCACAACATGCCCTCCAAGGTCTGAATAGTCCTCAAAGATCGCCCACCAATCTGAGGATAAGAACCGGTACTAACTTGTAATCTGATCCCCAATGCTCGCTGCAATGTTTGCCAACACTCTGTTGTAGCTGATTATCTGGATCAGCAAACTGGGACACAGGCGCACCATGTAAATTGACAACCTCCGCCAAACACAACTATGCCAGTCTGCCACCGAAATCTTTTCCGAAAGTACAAGGAAAAGAACTAGGTTCATCAAATGATCCACAATGGCCTGACAACTGGTACCACAAACCGAAGTGCGTACTGGCACACAAATCCACAGCGACAAACTCCAACTTCTAATCGGAAATCTCCAATGGCTGTAACTTCCCGGCAAATCTCTGCTTCCTAGCCATTGCCTGTCGACAAATGTGGCATCTGCACACACAAGTTGCTACATTCTTCTACGGGCTGCGTCACGAGTAGTAAACTCGAAGTATCTGATACATCTCCGTACCACTAGTGCATAACGCACGCAAAACAATGAGCTTCAACATCATCACACTCGAACTCAGCTCAAATAGCTCACAACTCGACTAACACGAAAACTCGAGCCACACACACATGAAACAATGCAGCTCCCGACTTACGATTGAATGCATCAGCAACAACATCAGCCTCTCTCTCGGATAAACTCAAATGTGCAGCCATAGTCATAAGTCGACCCCATCCATCTACGTCGTCTCAAGCTCAAACCTGGCCGAAAATGCAAGTAGATGAAATTCATGTGATCAGTGTACATCCCACACTGCGCTGCACGCCGTAGTAGTAGTGTCTCCAACTCTCCGATGCTAACATAAGGACAGCTACACCCAAATCATATATAGGATACGTAGCCCCATACAGAACCTATAACCTAATGCTTTGATACCAAGCTGAAAGGACCCAACCCCGATTTAGTTTCCTAAACCGGAATCAAACCCCTTCTGAAAACGTGAACCAACAAAAACCATAAAAATTTCGGCAGAGTAACGCTACTAACGCGAAATTGCCATTACCTGCACCCGGAAAATACACTTCATCCTATACCACAGAAATCAAACCGTGGGCACCAATCCCATCCGGATTTCTCAATATATCAACAGTAATGTAAACTAATAAATATAACTATACTTTACAGAAATCGGGGGAAAATCGTATAGAAATATACATCAGAATACTCAGAGCGACTTCTAATATAGATATACAAATAGTAGGCCAAACTAAGAACCTACCATAAAAGAAACATCGCTCGAATTCTATGCCTCCGACCACGACGTGCGACACCAGAATCTAAACTGCAAACTGGGCACGGAAACCGAAAAGCCCAGGGGAAAAACATGAAAATCGTTAGAGTGAGTGGACAAAAATAAATGTTTTTCGCCGAATAATATATGTTATAAAAACATATGCGAGTCAGGATGCATAAATAATCAAATGGTACACGAGGGAGAATCTAACTCCTCACGCGTACAGAGCATGCATAGAAAATCCCACGGGGTCGCTCATGGACACATCCGTTCTAGTACAGTCCAAATCACGGGATCCCAGACCCACACGTGATTCTAGCCAGAAAGGCCTCGGTTCCGGGGTACTGCACCTCGCCGGTCAGGTCGGGGTACTGCCCCTCCTGGTAGGCATCAATCGGGGATCAGCCGAGATGCAAATGTATCGATACAACAACATATACTGAAATTGTACTCTGTGTAAATCAAATCATAAATAGTTCGATGCAAATGCATGAAACAATATATAAATGCATATACGTAATGTATACTGGTATAGGCATAATCGTATAACACATGCTCATGTAAACATAATCTCGTGTGCATGCTCAAGTTCGTAAAACGTGTATAAAAAACTCGCAATCAATCCGTGAAAAGAAATGTCCACTCACAGACTAGCGTAACGCAGTTCGCGTTAATCCCGTGATCCGGCGGAAAATCCCTCGCCAAACGAACGATCACGAACCCCTGAATAATCATAAAATCCATTCTCAAAATCATAACTCAGTACTTCGAATCATATCACGAGAAACAACCGTTCTCGGAAACACATAATTCAATAACGACGAATTGTCGAAAATCCGATAATTACACCTCAAAACCTCGCTATAATTTTCGATGCTCAAATCGAAAAACAAACCTCACCACTGCGATCGGGGCGCAATTCCGAGCGAAACGACATGCAACTTGTCGAAAACCCCTAAAAGTCAACCTTGACCACCGTTGACCGCCGCCAGCGGCGGCGGCGCCACCCAAACATGAAATTTCCCGGCGGAGCAACACCTATTCCACTCAAAATCATCCAACAAGCAACTTCCATAACTACACCGAAGTCCAATTCTCACTCTAACTAGTTCAATTTCAAGCAAAACCGAAATTACACAAACTTTTCAATCCATGAATTCTCCATGTACAAATCAAATTAGAACTCCATACCTATATGGTTAGATTCGTGGTGATGAGAGCTTCAAAGCCCAATACTTCTTGTAGTTCAATTCGGCCGGAAAAGGAATCAACCAAAACCCCAAAATTCTTCCAGTTTCAAACCGGAAATTCTCTCTCCACCGTAAACCTTGCCATGAACGGTGACTGGAAATGGGACGGGGAGGTCAAGCCGAGTCGGAAGAGTCCTAGGCCGAGCCCTGGGTGGCCGGACGGCGAGTCACCGCCGGCATGCCGTCGAGCTCCGTCGCACCTCCTCCCATAGCCGAGTTGACTCGGTCAACCCCATTAATTGCCAAGTTTGACTTTCCACAAATAGCAACCCACTTAAATACTTGCCAAATATAGAAACTTCCATAATTAACTTTTCGATAAACTTCGAATACCCGTAACTTTCACGTCGTAATTCTGATTTCAACAATTCTTGCGGCAACAAACTCATCTCGACATGTTCTTCAATTCCCACACAAAGTCAAACACTTCGATAAATCCGATAAAAAGTAAACGGTTCAATCCAACACATGCTTATCCGATTAAATAATCAACGATCGAAAATATTCGTAACTTAATCCTCGCAACTCGGAAAAATCCTCCGGAAGTTCCCACAAGCTCGAAATTAAATTTTCTACAACTTTCACGAAGGATCCGAAATCAATTTCTCGTCCAGTAATTTAGTCGCTAACAAGACCGCCATAATAGCAGATTATGCCGAAATCACAACAAATCGCGAAACTCGCAACTCAAGTCAATAATCATTCCATCTAAGGTTCGGGCCGATCAACGGTCCAAAACGGATCATAATCACGATTCAGATAGACTCGAACACAAACGGATAAACTCAACAGTATTCCGAAATTTCAAATATTCATATTATATTCCTCGGTCGCCCAAATAATGATCCGGAACCGCCCACGAACTCAAAATCACGCATACAACAACTCTCGAGAAGAGACTCAACTCAAATTCTCGGCCAATAATTAAGTTGTGATCAAGTCTGGCGATTTAATCAACTATCAGAAATCTACGATTACGCATAACCTCATGGCTTAAGCTGATTAACACTACTGATTCTGTTCCGGGTCATCACATTTATACTCGCATCTCGGGATGATCGACGGTCCAAAATGGATAACCATTACGATTTGGATAAACTCGACGAAATTCTGAAACTTCAAATATTCATATTATATTCCTCGGTTGTCGAAATAATCATCCAGAACCGCCCACGAACTCGAAATCATGTGTACAACAACTCTCGAGAAGAGACTCAACTCAATTTTTCGGCCGATAATTAAGTCGTGATTTAAACCGGTAAATCAATCAATTATCGGAAAACAGTAATTATGTGCTAACTCGTGAATTAGGCTGATTACTCTACTGATTCTGTTCCGGGTCGTCACAAATCCACCCCCCTTAAAACAAATTTCTACCTCGAAATTTACGTACCTGTCAGGTGAGCAGATGAGGATACTGCTCCCGCATACGCTGCTCAGTCTCCCAGGTGGCCTCCTCAACCGAGTGATTCTGCCACAAGACCTTCACCAGCGGTATAACACGGTGCCTCAACTCCTGCTCATGCCGATCGAGAATCTGTACCGGCTCCTTCACATACGTCAAATCCTCTCGGATCGGTAGCTGCTGTGGCTCTAACACATGCGATGAGTCTGGGATATACTTCCGTAACATCGAAACGTGGAAAACATCATGAACATGAGCCATCTCAGCTGGCAACTCAAGTCTGTAAGCCACAACACCAACTCTCTCAGTGATCTCGTACCGACCAATGTACCATGGTCGAAGCTTGCCACGCTTCCCGAAACGCACAACTCCCCTCCACGGAGATAGTTTCAGGAAAACCCAATCGCCCACATCAAACTCGAGACACTTTCTCCTCACGTCCGCATAACTCTTTTGGCGATCCTGGTCAATCTCCAATCTATCTCGGATAATCTGGACGTCCTCCATGGTGCTCTTCACCAGATCAGGGCCAATAAGCCATCGCTCGCCCACCTCATTTCAACACAACGGAGTGCAACATTGCCTCCAGTACAGGGCCTCGTACGGTGCCATCTCGATACTGGCCTGATAGCTGTTGTTGTAGGCGAACTCAATCAAATGTAGTTGTTGGTCCCAATTTCCTCGAAACTACAAAACGTAAGGCCGCAACATATCCTCAAGAGTCTGTATAGTCCGCTCAGACTGCCCGTCAATCTGAGGATGAAAAGCTGTACTGAAATGCAATCTCGTGCCCATGGCTCACTGCAATGCCTGTCAAAACTCTGAGGTAAACTGACAGTCTCGGTCAGAAACAATATATACAGTCACACCGTGCAGTCGAACAATCTCTGACAAATACAACTTGGCCAATCTGCCTACTGATATCTTCCCCGGAAGTGCGAGAAAATGAGCGGATTTCGTCAGTCGATCCACGATAACCCAAATACCAGTGTTGTCAGCCGAAGTACGCGGCAACTGATAAATGAAATCCATGGTAATGTGCTCCCACTTCCAAACCGAAATCTCCAGTGGCTGCAACTTTCCAGCAGGCTTCTGCCTCTCCGCTTTAACCTGCTGACAAATCAAACATCGGCTCACATATGCGGCGATCTCCCGCTTCATGTTGCGCCACCAGTAATACGCTCGAAGTGTACGAAACATCTTCTTACCACCAGGATGCATCGCATACGCCGAACAATGGGCCTCATCCAGAATATTCTTCTTCAGACTCTCATCTCGGGGTACGCACAACCTGCCTCTAAAAAGCAATGTACCATCATCACTCAACCGAAACTCTGTTGGCACACCATTCCGTATCATGGTCTTCTTATCAAACAGGCAGGAATCTGAATCCTGAGCTTCCCGAACCTGATCAACCAACACGGGTCGAACCTGAGAACTGGCCAACAAAGCTCTATCGTTGTCCCACTCGAACTCGGAACCCGTAACCCGAAGCTCGGCTAACATAGACACTCTGGCCACACACATATGAAACAACGAAGCTCCAGATTTCCGACTGAGTGCATCGACAACGACATTAGCCTTCCCTGGATGGTACTCGAAAGTGCAATCATAATCGTTGATCAACTCCATCCACCTGCGCTGCCTCATGTTCAAATCTGGTTGCGTCCCCAAGTAAGTGAGACTTTTGTGATCGGTATAGATCTTGCACTGAGCTCCATACAAGTAGTGTCTCCAACTCTTCAACGCTAACACAATAGCGGCCAACTCCAAATCATGGGTCGGATAGTTGATTTCATGTGGTTTCAGCTGTCTAGAACCGTAGGCTACAACTCTGCCATGCTGCATCAGCACACAACCAAGTCCCAACTTCGATGCGTCACTGTAAACCACGAACTCACCGATGTCGTCTGGTAAAGTCAGAACCGGTGCAGTAGTCAACTTTTCCTTCAAGAGCAAGTAACTCTCCTCACATGCATCGGACCACTCAAACTTGACGTATTTCTTCGTCAACCTGGTCAATGGAGTAGCAATCCGAGAAAAATCATGTACAAAACGCCGATAGTAGCCTGCTAAACCCAAGAAACTCCGGATCTCCAGTACGGTGGTAGGTCTACTCCAATTCAGCACGGCCTCGATCTTGTCAGGATCTACGCTGACTCCCTCAGCCGATATCACGTGGCCCAAAAACTTCACACTGTCCAACCAAAACTCGCACTTGCTAAACTTCACAAACAACTGATTGTCCCGCAAAGTCCACAACACTGCTCGCAAATGCATCTTATGCTGGCCTACACTCCTGGAATAGATCAAGATATCATCGATGAACACGATCATGAACTTGTCCAGAAACCGTCTGAACACCCGGTTCATCAAGTCCATAATGGCTGCGGGGGCGTTGGTCAACCCAAACGGCATAACCAAGAACTCGTAGTGCCTATACCGCGATCTAAAAGCTGTCCTGGCCACATCAGACTCTCGGATCCTCAACTGATGATATCCGAACCTGAGATCAATCTTCGAAAAGACTGAAGCTCCCTTGAGCTGATCAAGCAAGTCGTCAATCCGCGGCAACGGATACTTGTTCTTCACAGTGACCTGATTCAGCTTCGGGTAATCAATGCACAACCACATGGATCCATCCTTCTTCCACGCAAACAAAACCGGGGTACCCCATGGCGAAACACTGGGTCAAATAAAACCCTTCTCCAGTAACTCCTGAAGTTGAACCTGTAACTCTTTCAACTCCGCTGGCGCCATACAATGCGGTGTTTGAGATATGGGTCCAGTGCCCGGTAATAGCTCTATAGTGAAATCAATTTCCCGAACTGGAGGTATACCCGGTAACTTCTTCGGAAACACATCTGGAAACTCGGAAACAACCTCAATACCACCAATGTCTGGCACAGTAGCCGTGGTGTCCACAACATGAGCTAAGTAAGCAACACAGCCCTTCTTCATCATCTGATCCGCCTTCATCGCGGAAATCACACATGGCAATGAAGTGTTCTTCTCGCCGCGAAACAATATCTCCGGAAAACCTGGTCGTCGAAACACAACCTCCTTCTTGTGACAGTCAAACATGGCCCAATGTGTCTCCAAGAAGTCCATACCCAAGATCAAATCAAAATCAACGATATCAAGCAACAACAAATCTGCGGCTAAACCATGTCCTCCAATAAAAATCTCACAGTCTCTGTACACCTAGCCAATACTCACAATCTCACCGGACGGATATAACACTCTCCACAACCCCGGAAGTGGAGACGCAGGTACAGTAGCTAAAGACGATAGTCTATACGACATGAATGAATGCGTACCACCTGGATCTAACAATGTAAGTACTGGATAACCGAAAACATGCAACGTACCGATAACAACCTCTGGTGAAGCTCTGCCCTCACGCAAAGTCATGACATGAACCCTGGCCTGCCCGGTTGGTCGTCCATGCTGAGGCTGTCCCTGCTGTCCGCCCTGGCCCGTAAACTGTACTGATCGAGCCCCCGAAGTGGCACCTCGCTCTCCTCCGGAACTCTAGACCACCTGTCCACCAGCACCATCAAGATGGAAACACTCTCTCGCATAGTGACCCACCTGGCCCCAGCGAAAACAAGTGACAGGGCATCGTTGACACGGACCAACATGGTGCCTACTGCAGAGACTATATAACGGGTACTCCCTCGGTACGGTAAAAGAGCCACCGGAACGCCGAGGATAACTGGAACCGCTAGAACCCCCACTAGACTGTGGTCGCTGCAGCCGATCTCTGCTCCATCTCTGCCTCTGTCTCGGTGCACCAGCAGGTGGTCGATATGGTCCACTGCCCGAGGATGAAGCCGAACCGGAAGTATCAGAACTCTGCCTCTTGGAAGGCTCCTGACTCGGTCCGCCCTTCTCAAACCGTCTAGGCTGGTATCTCATCTGCCTTTCCTTCTCGATATCCTCACCACGGAGTGCTGCACTGACAAACTCATCGAAGTTGTTCCGAGGAATCGTAGTCAGAGTCCCCTTGATGTTCAAGTTCAAACCCAGCTCAAATCTGCGGCACTTGGCTTCTTCAGTAGCCACCATGTCACGCGCAAAACAAGATAAACGGGTAAACCTATCCCAGTACTCAAGCACAGACAAACTGCCCTGCCTCAAATTCGTGAACTCCTCATACTTATGCTGCTCGGTAGCCTGATTGAAATATCACTGCATAAACAAATCTCGAAACAAAGTCCACGGAGTGTCAACTAGTACTCGGTCGGTGCTAACCCACCAGAAGTATGCATCTGACTCAAGTAATCCATCTATTGCCACTGTCATTTGCTCAGGGGTAAAATGCAGACGCTCACATACGCGTTCAACCTGAACCAACCATGCCTCACACATCTCTGGATCAGCTGAACCTGAAAAGATAGTCTCACCAGAAGTACGAGCTTTGACCACAGGGTCAAAACGCTCCTCCAAACGCAACACTCGCATCAGCAAGTCGTGCGTCTGGCGATCCTCATCAAGATCCACTTCCCGATCAACACGGGGACCACGTCGAGGAGGCATCCTACTGATACAAGGCAAGAATTAGGTACAAGCAGAAGGAACGTAATCATGAGACCTCTGATATTTGAGAACACACAACACCCGAAGCATTGATGAGTACAGCTGGCCAGTCGGGTCATCACTCCAGACATGCTATACAAACTCAAATATCCTAAGCATCACAACTACAACAGTCTACAGAATCTGACAACCTAATGCTCTGATACCAAGCTGAAAGGATCCAACCCCGATTTAGTTTCCTAAACCGAAATCAAACCCCTTCTAAAAAAACGAACCAACAAAAACCATAAAAATTTCGGCAGAGTAACACTACTAACGCGAAATTGCCTTTACCTGCACCCGGAAAATAACACTTCATCCCATCCGGATTTCTCAATATCATAACAATAATAATAAACAGTAAACATAACTATATAATATAGAAAATCTGAGAAAAACCACATAAAACATGTATCAGTATCGTATCATAGCGACCTCTAGTGTATATATATATATACAGAATATACAACAGTAGGCGAAATAAGGAACCTACTGGAAAAGACAGGTAGCTCGAACAACTAGCCTCCGACCGCGACGTGAGACACTAGAATCCGAACTGCAAACTGGGCACAGAAACCGAAAAGCACAGGGGAAAGGCAATAAAACATTAGAGTGAGTGGACGAAAATAAACATATGCCTTTCACCAATTTCATATACATAATCAATGTAAAACAATACGAGTTCGGAAAATATATATGGAGGTGTCAGGCGAATCTCTCAAGCCCGACGGTCAGGCGAATCGCTCAAGCCCGACGGTGATAGGCCAGGGGAATCTCTCAACCCCGGCGGCATAACAGGGGAATCTCTCAGCCCTGCCCAGAGGAATCTCTCAACTCTAGTCCAGAGGAATCTCTCAACTCTGGTCAGACTACCTCTGATCAGCCGAGTAGCCGAAGCATCGATGCAGGTATGCCATCACCATAAAAATAGAAAATAATACCTCCGAAAATAATAAATAAGCTCAACATCGTATATAAACAAATACGGAAAATCACGAACTCGCAACGACAGTGAAAATAGAAAAGTGTCCACTCACAGGTGAGCAAAGCGCGCACTCGCGCTAATCATGTGGTCCGGCGGAAGATCCCTCACCCGAAGCGTGATCACAATCCCCTGAATAATCATAAAATATATCTGATCAAAATCACAATTCACAACACTGTACCATACCTCGGAAACCAAGCAGGAAACGTATAACTGATACAAAAATAATTAAAAAAATTCCCGAAATCTCCACTCAAACCCTCAATTGAAAATCCGGTACCCAAATCAACTCGAAAACCTCAAGGCGACGATCGGAGCGTGAATACGAGTAAAATGACATTAAAATCATCAAATTCTAAAAAGTCAACGGGTCGCCGGAGCTCCGCCGCCGGTGGCGACGCGCAGTCAACCGGAGAGATTTTCCGGCGGCCAAGCTCCCACAAGGTTCTCCTCATCAATCCCAACAACTTTCCTAACTGTGGCAACCACCAATTCCGGCGAGGTTGGCCAGAAATCAGCTCGAAAGCTCAAAACCCCAAACCGGCCGGAAAACTTCGCGGATCGATTCCGGCGTCGTCGCGCCACCTCGACCCACCAAACCAAAGGGGAAATGATCTCCAACTAAAACCCAACAAAACCCACCAAACATCATCATCGGAAAGCAACCGGAGCGCCGCCCCCAAGCAACGCCGATTCTGGCGAAAATCATGGATTTCAAACCCTCCGTTCTACCTCAAATCGACGCCAAATCAAGCAATTCCAAGTTCTAATCAACCAGAAATCAAGAGAGGAATCGTTTCATACCCAAATCGGAGCCGGAGGTGGCCGGAAACATCGAACCCGACGGCGGCAATGCGTTTCGTGCGGTGGAGACTTCGGTCAACAGAAAGTCAACGGTCAGCCTTCGGTCAACGCCGGTCAAACTTCCCAAACAGTGTTTTCGACAATTTTTCGACTATTTCCAATATTTATACTCGCGTCTAGGGACGATCGACGGTCCAAAACGGATAACCATTACGATTCGGATAAACTCGATACGAACGGATAAACTCGACGAAATTCCGAAACTTCAAATATTCATATTATATTCCTCGGTCGTCGAAATAATCATCCAGAACCGCCCACGAACTCGAAATCACGTGTACAACAACTCTCGAGAAGAGACTCAACTCAAATTCTCGGCCAATAATTAAGTCGTGATTAAAACCGGCAAATCAATCAATTATCGGAAAACAGTAATTACGCGCTAACTCGTGAATTAGGCTGATTACTCTACTTATTCTGTTCCGGGTCGTCACAGAGACCCAACGATGGTATTCTTTTTCTGGAAGATCAAGGATGTCGAACTCTGGCCTAACCAGCTCATTCAAACTCATCTACAAAAATACAAAGAGATTTTATTAATATCGATCGAAAAACCACGATCACTAATATCAAGTTTTAATGAATAAGAACAAAATCCATGATGTATGGTCATAAAATCGATCATCAATAAACGATAGCTCAAAAACTACACCCAAAAACCGTGATTAACCATCACCTAGGATCGATTTCCCTTTCTTTTTTTTCTTTTCTGAACTGTGACTTCACCAGGACCGTCACTCATATTCTATGGATATAAATCTATAAGAAATAGTGCATAGATATGATATAATTAGAAATCGCAAATCACAATTCTAAGATCTAGGTTTTAGCAGGTAGTAAGTTGCATTCTTAGATCTAAAGATTGACGCTTTAGAAAATTTACCTCGAGTGGTGTTATGCTCGGTATGACCAGTAAAAATGTTGGACGACGTTGAGGAGGAGCTAGTCTGTAGCGGTTCTTTGGAAGTCGAGCAATCTTGACATAGTAGGAAGATTGCTAGAAGCAAGAAGGAAGTAGTCGAGTAGGTGATGATCGGCGGTGATGGAGGCCGAGGTTGAAGATCGACGATGGTGAAAGAGTTGCTGACGGTGGAGGCTAGCTATAATTTTTTTCTTTCTTTCTTTTCTCTGTGGTGATAGTTGGCTATTAACTCAGAGCATGCTGATAACGTGTTGAAGGAGAATAGTTGATAGACTAAAAACTGTAACTCTTTCATTGATAGAATGTCATATACATAGGTTGATACAATTTGTTACAATAAATGTCCCGATATAATAAGGATTCTATGTATCTATATCTATACTAATCCGTATTTAATTAGGACAAGACATACTCCTGAAGTTACAAAGAATAAATCTCCTTAAATATTAACTTAATATAAATGCATTTACATATTATATATATATATATTAAAAAACTAGCTTAACAGTTAATTAAACATACAATTATCTTAATTTTTTTTTAAGTAAGGGCTTGCGGCTACCCTTAAGCCTCTATTGATGAAATGGTAGAATATAAAGGGGGAGGGGAACATAAAGTCTAAACTCCAATAGAAGAGGAGCACCCGAAATAATACCAAGAGACTCAACCAATATATAGTATCCTAAACTACATCATTTAACAAAGAGCGCAACTTTGGCTATTCCATTTGCTTTATAATAAAGGCGACACAGTTTCAGAAAGACAATGCGACTATAGCGACGCATCAATTCACTTTTAACGGCTTTCAAACTATGTTGCCGATAAAAAATTATGTCGACACTACATCTCATCCTGCCACTAGGAGGGTGTGCCCATGCAACGAACCAGTGAACGTCTTGACCTAGAGCAGACAAGGAACCAAAGATGCACGATCCGAGACAAACCCCACTTCTGCCTACCACGCACACGTGTAGGTTTTAATTTTGACAAAACAAATAAAGACTGAAAATAAACAAATCTAAACTTAAAAACATTAACTAGAGGTTGAGCCAGGCCCAAAAATTGTGCCCAAGCCCAGACCTTTATTAGGGCAACCAAGAGAGAAACCGGCCCATACACCAGGCCCAATCATGGCTACTGCTTCTGCAACTACGTCGTCGCCCTTGCTGCTGACCACCAACCACACGCTGCCTAATAGGCCTACTCATGTTCAACGCACAAGGGAGATGCTAATTAGAGACAATGAAATCGTCCCAAACACACTAAAACCCACCACCCAGATCGTGGGATCGATCTGGAAACAGCCCCATTCGTGTTATGCCGCCCACACCACTCACCTCCACGGTCGCTGTCATCAGAGTCGACCCACATAGCAGACCATCAACGACAGCCTCGATCCCAATGCCCGCATCCGAATCTCCTCTCAGTGCCCAACACCTCAGATCTCCAAACTCATCGAGATCGAGGTAACCATCGTCACTGCACAACATACACAAGTCCACTAGCCCCGTCCAGCTGCACCCGCAGACGTCGGCGAGGCCGAAGCCAACACCAACCGTCAGGCCACCAGACAAGACATCGAGTTTTGAGAAAAACTTTTCTATCGCGCGTGCGGCGCGTTCACCCGATAGAGTGATATACAATTACCTTAATTAAATAATTAGTATTTCAATTAGCTTAATTAATAATATATTAAACATACATGCAATTAATTATGCTTAACTAGCTAGATTAAACTATTAGCTTAACAATTAAAGAACGAATTAGCTTAATCTAACATTTTTTAACTAATTAATCAAATTAAAACCAGAGTTAGACCTTAACGACTCTACTAATCCAAGTGTCTACTCAAATTACAGAAGAATTAAACTACAGATCCAAAACTCAAAAGCCATAAATGAAGAAACTATTTTCTTTTATATCAACTGAGAGCTATAAATAGCAATTATAAACTGTTTGCGACATCAGAGCAGTTAGACATTCTAAACTAACTACATTGATAAGAATACTAACTCGTAGGATCTACCTCAAATCCTACGGTAGATACCACTATGTCTCGATTTGCGTGCGCACTCGACTTTAAACGAACTATGCAAACTGGACAATTTAAACCGAAAAGCCCAGGGAAAGGCACATAAAATAATAAAACTGTTAGTGTGAGTGGACGAAAATAAATCCAAGATATGTAACATAAAATCTACAATATGCCTTTTCATGAATAAAATTACTAAAACTGGTAGCGAGTCAAGAATACTGTAAAAATAGTATAAAAGATACGTCAAGGGGGACACCCGACCCTTCTCGAGTATAATGTGCTAGTGGAGGAGGTGACGAGAATCTCAGAACCTCTAGCCATCTGAAGTCGTTCGGTGACTCTTAACACAAAGATGACGTGAATGCCATTGAGGAAGTGCTTATCATTCCCTGTAGCCACTCGGGGATTAGCCGAGTACCCAATGCATCGATGCAAATGCTGAATGTATGTATATATCAAGCCTCCAAACTTGAAACTGAAACTGAAAACTAAGCTGAATATAAATAATAAATAGACTCGCTAATCAACTGTGAAAATAAAAGTCTCCCCTCACAGTACTGTGTTGTGATTTCCACCAAGTCAAAGTCTATCAGTTGGTGTTTCTATACATCTGCCATTGGCTGCTAATATACCGTCCTAAAACAACGATTCATATTTAATAACTAATAGTCGAGAATAATATTAAATAACTAATCTCGTTCACCTAACGAGCAATACCGTCAAGAAGATAGTATTTTTGAATAATGTGCTTTACGAATTTCTTACCAGTTTAATTCCAATTCTAATTTGTGTCCTTAATTCTCTTTGGAAGTCACAATACATTCCTCAAATGTTGTGTGACTTAAGGTCGAATCGACGTATTACTCGATTGAACAATAAAATTGTAAAAATATTTAATTCATGTCCGATTAATTCCAAGTTCACACCAAACTACGTCCAATGAATTTAATAACCTCATCATTGCAATCAATACGCGATTACGAGTAAAACAACATAAAAATTTTGTCGAAATTCATCTTTGCTGGAGCACCGCTATGAACCGCTGCCGCTGGCGACGACGCAACTGTGCCGGTGAATTTTTTCGGCGACCCGAACCCCGATACCTTACTCTATTCAATCCCAACCATTTCTTCGAAAACACTTATGCCTAACTCCGGCCCGTTTGGTCGGAATCAGGCCTGAAACTGTTCAACCCTAAAAATTGAATTGCCAAAAAACTTGTATCCTAATTCTGGCATCGTCAAGCCACGCTGGAGCTCGAGGACAATCGGGTTTAACTACCACGAGGGTGGGCTACAAACTCCTAACCCCTCGTCGCCTATCGTCGTTGTTAACCGCCACCACCATCGACGGCGATTCGGCGGTGATTTTCGTTTGAAAATCATGTCGTTTCACTTCAATCACATCTGCAAACCCAAAAACTCAACACCCAATGCATTCCATACATCACAAGGATTCAAAATATACCTCAATTGTTGCCGGAGATGTGTCGTCAGCGACGACGACCGATTTAACCCGAAAAACCTAGGATTCCATCCCTCAAATTCTTCTAACTCGGTCTTCAATCGTCATAATTGATGCCATCAATCGAAAGATGACGTCGAGACCTTCCATTTCCACCCAATTTCATGGCCGAAGGTGGCCAGAATCCACTGCACCATCTCCATCGAATCCGACGACAATTTTGGGCCGCTGGAGCTTGGTCAAACCTGATTGCCTGAAATGGTAAGTTTTCTAATTTTGCAATTTGGGAAAGTCGTATTTATACTCGCGACTAACGAATTCCGTAATTCGTTAAAACTTTCGCTGACCATAATTTTTTCGTTCTAACTCCAATTTAAACACTCATCTTGATAAATTCTACGACTTTCCTCAATATAATTTCCTAAAATGGAAAGTCTTATTTATACTTGTCCATTTAAGACTATTACATTTCTGATAAACTTCTGCTAATCATAACTTTCTTGTTGTAACTTCATTTTCGGAATTGTTCGTGTCTACGGACTCGTCTTGAAAATTTCTACAATTTCCACCTGAAGTCAACCAACTTCGACAATCTGATAAAAAGTCAACTAAAAAGCTCTCAATAATTATCAACGGTGACAGAACTAACTAACCAATTAGCTTAAAGTTAGATTAACAATGCAATAAAACAAGTACTTAAGCTATGGTCGCCAGAAACTATATATTGGCCAGAATATTTCACCAAAAAAATCCATCACTGTACATAATTAAATTCAAAAAAATTAATCGAGATAAACGAGTTAATATTTTTACCGATAAGGAGATACGTGGGTCAACTAGAACGCTGGGGGTTGAAAAACTGATGAATTTAATTGTGGCTGACCGGAAGTAGGGGTTGAGTATGGGAGAGAGAGAGAGAGAGAAAGAGAGAGAGAGAGAGAGAGAACTATGCCCGATCTGGAAAAGGAATTTGATCTAAATAATTGAGTTTTTTAGACGACGAAATAATTTTTCGTCTAAGTGTAAAGTTTTGTTGTCTAAGTGTGTACCAAGATGATGAAACTATTTTTGTCGTGTAAGTGATCACTTAGATGATGAATAACATAATTCATCATCTAAGTATGTACCTAGACGACAGACGGTGTTTTCGTCGTCTAAGTATGTCAAACTTAGACAATGAATTATGTTATTCGTCGTCTAAGTGTAAATCTTAGATTACGAATTACATACTTCGTCGTCTAAGTGTGTACTTAGACGATAAATTACATAATAAATCGTCTAAGGTATTTCTTAGATGACGAATATCATGTTTCGTCGTCTAAGTGACACTTAGACGACGAAACATTAAAGGATTCGTCGCCCCTAAGTGCATTTTTCTGGTAGTGCTTATTTTGTAGAATTGAAAAGTAACTTTCCAACTCATACCCAACATTTGGTTTGACTTGTGATCAAGTACATTCAAGCATGGAATCCATCCATCATGTATTGTATTTGCTGCATCACTACTTAGGAACAAAAAAACCGTAAGGCATAGTGTGGTATGGCATATGACATAAGTATGAAGGATGATGATTCATTCAATAGTTAATGATACTAATAAACTGAATCTCATTAATCAACCAACAATGAACGCCCAAGATTAAGGAACCACAACAAGTTCCTAAAGCATTACAAAATAATCACCTAAGCATCATATTTGGTATGTGCTACGCAATACCTAAAAGATTTACACATGCTTGAAAGAAGAAAAGAAAAGAATTTTTTTGTTTATTTTTTGTTTTGTTTTATCTCTATAAGGAAATCCATGCAATGCCGAGAATCATTAAATGAACAACCTATTTTCCAAAATAGACAGAGGATTATAAGTCATAAATGTCAATAATATAAACTGAACCTATGACAGAAACATTTTTGCAATCCCGAAAGATATTAAAACCTAGAGCATATGCTCTTGTAGAATTATATTCTAATATCGTGTTCATCAATAGCACTTAAACTCAACCTCAGCATAAAACAGATGTTATGGAAGAAACATAACAATAAGACATGAGTCCTACTTTAATATGAGATGCATAATTTAAGAGTGCATGAAACTATTCTAATTATGCAACAATGACATATGAGCATAAAAGACAAAAATAAATTTGTACATAAATACACAAAGGAGATTATAGTTCAATCACCAAACCATGAAGCCGCAAGAGGGCAAAGTTCCATTCTTATCAAAATATGACCTGTGTTGGGAACACACGTTTTCAGCATTGATGAAGAGTCTCCCATCCTATGTCTAATTCGACTAGGATACTGAATAGTTTGGATAGCAATTGTACCGTCTATCATGTTAGCTTTTTGTCATTCCGAGTGTTAGTCATATAGTCACTCCAAGTAGACATAAAAGTTCTATTGGAATGTGACAAGTACTTTTCTCTTTTAAACATAGACTCAAAATGAACAGTTCTTCCACAAAAAGTTTTCACATGAAATAACTGATTGGACGATACATGTGTGTCTAGTGATCCTAAACATCATTTGTGAGGATTTCTCAATACCGACTAAGTTTTTCATTGAACCCCTCATGATCAATTAATAACTCTTAAGAATCCTTATCACCTTTCGATTCATTTGAAAATTCATCAAGGGTGGTAGCATCAAAATCCACAAATTCCTCATAACTAAAGGAGTATTATGATTTTTGTTAGTTGACAACTCATTGATTTCACTCTTCAAAAAGAAAGACCAAGAGGAAGTTTTAACTATACTGAAAATGACTTTCTTGACTTGATACACTTTCCAAATTGCTTCATAAGAAGAACAAGAGGCATAACACAAAACCTTGAAGAATCATTTACATCTTCCATATTGAAGGATGAGACAAACTCTTTGTCCATCCAAGCATATCCGCGGATCTCATTAACACAGGTTAGTGACCCAGTCAGATACCACTTGAAGGTCCCAGAGGGGGGGGGGGGGGGGTTGGTGAATAGGCCTTAACCAGCTATTTCATCAAAAGTTCATTATCAGAGATGGCATGATATGCAGCTATCTTGAAAAATAGATACATAAAGATGTAAAGAAAATGTGTAAGGAAGTAAATAGATACCTAACACCATAACCTTTTTTGCTCCGAAAAATCCTGCAACTAAGGAGAAAAACTGTGTGGCTCTTACTCATGAAGACCAAACTTTTCCACTATGTAAAGAACGTACACTTCTTACAAGATTATAGTTCCGATAATAGCAAGAACAGTGTTATCCTATCTAATCTCTCGCACTAGCCTAAGAACTATACTCCATTTCATCTAAGTGTTTACATACAAAGGTATAAAAAGCTTCTACCCGGAATCCAACTCCCATAATCAATTCTTGAGAATACATATAAAAACCCTATCACAAAACTACAGCTCAGAGGATAGATACTTGCTCATTTATCCTATCAAGTATCACACACTAGCCTGAGAACTATACTACATTTTGTCTCTTGGTGTTCACACATACGAAGCTATCAAAAGTTTCTCTTCAGAACTCAGTTATAGCACAACTGATTCTTTAGAACAGTTCTTTGGTTGCTTGTAGGTGCGATTCAATCTCATAGATGTAAGATGCAATAAGTACGTAAAGAGGTTTTATGAAACTCTATCTCTCTAAGGTTTACAATCACAAAAGGAAGACTTAGAGAGAAACACTATAAAAAGACCTATACTCAGCTAAGAAACACATGCTATGATAGTTTTTACATTTCAACAACCAAATTATGATGAAAGAGTCTCGCTATTTATATAGGCAAAATGAAATGGCCTATCTGAGAATTTAAACCATCTCAGTCGTCCATTGTTACTTGCTCACCAATTAAGAGAACACATGCTTTAACCAAAATATCTTCCTTATTTTGAGGGATAAAGTAAAAAGTATTTCTTAAAAAATATCTTACTTATCATTACTAGCTGTAAGGTTAGATGTTAAAAGATAAAACCTTTTATTTTCACATAGCAAAAGGCAGAAGTCATATGACTAAAAAGTCATGAGACTATGGTAAAAACTTTTTGTAATGAACCCAGAAACTTAGGATATCAGAGAATCTGACTATCCTAGTTGTGACAGGATGAACCATCTCAACCATTGATCTTAGATATAAAAACCAAGACAACAACCATGCCTCAGAAAGCTACTAAAGCAGCCTCAACAACCATGCCTTAGCAAGCTGTCAAGAAGCCTTATGCTCATCATTAAATGAGAGTCGATCATGCTTGACCAAAATATCTTCCTTAAATTAAGGGAGAAATAAAACAAGTTTACACATGCTTTTAGCTTAAAATCTAAAATCTAGAAACAGACATGTTAGATTTGAAAGCCTTTTGTTTTTTCTTGTAGAAGACCATAACATAAGTTGACTCTTAAGTCACAAGACTTCATAGACGACTTATAGTTTTAAAACCTAGAAAGCTTAGGATATCATGAAACTTGACTATCCTATCGTGACTCTCTTCAGTTAAAAACTATGATATGCGTATGCATGTTTTACCTGAGATCATGAGATCATCTTGGTTCTTTATCTTGTTCTTCAGCTCAATTCTTCACTTGTAAGGATTTGTATTCTAGATAGGTTGTGTTTTGTTCAATAAGAAGATTGCCAAAATATTTTATACTAATATCCCTCTTTCTTGGGGTAGTGCCAGAGAGATTACACCCCTTGATGGAATAGTCTCTGATAAGGTCAACACCATTTGAAAGAATGAATACTTTTTAAACACCCTTAACTTTGGTTGTATCTCTGCAAAACCATATGTTCCTTTTCTCTAGATAATAAAGTAATTTGGAGTTCCATACCAAAACCAATTAACAATGGTTAGAGTAGCCCAAATCCTTATAAACATATAGGCAAGGTCTTGATTCCCCAATATGAGATTTATATCTCAACAGGTCCTCGCACGTGTGGCGAGATCTCAAGCCAAATACATGGACAATATTTTGGTGACGTGGAGTTCATGTGGCCGTTACGCATTCACATGTGATGTGGGTAACCCGCACGCTCTGATACCATGATAAAGTAATGTAGGGTTCCATACCAAAACCAATTGGCAAATGGTTGAAGTAGCTCAAATCCTAAACCAATAGGCGAGGTCCTAATTACCCAATGTGGGGTTTATATCTCATTACTAGATAATGAACACACAGTTAGCACCAGAGTACTAATAGTCAGTGGCGTAAGTGCGAAAATGAAAAACGGGCGCAGCTACTAAGGTTTTGCAGGAAGCCAGACGTCGAGATCGTCAAGGCTGACCCCAAAGCATTTTGAACCTCAATATTTTTCCCGAAATAAACATCTCAATTCGTCATAGTTACCGGCTCGAATAGATATTCAACCATCCTAAACTATAGAGATACAAACTCCATCACTGAGGCGACATCATGTGGCTAGTCCAGCACACTTAACATGTTCTAGCATTTCGTGCGTCCTTCAAAATCTGACAACTAGGTGATAATTGAACCTCACCGCTGCCAATTTTTTATCCAATAAATTAAATCATAAAACATTGGCTAAAAATAACACCTTTCACTAATGTCGCATTGTCATGCCTGATGTGGGCTCATATCATCTTCCCGCTCTCTCTAAATTCCTAGCTCATCTAGGAAAACAACTTCCCATAGGATTTCATCGATGAGGCCAACATCATTCATCACATGAAATTTTGGTGGTAGCCCTAGCATCTCCACCTAGACCTTAAAACGACGCAAATAAACCTCATCCACGTCTCGAATGTCATCGCATCGCGACAACACCAAGTTTGATTTTGTAATACCTCAAAAATTAGTAGAATAATTTAGATTATTATAGACCCATTAAACTTAACGTTAGAGACTTTAGAAATTGGATAACAAATTGTCTAGCGAAGACAATATGTAAAAAATGAGATTTAGAGAAATATTAACGAAATGATGCAAATGGTCCAGTGGATACTCAAGTTCAAGTCAGGTACTCTCTGGTCTTGAATTCGAGATAACGAAGCTGGATACACAAAACATTCCATACCGTATGATAGTAAAATTAATAAAAATATTTTTACTTAAGCTAGAAACGGTAACAAACCCTAATTCCAAATACTCAATTTTTCAGAAATTATAATTTTAACAAAAAAGACCAGATTACCTTATTCATATTCATTTTCCGAATCGAACTTTGTGTTTAAGATTACAATTAATATGACTAGTGTTCATGTTCATATCATTTTGGTGCAAATTTATTGTTTTATAATTTTGGTTACTTGCTTATTTTAGTAAAATTACATAATATTTTTCACCAATTTACTTTGCATTTCACATTCACATATCATTACGTACATGTCTATATAATCAAAGTGCACATAATAATCCTGATTTTACCATAGACATTACTTTTATTCTAAAAGTGCACATTTACCCTAGAAGTAGCCAAACTATTCCATTATCAGCTTGTCTTGTAGAAGTCAATAGAAATAGTTGTAAATTAAATTATCATGTCTCCTCTCAAGACCAATATATGTATCCTTTTGAATCCAATCTGATCCCACACTATTTCAATCAAGCTTTCACCGATTAAAACTCTCCCAAAGTTGCAATGCAACACAACTCAAATCCTATACCAAAAACCCTCATCTTAAGCATATTTTAGTAACTTTTTCTTTACTCTAAGAAGACCATCTTGAGTTAATCAAACACATCAATCACCTAACAATTTTTTTGAGTAAGTACATGAATACATTCCTATAGTTCTTTATCTTTAAGATTACATTAAAGTGCATAGCTAAGAATAAAAAGGAAATAATGGCATTAGTGTAAGGTTAATATTTTCGTTTATGGTAATACCTCAATTACTCAAATATTTTACATAATTAGATTCTACACAAAAAATTATTCAACTTTGATTTTTGAATCACTTAAAAAGGTTAAATAATGAGAAAGTTATGGCTAAAAGTTTTGCTAATCTTTTTCCTAATCTTGTTCGAAAAACTCTTAAGATGCTCTTTATTTGAAATATTCATATCTCACTCATTTCTTATCTCAATACAAAGCTTAAGAGTTAAACTATCAATATGGTAAGTTTGAAAGGCAATGGTTAAGGTTTAGTAACTAATTAATCTGTGCAAATGAGCTTAATATCAAGCATAACCATTTTTTTGACAATTTTAGAGTATCATCATGTTTTGCCTTGAAGACTTAAAACTAGACCTTGTGACTACTACCATTGGATTGCTAACAAAAAACCCTTCAAGATAGTGTACTCACTTCTCCATTTTGGACATAATTGGATTAATTATAAAACTGGCTAAATAGAGGATTTCGGGCGGACTACTGCCGAATGATACTTTTGGTCCAAGAGTTAATAATTTTATTTTCTGCATTTGAAATTTATTTTCATTTACTTACTCATAATATTTATGAATTCTTAAGTTTGATTTAGAACTAATAGAGGATTTCGAACGGACTACCGCCGAATGAAACTTTTAGACCGATGATAACTAATCTTATTTCATGCACTTTCATTTCAAGTTCATTTACTTAATCGCTCTATCTATTTACTTTAAATTATAATTTGGGATAAATAGAGGATTGCAGGCAGACTATTACCGAATGAATATTTTGGACCAAAATTGTACTTATTCAAATATGTTTAAGTTTGAACATTCTTCACCTACGAATCCTATTACGTACATATTTATTATAAGATTATGATATAAAAATATGCTCTATGATTTCTTTATACTTAGTCTTAACTAAAGACTTGTTTTTGGTCCCTATGATTGAGATGTGAAGTTAGGTCTAATGTACGAACTATCCCGTGTTTAAGTGATTTGCAGGTAGGGATGGCAATGGGTCGGGTCGAAACCGGGATTTGGGTAACCGAACCCGAAATCAACCCATCTGACCGAACCCGAAAAATTTTAGTTCAGATTTTCACCAAACCCGAACCCGTCGAATATATAATACTCGAACCCGACCCGTTTACCCGAATAAAAAAGAAATAAAATAATGTATATAATAAAATATGATGTTATATATATAATTCTATAGAAAATATATACAAAAAAACTAATTATAAAATATTACTCATTTCATTTTAAAAAAATATGTGGGTCGGGTTTAGGTTTGGTAGATGCATATCCGTACCCGACCTGAACCCACCACCATTCGGGTCGGGTTCAGGTCGGTAAATACTTGATACCCGTTATTTGCCTTAGAAATCGGGTTTGGTCGGGTTTGAGTTGGGCATATACCCGCGAGTTTGGGTTATTTTGCCATCCCCAATTACTGGTAAATTGTTTCTTTTGATTGTGGAAGTTAGCCAAGGGCCCTAGTCCTTACAGATAGTGATTATACTCTGAGGAATGATTAATTTACCTTTATGAATTGGTTGTTTGGTTTGATGTTTCTTAGAAATAATTTAGTATATGCTTGTAAGTTGTACTTACTGGGTCGGTGTGACTCATGATGCTACACCTTTATATTTTCAGGTGATGAGTAGAATGCTTGGGGAAAATGGGATGTGTCGCCTACTAAATAAACGAATTAGTTTCTACTTCCATTTTGAATTGAATAAATGTAATGACTCTAATTTCTGAAAACTCTGGTACTGTAATATTAACGTTTTCACTTTTTAAAAAATATACTATTTAGATATTATAACTTTGAAATTATTTGAGTTTCTTATTCACATTACAAATCTAAGAAACCGTATTTTAATATAATATTGACCCCAGATTTGGGAGCGTGACATATTTTCTGAAGAATCAAGGCTCTCCAATTATCTTCTTCGGCACCTCTTTAACCCGAGTGAAGGTGAAAACAAATTAACCATGAGCTTGAATCGAGATGTGGAAACCTGGGTTGCCACATCAGCGATTGTACCAATGACGACCTTTTGGTCGACTAGTTTTTAGGATAACAGAAGATCGACCAACCAAGTAGATTTTTTTCGTTTATACTTTGATCTCAGCAAATGCGAAGGTGCACTACAAGAAAACAACACTTAGATGATTAAGCATTTTCATCGCCTAAGTGAGATTTTTCATCCCCCAAGTACTTAGGAGGCGAAATTTTCGTCGCCTAATGTACATGACAGTGAGCTGGAATCTACTGCTAAAGGAACTGACTAGTGGACTCAACGCCCTCAATGACATTCAGCACATTCATGATACACACTGCAATCTTGGCAAATAAAACCGAAAAGTCCAAGAAAAAGGCACATAAAATCATAAAAACTGTTAGAGTGAGTGGACGAAAATAATATTTCACTTTTTAAATGAAATTGTAAATAATAAGCCTTCATAAATAATGTACATGTAATTAATGCAAGTCTGAAAATAAACATCCAGGTACACCTGGGTGCTGTAAAATATGTGGAGGCTATGACTCGGGTCATCTGAAAACAAGTCCTAATACTGCCCAGGTCAGATTCCTGGCCTTCCTGGGTGCTCAATAAATCCTCAGGCCAGGTCCCTGGCCCTCCCGGAGCATCTCAGGGATTAGCCGAGAGGCAGTGCATCGATGCAACAACTGTGACTATGCTATGTGTAAAACAAATCATATATGCCTCCAAATACAAATGCATATACATAAATGCATAACTATAAAATGCATAATCATAAAATGCATAACATAGACTCTCAAACCGGCAGTGAAAATAAAATGTCCACTCACAGCATTTTGCCGGGATAATTACAAAGTTGAAACCTACCAAACGGCACACTTATTCATCTGACACGCCCGCGAACTCAAGATCCTGAAACCACGATTAAAATTAATATCTGATCATCGGGGTTCATACTGAATAGCTAAGATCGTAATCTGGTGAGTAATAACAGCAAGAGTCTCGTATACTCAAATAACGTAATTTCTGTTGAATTAATGACTCAACCAAATTCTGAATTCAATTCCCTGTAATCCCTCATTTTTAAGAGTCGAAAACAAATCCTGAATATCAAATGACTCGCAATTAAACTGATAGTCAAGCGTCCTTTAATATTGTCGTGAATTAAACTGATTATTGTCTGCTTAAATACTCGTCAAAATTTATCAAACTCAAATCCAAATATAAATCTCACCAATGCGTTTTACACGTGAAAAACAAGCAAAACGATATAAAACTTAGTCGAAAATTCCACATCGCACAAAGGAGCGTGGGGCCGCAAACCGCCGGCGGCGGCCGCCAGAATCCCTTCGGCACCAAAACCTACAAATGATACATCATTGAAAAGCCCAACACAACCCCAACAACTTTATAGTACATCACAAAACCAAAATCAAACCGAAAAAACTTCCAATTTGCCGGAAAACCGAAATACCCACCGGAATTTCATTTCCTCCGCCTGCTGGAATCCGGCCACGGCAAGAACCAAGACCAGATGGGTTCAATTCACCATCACAAGGGCTACAAAACCCCTATGGATTCGCCGCCGTCTCTGCCACCTCCGTCACCGACGAATTCCAGCCGAAATTTTCACATTTTCTTTGCGTCGATTCCTCCTCCTCCGGCCACCAACGTGAGCGATCCCACCAATAGACCAAGCCAACATTCCCAGCAGGATCCGCCCCCCCCCCCCCCCCCCCCCCCCCCAACCCCCCCCCCACCCCCGCCCCCCCCCCCCCCCCCCCCCGCCCCAACATTTCCCATCATGGAATCCCGGCCCACCCCCCCCCCGGCCCCCCCCCCAAAGGATGCCAAAAATTGCTCACCGCCGGTGAGAAGTGACACAGCCAAAACGGGTTGGTTTGACCCAGGGTCAACGCGGTCAACCGAATATCCCAAAATGAAAACTTTCCTTTAATAACTCGTATTTATACCGTATACATACCGGTACACATACCAGCCCAAATCAACGGCTACAATTCAATCTGATCAAAATCGAACGATCACGATTAAATCAACAATTAAACTAACACTTTTAAATATTTTCATCTACTGACTTCAAAACTCGTTAAAATATAGCTCGTTTAACCGAAAAAATTCCCCAAAAATTCACATGAATTAAATTCTCTACAATTCTCGTGAAGGAAGTCAACACAAATTCTCGCCTGGTGAAAAAGTCATTAACAAACCCAATTACGCGACTAATCCGCAATAATGCGTAACGCAAATCAATAACTGCGTGATTACGGTTTGGGTTGTCACATGTTTTGTCATCTAAGATAAACATCTAAGACGACGAATGTTGATACGCTCGTCGTGTAGAATCCAACCCAGGCGATGACTATTTTCTTCGTCACCTGAGTTATGGAAGTTGTGTATTTTTTTTTTGTTTTTAATTATTTTTATAAATAATAATTAAATCATAATTAATTATTAAATTAATAATAATATGAATTTAATCCAAATTTTATATATTAAATAAAAAATTGTATTGATCCAAATGTACGTGTACACTACGTAGAAACCGAAACTAAACAAAAAGACTCACATTGATGGGAGTTTGGGCCCCGCCGAGTCCTCCGCTGCTCGGATCGTCGTCATCGGGTCCGGGCTACCGAAAAGGGACACTCGACTGACAAATATCATCTGGAACATTGAGAAACCAGAGTAACTTATCCAGCTTATCCTGTAATGTATCAGTCCATGCAATCGCCGCTTCAGCCTACGCAGTTGCTGCTTGAGGCACTGCCTCGGCCACCAGAGGCCTGACTCAGATCTCGATGGACATCCTATTCGAGGCCTCGAACCTCATTCTGAGGTCGGTGGCCAAAAATTATATCGACAATAGCGATCTTAGTCTCTAAAGGAAGCGGAGGCAACTCTTCCAGCATCCGCGCCACTACCTCGGCGACCATTTGTTGCAGTCTTGCCTGAAATGGATATCGTGAACAATATATGAACATCGATTTCTAAAAAACATTGACATAATTTCCCCTAAAAATGTTGGAAACCAAAAACTTGTACGGAAGAAAAACTTCGAATAACATTTCAATTTCCAAAATAATATACCATGGGCAACGATTTCCATCCGGATTTCTCAACTTAATAATGATGTTTAATATAGCCAACTATACCAAAATTCAAGACAACAAGAACAAGAACAAGAACACAATTAACCTAATTAAATGTCATGATCATAATTCAATTACTTCAAACCAACAATAATAATCAACTCAATCTATTTTAGAATAAGTGTTACTTACAGTATTTTGAGTCCCGACATCTTCTTCTTGGTCGGGCCTACTGTAAGCATCCACGGAGGTGGAGAGACGCGGGTGCTTCAAACCCTTATCTATGTGAGCCTTTACAAGGTAGGCAATCTTTGTGGAGCCCAAACCGTGATGGTAATTCTTCATTGCCCGATTGGTTGTGTTCACCCTCAACCTTGTCTGTTTCACAACCAGGAAAATTAATTACTAAGATAACTTATTAAAGTATTATTTTATTAACAAACCAAAAGTAAAGAAATACAAACCACAAACTTCTCCGACTCGAAGTGGTTGACCAACCAATCTTACTCGGCTTTCCTTTCCTCCTGGAACTCCTCTAGGGTTACGCCGTATTTCTTGTAGTGCTTGTGCAGCTGGTGCTTCCATCTCATGTACACGTTTTCGATCGACTTCTCTATGGATTCCAACATCTCCGTAGTTTAGTCCAAGTTGAAGTGTACCTAAGGAAAAAATATAAATCCTTTGGATTAATTGATAAACCCCGTAATTTAAAATAATTTATAAAATTAAATATCTCATATTAATTACCGAGAGTTTGTGGACAACTCTGAACCTCTTAGCTTCCTCCAACTGGTCCCAAGTAGAGGTTATCATATGATATTCCCGATTTGAGTCGCCGTCAAGCTGGCGAGCTCCTTCGATGGAAGGACTCTGGTGAAAACATCATACGTCACGTCAATCCATTTCCCAAGCCTCTTGGTTGGCTCCTCAATTTTGCGCCCATTCGTAACTCCCCGAGTACGTTTGGGGGACGGGGCTGAGGGGTCCCTAGTCGTTGCTTTGCATCAGACGTTAATGCAACAAGACTGTTGTGTAGATGGTTCGGAGTCCAAATACGGATTCACCTGCTTGTCGACTGCAGGCGACTGGTCATTAGGTTGAATCAGAATGGTTGATGACCTTTGACCCGACTCATGACCCTCAACAGTCTCCTCTGACCGTTAAGCCCCCCAACCCAACTGTTGGAATGACGATTGCAAAGCGGCCCTCTACTCCTGTTTGGTTTGCCTCTTCTTTCCACCAGGCATCTTAAGTACCTATTCGACAACCAAAATCATTCAAAACATATTCATACCATATGCAAATATAAGCAACACATACACATAATGTACAATACCATTCCAAACAATTCGACAACCATATCAATATCAATTCATTTATTCACTATCAGTTCATCTATTTCACAATGCAATCGATCCAAATTGATCAACATGCCTCAATTCATCCTTAATTCAAATAACAGTTCATGCATTACCTTGCTCAATCCTATATCACAGTAACACATCAAATTCCTATATCACAGTAACACATCAAATTCCTATATCACAGTAACCAATTATCACTACTCCATCGATCATTAATCATCAAATTCTATGAAAAAATCCATTAGGTATAATCATGTATAAAACAATAGCTTGAGAGAGGGAGGGAGAGAGAGAGAGAGAGAGTTCGAAACAATAGCTTGGATACCGGATTTTAAGTCGAGGGTTTATGTGGAGAATTTGGGGGTTTCCGTCGATTATTTTGTATCCGAGTTATATATTTTCCAGAAATGGTTGGTTTCCGAGGTGTGGTACTGAGTAATGAATTGTGATTTTGATCAGTTATATTTTGTGATTATTCAGGGGATCGAGATCGTACGTTGGGCGAAGGATCTTCCGCCGGATCTCATGATTAGCGCGTTTGCGCTGTGCTATCTGTGAGTAGACCTTTATTTACACTGTCGTAGTGAGTTCTTAATTTCAGAATTTATTTTCAGTACAGTATTGAGATTATTTATTGTTTTTGGAGGTATTGTTTTATATTTTATGGTGATGACATTTACTTAGCATCGATGCTTGGCTACTCGGCTGATCACCGGTAGTCCAGTTTCAGGGTTGAGAGATTCCCCTGATGTGCCCACTAGGCTTGAGAGATTCGCCTAGTCTATCACCGTCGGGCTTGAGAGATTCGCCTGATCGTTGGGCTTGAGAGATTCGCCTGACACCTCCATTTATTTTAAGAACTCGCATTATTTTTATATTATATAAATGGTGAAAGGCATATGATTATTTTCGTCCACTCACTCTAACGATTTTATTTGCCTTTCCCCTGGGCTTTTTGGTTTCCGTGCCCAATTTGCAGTTCGGATTCTGGTGTCACACGTCGCAGTCGGAGGCTTAGTGTTCAAGCTACCTTTCTTTTCCAGTAGGTTTCTTGTTTAGCCTACTGTTGTATATTTATGTATATATACACTAGAGGTCGCTCTGATTACTCTAATGTTATACTTTCATATGATTTTCCCCGGATTTCTGTAACGTATAGTTTTGCTTATTACTTTACATTATTGTTATGATATTGAGAAATCCGGATGGGATTGGTGCCCACGGTTTGGCTTTTGTGGCATAGGATGAAGTGTGTTTTCGGGTGTAGGTTAATGGTAATTCCACGATATAGTGAAACTCTGCCGAAATTTCTATGGTTTTTGCAAATTAGTGTTTTCAGAAGGGGTTTGATTCCGGTTTAGGAAACTAAATCAGGGTTGGGTCCTTTCAGGAAATGTCTTGGGTTTTGGAAGAGAGAGAGAGATGGTGGCGGTGTTGGTTTAGGGTGGCTGGAGATGTTCTGGAGCCGGCGGCTAAGGTTTTGGGATGGGTGGTGGTCGGAGAGAATTGAGGTAAACAATTTAGGGATTTTGTGTATTTGAATTTGGGGAAGGAGATCGATCGATTAAGTCGATCTGATATAGGATTTTAGGCTACGAAACTAAATGTTTCGTTGCCTAATTATACTTACACGATGAACAAAAGTTGTTTTGTCGCCTAAGTTATTTTATGAAATTTTCCCAAAAATTGGGCGAAAAATATAAAGTGCCAAATTTTTGGGGTTAAACGACGAAATGATTATTTTCGTCGCCTAAGTAGCACTTAAGCGACGAACACAAATTGTTCATTGCTTAAGTGCTACTAAGGCGACGAATATAATCATTTCGTCATATAAATACAATTATATATATATATATATTAAAATATATGTCAAATTATTTATTATAATTGCTTATAATTAAATCATCAAAAATCAACCGTTAGATGTAATCATTACATTAATACAATATTTTAGAAAAAATAATTCAACCAAAAATACATCGTCCACCCATTTCCAACGTTATGGGTGTTTGTGTTGCTGCAAAAACTTACTTTATCAATTAAATAAAGATTAATTGAAATTTGACATCTAAAATTTATTTAATACTACAACCTTGTTATATATCAACTAATGTTGTATAACTTAAAGTGTTTGTGTGTGTGTATATATATATATATATATATATTCACTCAGCATCAATATTATAGAAATTAAATTTGGAAAAATTAACCGTTGCTTATATTTATCATAACATAATATGTTAGTTGACGAGTTTTTAGGAAATACGAAATTCGTTAAGGGTTTGATTGGTAGAGTCAACCCTAAAACCGAAATACTCAACGAAACAAAAACTTTTATATCTGAATCTTTGTAACTCCGATTTTGTAACGGTTGACACTCAAAAGTAAAGAATTGTGTACTTTATGCCCTCGATGAAAAAAAAATGCATGTTAAGATGCTATAAATGGTCGTGCTCTTAAGAGACAATTAATGAAATTCTTCTTAGACGACGAAACAATGGTGTTTTGTCGTCTAAGATTTGAGGGTCAGGGTTTATGGTTTAGGTTTATTGATTAGGGTTTAGAGATTAGTTTTACCTTAGGTGACGATTGAGACGGTTTCGTCGTCTAAGCAATACTTGAATGACGAACCGTGGTAGGTTTGTCGTTTAAACCTCTACTTGAATGACAAAATTACTTTGTTTCGTCATTTAAGATTAATTTTAAAATAGGAAAGCATCATCCTTTTGTTTCACACAAAATCATACCTGCAAAACATAACAAGTATTACAAATACTCTAAACTAAATTAAACCAAACCAAATTCAATCCGTCCACGATCGATCGATCGATCTGATGTGCCATCCGGCCATCAATATATCACATGTACGCATACAAATTAATTAAATAATTCTGTTCAAATTCCGTCTTATTAATTTCACATGCATCAATCACTTTGATCATCATAATCTTCATCAACGTCTTCCTCCTCACTCTGATCAAGTTCTTCATCCTCAGAAACATAATCTCCATCATCATCATCATCATCATCACATATGAAATCTTCTTCCTCCGGCTCGTCTTCGTAGGAATTAATATTGTCTAGGTCAATGATCTCCTATCGGTGTCGCCATCTGGTAAGGGTAATATTTCGTTAAATCAAATAAGTTGCCTTGTGTTGGGAATGACAGATGTATTAGGCTCTTGATATGCATTTTTATTATTCCCTTGAGTATTAGTCCCTTCAAGTGTTGTTGCACTTCATATTCCTTGGTGAGACATGCGGCTAACTACCTTCCAACCTGCACCCGCTTTTGGATCATACAGATAAAACATCTGTCTGACTAAGGTGGCAAGAGCGAATGACTCATCTCAAACTAACTTGAGTTTGTATCGATTGATAACAACCTAAGATATTTTTTTGCACACTTGAACCATTTACACTTGAATGAAAAAATTCATATCTCATTCCCATATAGTAGCTTAACGACATTAATAAGAACACCGTAATATACATCATCACATTCACCTACCGCGATCCCACTGTTTTGTGTTCTTCCTTTATCTCGGTAGACTGAATGAAACTTTACATCGTTGACAAAACAACCTGGGTAAATGTAGTGTTGGATCGGCTTATAGATCAACATGTGCTTTTCCCATAACCCCCCCTCCCCCCCCCCCCACACGAAATTATGTAGCTCATCCATCTGCAAATTGTGAACAAGATATATTAATGTATATTTAATAAAATCCTAAAAAAATATTGGACATAGTTTTCCCTAAAACTAAAAGCAACCATAAACCTGCATGCATGCTTAAATTAAGGAAAACCACTACGAATACACAAAGACTAAACAATCAACATCCAGATTTCTCAACGTCAAATAAAAGTAAGAACAAACAAATTATAGACTGAGGTTTAAACATACCTATTTGGCGAAATAATCAGGAGACCTCTTTTTGACTTATCTTTCAACCCAGAGTTGACTCTTGTCTGGTTTGTCTGCCCGAATACGCTCCCTGTACATTTTCATGAACTCCTCGACCTCATCGCAATCGCGCAACACTACCCAATGTGCTTCATTAAGTTTTGTCTGAGTTAATTTTTCTTTTAATACTCCTCTAAATGGACATACAACATTTGTGACGACAGAGAGATTATGGTGCCTAATGTGGGTATTGGATGTAGTATGGACTGGATCTTTGAGGTACATGGTATAGTATGTTACACACTCATGCATTAGGTATGTTTCGGCTATAGAGTTGTCCGGGTCAGATTTATTTTTTACGACTCCATTGTATTGCATGAGTTGTCTACAACAATTGAGTAAAATTAATTATATTTCACACTACTTAATGTAAGAAAAAGATATATATATATAAATGATGTTAACCCATGTTTAACAAATTTTGTTACATTTAAAAATTGTACATTTCCTGATGATACATCCAAGTGTAGTGAACCAGACAGGAAAGCAGCACTTGTTCGAGAAGCTGAATCATGAGGCGAATCATGATGTCAAAGAAAGCAGGAGAAAAATCCTCTCTAATTTGCAAAGGATGTAGACAATTTCGTGTTGTAGTTCGTGAACATCCGACTTCTTTAGCTCTCTGGCGTATAATCTCTGCACAATGCAACTATAAGTTCGACGACGTCTTTAGGCAAATAAGGTCGAATTACCACTGAGATCAAACATTGCAACATAATATGACAGTCATGAGTCTTTAGACCATAGAACTTCTTTTCCATCACATTGACACATCGATATATATTCGCTGCATAGTTAGACGGATACTTCACACTTTTGAGCAAGTCGAATACGGTACCCCTCAGTGCATGCTTCACTGTGTAGGATGCATCAGCCATCTTCTTGTACACACTGTTTCTATCCTTCTTCAACCATAAGGCACAACGTAAATTCATACTTTCAAGATTCTTTCACGCTTTGGGAGTATCCTTAGTCTTGAACTTAATGTCTAGAATTTTTCCTACCACGCGGTCGCACACATTTTTTTCTTCTATGTGCATGAAATTTAGGTAGTTCTTGAGTTTCAACTTCAACTAGTAAGGCAGTTCATAGAAAATACTCATATGATGCCAGTAGCTAAGATGATGTAGAGGGTGTGGATTGTGTTTCTTCAAATTGTCGTCATTGCTCAACACACTGAAATAGAAGCTGTTTAACCTCTCAAAAATCTTTTCGCCAGACCACTATCTGGGTTGCGGATTATCCTCTATTCAAAATTATCCTTTTTTATGTCACCACGGGTGATCGTGAGGAAGTCATCTATGGTGACCCATGTAACACAACTTCCCCGCATGCCAACTAGAGTTGACGTCGTCCAAGCAAACAGGACAACCACTGTATCCTTTAATTGTGCAAGATGCCAACATCCCATAAGTAAGAAAGTCCCTGATGGTCCACATTTCAACTGCTCTCATTATGAACATTGTGTCAGTGAACTTGTCATAAGTTTGGACTCCATTTTTCCACAACAGTTTGAGCTCGTCGATCAATGGTCTGAGGTACACATCTAAACACTTTTTGGAAGACTTGGGACCTGAAATTAGCAGAGTAAGGAAATTAAATTCCTTGTTCATATACATCCACGAAGGCAGGTTATACGGCATGAGAATAACTGTCCAAGTGCTGACGGTAGTGCTATTATTACCCCATGGATTGAATCTATCCATAGAAAGTCTGAGTCTAACATTTTGAACCTTAGCTGCAAAGTCTTGAAATTCACTGTCAAAATATTTAAAAGCCTCTCCATCCACCAGATGTGAAAGGACCCAACCCCGATTCAGTTACCTAAATCGGAATCGAACCCCTTTTGGAAATACGAACCAACAAATTTTTTTCAAAATTTCGGCAGAGTTTCGTTACTAGCGTGGAATTGCATAAACCTGCACCCTGAAAATAACACTTCATCCTATGCCACAAAAGCCAAACCGTGGCACCAATCCCATCCGGATTTCTCAACATCATATAATAAACAATAACAGTAAACATACTGTACTATATATAGTATATCCGTGAAAATCCGTATAAACATGTATCAGAATGTATCAGAGCGACCTCTAGTGTAAAATATATACAACATATACATCAGTAGGCGAAACAAGAACCTACTGGAAAACACAGGTAGCTCAGATCACTAGCCTCCAAACTGCGACGTGAAACACCAAACCTGAACTGCAAACTGGGGACGGAAACCGAAAAGCCCGGGGGAAAGACATGAAAATCGTTAGAGTGAGTGGACGAAAATAAATGTCTTTCACCAAATAAAATATACATATAAAATCATATGCGAGTCGAAAGTATAAACAATCAAATGGTACCCGAGGGAGACTCTAACTCCTCACGCGTTCGAATACACGAGGGAGACTCTAACTCCTCACGTATACAAACACGAGGGAGACTCTAACTCCTCACGTATACATATTCACGAGGGAGACTCTAACTCCTCACGCGTACAGAGCATGCATAAAAATCTCACGGGGCCACACGTGGACACATAACAACAAATAAGTGTATATACGTAAAAATATATACTTATATCAACATATTCGTATAACACATGCTCATAATAAACATAATCTCGTGCTCGTAAAACCATAATCAAGTTGCATGCTCAAGTTCATAAAACGTATATAAAAGACTCGCAATCAATCCGTGAAAACAAATTGTCCACTCACAGACTCGCGTAACGCGCACTCGCGCTAAACTCGTGGTCCGGCGGAAGATCCCTCGCCTGAAGCACGATCACGATCTAGATCTCGATCTCGATCTCCTGAATATATTCATAAAAAACAACTGATCAAAATCATAGTCCACAAACCTGTACTGAATCACGGAAACCAACCATTCCCGGAAATATGCAATGCAGTACAAAATAATTAACGAAATTCCCGAAATCTCCACTCGAAACCTCGACTGAAAATCGGCTACCCAAATCAATCCGAAAACCTCTGGACGATAATCAGGGCGCGATTTCGAGAAAAACGACATTAAAAACGTCGAAATCTGAAAAGTCAACTTTTGGCCGGAGCTCCGCCGTTGACCGTCGTCGCCGCCGGCGGCGCGCCGTCAACCGTGGAGTTTCATGGCGAAACTTTCCAGATTTCAAGGTCTCCTCGAGCTAAAGCTTTTTCTCTTCTACCTCAAAGTCCAATTCGAACCACAACCCTTCCAAATCCGGCCAAAACCGAACGGAAAAATCCCCTCCGGTGACCTAATCGGACCCATCTAAAAACTCAACCATAACTCAAACCAAGTACACCAATAGACTCAGAGGAGCAAGGGGAGTCGAACCCCCCTAACCACCACCACCGTGGCTCACCGGAAACCGGCCAACGAACCTCGACGGAAACCTTGAAACCGACCCGATTCGGGTCCAACCAAAACGCAACCAATTTCATCAAACTCAAGTACCAATCAACTCGAAATTGAAAGGGGAAGCTAACCATACCCTTGCCGAAGTCGGAGGTGGCCGGAAAATAGGTTGTCGGACGGCAAGCCGAAACGGGAAAGTTTTCCTCCTCAGTCAACGGTCAACAACTTCCCAAAATAGAAAGTCATCTCTGGTCAAACTCAAACAGTGTTTTTCGACGATTTTACGACTATTCCCGATATTTATACTCACGCCTCGGATCAATCAACGGTCCAAAATGAATATACGAAATGATTCGGATAAGCTCGAAACAATCAGATAAACTCGTCGGAAACCGAAACTTCGAATAATCATGAAATATTCCTCGGTTATCGGAAAAATCTTCTGAAATCGCCCACGAGCTCGAAATCACATACTCTACATCTTCCGTGAAGACACTCAACTCAAATTCTCGACCGAAAACATACTCGCGAATAGAATCGGCAAACCACATATACGACGTAAAACTGCGACTAAACAGAATCTCGTGAATCATGCCGAATACATAACTGTTTCTGGTTCGGGTCGTCACCCCCTTAAAGAAATTTCGACCTCGAAATTTACGTACATGTCAAGTGAACAGATGAGGATACTGCTCCCGCATACGCTGCTCCGTCTCCCAAGTGGCCTCCTCAACTGAGTGGTTCTGCCACAAGACCTTCACTAGCGGGATCACACGATGCCTCAACTCCTGCTCACGACGATCGAGAATCTGCACTGGCTCCTCCACGTACGATAAATCCCCTCTGATCGGCAACTGCTGTGGGGCTAACACATGTGAAGGATCTGAAATGTACTTCCGCAACATCGAAACATGGAAGACATCATGAACACGAGCCATCTCAGCCGGTAACTCAAGTCTATAAGCAACAGCTCCAACCCTCTCTGTAACCTCATACGGACCAATGTACCGCGGTCGAAGCTTGCCACGTTTCCCGAAACGCACAACTCCCCTCCATGGAGATAGTTTCAGGAAGACCCAATCATCAACCTCGAACTCTAAACTCTTCCTCCTCACATCCGCGTAACTCTTCTGCCGATCCTGGGCGATCTTCAACCGATCCCGGATAACCTGTATGTCCTCCATCGTGGTTTTCACCAAATCAGGACCAATAAGCCAACGCTCGCCTATCTCACTCCAACACAACAGAGTGCGACACTGCTTCCCGTACAGGGCCTCGTACGGTGCCATCTCAATACTGGCCTGATAGCTGTTGTTGTAGGCGAACTCTATCAAATGTAACTGCTGATCCCAGTTCCCACAGAACTGCAACACACATGATCTCAGCATATCCTCAAGAGTCTGAATGGTCCGCTCGGACTGCCCGTCAGTCTGAGGATGAAAAGTTGTACTAAATCGCAACCTCGTACCCAAAGCTCGCTGCAACGCCTGCCAAAACTCAGAAGTGAACTGACTATCACGGTCAGAAACAATGGACACAGGCACACCATGCAAGCGAACAATCTCGGATAAGTACAACTTGGCCAATCTATCCACTGATATCTTCCCTGGAAGTGCAAGAAAGTGTGGGGATTTTGTCAATCGGTCAACAATAACCCAAATGCCAGTGTTGCCCACCGAAGTACGCGGCAACTGATAGACGAAATCCATCGTAATGTGCTCCCACTTCCAAACCGGAATCTCAAGTGGCTGTAGTTTCCCTGCAGGTTTCTGCCTCTCCGCCTTCACCCGCTGACAGATCAAACATCGACTCACGTACGCGGCAATCTCCCGTTTCATGTTGCGCCACCAATAGTACACTCGAAGTGTACGAAACATCTTCGTACCTCCGGGATGCATCGCATACGCTGAACTGTGGGCCTCATCCAGAATCTCCTTCTTCAAGTCATCGTCTCTGGGTACACATAACCTTCCTCTGAACAACAACGTATCGTCATCGCTCAATCGGAACTCTGTAGGCACACCATTCCGTATCATGGTCTTCATGCTCAACAGGTAAGAATCCGAATCATGAGCCTCTCGTACCTGATCAACCAGTACGGGTCGAACCTGAAAACTGGCCAACAAAGCTCCATCATCATCATACCCAAACACAGCACCTGTAGCTCGAAGCTCGGCTAACATCGATACTTTGGCCACACACATGTGAAATAATGTGGCTCCGGATTTCCTGCTAAGTGCATCTGCTACAACATTGGCCTTCCCCGGATGGTACTCAAACGTGCAATCGTAATCGTTGATCAACTCCATCCATCGGCGCTGCCTCATGTTCAGATCCGGCTGCGTCCGCAAGTAGGTGAGACTCTTGTGATCAATGTAAATCTTACACTGAGCACCATACAGGTAATGTCTCCAACTTTTCAACGCTAACACGATAGCGGCTAACTCCAAATCATGCGTCGGATAGTTGACCTCATGCGGTTTCAGCTGCCTGGAACCATATGCCACAACTCTACCATGCTGCATCAACACACAGCCAAGGCCCAACTTTGACGCATCACTGTACACAACAAACTCACCACTGTCGTCTGGCAATGTCAGTACCGGTGCGGTAGTCAATCTCTCCTTCAGGAGCAAATAACTCTCCTCGCACGCATCAGACCACTCAAACTTGAAGCCCTTCTTCGTCAATCTGGTCAGTGGTGTAGCGATCCGGGAGAAATCCTGTACAAACCGTCGGTAATAGCCTGCTAACCCCAAGAAACTCCGAATCTCCGGCACAGTAGTGGGTCTACTCCAGTTCAGCACGACCTCAATCTTGTCAGGATCAACACTGACTCCCTCGGCCGAAATCACGTGGCCAAGAAATTTCACACTATCCAACCAGAACTCGCACTTGCTAAACTTCGCGAACAACTGATGGTCCCGCAAAGTCCGCAACACCGCTCGCAAATGCTTCTTGTGCTGGCCCACACTCCTGGAATATATCAAAATATCATCAATGAATACAATCACGAACTTGTCCAGGAACCGTCTGAACACCCGATTCATCAAGTCCATGAAAGCTGCGGGGGCGTTGGTCAACCCAAACGGCATAACCAAAAACTCATAGTGCCCATACCGCGTCCTGAATGCTGTCCTGGCTACGTTAGAGTCTCGGATCCTCAACTGGTGATATCCGGATCGAAGGTCAATCTTCGAAAATACTGATGCTCCCTTGAGCTGATCGAACAAGTCATCAATCCGCGGCAACGGATACTTGTTCCTCACTGTAACCTGATTCAGCTTCCGATAGTCGATGCACAAATGCATGGACCCATCCTTCTTCCGCACAAACAACACCGGTGCACCCCACGGAGAAACACTTGGTCGAATGAATCCCTTCTCTAACAACTCCTGGAGCTGAATCTGCAACTCCTACAACTCCGCAGGCGCCATACAATACGGTGTCTGGGAAATCGGTCCTGTACCCGGCAACAACTCAATAGTAAAGTCAATCTCCCGTACAGGGGGTATACCAGGTAACTCCGCTGGAAACACATCTGGAAACTCAGACACAACCTCAATACTACCCAGATCTGGCACTGCAGCTGTAGTGTCCACAACATGGGCTAAGTAAGCAACAGACCCTTCTTCATCAACCGATCCGCCCTCATCGCGGAAATCAAACACGGTAGTGAAGTGTTCTTCTCGCCACGGAACAGTATCTCAGGTAACCCTGGTCGTCGAAAAGCGACCTCCTTCTTGTGGCAGTCAAACATGGCCCAGTGCGACTCCAAAAAGTCCATACCCAAGATCAGATCAAAATCCACAATATCAAGCAGTAACAGATCTGCAGCTAATCCATGGCCATCAATAAACACCTCACAATCTCTGTAAACCCAACCGATACTCACAACCTCACATGACGGATACAACACTCTCCACAACCCCGGAAGTGGAGATGCAGGTACCGTAGCTAATGATGACAGTCTAAATGATATGAATGGATGTGTGGCACCTGGATCTAACAATGCAACTACTGGAATACCAAAGACATGTAACGTACCGATAACGACCTCCGGTGATGCTCTGCCCTCACGTAGAGTCATAGCATGAACCCTCGCTTGTCCGGCTGGTCGTCCTCGCTGAGGCTGTCTCTACTGCCTACCCTGACCTGCAAACTGTGCTGGTCATGCTCCCGAAGTGGCACCTCGCTCTCCTCCGGAACTCTGGGCTGCCTGTCCATCAGCACTATACAACTGAGGACACTCCCTCGAAAAGTGACCCACCTGGCCACAACGATAACAAGCAGCAGGACCCCGCTGACATGGGCCCAGATGATATCTGTTGCAGAGGTTGCACAAAGGGTAGTCTCTCGGAATAGGAAATGTGCCACCAGTACACCGAGGATAACTAGAACCGCTGGAACCTCCACTATCCTGTGGTCGCTGCAGTCGATCTCTCCTCCACCTCGATCTCTGCCTCGGTGCACTAACTGGTGGGCGATAAGATCCACCACCTGAAGATGAAGCTGAACCGGAAGTATTAGAACTCTGCCTCTTCGAAGGCCCCTAACTCGGTCCACCTTCCATAAATCGCCTCGGCTGGTACATCTGTTGTCTCTCCTGCTCAATATCCTCGCCTCGGAGTGCAGCACTAACAAACTCATCAAAGTTGTTCTGAGGCATCGTAGTCAGTGTCGCCTTGATGTTCAGATTCAATCCAAGCTCAAATCAACGACACTTGGCTTCCTCTGTAGCCACCATATCCCGCGTAAAACGAGACAAACGAGTAAACCGATCCCGATACTCAAGTACAGACAAACTGCCCTGCCTCAAGTTTGTAAACTCCTTATACTTGCGTTGTCGGGTAGCCTGATTAAAGTACCTCCGCATGAACAGATCACGAAACAATGTCCACGGAGTGTCAGCTGGAACTCTGTCGGTGCTAACCCACCAAAAATATGCATTACTCTCAAGTAAACCAACTGCGGCCACTGTCATCTGCTCAGGAGTAAACTGCAGACGCTCACCAATACGTTCAATCTGAACCAACCATGCCTCACATATCTCTGGATCAACTGAACTCGAAAACACAGTGGCACCAGCTGTACGAGCCTTGACCACAGGGTCAAAACGCTCTTCCAAACGCAGCACTCGCATCAGCAAGTCGCGCGTTCGGCGATCCTCATCAGGATCCTCATCCCGATCAACACTAAGACCACGTCGAGGAGGCATCCTACTGATACAAGACAAGCATTAGGTACAAGCAGAAAGAACGTAATCATGAAACCGCAGATATTTGAGGACACACAACACCCGAAGTATTGATGAGTACCGCTGGCCAGTCGGGTCATCACTCCAGTCATGCTGTACAAACTCAAATACCCTAAGCGTCACAGCTACAAGAGTCTACAGAATCTGACAACCTAATGCTCTGATACCAAGCTGAAAGGACCCAACCCCGATTCAGTTACCTAAATCGGAATCGAACCCCTTCTGGAAATACGGCGCGCCGTCAACCGTGGAGTTTCACGGCGAAACTTTCCAGATTTCAAGGTCTCCTCGAGCTAAAGCTTTTTCTCTTCTACCTCAAAGTCCAATTCGAACCACAACCCTTCCAAATCCGGCCAAAACCGAACGGAAAAATCCCCTCCTGTGACCTAATCGGACCCATCTAAAAACTCAACCATAACTCAAACCAAGTACACCAATAGACTCAGAGGAGCAAGGGGAGTCGAACCCCCCTAACCACCACCACCGTGGCTCGCCGGAAACTGGCCAACGAACCTCGACGGAAACCTTGAAACCGACCCGATTCGGGTCCAACCAAAACGCAACCAATTTCATCAAACTCAAGTACCAATCAACTCGAAATTGAAAGGGGAAGCTAACCATACCCTTGCCGAAGTCGAAGGTGGCCGGAAAATAGGTTGTCAGACGGCAAGCCGAAACGGGAAAGTTTTCCTCCTCAGTCAACGGTCAACAACTTCCCAAAATAGAAAGTCAACTCTGGTCAAACTCAAATAGTGTTTTTCGAAGATTTTACGACTACTCCCGATATTTATACTCACGCCTCGGGTCAATCGACGGTCCAAAATGAATATACGAAATGAGTCGGATAAGCTCGAAACAATTGGATAAACTCGTCGGAAATCGAAAGTTCGAATAATCATAAAATATTCCTCGGTTATCGGAAAAATCTTCCGAAACCGCCCACGAGCTCGAAATCACGTACTCTACATCTTCTGTGAAGACACTCAACTAAAATTCTCGACCGAAAACATAGTCGCGAATAGAATCGGCAACCACATATACGACGTAAAACTGCGACTAAACAGAATCTCGTGAATCATGCCGAATACATAACTGTTTCTGGTTCGGGTCGTCATAAGATGTCTGAGCACATCGTCATTTAGTCTCTATTCCGTGTACCATCGCATCGCCTGTGCTGTATTTAGAGATATGTACAGACGCTGTAGTTTGAGAATCAAGGAAAAATAGCGAATCACCTTCACAGTAACCTTCTTCTTCGAACTCCTTGCATTAGACTTAAACCACCTAGACTCTTTACAAACAGGAAAGTAGTCCAGATGTGCATTGTCCTTGTAAAACAACACACAATCAATTCTGCACGCGTCAATTTTCTCGTACTTCAGACAGAGGCCGCTCAACATCTATTTTACCTTGTAATGAGAATCGGGAAGCTTGTGACCCTTAGGAAGAAAATCACATATATGTTGTTGTATATCGTTAAAACCAGCATTTGAGATTTTGCACTTCACTTTGTACTCCATTTGAGTCATTATGGATTACAAGACATTCAATTCATATCCGTCGTACACTGGGGTCTGGGCTTGAAGTAGCATGTTGTTGTACTTATCCATCTCATACATATCAGTGTCAGGAAAAGTGGGAGAGACTGTATCATAATGATGATTATCGTAACCTCCCTTTTCGTGTTGGTATGTAATATGACTGAATGCCTGAAAAGCATAATGCACCAAATTCATAGCAGGGTTTCAAGTGGAGGCTCTGACACTGCTGGATAAGGCACCCTGGTAACTGTACCTTGACCTTAAAAATGGTCCTAAGCTATAGTCTACTATTTCACCATGCCCACTCCCGCATTGTAACTCCACATCATACCGTGGTCATACAGGTGTTGAATCATAACAGTAACCGTCGCAAACTGATGGTTAAGACATCTTCTGCACGGACACCTGTAACGTTTCTTTCCTTAACCATGTTGTACCACAAATGAAATAAACTCACTGATTTCATCCATATACCTGTCATCACTTCTATTCGCCAACTGTATCCAACTCTTGTTCATATTTCTACGTATGTTAAGCGACACATAAATTGAACTATAAAATAAGCCATAAATATACAGTTTGCAAAAAAAAAATGCCAATCTAAGTCACGAGATTCTTATATATAATTCTTAACTAGCTTACAATAAATAATATTCATCATATATAATTAAATAACATAACACTGTAATATATATACACTACCACAAATTGAAACATTACCGGCGAGATTCCGGCCAACAAGGACGGCGACCGGAAAAGTCGCCGGTAATGTCCATTATTACCGGCGACTTACTCCGTCGCCGGTAATGTCGCCAGAATCTCGCCGGTAATGTTCCAAAACATTACCGGCAACTCCAACCGTCGCCGGCAATGTCTAGCCACACATTTCCGGCGATTTTCCGGCCGGAATTTCGCCGGAAATGTGTGGCTAGACATTGCCGGCGACGGTTGGAGTCGCCGATAATGTTTTGGAACATTACCGGCGATTTTCCGGCGTAAAGTCGCCGGTAATGTCTTCATTTCCAGCGACTTACTCCGTCGCCGGCAATGTGTCTTATATTAGATGCCGGATGCGGCAGCTCGATCATTCAATCATTTTGATCGAAGAAAATCCAGAGAAATCGAAAGAAGGAAAACGTACGCTCTGAAATCGATCATTCGGTATATTATCAAAATTAAGGCGCGCGTCGAAAAATCGATCACTCGGGAAGCTATATATATAGGTAGGTGTATATATACGTATATGTGTATGTATATATATATGTGTGTGTTGATCATATCCAATTCGTGAGATATATATGAAATGTTGTTGATGTCACCGAAACGAGAAAACAGCTTGTAGTTAATCTTGTGTCTGAATCAACGACTGGTATTATCATATTGTTATCGGAGCCAGGCTTAACAGAGCCTCCTACCCAGTCAAATACGTTTTGAATTGAAAAAAGGAGAATACCATCATCGAGTACTGAATCGAATTCAGAGATTAGATCGATATATATATATATATATGCATGCATGTGTTGATTTAATTAGAGTTGAATTGAGATATCACGTCGATTATTAGTAGTGAATGTGTGTATATATATATATATAATTAATACGTAAAATTGTTAGAATTTTCAGGATGGACAAGAGTTGGATGAGCCTCGAAAGATGGGATATCAGATATCACGAGGGAATTAGGAGTTTTGTGGATTTTGTGAAGGCTAATTGTGGAGACACTACACTTCATTATTGCCCGTGTAAAGAATGTAAGTGTTTCAGCGATCGATTTCGATTTCCCATTGATAAAGTCCAGAGGCACCTGAGTAAATATGGGTTTTGGGATAAGTACACTTGTTGGATTTATCACGGTGAAACATCGGTAGCGGGTCCGCATGATCATGGACAATTTGGTGAGAGGGCCAGTCCACGCTATGATCATGGAGATTTTGCTGAGAGGGGCAGTTCATCCTATGATCCAACATCGATGTTAATCAATGATATGTTTCCTCATGAGAGCGGTGTATTTGCTGATGAAGCACCAAATGTCCCTCCCGTCGTTGAGGGTTTCCCCCATATCGAGCCAGTCGAACCATTACCTGGAGCTCATGTCAACACAAGCGGTATGGACAAGTACAACAACCTGATTGCATTGCAACAGACTCCGTTGTATGACGGTTGTAGTAAGACTGTTCTTGAAAGTGTGATGGGAGTGATGCAGCTCAAAATGGAGAACAAAATGTCTGTCAAAGCTGTTGATTCTTGGTTGAAGTGGACTGTTTCGCTATTGCCACCCAGTCATCGTCTTCCTACCACTCATCATAAGGTGCGACATATCCTGAAAGATCTTGGGCTTTCCTACATCAAAATCCATGCATGCAGATATGATTGTATTCTCTTCTGGGGAAAAGATCTCGAAGACCTTGAAGCCTGCCCGGTATGTTTTACAGAAAGGTATAAGTTGACTCCTGCAGGCAATAAGAAAGCTGTGAAGATACTTCGATATTTCCCGCTTATTGATAGGCTGGAGCGGTTGTTCATGTGTGCTTTCATGGCCGAGGCAATGAGATGGTGGGCTGAGAGGAACTTGCCTGACGATGACACCCTTATACACCCTTCCGACGGAGAGGCCTGGAAGCACATGGTCAGGGAGTTTGATCATTTTGCAGCAGAGGTCCGAAATGTTTGGCTAGGGCTCTCATCTGACGGATTCAACCCTTTTGGCAACATGAGTCTTCAATACAGTATATGGCCAGTTATTTTGGTACCGTACAACCTTCCACCATGGATGTGCATGAAGAAGGAATACAATATGCTGACTCTGTTAATTTCGGGCCCGGGTTATCCAGGAAAGTGTCTCGATGTGTATTTGAGGCCTTTGATTGAGGAGCTTAAGTACCTGAGTGAGTGTGGCCACCCCACTTACGATAGGTTCAAAAAGGAGATGTTCCAGATGCATGCCATGCTTGTTGGCACCATCAGTGATTTTCCTGCCCGCGGTATGTTGTCGGGCAACGTTACCAGGGGTTACAGGGCTTGTTCAGAGTGCATGACGGTTGATTGTTGCAGTCCTCATTGCAGTAAAATTGTTCAGATGCGTCACCGTTGTTGGCTTCCATATGATCACCCATTTAGGCAGGATCCAGACTCGTTTGATGGGACTGTGGAAACAGGTGTGGCACCCAGGCGATGGACAGGGGAAGAAATTTTGAAGTGTTGAATGAATATGATTTTGGCCAGCTGAGCAATCATCCTGACATAGTGGCGTCAATTCCAGACAAGCCCGAAAGGTATAAGTTTTGGACACACAAGAGCCTATTCTGGGAACTCCCCTACTGGCCCAGGTTGCCTATCAGACATTACCTAGATGTCATGCACATAGAGAAGAATGTGTGTGAAAGTGTGGTGGGCACATTTCTTAACTTGGAGGGGAAAACAAAAGACATCCCTAAGGCACGTATTGATCTGAAAGCTATGGGACTGCGGAAACATTTGTGGTTACGAGATGGTAAGAGAAAAATGCTGCAAGCTCCTTATACCGTCAAGCCGAAGCATAAGCATGAAATTTTTCGGTGGCTGAGTAATGTCAGGTAAATATTCTTATATATGACTATGCAGTACGGAAATTGGTTTGCCTTTAATTTGTACCGGATTATGGTGATATGCGAGAAATATAATTGTTGCCTATGGCTATATATATATATATATACATGCAGGTATCTTTATGGCTATGCAGGAAATATAAGCAGGTGTGTTAACTACCGGGACAATAAGATGTACGGATTAAAGAGTCATCACTGCCATGTACTGCTTCAACTCATTTTCCCTATTTTCATTCGAGGGTACCTGCCCAAGGAGGTGGTGGAGCCGTTGGTGGCCTTGTCAAGATTCTTTCAGAAGTTATGCACCAGGGAAGTTAAAAAATCAGATCTCAGGGAGATGCAAGATGACATCATTTTTATCATGTGCAAGCTTGAGAGGATATTTCCGCCAAATTTTTTCGACATCATGCCTCACCTAACGATCCATCTTCCCGAACAATTTTTGCTTACCGGTCCCGTACACTACACTTGGATGTATCCCATGGAAAGGTACATTTGGTTTGCCTCTGTTTTTATATGTAAAGTCTTAGTTTTACCCCTTTTAACATGCACTTGTTAACTTGTAGACAATTGGGAGCCTACAAGGACTATGTGAAGAATAAATATGCACCTGAAGGGTGTATCGCTGAAGCATATGTTGCGCACGACTGTGTCACGTACACCAAAGTGTATTTGGGAGCGCTTGAGGACCCCCTACAACAGATGCCGATAGATGAACCTCAGTTCAACCTTTCTATCATCTCCAATGACGTTGTAGTACAGGGAAGCTTGCCAAAGTCGTACAAGTTGGATGAAAATGAGGTAGTCATTGCCCACTGGTCAGTACTGATTAACTGTGAAGAAGTACAATATTGGAAAAATTATCATCTTCACTGCCCTGCTATTGCCGGAAATGTTGATTACCACAACAGGACGTTTGCAAACTACTTTGGTCCATGGGTAAGGGTATATGTGTATATGTCTTTTTTTTATTGCCATTTTCCTTATATAGCATGTGTGTACGTACGTGGTTTTGTGGTTTCTATGTTCATAATGTCTTGTGTGGTTTCTTATCGTTTTCAGATGAACCATGTAGCAGATGATGGTTACCCAGAGTGGTCAAACGAATTGAGGGTCCTTGCGATGAAACCAATAACTTCAAAAGTTTACTCGATGTGTCAGGTCAATGGCATGAAATTTATATGTGAAAATAGAGACGACCGATTGAAAACACAGAATTGTGGGGTGATGGTCCATGGTGGGCAGGATGGCGTTGACTATTACGGTGTCCTTCATTCAGTTGTTGAACTAATTTATGGGAACCGCATGAAAGTACACTTGTTCAAGTGTAGATGGTTTGATACTAGCCCGGAGAACACAAGGACCGATCAGCACGGAACATTTTCGGTGAATACTGCTACTACCTGGTATGAAGAAGACCCTTTCGTTCTTGCCTCATCAGTAAAACAAGTGTTTTACCTGGACGATCTTCTTAACAAAGTCCCGTGGAAGGTGGTTAACCATGTTGCTCATAGAAACATATACAGTGCTGCCACACTTGGTGATACCGCAGATGATGAGGAAGTTACTGCATACCAAGAGCCGAACACTTTTGACATTCTGGAATCATCTACGATTCGCCTTAATAATGTGAGATCTGGGAGTGTGGTTCGAATTACTGGAGCAGAACTTCTCGATGTTAATCCATATGAAGTTGACGCTGATTCAGATGACGAGGAGAGGCACATATTTCCAGAGGTTACCTATGAAACCGAGTCAGACTCAAGTGATGACGATGATTACGATTATCATCCTTAGTACGTTAATGATGTAGTCAGAAATTGAGCTCGGAAATATGATGTAGTCGGAAAATGTAGTCGGAAATAGTAGACGGAAATTGTAGTCGTTAATCGTAGACGGAAATTGATAATCGAAATTGTAGTCAGAAAATGTAGCCGGAAATCATAGACGGAAATTGTAGTCGTTAATCGTACGTAGACGGAAATTGATAATGGAAATTGTAGTCGGAAAATGTAGCCGGAAATCGTAGACGGAAATTGTAGTCGTTAATCGTATGTAGACGGAAATTGATAATCGAAATTGTAGTCGGAAAATGTAGCCGGAAATCGTAGACGGAAATTGTAGTCGTTAATCGTACGTAGACGGAAATTGATAATGGAAATTGTAGTCGGAAAATGTAGCCGGAAATCGTAGACGGAAATTGTAGTCGTTAATCATACGTATACGAAAATTGATAATCGAAATTGTAATCGGAAAATGTAGCCGGAAATCGTAGACGGAAAATGTTGTAGGATATTCTTCGGGAAATAATGACATTACCAACGAGTTATAAGCAACTCGTTGGTAATGACATTACCAACGAGTTATAAGAAACTCGCCGGCAATGTTGTCTGGATAGAAACCCAGTCGAGCCCGAGCCTTTCATTTCTCCTCCTCTCCCTCTCCTCTCCCTCTCCTCCTCCCAGATCGGTCCGGCGAGTTCAAACTAGATCACCTCTAGCTCACCTCCTCCTCCTCCTCTCCCACTCCTCCTCCTTATCCTCTACTCCTCCTCTCCCTCTCCTCCTCTCCACCGATCCGAAATCCTCTCCTCCTCCGAAAATCTCCTCCTCCCCTCCTCCCCTCCTCTCCTCCCCTCACCATTGTAGTCGGCAAAGCATTGTAGGTGGAAATCCATGGCAGGTCCGATCCTCTCTCTCTCCCTCTCTCTCTCTCTCTCAATTTTTAATTATTTTTGTGTATGTGTATGCGTATGTGTATGTGTATGTGTATGTGTATGTGTATGTGTAAATTAATTAGGGTGCTAAGTTGGAAATTAGGGTGATAAGTTGTAAATTTATATGCAATGTATATATATGTGATGTATATATATATTTAGGAATGTGAAAATTAAGTGATGTATATATATGTGAAAATTATGTATATATGTGGTTTGGATGAATATGTGATGTATATATATGTGGAAATTAAACCTAATTAAGATGCATGATATATATATATATGTGTGAAAAATGTGGAAAATTAATTAGGGTTTGTGATTTGGATGAATATGTGAAAATTTAATTTAATTAAGATGCATGATGTATATATATATACATCGAAAATGTATATATGTTAATTTAGGTGATATAGTTGTTAATTAATCGTATAAATGAAGGTGGAAATCGGGATCGGAACGGTTTAGAACCAGAACGGTTTTAAACCGGAACCGCGCGGAACCGGAACCCTTTGGAACCGGAACTGTTTGTAACCGGAACCGTTATGTTACAAACGTTTCCGATTACAAACAGTTCAGGTTTCTAACGGTTCCGGTTCCAAACCGTTCCGGTTTCGATTTGTTATAGAACCGAAACGGTTTGGAACCGGAACCGTTTGGAACCAGAACTGTTTGTAACCTTTCCCGTTATGTTACAAACGGTTTCGGTTACAAACAGTTCCGGTTACAAACAGTTCCGGTTTCTAACGGTTCCGGTTCCAAACCGTTCCGGTTCCGATTTGTTATTGAACCGAATCCATGACTATTACGGTGTCCAGGAGGTTTTGCGGCTAATTGGCTTCGGAGAGGTTCCCAAAATAGTGGAGGGAATAGTAGTCAAGCTTCCTCCTCGCCCGCAGTTAGCAACACGCCCAGTGGGCCAATGATGACTGCTCGCACGAGAGCCTTGCTAGAGGCGCGAGCTGAGGAGGAAGCTGCACGATCAAGAGCCGTGGCACCGGAAGTCGAGGCTCGAGCCTCAGTCTCCAGACGCTCAATCAGCAGACGTCCCTCCGGTGGCAGAGCCTCAGACGAGCGACAGTCATCGGGGGCATCAGAAACTCCCTCAATCCGAATGCCCCATATTCGCCCGGTGCCTACTCCCGTTTCACAGGAATCATCTGAGGCACATGGTGGTGCTGGCGCCTCATCGTCCAGGCCTCGTCTATCTCCGCCGTCCGGTCTCTTCCTACCCGACGAGATTCCTGTCATCCCTGAATTCGATGATAGGGGGATGCCTGTTTATGTTGAAGGACGGCCGGAGTTCTTGACCGTGGAGGAAGCGTATAACTTCCTCCCGTTCGACCCCGTGTATCTTTGGAGTGTGAGGTGCACCAACCAACAAACGGACGATGCAGGTAAATTTTATTTAACATCAGATTGATTACTTAATTATTACTTAAGACTTGAGATAGGTTCAATTAATGATATCAATTTGTTGACATTGTATTATTAGGCAATTTCGTTAATGGGACTGGAAAACGGAAAGGGGCTAGAGGCACCTGCACCGGGAAGAGACTTGAGCAGGCCACCGGCGGAAGGAAAACGCCCATAAGGGCCAATGAGGATGGCGAGGTGATCGAGGCATTCGACACCACGCGCAAATATGTCAGCATGGCCTGTGCGATCGTGCGGGACAAGGTCCCAATGCTTTGGCCAGATTGGGAATCTGTGCCTATCTACGTGAAGATGCAAGTGCATAATGCACTCAGTGTGAGTAAAATCGTATTTTCATTACGTAAATTTTACATTTATTAATTAAGTCCACTTAAATATATAATTTTACCTTTTATATATTCATATTGCAGGTGTGGTTTGACGTGGATGAAGTTCTTATTCACACGTGGGTAGAGCGTCAACTACATATGAGGTGGTGTGCTTCGACTTATTTGAATATATATCGAGTTAGATTTTTGTTTATCAAGTGTTTTAATATCTCTAACTTTTTTCCTTGTTTTAATATAGGTATAAAGAGTGGAAGAACGAGCTTTCTTCCCATTACACTGTATACAAGGAGCTAGGTCGATGCTCTACCCCTAGCGAATTCCGGTTTAGGGAGTACGAGTGGCTGTGGCTGATAGCCCACTTCGAGCACCCCAAAGCAAAGGTATGCATCCTTAATATATCTTACAAGCCGTCTGTATCGTATCAGATTGAAATAGTTAGTTACTAATTTTTTTCCATATGTTTATCAAACAAGGCGATTTCGAAGACGAACCGGGCGAATAGATTGAAAAACACCAGGTCCCATCATGCAGGTTCACTCAACTACATGGGTTGGTCGACTAAGGCGCAGCAACAACAAGAAGTGAACCCCTTGGTGTATATTCATCAGAAGTTCTATCCGCAGTGCCCTGACGAAGCGGTAAGTCTTTCGCCACTCCATGTGTTAATAAAACTATTTTTCGATATTAATAGATTTTGTTAGTTAATACGTTGTTCATTTTCGCTTTTCAATTAGGCGAGAGTGGAGGAGGCGACCGCAGAAGTGACCATGAGTATAGCTCGGACTAACCATCCTGACTGCTCCGAGGAAGAAGTCACCCAGTATGCCTCTCAGATCGATCCGCTTGATCCCCCGATAGCGGCTCAGATCATGGCAAAAGCGTGCGGGACTGGAAAGAATACCTACTACTGTAGGGGAATGGGCTCGGCGGGCGAATGAGTATTGAAAACCACTTCACAATACTCTACCAGGTCAAGAAGTTCAACTTCTAGTCGTAACCTCGCAGCGGAGCTTCATAGGACGCAGATGGAGTTGGAGGAGCAAAAGAGGTAGATGGCCGAGTACCAAAACATGGTCCAGCAGCAGACACAGATGCAGGCTCAGATGTACACATGGATGCGGACGATGTACGAGGCTCAGACTACCGGACAACCGTTCCCCACACCTCCCCCGGTCCCGGTCCCTCCGTTCCCTAGCTATCCACCACCACCACCACACCAGTCAACGCCAGAGCAAGACCAAGGTAGCCACCGGAATTCAAATGAGTACATGGATTACTTCGACCCTGACCCGCAAGTTCCTCGACCCTGACCTGTAGTTGTAGTTAATTTTCGTATCGTCGTTGCTATTTGTAATGTACGTTGGACATTTATGTGTACTGTTAAACTTGTATGATTGTACGGTTTATGTCTTTCAATGCAGGTTCTGGAATTGGGCCCAATCCAGAACCGCGTTTTTTTTCAAAATTTTTCCAGACATTGCCGGCGACATGGACCTCAGTCGCCGGCAATGTCTCACATTCCGGCCACGGCGGCGCTGCCATTGCCGGCGACGGCATCGCCGGCAATGTTAACACCGGCGAGGGATTTCCGGCGACGTCATTGCCGGCGACTTGTCGCCGGTAATGACAATTCCGGTGAAAAAAATAGACAAGGCCGGCGACGGGAGGTCGCCGGTAATGTCTCCATTTCTGGTAGTGATATATATTCATTTTACACGTATAAATTCATCAATGGATATATATGTGCGTAATTATCAACTAATTAATCTAGCTAACATTTAATCAAATAATTATAAACTAATCAGATAATCAGGCCACCAATCAACTAATAGTCAAATAATCAACTAATTATCAACAAATTAGCAACGTTACTAATTATCCACTAATCAAAAAATTATCAATTATTCAACTAAGTATCAACTAATCTAAGATTTAATCAACATATATATATATTTATGAATTATATTTGATTAAGGAATTAATCATCAATTAAACATGCATGATATTCGATCATATACGTATACCAATGGCTTTATAGCTAGCTAGCTAACTAGCTAACAATTCAACTGGTGCTAGCCAGAATTTATCACTGGATAACTCTATATATCATCCTACCTGTGTAATTAAATTCAAAAATAATTAATCGAGAGAAACGAGTTAATACCTTCACAGATAAAGATAAATTTGGGTAACCTTGAGCTTCTGAGGTGGGAAATGTACGTATATATATATAAAGCGTAGATTGGTTGGAAGTGGTTTTGAGAGAATTTTTTTTCGGGTTATGGTGAGAGACGAGGGAGACAGAGAGAAGATGAGTGATTTGGATAGGATATTTGATCTAAATAATTGATTCCACTTAGACGACGAAATGTTTCGTCGCCTACATTAATTTTTTCGTCGCCTAAGTAACACGTTAGGCGTCGAAATAGACTTCGTCTCCTAAAGCATCCTTTCAGCGACGAAAATGTTGTTTGTCGTCTTAGATGATTTTTTTAGGCGATGGATTGTATTTTTCATCGTTTGAGTCAGTACTTACGCGACGAAGATTGCATTTGTCGTTTTACATATATTTTTCGACGGCGATCTATTTATTTCGTAGCCTAAGTGATATCTTAGGCAACGAACATATATTTCGTCGCCTAAACCCTATCTTAGGCGACTAAATTTTGATTCATCGTCTAAATTTTACCTACGCGACGAAAACAAAATTAGGCACCGAAAAAAACTTTCGCCGTTTAAATTTTACTTAGACGACGAAACCTTAATAATTTCGTCGTGTAAGTGAGCTTTTCTGGTAGCGGTAGTTTGATATCGATTTGTCGTAGCCAATTAATGTGACCGTGAATATGCTTGACACTCATTTTTAAGACTTAAGAAGGTAGAGAAATGTAGTGGGAAGGCTATTTTGGGGAGGATCCCTTACTTTAGGACAGAGAAATTTATTTTTTAGAAGTAGATAATTGGAGGAGGGAGTTTTGAACTTGAGTGATGCCCTAATCCTCTTCCACAGTAGCCGACTTTTGAAACTGGAATATCACTTACCCACGTGGCGAGTTGACGACTTTGTTCATTTAGGCGGGAGTTTGTGAAATCGACGGCCCATATTGCTTCTTCTTCCATTTCCTGAGCGCCAAAATGAAGATCTAAAAACCCCTTTGAAGGTCTTTGAGTTGATTCTCAAATCGATCAGACCGAGAAATCGAACGAAACAACCTAAATGGAGGCCGTGTCCACCACTGTCAGATCCAGCGGCGATATGACTCCTCAGAAGCGTAAGTTAAGATCGGATTCTTCGTCGCCGATGAAGCCCAGTCCGGTCTCCTCTCCGATGAAGTGTAGATCTACTCGCCAGCGCAACCTCAGTTCTTGCACCAACATTATCCCTGCAAATGTGAGATTCGCTTTATTACACATAGTTGAATCCGCGAAACAAAATGAGATAATGCTCAAACTTAATGTATTTTCTTCTTCTGTATGTGATAATTTACAGGAAATTGAGAAGTACTTTACCCAGAGGAAACCCCAAGCCTTGTGCAAGCCGCTGGTTGAGGCTAAACCGAATTGGAATCCCAAAGGTATGCCTTGGTTTTATTTTATGTTTTAATTTTGGGGAAGAATGTGTCCCTTTTTGTGTATAATTTAGAAGAATTTGTTGAATTTGTAGATAAGGAGCAAATGAGGGCAGTGAAGGAGGCATTGCATTTATCGACGATTCCATCTAATGTTGCGTGTCGCGAGATTGAGCAGAAGAAGGTTCTGGAGTTCTGCAAGTCATGTATAGAGCAAGAAAAGGCTGGGAGTTTATATGTATGTGGGTGTCCGGGGACTGGTAAATCGTTGTCCATGGAAAAAGTGAAGCAGCTTTTGGTGAATTGGGCAGGAGAGGTGAGATTATTTGCCTTCAGTTTCAAGTTTTAGACATGTCAGGATATGTTGGATTCGTTGTAGAATCCTATTGTACTTAACAATGTGAATTGTTGTTATCACCAGGGTGGATTGCAGGAACCGGATGTGTTGGAATTGAATTGTACATCGCTAACTAAAACATCAGATATATTCAATAAGGTACTGAGAATTAATGCAAGTACTATATGCTGAATATTTGATCAGATGTCCTTACTCAGTTTTTATGGCAGATACTCAGTAAACACCAGCCTCAAAATAAAGCTAATGGCAGTACCACCCTGCAACTTCTTCAAAAATTATATTCTCAGAAGCCTCGATCAGATGGCACTAAGATGATGTAAGAAAATTATCTATATCTCTAATCCTTTACTTTAGTTCATGCTGAGATTAACACACAAAGCTTCTTGTTTAAACACTTGACATGACCAAGAGAGCCAGTTTACTGAAGTTTGTCTCTCTTTTTTCAGGCTGATAATAGCTGATGAATTGGATTACTTAATTACTAAAGACCGGGCAGTGCTTCATGATCTTTTCATGCTCACAACATACCCGTTCTCAAGATGTATTCTCTTAGGTATTAATTGTGGTAATGCAAAGTCCATTACAAAATATATGCAATGTAATTCAGCTGTGAAGTGATGTTATTGTATTTGCAATTGCAGGAGTAGCAAATGCCATTGACCTGGCTGACCGTTTCATTCCAAAACTTCAGTCATTAAATTGTGAGTTTGTTGCTTACTTTTGTTTTCGTAATCAGATCACATGAATTTAGCAAATTTTTAATCTTTCATGTAATAAGAATACTGAACGGTGCTTGTATGTGTTCTTCTAGGTAAACCTATGGTTATAACGTTTCGGGCATACTCTAAGGAACAGATTCTCAAGATTCTTCAGGAGAGGCTTATAGTAAGTTTGTTCATCTTTCGACTTCCTTGTATTCATGTAGAGTTCTGATACTTCTCCACTCAATAGTTTTTGTAAAAGAACGATTATCATAGTTAGATGGGATTAAGAACGTTTGCCTGTCCATTTGGGTGGAAGATTTGGACTAGAGAAGTTCTAATGTAACACTTGCTTTAATGTGATGGCGATTGTTGTTCTGTCATATTTTTAATTCTGAGAAGAAACTGGCTTTTTGCTAACTGGTCTTACTTAGTAGTAATTGTAGTCTTTTTTTTTTTGCTCAACAGGTACTACCTTACACAGTTTTTCAGCCACATGCATTGGAACTTTGTGCCAGAGTGAGTTTACCATGATTAGATGTATCTTATTGCAGATCCTTTTTGCATTTAGATGCCATCATTCTTTATGTACAAAACTTCCTGTAAGATGTGTACTGATTTCATAAAAATGGCAGAAAGTTGCTGCTTCATCTGGAGATATGAGGAAAGCTCTATGCATTTCGAGGTTAGTTAGAGCAAACAAACTATTTAGTTTCATCAGTTTATCGGAATGTATAGATTAAACCTCACTCGGTTCTATCCCAGTAACTGAAAAATGTCTTGAATGAGGCTGGAGTAACATATATGATATCTTTTAGGAGCTTGGTGTAGGGAAGGACCCTAACCCAACCTTTTTACTTTTCCAGGAGTGCAATTGAGATGGTGGAAGCAGAAGTGAAAGAATCTATTTATAACTTATACACATCACCAGTAGAGCATGCATTAGCTGAGCAACAGACAGTATCTGCTTTGGTGAAAAAGCAGGAGATTGATTTTGTAAGTTATCACCTTTTACAACATGTTTTTTCAGTTTTAACATTTCTGTCATTTTCAAGATTTATTGACAAATATTTAGAGCATTTTGGTTTGCAAAAGTTTAATAATGAATGTACCATGTCTTTCACTTATGAGTTTCTTAATTGGGTTCCAGGTGAGAATGGATCACATGGCTGCTGCTTTGTCAAAGACATTCAGATCACCCATAGTGGATACCATTCAATGTCTTCCTCAACATCAACAGGTAACCCTCTTATGTTGAGAATGTGAATGGAGAAAGACTCCCACATTGGAAATGAGGGACCTTGCTAGTAGGTTATAAGGATTTGGGCTACTCTTACCGTTGCTAACTGGTTTTAGTATGGAACCCAGATTACTTTATCATCTTAGTATGTATTAAGCTGAAGTAGCTGCTTCTGAGTTGCAGGGACTAGAATAGGGTGCATGAATTGAAGCCATAAATTCTGTGGCTGTTATTATTATTACTTTCGAGCCATAAATTGAACATTTGGGTTTTGTATTCCTTAGATTTTCCATTACAAGTATTGTAATATCTTCTCTTCCTTTTCTTACCACAGATAATAATGTGCTCTGCTGCAAAGCATTTCCGTGGTGTAAAGAAAGATACGACTGTAGGAGAGGTATGTTGTTTTGACCATAAAAGTTAACTGAATTATGTACAAACTACGTTACTGATATCTTGTAAACGGATGTACAGCTAAATAAATCTTACCTGGAACTCTGCAAATCAACACTAATTCCGCCCGTGGGATGTTATGAATTTTCAAGCATGTGCAAAGTGCTGAATGACCAGGTAAAAGAAGACACTTTTGTAATATAACTAGTACAGTTTGGTTAAAAAAGGACACTAGGAAAGGCAAAATTAATTACTGAGGCATGATCTCGTTTGCAGGGGCTCCTCAAACTCAGCGGTCAATCCCGAGATATAAAATCTAAGAGAGTTACACTGAATGTCGACGAAGAGGACATCACATTTGCATTGCAGGTATGGACATATATTTCTACGTGTCTGAGATGGTTTAGCTTTCGTTAATTTTGCATTCTCGATACTTAATATTTGCTTGTTAACATTTACTTATTTCTGTTGAACAGGGAATTCGGTTTTTCTGGAATTGTCTTCAGTAATTATGCTGAATCAAGAGGAAAAAGTATAGTGTAGGTTATACACAGAAGATGTATCTTTGTGATTGCTTGTACTAGCTGTTGTAGCATATTCTTTATATTGGAAACCTGGTTATTTGTTATACACTTGTATCAAAAAGAGCATAATAGATGGATTAATTCCCAACTTCATTGATCTACTTGAACAAGAGATGATAGTTTTTTGGCTCATATGGAAGTGGAGAATACAGTCATTTGCCCCTTGAGTCTTGGAAAATTATTAGTGATGCTGCTCTTGAGTGGAAGCTGGCTCAAAATCAAAGGTAAGGTAAGGTGAGAATGCATTGGATTATGCAACAGACATCCCATCCCCCACCCCCCGTCATGAGCTCTCTGTATAATGTGCATTTCACCAATGTGTGTTTGGGATGGTTCGGGATTTATCACCAATCCTCTTGTGCATCATGTGACTGCTCTAATGAATGATGTGCTATGTAGCTGAAGTTTCAAGAAAGAATTGGTAAAGCTTCTAAAAGGTGGTTAGGAGAATACTGGAAGACCAATACCCATCTTAGCTAGTGTCCTTTCATACATAAATGAAAAAGAAAAAGAATCCCATTAACCCAAATTCAGCTTTGGATTATTATTTTTTTCAACAGTTATAAATATCAGAACTCAAAGACTCACAAGTCACAACCTATCTCACCTTGATTACATAAGCGCTTTACACATGCATTTCTTTCCCCAGTTCACATACTTTGTAAGAGCTTCCAACTTCTCTCTCTCCCTCTCCATCTCTTTCTCTCAGAGTCTCTCCAACCTCTCTCGGTCATGGCCTATTTGCCCATCAGCGCATGTTTCATGGTGCTCTCTCTTCTTTGCTACCGTATACATGCAGACTATCAGCAGCAGCTCTTTGATAGGGCAACTGGACTAGTTGGGAATGAAGAATGTGATCTCTTCCGAGGGACTTGGGTTTCCGATGAGTCATATCCTGTCTACAATTCTTCGCAATGCACTTTCATTGAGAGAGAATTCACATGCATAGAAAACGGTCGGCCTGACCAATTTTACCTCAAGTTCCGGTGGCAGCCCACTGACTGTAACTTAACAAGGTACACATACTATCGTCACCAAGCTAGCCCTGCTTTTCGTCTCTCCGCTCTTTTCATTAAGTTACAAAATTACATGTCAATATACAAAGTTACAAAGCTCATAGGTATGTGTACGTATTCCTAATGGTCGAGATAAACTACAAATAATTAATCTGAGATAAATTTTGACACCTTTAAGCTGTTCATATTGGGATACAATAATGCGATATATGAGGTCACACATATCACGCTTGATGTTTAATTTAACCGTTTATTTGTGCAGTGTAGCTAAGCACTATTTGGTGCGTGATGATCGATCATCATGAATATGTACAAGACGGTTGACCATGCGTTGCTTTCATACAGTTTAATTTGTGCCCAATGTTTTTGCCAGAACACAATAAACTAGATAGCGGTTACCCAACTTCTAAACTGATATGACCTGCAAAATGGTCATGTGATCGAGTGTTACAAAAACTGATGACTGAAATCACTGAATTATATATGTTTGCATTGGTTCGTAGGTTCGACGGTGCGGATTTCTTGGAAAGATATAGAGGGAAGAGCTTCATGTTTGTTGGGGACTCATTGAGTTTGAATCAATGGCAATCACTCACTTGCATGCTTCATGCAGCTGTTCCAGATGCCAACTATACACTTGTTAGGGCAGGAGGCCTATCCACGTTTACATTTCAAGTAAGACTTTTAAGAAAATTAATTATCTCTATTGTCTTTTAATTTTATTTATTATGAATCTAATCCAAAGACATCTCAACGTACTATAGAGTTCTACCAGTCTCGAACGCAATGTGCATTATTTGCTACTTAATTTGGTCATGAAATTATATGTGCTTTATTAATGCCACAGATCGATGACAGCTATGTTTAACCAGTTCATGTATTAGTTACGGGACCAACTCCTTAAAGCATTATTTAGCTACAGATGGATGCATGTGATCGAGCTGGAAAGAGTTAGCAACTTCAATCATATATGGATATTGAATTTTCCTTCAAGTGAACATGCACAAAGTCATATATATACAATTTACTTCCTCTTAAACCATGAAGCCTGTCAAGATCAAACAGTCTCTTAACTCACCGTTGGTAATGAGATCGAACATCACTTTTATAGCTTACTGATAAACTGATCACAAGAACTAGGGCCACTAACGGCTTAGGTTAGGTTCTAGCACAATGTTTCAAAAAACTGAGCTGGGACAGACCAAACTTTTTCATAAACTGTTAGGCCCCGGAAATGTCACGAGGCACATGCATCATACTCATTTTAATCCGATCCAGCTTGAAAGTTGAAACTCTTGTTGTCCGAGAAAAATATAAAATCCATATATGTATATTTAGTTCCATGTATACTTCTAGTACAAAAAATGTAACATTCTTCTAAGTACGTGCATGGTGTTCTCCAATTGCAGGAATTCGAGGTTAGGGTGATGTTCTCACGAAATGCTTTTCTGGTTGATACAATAGCGACGACTGCAGGCCGAGTTCTTAAGCTCGATTCCATCGAAAGTGGAAGGCTTTGGAAGGGAATCGACTTCTTGATCTTCAACACATGGCATTGGTGGCTACATACTGGAAGGAAGCAACCGTAAGATTGCATCAATCCAAACGAGTTTTAGTCCACAAAGCTAGTCACATACATGTAGATAGATATAGCATATAGGGTGTAACATGCATGCATAACCTAATTAGCATGCATGTCTAAGACTGAGTTAAGATGAAAGAGAGGTAAACGCGTAGCTGCCATATATTATATAACTAACTAACATGGGTATTATGTGCATTGCAGCTGGGATCTGATTCAAGAAGGCAACACAACATACACGGATATGGATCGCTTGGTTGCTTATGAGATAGGGCTCAATACATGGGCTAAATGGGTAGACACCAATTTGGACCAAACAAAAACTAGAGTCTTCTTCCAAGGAGTTTCGCCAGATCACAATAAGTAAGAGCTCTTCTGAATTCCTACTCATATATTTTCAGAAGATGTAATTTTTTTTCCCTTCATTCTTCTGCAACGTAGTTTCCTGCTAAACTAATCATGTGAACTTGTGAATGTTCTTCACTAGTGCAAGTGATTGGAGGGATCCAAGTGCAAAGACTTGTGAGGGACAAACGAAATCGGTGGCCGGGACTCAATATCCGGCAGGACCACATCCAGCCGAACAAGTAGTCGATAAAGTGTTGCGTTCTATGTCATTCCCTGTTTATTTGCTTAACGTGACAACCCTTTCACAACTAAGAAAAGATGGGCATCCATCTGTATACGGCCATGGTGGTCACAAGGACATGGATTGTAGCCACTGGTGTCTTGCTGGAGTTCCGGATACTTGGAATGAACTCCTATGTGCAGCTCTTATACAAAGCTAAACCAGTGGAATGTTGATCGAGGGTTAAGATAGAGTAGTTTTTCCAGGAATGGAATGTTTTTTTTGGTACATCCAGGAATGGAATGTTGTGATGAAAATGTAACAATACTGTATACTTCTTCTTCAGAACTTTTAAAAACTAAGAATCGAAGATGATTTTATTTTGAGGCTGAAATGTACGTACATGATGAAGTTTTTCTCGTAGTGGAAAATAATTTTGCGGAAGATTAAAATACACTGGGTCGATCTCACCAGAGAATCTCCAATGATGCGCTTTTGTTGAAAAAATAGCTAAAGTTTGACCTTTTTGGAAGCCAAATTTTTTGAGCTTCTACCGTCCTGAAAAATAAAATAGGGAGCATCATTTAATACAACTATTTTAAAATGTATTATTTTATTCAGTGAAGATTATCGAATCGATAGATATGTCGACTTTTCTTTTGTAAAAATGTCGCATTAAGAGATACAGTAAAACTTCGATAATTTAATACTCGATTAATTAATAATATCGTTAAAATAATATTTTTTACCGGTCCCAACTTGAAAACTTGAATATTAATTTAATATTCGATTAATTAATAACCTCGCTAAATTAATAAATTTTTTCAATTTCGAGGTTATTAATTTATCGAAGTTTTACTGTACTTGACTCGCTTGATTGATTTAGTAATCAATATCGTATTAAAGATAAGCACTATTTTTAACTCGAATTAGATTTTGTCGAGCATTACCCCGGCAAAAGTAATCTACTATTCTCCAACTTAATAGATCACTCATATTGTTCCAACTTAATCACATTTAAAGTGTTGAATTTTATCCCAAAAAATCTCGGTATAATTAGGAATAACCCACCCACATTTAAGTTGTATTTCATTTTGTTCTATTTCGATGTGGAATCTCCAATTCAACATTTACAATACAAAAACTTTTATAAAATGTATATTGAAGTTGAGTGGCTCGATACTTTTAATTTTTTTTGTTACGTCACCACATAAATAAAATCTTTCGGTCTACCAGGCATTGAGTGAATTGTTCCTAATAATATCAAGATCTTTTGGAATAAAACTCCACCCTATTAGACGTCCACATGATTAAGTGGCAATGTATGGGTACTATGTCGGTTGGGAATTGACGAAGGGATTCGGCTAGCGCAACAACCTAGATAAACGAGGTTGGTAATTAATGTGCGATAATTTCCGATCAGGAGAACAATGAAGATATATATGTAAAGTTTGATCGATCGAATAATTTTGTATTTGATAGAGATATACAACAATTAGAGTGGTATGCGGAATTTTTTTAAAAAAATTATAAAATTTCACTTTTACTTTCTGTTTGTTACTTCAACCCAAAGACCTAACATACTTCTTTTTAGATAGTGATGCTTTGTCGACTACTTGAGCTAGCCAGCCAACTTCGTCAAAAACTCTTAACAGTCCCAAAACGTAACGGACTTCTTAGATAGTGGTGCTTTGTCGACTACTGGAGCTAGCTAGCCCACTTCGTCAAAAACTTGCAGTCCCAAAACCCATTGAGGAAACAAATCCCACATGATGAGGATTCCTAGTTATACGGGATTAGAAGTATCCTTCTGTATCTTCTAGTTGTTATTAGCAGATATGCTTTACTACATTTAGTCATACAGGTTAGGAAACTAGCTGTATATATATTCTTGTGGTCTGAATGCAATTTACTACTGAAGCACTACTATTTTCTTCATGGTATCAGAGCATCGCTCTTGAGACCTAAGAATTTCACACCAAATAATACCCCATGGCTGGAGGGGAAGAACAGAAGTCGAAATGTACCGACTTTTCGAAGAACTCTGCACCATGGGAGAATACAAATCATCCACTCTACATCCATTACTCCGATCAACCAGGAACTTCTTTGGTTGCACACACGCTGATGGAAGACAATTATACTGATTGGGTGCAAGCAATCACAATGGCACTAGAAATCAAGAACAAGAAAGGCTTCATAGATGGAACTCTTACAAGGCCAACTCACAACCCTGAAGAGCAGACTCAATGGGATCGTTGTAACATTCTTGTGAAAGCATGGTTGGTTGCATCGATGTCAAAGGAGATTTCTCGCAGTGTTATTCACTGCAAAGAAGCAAGAAGCGTGTGGCTAGAATTGAAGGAGAGGTTTTCTCAAACCAACACAGTTTCCTTGTTTCAAATCGAGAACGCCATCCATGACTATGAACAGGGAACCACTTCAGTCACAACATTTTTCACAAAACTCAAAACCTTGTGGGATGAAAAGGATTCCCTGTGTGCTTTTCCTCCTTGCACTTGTGAGGCTGCAACTGAAGTCAAATCGTTTATAAAAACGCAAAAAATGATGAACTTCTTAATGGGGCTTAATGAAAATTTTTCACAGGCTCGAAGTAACATCATCGGCATGGATCCCTTACCAACCTTGAACAAGGCATATGCCGCAATCTTGCGCCATGAAAAGCAGTCTGAAGCTTTCATGGCAAAGACGATCCCGTCATCAAAGGCCTCCGCCTTCTCTGTGAAGAAGAATACATGTGACCTTTCTATTACTGATGGAGAGACAAAGTACTGTGAGAAGTGTAATATGCACGATCACAACACCAATAATTGTAGGGCACATCTCAAGTGCACCTACTGTAGTAGTAAGGGTCACACTTATGACTATTGTCACCGGCGTAAAAGGGTTATGGGAGAAGGACAAGGCAGCAACTCAAGAGCCAATCACATGGGCTCATCAAGTGAAGCCAAGGAAGGTGCTGCAGACTTCCCATTGTCACAAGCAGAGTGTCAGCAAATGATGGGGTTGCTGAGCAAAATTAAAATGGCTACAAACAATAACGTTGATGGGAAACAACTCTTGGAGATGTTGAAATCTACACACGAGACCTTGGCTAACCATGTTGGTAATGTCCCTCATTTTAATGAATTCTCAGGTAAAACCTCCTGCCATCCTCGAAATAACCAAAGTGAGATATGGATATTAGACAGTGGAGCCAACGACCATATAGTGTGTAATTCATCTTGTCTCACAACCCTCAAACCTGTCTATAACCGTACAGCACGGTTACCTAATAATGCCATTTTACCAGTCTTTCACGTTGGCTCAGTATCATTCACCTCACATTTTATCCTTCGAAACGTGCTCTGTGTCCCATTGTTTCATTTGAACCTCATCTCAATTAGCAAACTTGCACTACAAGAAAACAGCACTTAGACCACGGAAACGTAATTGTTCCGTGGTCCAAGTGACACTTGGACGACGGAGACGTCTCCGTCGTCCAAGTACAACCTGGACGACGGAGAATACCATCTCCGTTGTCCAGGTGATCACCTGGAGGATGGAGAAGACTCCGAGGTCCAGGTGTCCACCTGGAAGATGGAGACGGTATTCTCCGTCGTCCAGGTGATCACCTGGACGACGGTGTCTTCTCCGTCCTCCAGGTGATCACCTGGACGACGGAGGAGGTGTTCTCCGTCGTCCAGGTGGCCACCTGGACCTCGGAGTCTTCTCCGTGGTCCAGGTGATAACCTGGACGACGGAGATGGTATTCTCCGTGGTCCAGGTGATCACCTGGACAACGAACCGACACGCCGTGGTCCGAGTAACTTCCACTTAGACGACGTACCGACACCTCCATCGTCTAAGTGAAGCATTATATAAGCCCGATGCCAAACTCGATTCATTCCATATATCCGATCTCTTCATTCCATTCGAAGAAGAATTGAAGGAGAAGGGAGAAGGAGAAGGATCGGAGAAGGGAGAAGGCTGAGAAGGATCAGGCCGATAAGGGATCTCCGCTGACTAGCTAGCTAGCTTAATTAACAGATATCGAGAAGGCCAGCAGGTACGTACGCAGTTAAAATTTGCTTAATATATATTTAGTGAAAACGTACGTACATACATGCATGGATGTTAGCTATATATACAGATTAAATTACGTATGTATGTAATTGATGGATCGATGTAGATCGAGTACGTATAATTAAGCGTAAATTAATGGACTAATTAATATATATATATGTAATAATTAATTAATTATAATATTTTGTAGCAGTATGGACAAGAGTTGGATGAAGTTGAAGAATAGATGTGATGTCCGGTATATGGATGGAATTAGCGAATATGTGAATTTTGCGATAGAACATGGTCAGGGAAAGAAGCGTTTCAGGTGTCCGTGCCAGAAATGTCTTAATTGTCAGTATGCGGAGGTTAATGTTATGGTGCAACACCTGTACGAAAATGGTATGATGTGGAGTTACACTACATAGAGCGAGCATGGTGAAGCAGTAGAGTTCAGCGCAACAGACTTCAGCTCAGGGTACAGTTACCATGGTGCCTCATCCAGCGGGAGTGGTGGCGGACCCCCAGCTTGCAACCCAACTGCAGATTTGGTCCATGATGCGTTTCCGGGATGTAGTCATGGTGGACACCAACACCAAGACGGAGGTTACAGTACCACTAATGAGCATGATGACACATTCCCTGATGCTAGCTTGGCCACTGACACCAGTGAGATGGATAAGTACAACCGGATGCTACTTGAAGCGCAGACCCCGGTGTTCCCTGGATGTCGAGAGAATGTGTTGCAATATGTGATGGAGCAAATGAAGATAAAAGTGAAGCACAAAATGTCAGTGAGTGCTTTTGACGAAATTCAGGAGCAAATATGTAAGTTGCTTCCTGATGATCACAATCTTCCTAAATCTCATTATAAGGTTAGAAATATCTTGAGCAGCCTCGGCCTAAAGTACAGGATAATTGACGCATGTCCGAATGATTGTGTGCTATTTTACAAAGAGTATAAAGATTTGGACTATTGTCCTGTATGTGGCCAGTGCAGATTCCAGGTGAATAGAAAGAGTTCGAAAAAGAGAATTCCTGTGAAAGTTGTTCGATATTTTCCCTTTATTCCCAGATTGCAGCGCCTGTACATGTCTGTACACACAACAGAGGCGATGCGATGGTACGCAGAAAAACGAATAGATGACGATGTCCTGCGACACGCCGCGGATGGGGAGGGTTTCAAACATTTCGACAGAGAATTTGGAGACTTTGCTGCAGAGGTTAGAAATGTTAGACCCGGCCTATCTACAGACGGATTCAATCCTTGGGGAAGTAATAGCTCCGCCGTCAGCACTTGGCTAGTTATTCTGATGCCGTACAACTTGCCTCCGTGGATGTGCATGAACAAGGAATTTAATTTCCTTACTGTACTAATTCCAGGTCCTAAATCTCCAGGGAAGTGCTTAGATGTCTACCTCAGACCTTTGATCGACGAGCTGAAACTATTGTGGGAAAATGGAGTCCCAACTTATGACAAATTCACTGACACGATGTTCACGATGAGGGCTGCTGTAATGTGGACGATCAGTGATTTTTCAGCGTATGGGATGTTGGCAGCCTGCAGGACAAAAGGATATAATGGATGTCCTATATGTTTGGACGACGTGAACTCTAGTTGGCACGCGGGGAAAGTGTGTTACTTGGGTCACCGTAGATGGCTTCCTCACGACCACCCGTGGCGACAGGATGAAGCTCATTTCGACGGGACGGTAGAGAACAATCCTAAACCCCGTAGTTGGTCGGGCGAAGAGATTTTAGAGAGGTTGAGCTATTTTGACTTTGGTGTGTTGAGCAATGACGCGGATGTAAAGGAATGCAATCCAATTCCTCCACATGATCTGAGCTATTGGGATCACAAGAGTATATTCTTTGAACTCCCTTACTGGTCGAAGTTGAAGCTGAGGAACAACTTGGACGCGATGCACATAGTAAAGAATGTGTGCGACAGCGTGGTGGGAACAATTCTCGGTATTAAGTTCAAGACTAAAGATACTCCCAAAGCGCGCAAAGATTTGGAATCAATGAATCTACGTCGTCCCTTGTGGTTGAGGAGGGATAGGAAATGAGTGTACAACAAGATGCCAGCTGCACCTTACACAGTGAAGCCGACGCTTAGACGTTCTGTATTTCACTGGTTTAAGGGCGTTCGTTATCCGGCTATGTATGCAGCTACTATAACTGGAGCAGTGGACGAGGTGCAACACAAGTTTGTGGGTCTAAAGACACATGACTATCACGTTATGCTGCAACGTCTGATTCCAGTGGTAATTCGACCATACTTGCCTCGTGATGTCGTAGAACCAATTGTGGCATTGTGTAGGTGATGGCAGAGGTTATGCGCTAGAGAATTAAAGAAGTCAGATGTGGTGGAATTGCAACAACAAATTGTGCACATCATTTGCAAACTAGAGAGGATTTTTCCCCCTGCTTTCTTTGACATCATGATTCACCTAATGATCCACCTGCCCGAGCAGGTGCTCATTTCTGGTCCGGTCCAGTACACTTGGATGTATCCTCAAGAAAGGTACGTACAACTAATTAATTTGTTCCACTGGAGATTACTAGCTAGCTATATGTACTTATTTTTATTGTACGTTTGATTTTGTAGACAGCTTGGACAGTATAAGTCATTCGTCAAAAACAGGTCAGCCCCGGATGGCTCCATAGCAGAGACATACCTAATGCATGAGTGTGTTACTTACTGCAACAGGTACCTCAAAGATGCACCACCTCCCACTGCCTCCGATCGCAGTGCCCGCATCAATCTTTCTGTCGTCACCAATGTCGTCCGACCGTTTAGAGGAGTATTAAAGGAATCGTTAACACGGGAAGAACTTATTGAGGCACATTGGGTAGTGTTGCGAGACTGTGACGAAGTTGAGCCATACATGATGTCATACAGGGAGAGGCTTCAGGCGTTAAATCAAAACAAGAGTTCGGTGTGGATTGAGAAAATGGTTAAGAAGAAGTTTCCCTATTATTTCTTCCAATGGGTACGTACGTACGTCTCGGTATTTAAGTAGTAATCTATATACATATCGATCATGTTTGTAGACAGTTGTGCCCTTATATTAATTTGCTCTTTTTTGCAGATGATTGATCTGCAAAAATCTGAAAACCACGGGGGGTGGTGGTCATGGCCAAAGCACTTGTTAGCAGGGAAACCAGTTAAACACTATATTTATCCCGGATGTTTTGTGAACGGTGTAAAGTTCCATTCATTGGCCTGAGACGAAGGAAGAAGAACACAAAACAGTGGGGTAGCGGTTGGGAAAGACAATGATCTATATTACGGGGCTATTGTATATGTGGTTCAGCTATGTTACAGGAATGATGTCAACGTTTTCCTATTCAAGTGCAGATGGTTCAAGCATACAAAGGAAGACCTGAGACTATTATCAGTCGATACAAACTCAAGCTGGTATGAGGATGAGCCTTTCGCTCTCGCCACCTTAGTTCGGCAGGTGTTCTATCTCGACGATCCGAAAGCCGGTGAAGGGTGGAAAATAGTGAACCATATCTCTCATCGAGGAATATGGAATACAGAGACAATTGAAGGGACACCGGCGACGACTGAAGATGCTGCTGAACCAGAAAGAGACATTCCTGCCTATCAAGAGCCTAATATTTCTGTCATCCGCTCCGATATAATGGACCTGGTTCAAGATGGTGAACGGTTACCCATGCCTGATGGTTGTACAGATCTAACTGAAGATGAGATTATCGATGAGGTAGATGAAGAAGACGAGCAGGAAGAGGACGCAGACGAGGACTCAGGTTATTTGTCGGACGATGTTGAGTACGATGATGAGGATGAGCAGTCGTCTAACGGGGATGAGGACGATGACGATTATGACGAAGAGTACGGTCATACGACGAGGATTATTAATTGGTAATTAATTATTGTAATTATTGTAATATATGATCGATGCAGGTTTACGGTAATTAATTAATCCGAATTATATATCCTGGACAACGGAGAAATTAATTGCAGATTGTCGCCTTAGGGTATTTTGGCTATCTCCCTAAATCCTCGACCCTAAATCTAGCAAATCGGATCGATCGATCATTTATTTAATTTTTTTTTTGATTCAAAATAATTGAACGGACACCTGAATTCAGGGTCTATACACCTGGACGACGGAGATGAGATATTTCGTCGACGTTTATATTAGGTCCCCCGCCATTTTCACCTTTGGCGCCCCGCCAAATCTCAATCTCATATAAAACCCTAAATCCTGGACCCTAAATCTAGCAGATCGGATCGATCGATCAATTTTTTAATTATATTTTTGAATTAGAATAATTGAACGGACACACAAATGACCGGGGACGACCTAAACCGTAAACCCTAAGGCCCTAACCCCTGAATTCGGGGTTTAGAACTTGGACGACGGAGAAGGTCATTCTCCGTCATCCAAGTGTGTACCTGAATGACGGATAATGACCTTCTCCGTCGTTCAAGTGTTAAACCCTATACCCTATACCCTAAGGACCCCTAACCCCTGAATTCAGGGTCTATACACCTGGACGACGGAGATGAGATTTTTCGTCGTCCAGGTACTAACCTGGACGACGGATAATATCATATCCGTCGTCCAGGTAATCATCATATCCGTCGTCCAGGTGATTACCTGGACGACGGAAAAGCTCATATCCGTCGTCCAGGTGCAGATATCGTAAATTTTTCTAAGAGACCGACCATCTAGACCTTCTTCCAATGCATATTCTCTTCGTCAAGACTTTAGAGTAAACAATTCTTGGTATGTGAGCTTCGACGGTTCGAAAATCGGAGTTGCAAAATTCCTTGTATCCACGTTTCCGGTTTGTTAAATTCTCGGTTTTGCGGTTGACTGTGCCGATAAAACCCTTCCCAAACTTATTATTTTATGGTCCTTTGAAGACAATTATATATTATGTTACGACGAACATATCCAACGGTTGTTTTGTCCAAATTCAATATCGTTAATACTCTGCTGGAAATGAGCCTCTACTCATGAACACTTAAGTCGTAAGGATTAGTCGATACTTAACAACTTTCTAAACGAAAAATTATTCGTCGGTTCAAATTTAACTGTTCATAGATACGATACGTTCATCGATATCGTACGACTATTTCACTCGAATGACTGATCGCTAAATTCCTAGCGAATTATTTTTAAAATTTTTTTTTACGTAATTTGAGCCTGGACGACGGAGATGGCCATTCTCCGTCGTCCAGGTGAACACCTGGACGACGGAGACTGACCATCTCCGTCGTCCAGGTTCAAATTACCATGGCGGTTCGAATTTATTTTTGTTTATTTTTTTCATGTAATTTTCACTTGGACGACGGAGATTGCCATTATCCGTCGTCCAAGTCCAATTTTTATAGCGGTTCAATTTACCGCTTCCGTTTTTGGGACCGCTTGAATTTTCACTTAGACGACGGAGAATTCATTCTCCGTCGTCTAAGTCCAAAATCATGGCGGTTCAAAACGTCCCGCCGATTAATTGGCGCCGCTTGAAATTTTTTTAAACCGCCACTTAGACGACGGAAAACACTGTTTCCGTCGTCCAAGTGAACTTAGGCGACGGAGAATAGTTCTCCGTCATCTAAGTGAAAGCCTATAAATAGGCTGTGCGCCATCTTCTTTTCCTCATCCCATACATTCCTCTCCTCTCCTCTCTCTCTCTCTCTCTCTCTCTCTCTCTCTCTCTCTCTCTCTCTCACTCTCCTCTCCGGCCTCCGGCGATCCTCCTCTGGCGACGCTCCGACGACTCAATTTCCGGCGTGGTTCCCCCTCTCCGACGACTCTACTCTTCCGATATTCCGGCGACATTCCGACGAGGTAATAATTCTATTTTTTACCTCTTTTACATTTTTTTATTTAATTAATAAATAGTTTTAATTTATTAATTAGTTTAAAATAATTAATAGTTATAATTATAATCATTAATGAGTTGTTATTATTAATATTGGGATAATCATTATTAGTTGTTAATTATTTGGTAATAAATAATTATTAGTTAAAATTAAATAATAGCAATAATTATTATTGTTAATAATAATTAATTATATTGGTAAATGAATAATTATTATTATATATATGCATGATAAATAATAATTCATTATTGTAATTATTTATTGTTTTAATTAATTGATAATTAATTACGTGTATTTTCGAGTAAATTGCATGGTAGTACGTGTTCGATTTAAATTTAGTACATAAGCTTGGTTTATTAAGTCGCACTCTTTGGAATAGATGACGCCTCTTTTCCTAGCTTATCTCCTTAACCCCTCGTGATGTGTGGATTTCATCACCGCACACCATAACCTAAGTGAAGTTATGGACATGAGGTTGAGGGCGGAGTTTGCAAAGGACTTGAGGGAGTGTAAATTTTCGAAAAATTGGCCGAATGTCGGACATGGTGTCTAGAAACGAGTTATGACTGGTGACAGGATTTGGACTAAGAAAGACTTTTGTCGAAATTAGTCCTGCCTCTCGCGTTATCTCTATCCCTAACTGGCCATGTTTTTTGATTTAACCAAGGCTGATTAATTGAAAATTTACACTTTATCGCGCGGGTCGCACGTCCATTGAACGACCGAAAAAGCCAAGCTAGTGTACTCTATTTAAATCTTAACCGTACTTAATTAGCGTAAATTTTTTAGCTGTAATTATTATGGTAAGTACGTATTTTAACAACGTTCTCATTATAAGGTTATAAATGGCTCCATCCGGCAAGAAGAAAGCCCAACAGGAGGCAGAAGATGCCATGCTCCGCCGCTTGGCGGACCAAGTCGGTTGGGAATTACCGGAGGGCAACGACGCCCTCAATCCCGACCCTTCATCTGCTTCGGAGGCGGTGATGAAGTCGGTGATGATGTCGACCCTTTTTCAACTCCGACGCCCGGTACCGGTTCAACGGGAAGTACTCAGGCGTCTTCCACCGCTGAATCAATCATGTACAGCGCCCACCGTAAGCAAAGGAGGGCCCTCACTGACCCGGAACCGAAAAGGACTCGGGGTCTCGTTAAAGGGGGCAAAGCGGAGAAAATTTGCAAGGCGATCGGGAAAAAGATCGACTTGCCCTACGACGAATTCACCGGTGGCCCTCCCACAGCTCAGCTAGCAAGTCTCTCAGCGCATAGCATCGGGTCAATCGTCCGTAGCCGAGTTCGAATCACTGCCCCTACTTGGAAGGAGGCGCCGGATCATGAGAAGGCGAAAGTCTTCAAAGATCTTTCGGTACGTAATACGTCCAATTTTAGTCATTATATAATATTGTTAATATTAGTTATAATTTCATAATATGTACGATTATAATTTTCTATTTATTTTTTATAGGAACAATTTGCGGTGGATCCGACACCGGCCATGTTGAGGTATATCAACCAAACCGCCAACTCCATCTACAAAGATTGGAAGTACAGGCTCCATCAGTACTTCCAAACTTACGGTCCCTCGCCTCCCCCTGTAGAGCTGCGTGGGGATAGAGAAGATGAGTGGGAGTGGTTGTGTAACCACTTTGCCGATGACTCATTTAAGGTGTTAATTTACTTCTTTTATAATTCAATTAAGATAATTGAATTATTTAAATTCTAGTTATTAATTTTTTAATGATTTAATTATGTTGTGTAACAGAAATTCTCCGGTGTCAACAAAGCCAACCGGGGGAAGAAGGACAAACACCATACTACCGGCGCCAAGCAGTTCATTCAAATAGCCAAGGAGCACAAGGATAAGGGCTCCAAACACCCTTATATTGATGCAAGCATAAGCACGTACGTGACGCCTGGGCTCGATAATGAAGCCAGTCAATGCGGCGTAAGTGATATATATATGTGCTTTTAATTATGGTAATTATTATTTAAATATTTTTTCATTATAATAAATTAATTATTCTTTTGTAGGCAAGGGTGATAGAGCGTGCGCAGGAAGAGTTGGCTAACACTCAGCTTGCGTTCCCAGATGTGCCACCGGAAGACCTGCCTCCTCTATCCTTAGAGAGCCAAATTGCAATCGCAGATGAGGTCTACGGTCGTAGAGCTGGCAAGGAGGTTAGGCACTTCGGGCCTAGAGTGGTACGAGATTTGTCGACGACCTCCGACTCATCATCTACGGGAGGTTCGGGCCAGCGGAGAAGGACTCAGGCTGCGGCCGTCGAAGCAGCCATTCAAGAGGCTCGACTGGCACGAGAGGAGAATCAATTCATGCGGCAAAGACTTGACGAACAACAAGCACAAATAGCCCAACTCATCGCCCTCATGCAACAAAATCGAGAAGCTTGTCAACCTCCTCCGAACCCACACCCCGACGACAACGACCCGGCTGGAGGCGGAGGACTCGGCGGCGCATCTGCTCCTCCAGTGTATTAGCTAGCTAGTTAATTATCGCGTTTCTTTATTTCCGAGTTCCGAACAATATTATATAATTTTTATGGGTTTTTAATTTGGATTTGTATGTACAAATTAATTAATTATTTAATACATTAATTAATATTAAAAATTTAGTTTATTTAATTAATTTGGAATATTTTTCATTATTTAAATTAAATTAATAATATTTATTTACAATTTAATTTTAAAAAAAAAATTAAATAGGCACTTGGACGACGGAGATTATGTTCTCCGTCGTCCAGGTGCCCAAACCCTAAACCCTAAACCCTAAACCCCTAACCCCTAACCCCTAAACCCTGCCATTCTCCGTGGCCCAGGTGTTCACCTGGACGACGAAGAATTAATTCTCCGTCGTCCAGGTGAACACATGGGCCACGGAGATTGTTAGCTTCTCCGTGGCCCATGTATGCACCTGGACGACGGAGAACTAATTCTCCGTCGTCCAGGTGAACACCTGGGCCACGGAGATTGCTAGTTTCTCCGTGGGCCAGGTGTTCACATGGACGACGGAGAATTAGTTCTCCGTCGTTCAGGTGCATACATGGGCCACGGAGAAGTTAGCAATCTTTGTGGCCCAGGTGTTCACCTGGACGACGGAGAATTAATTCTCCGTCGTCCAGGTGCATACATGGGCCACGGAGATTGTCCGCGGTCCAAGTGAACTTGGACGACGGAGAACTAATTCTCCGTCGTCCAGGTGCTTGGACGACAACACTTGGAGCACGGACCTTGGACGACGGAGATTCCGTCGTCTAAGTACTTAGACGACGGAAAACTTCACCTAGACGACAGAAATGGTCCGTGGTCTAGGTGCAGTTTTCTTGTAGTGTTGTATTGGATTCTTTTTATATCACCATATTTATAAAACAAGTTTGTTTCATACAGGACCTTCAATCGGGGAGGATGATTGGATCGAGAGCTGAAAGCGAAGGACTTTACTGTCTTGATATGCCCAAGGAAGCAACGTGCAATGTGGTGAGGAACAATACATATGACTTGTGGCATCAGCAACTTGGACACCCATCTAGCAAAGCATCATCACTATTTCCCTTTCTGCAAAATAAGATTTGTGATTCGAGTCATTGTACGACCTGTCTTCTAGCTAAGCAAACTAGAAGACCTTTTCCCTCAAGTATTTCATCAAGCACTTCTTGTTTTGACTTAATTCATGTTGACATATGAGGTGGTTATTGTGTTCGTTTTCTTTCTGGGGCACAATATTTCTTAACCATTGTTAATGATCACTCTAGGAGTACTTGGACCTATCTTATGCGTCATAAGTCTAAAGCTAGAGCTCTACTCATTCATTTCATTAATTTAGTCGAAACTCATTTTGGGAAAAGGGTCAAAGTGGTTAGAAGTGATAACGGTCTAGAGTTCCAGTGTGCTGAATTTTACTCATCTAAAGGTATTTTACATCAAACAAGTTGCACTAATACGCCTCAACAAAACGGTATTGTAGAGCGTAAACATCGGCACTTGTTAAACATGTCTCGTGCACTTCTTTTCCAATCACACTTGCCTAAACAATTTTGGGGGGATGCAATCCTTACAGCTGCATATTTAATTAATAGGACACCCACACCTCTCTTGCAAGGCAAAACACCATTTGAAGCATTGTTTCACAAAGAACCCAATTATTCTCAACTTCGTGTTTTCAGTTGTAGGTGTTTTGTGTCCACTCATCCTCTATACCCAAGTAAGTTCGATCCTCGTTTGGTTGAATGTGTTTTTATTGGTTACCCTCATGGCCAGAAAGGTTATAGAGTTTATAGTTTACGAGATAAGAAAGTCTTGGTATCTCGTGATGTAATATTTTTTGAAACTGAATTTCCTTACCAAAATAGGAGTCCTACTAATTCTCAACCATCAAATCCTTTATTTCCTCTCTCTTCTGGCTCACCTCAAATAGATGACGATCACCCCTCAAATCTCTCCACATCACCAAATAATTCTGATTTCCAGTCTTCCGCTGACCATATATCACCCTCTCCTTCAACCACATCAGACCCACCTCACTCTATATCACCTCCTTCCTCACCAGACCACTCCATCTCCGAATCACCAATCCCTACACAATAGCTACGTCGCTCCACTCATGCCACCAAACTCCCGACCACATTGCATGACTTCCATGTTGAGGCAGCCTTGCCTTCACGCCCCATTGTTCCGTTGTCCTCCTTGAATGAAGCTACTGTTCTTCAAGGTACTCCCCATTCCATTGCTAATGTCTTATCTTATGATAAACTCTCTCCTTCCCATAAAGCCTTTACTGTTAACATTAGTCTCAAAAAGAAACCACAAAATTTTTCCAGGCTATACTTGAACCTCGGTGGAGAGAGGCCATGAACAAGGAGATTCAGGCACTCCAAGACAATGGAACATGGAGTTTGGTTCCTCTGCCCCTTCACAAGAAACCAATTGGGTGTAGATGGGTTTACAAGATCAAATACAACCCGGATGGCACGGTGGAACGTTACAAAGCTCGTTTAGTAGCAAAAGGATACAACCAAGTTGCCGGTATTGATTATCGAGAAACTTTTTCCCCAGTGGCCAAGTTAACCACTGTCCGTGTTCTTCTCAGTCTTGCTGCTTTGCAGGGTTGGCATCTTCACCAATTAGACGTCAACAATGCATTTCTTAATGGTGATTTATACGAGGAGGTGTATATGAAGCTCCCTCCCGGTTTCAGACGAAAGGGGGAGAATCGAGTTTGTAAGCTTCATAAATCCCTCTATGGACTCAAACAAGCATCTAGGCAGTGGTTCTTAAAGCTTGCTGGAGCTCTCAAAGATGGCGGGTTCATTCAATCATGGTCAGACTACTCGCTATTCGTCCAAAACTGTCAAGGCAGATTCACAGTTCTCTTAGTATATGTTGATGACATTATAGTGGCGGGAAACAACTTACAAGATATTCTGGCAACAAAAGAGTTTCTTGCAAGTCACTTCAAACTCAAGGACATGGCGAAATTAAGGTACTTCCTTGGCATCGAAGTAGCACGGTCTAAACGGGGTATTGTGTTAAGCCAAAGAAAATATGCACTTGAAGTTCTTGAAGATGCAGGTTTTCTAGGAGCCAAGCCATCACGGTTTCCTATTGATCAGAACATAATACTACGAAAAGATCAAGGTGTTGAGCTCAAGGATGCATCTCAGTACCGTAGGTTGATTGGGAGATTCATATATCTCACAATAACAAGACCAGATCTTGTATACATTGTCCATATTCTAAGTCAATTCATGGATAAGCCTCGACAAGCTCATCTTGATGCGGCTTACCAAGTTTTGAGGTATTTGAAGCAAACGCCAGGACAAGGGATACTGCTGCCATCTACAGGGCCATTGAGACTTAAGGCTTACTGTGATGCAGATTGGGCACGTTGCAAAGACACTCGGAGATCAACTACTGGTTATTGCATTTTTCTGGGAGATGCACCTATTTCATGGAAATCAAAGAAGCAAGGCACAGTATCATGTTCCAGTGCAGAGGCAGAATACAGATCTATGGTCACTACTTGTTGTGAGATTTCATGGATTCAGAGTTTATTGAGAGATTTAAATGTTAAGCATACAGATGCAGTAAAGCTCTTTTGTGATAATCAAGCAGCAATTCATATAGCATCGAATCCAGTGTTTCACGAACAAACAAAACATATTGAAATCGATTGCCATGTGGTTCGCGAAAAGGTGCAAAGAGGACTTGTTGAGACTATCCATGTCAGAACGCAAGAACAGCCAGCCGACTTATTTACCAAGCCATTGAGCTCGAAGCAGTTTTATGTCCTCTTGAACAAGATAGGTGTAATTAACATACACTCTATCTTGAGGGGAAGTATTGAGGAAACAAATCCCACATGATGAGGATTCCTAGTTATACGGGATTAGATGTATCCTTCTGTATCTTCTAGTTGTTATTAACAGATATGCTTTACAACATTTAGTCATACAGGTTAGAAAACTAGCTGTATATATATTCTTGTAGTCTGACTACAATTTACTACTGATCACAAGCACTACTATTTTCTTCAAACCAAAGCTAGCTATACCTATTTTACTATATATTTTAAACCGAAAGTTTCAATCATGAGGAAGCTGGGCTGTAGAAAGAGACCTGCATTCAGGACCATATATTTGTGAGTGAATTGGAATCGAAGGAGCTAGCCAGCTAGCCTCCAATTAACCTTATCATTCTAGAGAGGAGAAAAACCACACATTAGAAGAAATAAGTAGAGAAGAATCCAAACACCGACTTCACCTATACGTCGATCCAAACCACTCAACTTGTCCAATATGCCCATTGGTAGAGGCAGTTTCGATCCTAAACGTATTGATGGATCTTGAGAACGTACATTTGTCTCTGTTGCTGTGCAATATACATAATCAGAAATGGATTTTGCTAAATATCTTTAACTAATAAACTCTTGCATTTGCAATCTATCAAACATTCATTTGCATATTTAATTTCATCGAGAAAAACATGTATATATATGTGCCTACTAAACCGAATAGACCAAGAACATTGGAATAGGTGTCACTAGACTATTTAAACTAGCGTTGAGTTCCCATTTGTGTTCTAACTAGCTTCTAACTAATGTAGCTCTAGCTGATTGTAAGAACAAGCAGATATCGCTCTTCTCAGACATACATGCATGATATGGGTGGTTCTACTGCAGTTGCTTTAGCAATATGGATGTTTTTTTTTTGTTACAAAAAGTTTTGGTGAGAGCTTGGTTACGCTACATTACGCCAGGATTTACAAGTGACCCGTACCTGTCACACCAATCTCCAGGTATGAATTTTCGTAAGAGAATTTTTAGATCGCCCCCAACATGGAACTGCTGACAGCGGAGATCAAACACGAATGGAGATACCAACACTTGTCCGTCTTTACCAACTGAGCAAACCCACCCGGAAAATATGGATGTTTTCTGTTTTGAGCTAAATAGGAGGAGGGGCATTTGGTTATGGGGCAATTAGGAAAGTAAACAATGGGGGCTGTGACCTTTCTCAAGGAAAATGGGTTTATGACAGGTCATACCCTCTCTACAGCTCCACAGACGGTCCCTTAATTGGAAGCAGTTCGATTGCCAGAAGAATGGTCGACCGGATATTGAGTACCTCAAGTACAGATGGCAGCCCACTTCTTGCCAGACACCAAGGCACAAATTATTTCTTTTCTAAAGTCTAAGTCTTCGACATGTCGTTCTAATGAGCAAAACTGGCTTCATAGTTTTCTATGGAGTAATTATAGCACATTCTTGTGCTGCTTTTATGTGTGTTTTTCATCGAGCTAGCTAGCTGTTTATAATCCGTGACCGATATATATATATATATTAATATATATATATGTATGTACGTGTAGGTTCAATGGTAGATCACTTTTGGAAAGATTTAGAGCCAAGCGCATACTGTTTGTAGGAGACTCGCTGAGCATGAATCAATGGCATTCTCTCGCATGCATGCTTTACAAGTCAGTCCAACCCAAATACACCATCAACAGAAATGGAGGCCTCTGCATATTCCGCTTTCCAGTAAGCTAGCTACTTTTCCTCTCATGCTTATGTAGCTAGCAAGATGACCTGGAGATAATTACGTACATGCATATATATTGCACGGTAAAAGAAATAGGGTAATCTGAAATTTAGGTACGAGGCACTATAAGATTAATTTGATTTAATTACCTTGATTTAATTAACTTAATTGTCTATAATTTTGGAACGTCCTGTTAATTTGTAGGCATACGATGTTTCCATTGTGCTGTCCCCAGAGACGGACCCAGGAATAAAAATTGTGGTATGCTAACTTACCTATGAAGCGAAGAACTAGAAGAAGAAAAAAGTGACGAATAATAAGAAATGAAAAACAAGTCAAATATACTTCAATTCAAATACAAATATACTTCAATTCAAATACAAATTAGACTACTTAAGTTGTGCTCTCCAGTTACCTAAAGCATAAAACTCATCAATAGCCGAATTTGAATATATAGTATCAACAATCTCTCTCTCAATATACACTGTCATTAAATCTACAAGGAAATCATCACCCATCTTCCTTCTAAGTCGAGTCTTAATGAGTTTCATTGCTGAAAATGCTCTCTCTGTGGTAGTTGTAGAAACAGGAAGAGTCATCACTAGACGGAGTAGTCTCTCAACCAACGTGAATGGTGTACGTGTGTTAACAAATTTCTGACATAACTTAGAAAGAGTACATAAATCTTGAAATTCAGATAGTTTAGAGAATTGATACTCATAATGCTCCAGCTGATCTCTTAAATCTTTCAAATCAGGTACATCATGAGGATAAAACTTCTCAGCCAAACTACATATGTTATCAATTAATATCAAAAGATTGAAAATCAAATCGATGATCCAATGCAGAACTAGAATCATGAGTTCCCTTGTTTGGTCATTGAATCTACTATGTAGTTCCATCAACTGAAAATCAATTACGACATTGAATACTTCAACACAATAATAATGCTCAATAGTGACACAATTTTGTTACCACTACAACTTAGACCACGGAAACGTAATTGTTCCGTGGTCCAAGTGACACTTGGACGACCACTACAAGAAAAAGTGACTTAGACGACGGAGAATTTCCGTCGTCTAAGTGCCTATCTCCGTCGTCTAAGTACTTGGACGACGGAAAATCCGTCGTCCAAGGTACGTGCTCCAAGTGCTGTCGTCTAAGTACTTAGACGACGGAGAATTTAATCTCCGTCGTCCAAGTTCACTTGGACCACGGAGAACGTCCGTGGCCCATGTGGGGACTTAGACGACGGAGATTAATGTCTCCGTCGTCTAAGTCCCTACATGGGCCACGGACGTTGTTAGCTTCTCCGTGGCCCAGGTGGTGACTTAGACGACGGAGACATTAATATCCGTCGTCTAAGTCCCCACATGGGCCACGGACGTTGTTAGCTTCTCCGTGGCCCAGGTCGTAACCTAGACGACGGAGACATTAATCTCCGTCGTCTAAGTCACCACCTGGGCCACGGAGAAGCTAACAACGTCCGTGGCCCATGTAGGGACTTAGACGACGGAGATTAATGTCTCCGTCGTCTAAGTGAAAAATTAATTTAAAAAAAAAAATTAAATTCAAAAATATTATTAATATTAATTGAAAAAAAATTAATTAAATTAATTAAATACACTAAATTAATAAAATAATTAAAATTAATTTGTACATACATAATCGAAAAAACCCATAATTAAAAATGAAAATATTGTTCGTAATGCGGAAATTAAGAAACGAAATAATGAACTACTAGCTAGCTAAAACACTGGAGGAGCAGATGCGCCGCCTCGTCCTCCGCCTCCAGCCGGGTCGTCGTCGTCGGGGAATGGGTTCGGAGGAGGTTGACATTGTCTTTGAGCTTGTTGCATAAGGGCGATGAGTTGGGCTATTCGCTCGTCTTGCTGGTCCATTCTTTGGCGCATGGCAATATTCTCCTCCCGTGCGATTCGAGCCTCTTCATAGGCTGCCGCAGCTTGAGAACTTCTCCGCCGCCCCGAACCTCCCGTAGATGATGACTCAGAGGTCGACAAATCTCGAACCACCTTAGGCCCGAAGTGCCTAACCTCCTTGCCAGCTCTACGACCGTAGACCTCATCCGCAATTGCTATTTGGCTCTCCACAGATAGAGGAGGCAGGTCTTCTAGCGGCACATCTGGGAACGCAAGCTGAGTGTTAGCCAATTCTTCCTGCGCACGCTCTATCACTCTTGCCTACAAAAGAATAATAAATTTATTATAATGAAATAATATTTAAATAATAATTACTATAATTATTAGCGCACACACATATATATATATATATATATGACTTACGCCGCGTTGACTCGCTTCATTATCGAGCCCAGGCGTCACGTACGCGCTTACGCTTGCATCGAGATAAGGGTGTTTGGAGCCCTTATCCCTGTGCTCCTTGGCAATTTGAATGAGTTGCTTGGCGCCGGAAGTATGGTGCTTGTCCTTCTTCCCCCGGTTGGCTTTGTTGACACCGGAGAATTTCTGTTAGACAACATAATGAAATCATTAAAAAATTTATAAGTAACTAAAATTTAGAGTATTCAATTATCTTAATTGAAATAAAAAAAGTAAATTAACACCTGAAATTGCTCATCGGCAAAGTGGTTACACAACCACTCCCACTCATCTTCTCTATCCCCACGCAGCTCTTCGGGGGGAGGCACGGGACCGTTAGTTCGGAAGTACTGATGGAGCCTGTACTTCCAATCTTTGAAGATGTTGTTGGCGGTTTGGTTGATATGCCTCAACATCGCCGGATCCGGATCCACCGCAAATTGTTCCTATCAGAAATAAATTGAAAATTATAATCGTATATATTATAAAATTATATATAACTAATATTAAAAATAGTATATAATAACTAAAATTGTACGTATTACGTACCGAAAGATCCTTAAAGACTTTCGCCTTCTCCGAATCCGGCACATCCCTCCAAGTAGGGGCAGTGATACGAACCCGGTTACGAACAATCGACCCAATGCTATGAGCCGAGAGACTTGCTAGCTGAGGTGTGGGAGGGCCACCGGTGAATTCGTCGTAAGGCAAGGCGATCTTGCTCCCGGTCGCCTTGCAAATTTTCTCCGCCTTTCCACCTTTAACGAGACCCCGAGTCTTTTTCGGTTGGGGGTCAGTGGGGGCCCTCCTTTGCTTACGGCGGGCGCTGTACATGATAGACTCGGCCGTCGAAGACGCCTGAGTACTTCCCGTTGAAGCGGTACCGGGCGTCGGAGTTGAAAAGGGGTCGACGTCATCACCGCTTGAGAGAAATGGGGCAGAGGGAATTTCCCCAGAAGGCCCCGGATTGAGGGCGTCTACCTGCGGTTGAACCCAACCGACTTGGGCCGCCAACATTTGGAGCATCTCATCTTCTGACTCCTGTTGGGCTTTCTTCTTCCCGGATGTGATCTTTGGCGGAGCCATTTAAACCTAAGAGTACGTACGGTGTTAAAATACCTACTTACCATAATAATTACAACGACGGAGAATTTACGCTAATTAATTAAGTACGTTTAAGATTTAAATAGAGTACACTAGCTTGGCATTTTCGGTCGTTCAATGGACGTGCGACCCGCGCGATAAAGTGTAAATTTTCAATTAATCAGCCTTGGTTAAATCGAAAAACATGGCCAGTTAGGGATAGAGATAACGCGAGAGGCAGGACTAATTTCGACAAAAGTCTTTCTTAGTCCAAATCCTGTCACCAGTCATAACCCGTTTCTAGACACCATGTCCGACATTCGGCCAATTTTTCGAAAATTTACACTCCCTCAAGTCCTTTGCAAACTCCGCCCTCAACCTCGTGTCCATAACTTCACTTAGGTTATGGTGTGCGGTGATGAAATCCACACATCACGAGGGGTTAAGGAGATAAGCAAGGAAAAGAGGCGCCATCTATTCCAAAGAGTGCGACTTAATTACACCAAGCCTATGTACTAAATTTAAATCGAACACGTACTACCATGCAATTTACTAGAAAATACATATAATTATCAATTAATTATTATTTATCATGCATTTAATAATAATTATTCATTTACCAATATAATCAATTATTATTATTACTATTATTTAATTTTAACTAATAATTATTCTTTACCAAATAATTAACAACTAATAATGATTACTAAATAATAATAATAACAAGAAAATAATTATTATAATTACAACTATTTATTATTTAAAACTAATAAATTAAAAGTATTTAGAAATTAAATAATTAAACAAATAAAAAAATTGTTAAAGAGTTAAAATTTCGAATTATTACCTCGTCGGAATTTCGCCGGAATATTGGAAGAGTAGAGTCGTCGGAGAGGGGGAACCACGCCGGAAAATTGGTCGTCGGGGCGTCGCCGGAGGAGGATCGCCGGAGTGAGAGAGAGAGGAGAGGAGAGTATAGAGGAGGAGATGGAATGATGAGAAAATGAGGGGGGGTGCTCCTCCTTATATACAGTTTCACTTAGACGACGGAGCACTATTCTCCGTCGTCTAAGTGCACTTAGACGACGGAAACAGTGTTTTCCGTCGTCTAAGTGAAGGGTCAAATTTTTTCGAACCGGCGCCAAATAAATGGGCGGGCCGTTTCACCGCCATAAATGTTGACTTAGACGACGGAGACAGTGTTTTCCGTCGTCTAAGTGGAATTTCAAGCGGTGCCGAAAATTGAAGCGGCAAATTGAACCGCCATGTAAATATCGACTTGGACGACGGATATGTAGGTTTCCGTCGTCCAAGTTTTCACTTGGACGACGGAAACCTACATATCCGTCGTCCAAGTCGATATTTACACCGAAAAAAAATAAAAAATTGAACCGCCATGGTAATTTGAACCTAGACGACGGATACGGTTAATTCCGTCGTCCAGGTGAACACTTGGACGACGGAAACTGACAGTATCCGTCGTCTAGGTTCAAATTATGCCAAAAAAAAATTTTAAATTAATTCGCTAGGAATTTAGCGATTTGTCATTCGAGTGAAATAGTCGTACAATATCGATGAACGCATCGTATATATAAACAGTTAAATTTGAACCGCCGAATAATTTTACGTTTTGAAAGTTGTTAAGTATCGACTAATCTTTAAGACTTTAGTGTTCATGAGTAGTTGCTGATTTGCAGCAGAGTGCTAACGAAATTGAATTTGGACAAAACAACCGTTGGATATGTTCGTCGTAACATAATATATAATTACTATAAAGGACCAGGAAATAATAAGTTCGGGAAGGGTTTCATCGGCACAGTCAACCGCAAAACCGAGAATTTCACAAACCGGAAACGTGGATACAGGACATTTCGCAACTCCGATTTTGGAACCGTCGAAGCTCACACACCAAGAATATACTACTCTAAAGTCTTGACGAAAAGAATACGCATTCGAAGATGGTCTAGATGGTCGTTGTCTTAGAAAAAATTACGAAATTTACACCTGGACGACGGATACGACATTCTCCGTCGTCCAAGTACACACCTGGACGACGGAGACGCTAATATCCGTCGTCCAGGTGTGTACTTGGACGACGGAGAATATAGTATCCGTCGTCCAGGTGAATATACCCTGAATTCAGGGGTTAGGGGTCCTTAGGGTTTAGGGTATATGGTTTTACACTTGGACGACGGAGAATGACTGTCTCCGTCGTCCAAGTGTGTACCTAGACGACGGATAATGCCTGTCTCCGTCGTCCAAGTTTAAAAACCCCGAATTCAGGGGTTAGGGCCTTAGGGTTTACGGTTTAGGTCGTCCCCGGTCATTTGTGTGTGCGTTCAATTATTCTGATTCAAAAATATAATTAAAAAATTGATCGATCGATCCGAACTGCTAGATTTAGGGTCCAAGATTTAGCTAGGGTTTTATATGAGATTGAGATTTGGCGCCAAAGGTGAATCTGCAATTAATTTCTCCGTTCTCGGTTAGGGGTCCTTAGGTTTAGGGTATAGGGTTTAGGGTGAATATACCCTGAATTCAGGGGTTAGGGGTCCTTAGGTTTAGGGTATACGACTGTCTCCGTCGTCCAGGTGAATATATATACCCTGAATTCAGGGGTTAGGGGTCCTTAGGGTTTAGGGTATCGGGTTTGTCATCTGGACGACGGAGACGACATTCTCCGTCGTCCTAGTGTGTACCTAGACGACGGCGAATGACTGTCTCCGTCGTCCAAGTGTAAAAACCCTGAATTCAGGGGTTAGGGCCGTATGGTTTAGGGTTTAGGTCGTCCCCGGTCATTTGTATGTTCGTTCAATTATTCTCATTCAAGAATATAACTAAAAAAATGATCGATCGATCCGATCTGCTACATTTAGGGTCTAGGATTTAGGGTTTGAAGGGCTGCGTGAGCGAAATGTAGAGCAGCTTCAGCTTACTTTTAATAAGATCAGAGAATACACCGATGAAGTTGAAAGCAAAGAGAGGGGCCGGGACTAGAAAAACAGTCCAAAGACATTCAATTGAAACAGAGAGAAGTCGACTTAATTAAAATCTGAGGAAGTTAAGCTGGCGGAGATCGATCATATATATAGTATTTAAAAACAATAAAACCAACCAAAGCTGGACGAGGAATCTTAAAGTCTCGACATAATAGAAATCTTTCACCTTTTTACGATGCATCGATCGATCATATATATATATATTACAATAATAAATTAGGGTTTACCAAGTAATGATCCTCGTCGTGTGACCGTACTCTTCGTCATAATCGTCATCATCATCATCACCGTTATCCGATTGCTCATCCTCCTCATCGTACTCAACATCGTCCGAGGAATAACCAGAGTCGTCGTCATCGTCCTCATCCTGCACGTCTTCTTCATCTACCTCAATGATCTCTTCTTCAGTTAGATCTGTACAACCATCAGGCATGGGTAACCGTTCACCGTCTTGAACCAGGTCCATTATGTCGGAGCGGATGACAGAAATATTAGGCTCTTGATAGGCAGGAATGTCTCTGTCTGGTTCAGCAGCATCTTCAGTCGTCGCCGGTGTCCCTTCAATTGTCTCTGTATTCCAAACTCCTCGATGAGAGATCTGGTTCACTATTTTCCACCCGTCACCAGCTTTCGGATCGTCGAGATAGAACACCTGCCTAACTAAGGTGGCGAGAGCGAAAGGCTCATCCTCATACCAGCTTGAGTTTGTATCGACTGATAAAAGTCCCAGGTCTTCCTTTGTACGCTTGAACCATCTGCACTTGAATAGGAAAACGTTGACATCATTCCCGTAACATAGCTGAACCACATATACGATCATTCCGTAATATAGATCAGGGTCTTTCCCAACCGCTATCCCACTGTTTTGTGTTCTTCTTCCTTCATCTCGCGCCAATGAATGGAACTTCACACCGTTCACAAAACATCCCGGATAAATATAGTGTTTAATCGGCTTCCCTGCTAGCAAGTGCTTTGGCCAAGACCACCACCCCCCGTGGTTTTCGGATTTTTGCAGATCAATCATCTGCGAAAATGGAAAAATGTAAGGGTTTACTTTCTACAAATTAAACATGCATGATCTCAATATGTATATAAATCACTAAATACGTACCCATTGGAAGAAATAATCGGGGAACTTTTTCTTAACCATTTTCTCAATCCACGCCGAACTCTTGTCTGGATATAACGCCTGAAGCCTCTCCCTGTATGACATCATGTACGGCTCAACTTCGTCACAGTCTCGTAACACTACCCAATGTGCCTCAATAAGTTCTTCCTGTGTTAACGTTTCCTTTAATACTCCTCTAAACGGTCGGACGACATTGGTGACGACAGAAAGATTGATGCGGGCACTGGGATCGGAGGCAGTTGGAGGTGGTGGATCTTTGAGGTACCTGTTGCAGTAAGTAACGCACTCATGCATTAGGTATGTCTCTGCTATGGAGCCATCCGGAGCCGACCTGTTTTTGACGAATGACTTATACTGTCCAAGCTGTCTACAAAATTAATCAAACGTACAATAAAAATAAGTACATGCATATAGCTAGCTAGTAATCTCCAGTGGAACAAATTATGAATCGAAAAACCTGTATAATTAATTAGTTGTACGTACCTTTCTTGAGGATACATCCAAGTGTACTGGACCGGACCAGAAATGAGAACCTGCTCGGGCAGGTGGATCATTAGGTGAATCATTATGTCGAAGAAAGCAGGAGGAAAAATCCTCTCTAGTTTGCAAATGATGTGCACAATTTGTTGTTGCAATTCCACGACATCTGACTTCTTTAATTCTCTGGCGCATAACCTCTGCCACCATCTGCACAATGCCACTATTGGTTCTACGACGTCGCGAGGCAAATATGGTCGAATTACCACTGGAATCAGACGTTGCAGCATAACGTGATAGTCATGTGTCTTTAGACCAACAAACTTGTGTTGCACCTCGTCCACTGCTCCAGTTATAGTAGCTGCATACGTGGCCGGATAACGAACGCCCTTAAACCAGTGAAATACAGAACGTCTAAGTGTCGGCTTCACTGTGTACGGTGCAGCTGGCATCTTGTTGTACACTCCTTTCCTATCCCTCCTCAACCACAAGGGACGACGTAGATTCATTGATTCCAAATCTTTGCGCGCTTTGGGAGTATCTTTAGTCTTGAACTTAATACCGAGAATTGTTCCCACCACGCTGTCGCACACATTCTTTTCTATGTGCATCGCGTCCAAGTTGTTCCTCAGCTTCAACTTCGACCAGTAAGGGAGTTCAAAGAATATACTCTTGTGATCCCAATAGCTCAGATCATGTGGAGGAATTGGATTGCATTTCTTTACATCCGCGTCGTTAGTCAACACACCAAAGTCGAAATAGCTCAACCTCTCTAAAATCTCTTCGCCCGACCAACTACGGGGTTTAGGATTGTTCTCTACCGTCCCGTCGAAATGAGCTTCATCCTGTCGCCAAGGGTGGTCGTGAGGGAGCCATCTACGGTGACCCAAGTAACACACCTTCCCTGCGTGCCAACTAGAGTTCACGTCGTCCAAACATATAGGACATCCATTATATCCTTTTGTCCTGCACGCTGCCAACATCCCATACGCTGGAAAATCGCTGATCGTCCACATTACGGCAGCCCTCATCGTGAACATCGTGTCAGTGAATTTGTCATAAGTTGGGACTCCATTTTCCCACAACAGTTTCAGCTCGTCGATCAAAGGTCTGAGGTAGACATCTAAGCACTTCCCTGGAGATTTAGGACCTGGAATTAGTACAGTAAGGAAATTAAATTCCTTGTTCATGCACATCCACGGAGGCAGGTTGTACGGCATCAGAATTACTGGCCAAGTGCTTACGGCGGAGCTATTACTTCCCCAAGGATTGAATCCGTCTGTAGATAGGCCGAGTCTAACATTTCTAACCTCTGCAGCAAAGTTTCCGAATTCTCTGTCGAAATGTTTGAAACCCTCCCCATCCGCGGCGTGTCGCAGGACATCGTCATCTATTCGCTTTTCTGCGTACCATCGCATCGCCTCTGCTGTGTGTAGAGACATGTACAGGCGCTGCAATCTGGGAATCAAGGGAAAATATCGAACAACTTTCACAGGAATTCTCTTTTTCGAACTCTTCCTATTCACCTGGAATCTGCACTGGCCACATACGGGACAATAGTCCAAATCTTTATACTCTTTGTAAAATAGCACACAATCATTCGGACATGCGTCAATTATCCTGTACTTTAGGCCGAGGCTGCTCAAGATATTTCTAACCTTATAATGAGATTTAGGAAGATTGTGATCATCAGGAAGCAACTTACATATTTGCTCCTGAATTTCGTCAAAAGCACTGACTGACATTTTGTGCTTCACTTTTATCTTCATTTGCTCCATCACATATTGCAACACATTCTCTCGACATCCAGGGAACACCGGGGTCTGCGCTTCAAGTAGCATCCGGTTGTACTTATCCATCTCACTGGTGTCAGTGGCCAAGCTAGCAGCGGGGAATGTGTCATCATGCTCATGAGTGGTACTGTAACCTCCGTCTTGGTGTTGGTGTCCACTATGACTAAATCCCGGAAACGCATCATGGACCAAATCTACAGTTGGATTGCAAGCTGGGGGTCCGGCACCACTGCCGCTGGATGAGGCACCATGGTAACTGTACCCTGAGCTGAAGTCTGCTGCGCTGAACTCTACTGCTTCACCATGCTCGCTCCATGTAGTGTAACTCCACATCATACCATTTTCGTACAGGTGTTGCACCATAACATTAACCTCCGCATACTGACAATTAAGACATTTCTGGCACGGACACCTGAAACGCTTCTTTCCATGACCATGTTCTATCGCAAAATTCACAAATTCGCTAATTCCATCCATATACCGGACATCACATCTATTCTTTAACTTCATCCAACTCTTGTCCATACTGCTACAAAATATTATAATTAAATAATTATTACATATATATATATTAGTCCATTAATTTACCATTAATTATACGTACTCGATCTACATCGATCCATCAAATTACGTACGTAATTTAATCTGTATATATAGCTAATTAACATTCATGCATGTATGTACGCACGTACGGTTTCCCTAAATATATATATATTTAATCATGCAAATTTTAACTGCCTACGTACGTACCTGCTGGCCTTCTCGATATCTGCAGTTAATTAAGCTAGCTAGTGATCGAACACCGGAGATCCGATCCTTTAATTAATTTCTAGCCCCGGCCTAGCCTAATCCGGCCTTCTCCTTCTCCTTCGATCTCAAAAATTCCCCACGGGAGAAAATATAATGGAATGATCGAAGCTAAGAGAGTTTGGCATGGCCTATATATATAATGCTTCACTTAGACGACGGAGGTGTCGGTACGTCGTTTAAGTGGAACTTACACCACGACGTGTCGGTCCGTTGTCCAGGTGATCACTTCTCCGTGGTCCAAGTCACACTTAGACGACGGATATGTAATTCTCCGTCGTCTAAGTGTTACTTGGACCACGGAGATTTCTCCGAGGTCCAAGTAACACTTAGACGACGGAGATGTAATTCTCCGTCGTCCAGGTGATAACCTGGACCACGGAGAAGTCTCCGAGGTCCAGGTGCTTACCTAGACGACGGAGAAACTTCACATCCGTCGTCTAAGTGTTACTTAGACCTCGGAGATTTCTCCGTGGTCCAAGTAACACTTAGACGACGGAGAATTACATCTCCGTCGTCTAAGTGTTACTTGGACCACGGAGAAATCTCCGAGGTCTAAGTAACACTTAGACGACGGAACTAATACTGTTCCGTCGTCTAAGTCCTCTTTTCTTGTAGTGGACGGAGAATACTATCTCCTTGGTCCAAGTTCCACCTGGACAACGGAGAAGTCTCCGAGGTCCAGGTGCTCACCTGGACCTCGGAGAATTTTCCGTTGTCCAGGTGAGCACTTGGACGACAGAGAATACTATCTCCGTCGTCCAGGTGCTCACCTGGACCTCGAAGACTTCTCCGTTGTCCCGGTGATCACCTGGACGACGGAGAATACTATCTCCGTCGTCCAGGTTCTCACTTGGACAACGGACCGACACGCCGTGGTCCGAGTGGCCACTTAGACGACGTACCTACACCTCCGTCATCTAAGTGAAGCATTATATAAGGCCAATGCCAAACTCTCTTCCTCTCCGCTCACTCTCTCAACTGATCGATCATAATCTCTTATAGCCCTGTCTTGATCAGCTAGCGCCTCACGCGTGCACGCAATGCAAAACGACGATCGACGTCCTAGCTAGCTGGCTAGATATATAGCACTATATATATCGATCTTCGGCTCCGACCATCGATTAATTCGCTATATATATATCGGAGAAGGCCAGGTATGTACGCAGTTAATTTTCCAACACCATTAACATAGCTTTATATATATATATATTTAATTGCATGTACGTTTGTTAAAACGCCCATTGTTAATAATTAATTAATTAGTACATCTAATTAATATATAATTAATATATTAAGTTAGGAAATTGATGATATATATATTAGTTAATTATAGACCTATAGTACGTATATATGTATGGATGTTTTCAAATTTGGTTAATATTTAGTTAAAACGTACATACATGCATGTATGTTAGCTACACATATTAAAGTACGTAATTGATCGATGTAGATCGAGTACGTATAATTAATAGTTAATTAATTGACTAATATATATGTAATAATTAATTAATTATAATATTTTGTAGAAGTAAGGACAAGAGTTGGATGAAGTTGCAGAATAGATGTGATGTCCGGTATATGGATGGAAATAGCGAATTTGTGAATTTTGCGATAGAACATGGTCAGGGAAAGAAGCGTTTCAGGTGTCCGTGCCAGAAATGTCTTAATTGTCAGTATGTGGAGGTTAATGTTATGGTGCAACACCTGTACGAAAATGGTATGATGTGGAGTTACACTACATGGAGCGAGCATGGTGAAGAGTAGACTTCAGCTCAGCAGACTGCAGCTCAGGGTACAGTTACCAGGGTGCCTAATCCAGCGGCAGTGGTGCTGGCCCCCCTGCTTGCAACCCAACTGCAGATTTGGTCCATGATGCGTTTCCGGGATTTAGTCATGGTGGACAGCAACACCAAGACAGAGGTTACAGTACCACTCATGAGCATGATGACACATTCCCCGCTGCTAGCTTGGCCACTGACACTAGTGAGATGGATAAGTACAACCGGATGCTACTTGAAGCGCAGACCCTGGTGTTCCCTGGATGTCGAGAGAATGTGTTGCAATATGTGATGGAGCAAATGAAGATAAAAGAGAAGCACAAAATGTCAGTAAGTGCTTTTGACGAAATTCAGGAGCAAATATGTAAGTTGCTTCCTGATGATCACAATCTTCCTAAATCTCATTATAAGGTTAGAAATATCTTGAGTAGCCTCGGCCTAAAGTACAGGATAATTGACGTATGTCCGAATGATTGTGTGCTTTTTTACAAAGAGTATAAAGATTTGGACTATTGTCCCGTATGTGGCCAGTGCAGATTCCAGTTGAATAGGAAGAGTTCGAAAAAGAGAATTCCTATGAAAGTTGTTCGATATTTTCCCTTGATTCCCAGATTGCAGCGCCTGTACATGTCTCTACACACAGCAGAGGCGATGCGATGGTACGCAGAAAAGCAAATAGATGATGATGTCCTGCGACACGCCGCGGATGGGGAGGGTTTCAAACATTTTGACAGAGAATTTGGAGACTTTGCTGCAGAGGTTAGAAATGTTAGACTCGACCTAACTATAGACGGATTCAATCCTTGGGGAAGTAATAGCTCCGCCGTCAGCACTTGGCCAGTTATTCTGATGCCGTACAACTTGCCTCCGTGGATGTGCATGAACAAGGAATTTAATTTCCTTACTGTACTAATTCTAGGTCCTAAATCTCCAGGGAAGTGCTTAGATGTCTACCTCAGACCTTTGATCGACGAGCTGAAACTGTTGTGGCAAAATGGAGTCCCAACTTATGACAAATTCAATGACATGATGTTCACGACGAGGGCTGCCATAATGTGGACGATCAACGATTTTCCAGCGTATGGGATGTTGGCAGCCTGCAGGACAAAAAGATATAATGGATGTCCTATATGTTTGGACGACGTGAACTCTAGTTGGCACGCGGGGAAGGTGTGTTACTTGGGTCACCGTAGATGGCTTCCTCACGACCACCTGTGGCGACAGGATGAAGCTCATTTCAATGGGACGGTAGAGAACAATCCTAAACCCCGTAGTTGGTCGGGCGAAGAGATTTTAGAGAGGTTGAGCTATTTCGACTTTGGTGTGTTGACCAATGAAGCGGATGTAAAGAAATGCCACTACAAGAAAACTGCACTTAGACCACGGAAATGTAATTGTTTCGTGGTCCAAGTGACGACGGAGAATACCATCTCCGTCATCCGGGTGGTCACCTGGACCACGGAGTCTTTTCCGTGGTCCAGGTGATCACCTGGACGACGGATATGGTATTCTCCTCCGTCGTCGTACAGATTACAGATTTGTCGTTTCAAATTTAAGTGTTTATATATACGATGCGTTCATCGATATTTTACAACTATTTCATTCGAATGACAGATCGGTAAATTCCTTGCGAATTAATTTTTATTTTTTTTAACGTAAATTGCACTTGGACGACGGAGAATGACCATCTTTGTCGTCCTAGTGACCACTTGGACGACGGAGAATGACCATCTCCGTCGTCCAGGTGGTCACCAAGACGACAGAGATGGTTATTCTCCGTCGTCCAAGTTCAAAATTATGGCGGTTCAATGTGCCGCCTTAAATTTCGGCGCCGCTTCAAATTTGACTTAGACGACGGAGAATCTATCCTCCGTCGTCTAAGTCAAAATTAAGGCGGTTGAAACGTCCCGCCGATTAATTGGGCGCCGTTTCAAAATTTTGAAAAGGTTCACTTAGACGACGGAAAAGCCCGTTTCCGTCGTCCAAGTGCACTTAGACGACGGAAAATAGGGTTCCGTCGTCTAAGTGAACACCTATAAATAGAACAGTTCACCCTCTCATTTTCTCATCCCATCTCATTTCCTCCTCTCCTCTCCTCTCAAAACCTTCGGCCTTCTTGTGACGACCCGAACCAGAATCAGTTGTGTATTCTGCACGATTCACGAGATTGGTCATAGTCGTAGTTTTTACGATATATGTGTGGTTTGTAGATTCTATTCGTGACTATATTTTCGGCCGAGAATTTGAGTTGAGTATCTTCACGGAAATTGTAGAGTATGTGATTTTGAGCTCGTGGGCGGTTCCAGATGATTTTTTCCGATAACCGAGGAATATATTATGATTATTCGAAGTTTCGGTATTCGACGAGTTTATCCGATTGTTTCGTGTTTATCCGAATCGTGATGGTTATCCATTTCGAATCGTCGATCGACCAGAGGCGCAAGTATAAATATCGGAAATAGTCGAGAAATAGTCGTAAATCACTGTTTGATGTTGACCGGACCGTTGACTTTCCAAAAATAGAAGTTTGCCGTTGACCGCGAAAGGGGAAACTTTCCCGATTTGGCTTCGCCGTCCGACGTCCATTTTCCGGCCACCTCCGACCTTGTTGAAGGTATGGTTCGCTTCTCCTTGTGATTTCGAGTGGATTGGTACTTGATTTTATGGAAATTGATGAGGTTTAGTGGTGACCCGAAACGGGTAGAGTTCGTGGGTGTCGCCGGTGTTGGTTTTCAGTTTTCCAGCGAGCCACGGTGGTGGTGGTTAGGGGGGTTCGAATCCCCTTGCCCTAGTGAGTCTCACCATGTAGTTTAATTAAGGATTGGTTGATTTTTGAGGAGAACCCGAATTGGTTGCCGGAGGGGAGAATTCTGTTCGGATTTTGGTGGAATTGGAGGGGTTCCGGTCTATTTTGGCTCTTGTGGTAGTTGAAGAAGTGATTTGGCTTGATGAGACCTTGATTTCTGGAGAATCTCGCCGTGGAATTCCACTGTTGACAGCGCGGCGGCGGCGGCGGCGGTCAACGGCGGAGCTCCGGCGAGGAGTTGACTTTTTGGTTTTCGACGTTTTTAATGTCGTTTTTCTCGTAATCGCGCCTTGATTATCGTCCAGAGGTTTTCGGATTGATTTGGGTAGCGGATTTTCAGTCGAGGGTTTCGAGTGGAGATTTCGGGAATTCGGTTAATCATTTTGTACTGCATTGCATATTTCCGGGAACGGTTGGTTTCCGTCGTTAAGTACAGAGTTGTGGGTTATGTTTTTGATCAGTTGTGTTTTATGAATATCCAGGGGATCGAGATCGTGATCGTGCTTCAGGTGAGGGATCTTCCGCCGGGCCACGAGATTAGTGCGAGTGCGCGTTACGCGAGTCTGTGAGTGGACAATTTCTTTTAACGGATTGATTGTGAGTCTTTATATACATTTTACGAACTTGGGCATGCATACGAGATTTCGATTTACATGAGCATGTGTTATACGATTATGCATATACCAGTATATATTACGTATATGCACTTATATGTTGTTTCATGTATTTGCATCGAACTATTTATGATTTGATTTACACAGAGTACAGTCTCAGTTACGTTGTTGTATCGATACACTTGCCTCTCGGCTGATCCCCGATGGAGGCCTACCAGGAGGGGCAGTACCCCGACCTGACCGGCGAGGGGCAGTTCCCCGGAACCGAGGCCTTTTTGGCTAGAGTCACGTGTGGGCTAGGGACCCCGTGGTTCTGACTGTACTAGCACGGATGTGTCTACGAGTGACCCCGTGAGATTTTTATGCATGCTCCGTACGCGTGAGGAGTTAGAGTCTCCATCGTGTACCATTTCTTTATTTATGCATCTGGACTCGCATATGATTTTATAACATATATATTATTCGGCGAAAGACAATTATCTTTTCGTCCACTCACTCTAACGATTTTTATGTCTTTCCCCTGGGCTTTTCGGTTTCCATGCCCAGTTTGCAGTTCAGGTTTGGTGTTTCACGTCGCGGTTGGAGGCAAGTGATCTGAGCTACCTGTGTTTTCCAGTAGGTTCTTGTTTCGCCTACTGATGTGTATATTGTATATATTTACACTAGAGGTTGCTCTGATACATTATGATACATGTTTTATGCGGATTTTCTCGGATATATATATACTACAGTATGTTTACTGTTTATTGATTATGTTATGATATTGAGAAATCCGGATGGGATTGGTGCCCACGGTTTGGCTTTTGTGGCATAGGACGAAGTGTTATTTTCAGGGTACAGGTTTATGCAATTCCACGTTAGTAACGAAACTCTGCCAAAATTTTGAATGGTTTTTGTTGGTTCGTGTTTTCAGAAGGGGTTCGATTCCGGTTTAGGTAACTGAATCGGGATTGGGTCCTTTCACTTCCTCCTCCGGCGACGCTCCGGCGACGAAAATTCCGGCGACTTTCCTTCTCTTCGACGACTCTACTCCGGCGACATTCCGGCGACATTCCGGCAAGGTAATAATTATATTTTTTAATTAACATTATTATTATTTAACTAATTATTTAATTTGTAAATAATTTTAATTAATTAGTAATTATAATAATTAATAATAATTATTATTAGTAATATTTAATAATTTAGTAATCATTATTATTGGTAATGATAATTAACACATTATTGGTTAGTTACTTGTTAATTAATTGGTAATGAATAATTATTAGTTAAAATTAAGTAATGGCAATAATTATTATTGTTAATAATAATTAATTATATTGGTAAATGAATAATTATTATTAAATGCATGATAAATAATAATTAATTATTGTCATTATTTATTGTTTTAATTAATTGTATAATTTGTGATTATTATTGCATGTAATTATAAATTATTAATTGATAATTATGTGTTAATTTGGTAGTTTTTGATTTAAATTTAGTACATAAGATTGGTTTATTAAGTCGCACTCTTTGGAATAGATGGCGTCTCTTTTCCTAGCTTATCTCCTTAACTCGTCGTGATGTGTGGATTTCATCTCCGCACACCATAACCTAAGTGAAGTTATGGACATGAGGTTGAGGGCGGAGTTTGCAAAGGACTTGAGGGAGTGTAAATTTTCGAAAGATTGGCTGAATGTCAGCATGGTGTCTAGAAACGGGTTATGACTGGTGACAGGTTTTGGATCTAAGAAAGATGACACCAATAGAGTATATACCATTGATTTGGTTAGCCTCGGGGTGTTTTGTCGAAATTAGTCCTGCCTCTCGCGTTATCTCTATCCCTAACTGGCCATGTTTTTTGATTGAACCAAGGCTGATTAATTGAAAATTTACACTTTATCGCGCGGGTCGCACGTCCATTGAACGACCCAAAAACCAAGCTAGTGTACTCTATTTAAATCTTAGGCGCACTTTAATTAGCGTAATTTTTTTAAAATAATTATTATGGTAATCGGGTATTTTAACAACGTACTCCTAGGTATAAATGGCTCCGTCCGGAAAGAAAAAGGCCCAACAGGAGGCCGAAGATGCTATGCTCCGACGCTTGGCGGAGCAATTCGGTTGAGAATTACAGGAGGGCAACGACGCCCTCAATCCGGACCCTTCATCTGGTCCGTCGATAGCGCCCTCTGGGGAAATTTCCGCTGCCCCATTTATCCCGACTGGTGATGACGACGCTTATTCCAGTCCGACGCCCGGTTCAACAGGAAGTACTCAGGCGTCCTCGACCTCTGAATCTATCCTCTATAGCCCGGCGTAAGTAAAGGAGGGCCCCGACTGACCCAGAATCGAAAATGACTCGCGGTCTCGTCAAAGGCGGCAAAGCAGAGAAAATTTTAAAGGCGACCGGGAAAAAGATCGACTTGCCATACGACGAATTCACCGGTGGCCCTCCCACAACTCAGCTAGCTAGTCTCTCGGTGCATAGCATAGGGTCAATCATTCGTAGCAGGGTTCGTCTCACTGCCCCTACTTGGAAGGAGTTGCCAGATGAAGAGAAGGCGAAACTCTTTAAAGAACTTTCTGTACGTAATACGTACAATTTTAAATTTATTTTCTATTAACCAATAAAAATTATAATTTCATAATATATACGATTATAATTTTCTATTTATTTCTGATAGGAACAATATGAGGTAGATCCCACACCGACGATGCTTAGACATATCAACCAAACCGCCAACTCTATCTACCGTGACTGGAAGTACAGGCTTCATCAATACTTCGACAATATCGGCCCCGTGCCTACCCCCGTAGAGCTGCGTGGGGATAGGGAAGATGAGTGGCAGTGGTTGTGTAACCACTTCCAAGATGAAGAATATAAGGTGTTTACTTTTTTTATTTCAATTAAGAGAATTGAATTATTTTAATTTTAGTTACTTATTAATTTTTTAATGATTTATGTTGTCTAACAGAAATTCTCCGGAATCAACAAAACCAACCGGGGGAAGAAGGACAAACACCATACCTCCGGCGCTAAGCAAGTGATTCAAATAGTCAAGGAGCACAGGGATAAGGGCTCCAAACACCCTTATCTCGATGCTAGCATAAGCGCGTACGTGAAGCTTGGGCTCGATAATGAAGCAAGTCAATACGACGTAAGTGATATATATATATATGTGCTTTTAATTGTAGTAGTTATTATTTAATTATTATTTCATTATAATTTTTTTAATTATTCTTTTGTAGGCAAGGTTGGTAGAACGTGCGCAGGAAGAATTGGCTAGCACTCAGCTTGCGTACCCAGATTTGCCGCTCGAAGACCTGCCTCCTCTATCGATGGAGAGCCAAATTGCAATCGCCGATGAGGTTTACGGTCGTAGAGCTGGAAGGGAGGTTACGGGGTTCAGACCTAAGGTGCTTCGAGATTTGTCTATCTCCGACTCATCATCTACGGGAGGTTCGGGGAGAAAAAGTACTCAGGCTGCGGCTGTCGAAGCAGCCATTCAAGAGGCTCGACTCGCACGGGAGGAAAATCAATCTATGTGTCAAAGGCTTCATCAGCAAGAAGCGCAGATAGCCCAACTCGTCGCCCTCATGGAAAATCAAGCTCGACGACAGTGTCAACCTCCTCCGAACCCATACCCCGACGACGACGACCCGGCTGGAGGCGGAGGACTCGGCGGCGCATCTGCTCCTCCAATATTTTAGTAGTTCATTTGTGTAGTTTAATTATTATATCGTTTCTTTCTCGATTCCGAACAATATTTTTATTTTTATGCGCTTTTCATGTATGTACAAATTAATTTTTATTATTTAATTAAGTAATTACAAATTTATTTTATTTAATTAATGTTAACATTTTTAATTATTTAAATGAGATTGGAGTTTATAAATTAAATTATTAATATTTAAAATTTATTTAAAAAAAAATTAAATAAGCACTTGGACCGCGGAGAAAGTCCGCGGTCCAAGTTTCACTCGGACGACGGAGATTACATTCTCCGTCGTCCAAGTGCTTGGACGACAGCACTTGGAGCACGGAGCCTGGAGGACGGAGTCTCCGTCGTCTAAGTACTTAGATGACGGAAAAACGCACCTAGACGACGAAAACGCTCCGCGGTCTAGGTCCGTTTTTCTTGTAGTGTACTGAGAAAAACGACCTGTACCTTCCATATGGCAAGCACTAAAATTAGGAGCAATGATCATATGGGTGTCACAAAACGATACAACACTAGCAAAGAAATCAACCCAACCAGTTTCTCTCAACTTTTCAAGACGTTCTTTAGTACTAGAAACTAGATTCATAGTATTCAAGACATCTTGAGACAATTCTTGTAGTGACTTACAAAGAATATTTGTGATTCCCATTGTTTTTTCCAATAACTATAAGTAAAACACAAAGTCAAATGATCTTAAAGCTCTATAGACATCCAAAGCCTCACCACGTATTTTTCCATTAAGGCCATTATCCATCATATTATTCAAAACAGAACTAGTTGAGTTAAACAATTTCATCAAGTTCTTGATAGAATAATACCTTGAACTCTACCGAGTAGCTCCAGGTCTTTGCAAATTATAAGTCTGATTAGCTCCCTTGCCAGTTTCAAGTTCCCCAACAGCAATTTGTTCCACAATTTCAATTTCTTGAATAGACTTTAACTTAGAAACACGCTTAGCAGATGAATCAACAATATTAATGATACTAGTAAGCATTTGAAAGAATAGACAGACAACTTTCACTTCTTTAGCTGTAGCATTCAAAGCTAGTTGCAAGCTATGGGCAAAACAATGAACATACTAAGCATATGGTGACTCTTGTAAATATAGTGCCTGCAATCCATTCCACTCACCACGCATGTTGCTTATACCATCATATCCTTGACCACGCAAATTTTCAACTTGAAGATTGTATTATGCCAGAACATTGTATATCTTACTCTTAAGAGTTGCAGCACAAGTATCACTAACACTTACAACGTGAAAGAACGGTTCACGAACAAAACCATGAGAGTCAACAAATCTCACGATAATAGCCATTTGCTCTTTTTTAGAGTCATCAAGTACTTCATCAACCAGTAGACAAAACTTAGAATCCCAACCTCTTCATGAATTTTTCTTCTAACTCTATTGGCAAGAATACTTAGATTTTCCTTCTGAATCTTTAGTGAAGTATAACTAGCATTTCGAGGAGCATTTCCTAAGGTGACTTTTGCAACTTCCTCACTCATTCTCCCATAGGAAGCCACCATATCTATTATATTCCCACGATTAGAGGAGTCAACCGATTCATTATCTCCTCTAAAAGCAAGTGCTTGCTTAGCCAATGATCTCACTGCCTCTATAGTAGCCTTAAGCCTCAACCTATTTTGTTGTACCAACTCCGGTGGTTGTGGATTCATCACTTTATCAATATGCCTACACACATACTTCAAGCTAAACCAATCCTGCATAGACTTATAGTGTGGTGAACCACTCTTCCCTACATGCTTTTTAAAGGAACAATACTTTCTCCCGATCCTTCTCCAATTATCAAATCCAGTATAACTGAATTTAATCTATTTTGAGTGATCAGTATCAAAAATAAAACATGGAAAAAAATATGCCTTATCTTTATCAACAGAGTACTCAAGCCAGTAATACTTCTCAAACCATTTCCCATTAAATCTACGTTCCTGATCTCCACAAAGATGTGTTGGATACTCTTCCAATTTTGGTTGATATGGCTCACACAGTATATACTTTCTTCGAACCTCATCACGTTCATTAATAGGATATGATGAAATTGTAGAGCGTTTACCTGGATTACGCTCTATATGGTTAACATCAATCTCCGGAATCTCCACTCTTGCAGTCTCAACTCTTGCAGAACTAGAAGGCCCTTGAATAACTGCACTTGGAATATAACTCAAAATAGCATCATTTATCTGAAAGTATGAACTCACTTTCTTTTGAACTTTTTGTGGCCTAGAATTTATAGATTGATCTGCCATTGTAAACGAAACCTGAAAAACAAATAGAGAAACATATATCAATGGGTAGCTCATAATTGGTCTCAACAACTAATCAATGACTTTTTTACAAACTAATCAATCAATTTATTTTTTTTCAATTACAAACATATATCAAAACCTAATAAACAAAATCCATATCAATTACAGTATACAAATTACAAAACCTATATATATATAAACCCCCAAATTCAATAACTTCAATTGGATTCAATTGTAGATCTAGAAAATTGAATATAAGTAAATTGGTTATGAGATACCTTGAGACTTGGAGAGTGAGAGATTGATCAAGATTTGATGAGCAAGAGAGGAAGAGAGTCGTTATTGATGAGCAAGAGAGGAATAGACGAGATTGTTGTTGATGAGTTGATGAGCAACAGAGCAAGAGCCAAGAGAGGAATAGAGTCTGTAAATTCACTCTGTTGTTGATGAGCAAGAGACACTACCAGAAATGGAGACATTACCGGCGACCTGCCGTCGCCGGCCTTGTCTTTTTTTTTCGCCGGAATTGACATTACCGGCGACTTGTCTGAAAGGACCCAACCTCGATTCAGTTACCTAAATCGGAATCAAACCCTTCCGAAAATACGAACCAACAAAAATTTTCCAAAATTTCGGCAGAGTTTCGTTACTAACGTGGAATTACCATAACCTGCACGCGGAAATTAACACTTCGTCCTATGCCACAAAAAGCAAACCGTGGGCACCAATCCCATCCGGATTTCTCAACACCAATATAATCAACAACAGTAAATAAACTGTACTATGTATATATGTATATCCGTGAAAATCCGCACAACATGTATCAGAATGTATCAGAGCGACCACTAGAGTAAAACATATACAATATGTACATCAGTAGGCGAAACAAGAACCTACTGGAAAACACAGATAACTCTGATCACTAACCTCCAAACCGCGACGTGAAACACCAAACCTGAACTGCAAACTGGGCACGGAAACCGAAAAGCCCAGGGGAAAGACAATAAACACGTTAGAGTGAGTGGACGAAAATAAATGTCTTTCACCAGTTTATATATATATGTATAAATCACATATGCGAGTCCGGTAAATAAAATAACAAGTACACGAGGTAAAACTCATACTCCTCCAGTGTACTAAGCATGCAAGTAAAATCTCACGGGGTCACTCATGGACTTCTCCGTGCTAGTACAGTCAGAATCACGGGATCCCAGACCCACACGTGACTCTAGCCAGAAATGGCCTCAGGTCAAAGGTCTGCCTCCCCCCGGTAAAGACCTCGGGTCAGGAGTCACAGCCTCCCCTGGCAATAAGGCCTACCATCGGGGATCAGCCGAGAGGCAAGTGTATCGATACAACAACATAACCACGACTGTACTCTGTGTAAACCAAATCATAAACATTTCGATGCAAATGCATGAAACAGCATATAAGTGTATGTATACTCGTATACGTATAATCGTATAATATATCGTATAATCGTAAAACACATGCTCATGCAATTCGTAATCTCAATACGCATGCTCAAGTTCGAAAATCATATAAAAGACTCGCAAACACTCCATGAAAAGAAATGTCCACTCACAGACTCTCGAAACGCGCACACGCGCTAAACTCGTGGTCCGGCGGAAGATCCCTCGCCTGAAGCACGATCACGATCCAGATCTCGCTCACGATCTCCTAAATATTCACAAAACATAACTGATCAAAATCGTAGTCCACAACACTGTACGGATGCACGGAAACCAACCGTTCCCGAAAATACAAAATACGGTGCAAAATGAATTACAGAAATCCCGAAATCCCAACTCGAAACCTCGACTGAAAATCGGTTACTCAAATCAACCCGAAAACCTCCGTACGATAACCAGGGCGTGATTACGAGAAAAATGACACTAATTACATCGAAATCTGAAAAAAGTCAACTTTCCGGCCGTTGACCGCCGTTGATCGCCGCCGCCGGCGGCGGCGCGCCGTCAACGGTGGAGTTTCGCGGCCAAACTTTCCAGTTTTCATCCCCACAATCATGCGAACATTTTTCTCTTCTATCACTAGGACCAATTCAAAACAGAACCTCCCCAAAATCGAGCAAAACCGAACGAACATCCAAACCAAATCCCTAATCGGGTTCAATCAAAAACTCATCCCCAAGCTTAATTGACCACACCAATAGACTCAGAGTGATGAGGGGAGTCATTTCCCCCAAGTCTCCCCTTCCAAAACTCGCCGGAACCATATCACCACCGATTCCATCCAACTCGGCCCTAATCGGGCTCCATCAAAACGGGTCTAAAACCACACAAACCCAAGCCATACACACTCGAAATCACGAGAGGGATCGAACCATACCTGTCCCGTGACGGATGGTGGCCGGAAAAAGGTCGCCGGAAAGTGACTTCCCGTTTGGGAAACTTTCCCCTTTCGGCTGCTAGTCCACTTTCCAAATATGGAAAGTCAACACAATTCCAGTTTGGTCAACGCCCAAAATGAAGTTTTCGACTAATTCTCGGCTATTTTCGATATTTATACTCAAGCCTCGGGTCGATCGACGGTCCAAAATGAAAATACGAAATGATTCGGATAAGCTCGAAACAATCGGATAAACTCGTCGGAACCCGAAACTTCAAATAATCATAAAATACTCCTCGGTTATCGGAAAAATCTTCCGGAACCACCCACGAGCTCGAAATCACGTACTCTACCATTTCCGTGAAGACACTCATCCTAAATTCTCGACTGAAAACATAGTCGCGAATCGGATCGACAAACCACACAATATCGCAAAACTGCGACTAAAACCAAATCTCGAGAATCGTGCCAATCACACATCTGATTCTGGTCCGGGTCGTCACAATTCTACCCCCCTTAAAGAAATTTCGACCTCGAAATTTACGTACCTGTCATGTGAACAGATGAGGATACTGCTCCCGCATACGCTGCTCGGTCTCCCAAGTGGCCTCCTCAATCGAGTGGTTCTGCCACAAGACCTTCACCAGTGGAATCACACGGTGTCTCAACTCCTGCTCACGTCGATCGAGAATCTGCACTGGCTCCTCAACATACGATAAATCCTCCCTGATCGGCAACTGCTGTGGGGCTATCACATGTGAAGGATCTGAGATGTACTTCCGCAACATCGAAACATGGAAGACATCATGCACACGAGCCATCTCAGTCGGTAACTCAAGTCTGTAAGCAACAGCTCCAACCCTCTCCGTAATCTCATACGGACCAATGTACCGCGGTCGAAGCTTGCCACGCTTCCCGAAACGCACAACTCCCCTCCACGGAGATAGTTTCAGGAAAACCCAATCACCAACCTCGAACTCTAAACTCTTCCTCCTCATATCCGCGTAACTCTTCTGCCGATCCTGGGCAATCTTCAGTCGATCTCGAATAATCTGAATGTCCTCCATCGTGGTTTTCACCAAATCCGGACCAATGAGCCAACGCTCGCCCACCTCACTCCAACACAATGGAGTGCGACACTGCTTCCCGTACAGAGCCTCGTACGGTGCCATCTCAATACTGGCCTGATAACTGTTGTTGTAGGCGAACTCGATCAAGTGCAACTGCTGATCCCAGTTTCCACGAAACTGCAACACACACGATCTCAGCATATCCTCAAGAGTCTGAATGGTCCGCTCGGACTGCCCGTCAGTCTGAGGATGAAAAGCTGTACTAAATCGCAACCTCGTGCCCAAAGCTCGCTGTAAAACCTGCCAAAACTCAGAAGTGAACTGACTATCTCGGTCAGAAACAATGGATACAGGTACCCCATGCAAGCGAACAATCTCTGATAAGTACAACTTGGCCAATTTGCCCACTGAAATCTTCCCTGGAAGTGCAAGAAAGTGTGTGGATTTCGTCAGTCGGTCAATAATAACCCAAATGCCAGTGTTGCCCGCCGAAGTACGCGGCAACTGATAGACGAAATCCATCGTAATATGCTCCCACTTCCAAACTGGAATCTCAAGTGGCTGTAGTTTTCCTGCAGGTTTCTGCCTCTCCGCCTTCACCTGCTGACAAATCAAACACCGACTCACGTACGCGGCCACCTCCCGCTTCATGTTGCGCCACCAATAATACGCTCGAAGTGTACGAAACATCTTCGTACCTCTGGGATGCATCGCATACGCTGAACTGTGGGCCTCATCCAGAATCTCCTTTTTCAAATCCTCGTCCCTGGGTACACATAATCTGCCCCTGAACAACAATGTACCGTCGTCGCTCAATCGGAACTCTGTAGGCACACCATTCCGAATCATGGTCTTCTTGTCCAGCAAGTAAGGATCTGAATCCTGTGCCTCCCGTACCTGATCAACCAATACGGGTCGTACCTGAAAGCTAGCCAACAAGGCTCCATCATCATCATAACCAAACACAGCACCCGTAGCCCGTAGCTCAGCTAACATCGATACTCTGGCCACACACATGTGAAACAATGAGGCTCCCGATTTCCGGCTAAGTGCATCCGCTACAACATTGGCCTTCCCCGGATGATACTCAAATGTACAATCATAATCATTGATCAACTCCATCCATCGGCGCTGCCTCATGTTTAAATCCGGCTGTGTCCGCAAGTAAGTGAGACTCTTGTGGTCAGTGAAAATCTTACACTGAGCACCATACAGATAATGTCTCCAACTCTTCAACGCTAACACAATAGCGGCTAACTCCAAATCATGCGTCGGATAGTTGACCTCGTGCGGTTTCAGCTGTCTGGAACCATATGCCACGACTCTACCATGCTGCATCAACACACAACCAAGGCCCAACTTCGACGCATCGCTGTACACAACAAACTCACCATTGTCGTCTGGCAATGTCAAAACCGGTGCGGTAGTCAATCTCTCCTTCAGGAGCAAATAACTCTCCTCGCACGCATCAGACCACTCAAACTTGACGCCCTTCTTCGTCAATCTGGTCAGTGGTGTAGCTATCCGTGAAAAATCCTGTACAAACCGTCGATAATAGCCTGCTAATCCTAAGAAACTCCGGATCTCCGGCACAGTAGTGGGTCGACTCCAATTCAGCACGGCCTCAATCTTGTCAGGATCGACACTAACTCCCTCAGCCGAAATCACGTGGCCCAGAAACTTCACACTATCCAACCAGAACTCACACTTGCTAAACTTCGCGAACAACTGATGGTCCCGCAAAGTCCGCAATACCGCTCGCAAGTGCTTCTTGTGCTGGTCCACACTCCTCGAGTATATCAGGATATCGTCTATGAATACAATCACGAACTTGTCCAAGAATCGACGAAACACCCGATTCATCAAGTCCATGAAAGCTGCGGGGGCGTTGGTCAACCCAAACGGCATAACCAAAAACTCATAGTGCCCATACCGCGTCCTGAATGTTGTCCTGGCAACATCTGAATCCCGGATCCTCAATTGATGATACCCGGATCGAAGATCAATCTTCGAAAAGACTGCTGCTCCCTTCAGCTGATCGAACAAGTCGTCAATCCGAGGCAACGGATACTTGTTCCTCACTGTAATCTGATTCAGCTTCTGATAGTCGATGCACAACCGCATGGACCCATCCTTCTTCCGCACAAACAACACTAGAGCACCCCACGGAGAAACACTCGGTCGAATGAATCCCTTCTCTAACAACTCCTGAAGCTGAATCTGCAACTCCCTCAACTCTGCAGGCGCCATCCGGTATGGTGTCTGGGAAATCGGTACAGTACACGACAATAACTCAATGGTAAAATCAATCTCCCGCACAGGGGGTATACCAGGTAACTCCGCTGGAAACACATCCGGAAACTCAGACACAACCTCAATACTACCAAGATCCGGCACTGCAGCTGTAGTGTCCACAACATGGGCTAAGTAAGCAACACAACCCTTCCTCATCAACCGATCTGCCCTCATCGCGGAAATCAAACACGGTAGGGAAGTGTTCTTCTCGCCACGAAACAATATCTCAGGTAACCCGGGTCGTCGAAACGCGACCTCCTTCCTGTGGCAATCAAACATGGCCCAGTGCGACTCCAAAAAGCCCATACCCAATATCAAATCAAAATCCACAATATCGAGCAACAACAGATCAGCGGCTAAACCATGGCCGTCGATAAACACCTCACAATCTCGGTAAACCCAACCGATGCTCACAACCTCACCTGACGGATATAACACTCTCCACAACCCCGGAAGTGGAGATGCAGGTACCGTAGCCAATGATGACAGTCTAAATGATATGAATGAATGTGTGGCACTTGGATCTAGCAATGCAACTACTGGAATACCAAAAACATGTAACGTACCGATAACGACCTCCGGTGATGCTCTATCCTCACGCATAGTCATAGCATGAACTCTCGCCTGTCCGACTGGTCGTCCCCGCTGGGGCTGTCCCAGCTGTCGGCCCTGACCTGCAAATTGTGCTGGTCGCGCTCCAGAAGTGGCACCTCGCTCTCCTCCAGAACTCTGAGCCGCATGTCCGTCACCGCCATATAACTGAGGACACTCCCTCGCATAGTGACCCACCTGGCCACAACGAAAACAGGTGACCGGACCTCGCTGACAGGTACCAGGGTGATATCTGTTGCAGATGTTACACAAAGGATAGTCTCTCGGTACTGCAAAAGTACCACCAGTACGTCGAGGATAACTAGAACCGCTGGAACCTGCACTAGCCTGCGGTCGCTGCGGTCGATCTCTCCTCCATCCCGGTCTCCGTCTAGGTACACTAGCTGGTGGTCGATATGATCCACCACCTGAAGATGAAGCTGAACCAGAAGTATCAGAACTCTGCCTCTTTGAAGGCCCCTGACTCGGTCCACCTTCCTCAAATCGTCTCGGCTGGTACCTCTGCTGTCTCTCCTGCTCAATGTCCTCGCCTCGGAGAGCTGCACTGACAAACTCATCAAAGTTGTTCCTCGGCATCGTAGTCAACGTCGCCTTGATGCTCAAATTCAACCCCAGCTCAAATCTGCGACACTTGGCTTCCTCTGTAGCCACCATATCCCGCGCAAAACGAGACAAACGAGTAAACCGATCCCGATACTCAAGTACAGACAAACTGCCCTGCCTCAAGTTTGTAAACTCCTCGTACTTGCGCTGCTGGGTAGCCTGATTAAAATACCTCCGCATGAACAGATCACGAAACAATGTCCACGGAGTATCCAAAGGAACTCTGTCAGTACTGACCCACCAAAAGTATGCATCACCCTCAAGTAAACCAACTGCAGCTACTGTCATCTGCTCAGGTGTAAACTGCAGACGCTCACAAACACGCTCAATCTGAACCAACCATGCCTCGCATATCTCTGGATCAACTGAACCCGAAAACACAGTAGCACCCGCAGTACGAGCCTTGACCACAGGGTCAAAACGCTCTTCCAAACGCAGCACTCGCATCAGCAAGTCGCGCGTTCGGCGATCCTCATCAGGATCATCATCCCGATCAACACGGGGACCACGTCGAGGAGGCATCCTACTGATACAAGACAAGCATTAGGCACAAGCAGAAAGAACGTAATCATGAAACCGCAGATATTTGAGGACATACAACACCCGAAGTATTGATGAGTACCGCTGGCCAGTCGGGTCATCCCTCCAGTCATGCTGTATTAACTCAAATACCCTAAGCGTCACAACTACAAGAGTCTACAGAATCTGACAACCTAATGCTCTGATACCAAGCTGAAAGGACCCAACCCCGATTCAGTTACCTAAATCGGAATCAAACCCTTCCGAAAATACGAACCAACAAAAATTTTCCAAAATTTCGGCAGAGTTTCGTTACTAACGTGGAATTACCATAACCTGCACGTGGAAATTAACACTTCGTCCTATGCCACAAAAAGCAAACCGTGGGCACCAATCCCATCCGGATTTCTCAACACCAATATAATCAACAACAGTAAATAAACTGTACTATGTATATATGTATATCCGTGAAAATCCGCACAACATGTATCAGAATGTATCAGAGCGACCACTAGAGTAAAACATATACAATATGTACATCAGTAGGCGAAACAAGAACCTACTGGAAAACACAGATAACTCTGATCACTAACCTCCAAACCGCGACGTGAAACACCAAACCTGAACTGCAAACTGGGCACGGAAACCGAAAAGCCCAGGGGAAAGACAATAAACACGTTAGAGTGAGTGGACGAAAATAAATGTCTTTCACCAGTTTATATATATATGTATAAATCACATATGCGAGTCCGGTAAATAAAATAACAAGTACACGAGGTAAAACTCATACTCCTCCAATGTACTAAGCATGCAAGTAAAATCTCACGGGGTCACTCATGGACTTCTCCGTGCTAGTACAGTCAGAATCACGGGATCCCAGACCCACACGTGACTCTAGCCAGAAATGGCCTCAGGTCAAAGGTCTGCCTCCCCCCGGTAAAGACCTCGGGTCAGGAGTCACAGCCTCCCCTGGCAATAAGGCCTACCATCGGGGATCAGCCGAGAGGCAAGTGTATCGATACAACAACATAACCACGACTGTACTCTGTGTAAACCAAATCATAAACATTTCGATGCAAATGCATGAAACAGCATATAAGTGTATGTATACTCGTATACGTATAATCGTATAATATATCGTATAATCGTAAAACACATGCTCATGCAATTCGTAATCTCAATACGCATGCTCAAGTTTGAAAATCATATAAAAGACTCGCAAACACTCCATGAAAAGAAATGTCCACTCACAGACTCTCGAAACGCGCACACGCGCTAAACTCGTGGTCCGGCGGAAGATCCCTCGCCTGAAGCACGATCACGATCCAGATCTCGCTCACGATCTCCTAAATATTCACAAAACATAACTGATCAAAATCGTAGTCCACAACACTGTACGGATGCACGGAAACCAACCGTTCACGAAAATACAAAATACGGTGCAAAATGAATTACAGAAATCCCGAAATCCCAACTCGAAACCTCGACTGAAAATCGGTTACTCAAATCAACCCGAAAACCTCCGTACGATAACCAGGGCGTGATTACGAGAAAAATGACACTAATTACATCGAAATCTGAAAAAAGTCAACTTTCCGGCCGTTGACTGCCGTTGATCGCCGCCGCCGGCGGCGCCGCCGCCGTCAACGGTGGAGTTTCGCGGCCAAACTTTTCAGTTTTCATCCCCACAATCATGCGAACATTTTTCTCTTCTATCACTAGGACCAATTCAAAACAGAACCTCCCCAAAATCGAGCAAAACCGAACGAACATCCAAACCAAATCCCTAATCGGGTTCAATCAAAAACTCATCCCCAAGCTTAATTGACCACACCAATAGACTCAGAGTGATGAGGGGAGTCATTTCCCCCAAGTCTCCCCTTCCAAAACTCGCCGGAACCATATCACCACCGATTCCATCCAACTCGGCCCTAATCGGGCTCCATCAAAACGGGTCTAAAACCACACAAACCCAAGCCATACACACTCGAAATCACGAGAGGGATCGAACCATACCTGTCCCGTGACGGATGGTGGCCGGAAAAAGGTCGCCGGAAAGTGACTTCCCGTTTGGGAAACTTTCCCCTTTCGGCTACTAGTCCACTTTCCAAATATGGAAAGTCAACACAATTCCAGTTTGGTCAACGCCCAAAATGAAGTTTTCGACTAATTCTCGGCTATTTTCGATATTTATACTCGAGCCTCGGGTCGATCGACGGTCCAAAATGAAAATACGAAATGATTCGGATATGCTCGAAACAATCGGATAAACTCGTCGGAACCCGAAACTTCAAATAATCATAAAATACTCCTCGGTTATCGGAAAAATCTTCCGGAACCACCCACGAGCTCGAAATCACGTACTCTACCATTTCCGTGAAGACACTCATCCTAAATTCTCGACTGAAAACATAGTCGCGAATCGGATCGACAAACCACACAATATCGCAAAACTGCGACTAAAACCAAATCTCGAGAATCGTGCCAATCACACATCTGATTCTGGTTCGGGTCGTCACATTGTCGCCGGCAATGACGTCGCCGGTGATTCCCCGCCGGTGTTGACATTGCCGGCGACGGGAAACGCCGTCGCCGGTAATGTCCGACATTACCGGCGATGTCTCGGTGATGTCTCGAACATTACCGGCGACTGCGTCGCCGGCAATGGCAGCGCCGCCGTGGCCGGAATTTGAGACATTGTCGGCGACTCGAGTCCATGTCGCCGGCAATGTGGGAAAAATTTTTGAAAAAAACGCGGTTCTGGATTGGGCCTAATTCCATAACCTGCATTGAACCGGATAAACCGTACAATCATACAAGTTCAACAGTACACGTAGTAAAGACAGTCATACAAGTTCAACATAAATGTCCAACGTACAGTACAAATAGCAACGACGATAAAAAAATTAACTACAACTACAGGTCAGGTCCAGGAACTTGCGGGTCATCAGGGTTGAAGTAATCCATGTACTCATTTGAATTCCGGTGGCTACCTTGGTCTTGCTCTGGCGTTGACTGGTGCGGTGGTGGTGGTGGATAGCTAGGGAAGGGAGGGACCGGGACCGGGGGAGGTGTGGGGAACGGTTGTCCGGTAGTCTGAGCCTCGTACATCGTCCGCATCCATGTGTACATCTGACCCTGCACCTGTGTCTGCTGCATTTGGTACTCGGCCATCTGCCTCTTTTGCTCCTCCAACTCCCTCTGCGTCCTATGAAGCTCCGCTGCGAGGTTACGACTAGAAGTTGAACTTCTTGACCCGGTAGAGTATTCTGAAGTGTTCTTTAATACTCCTTCACCCGCCGAGCCCATTCCCCTGCAGTAGTAGGTATTCTTTCCAGTCCCGCACGCTTTTGCCATGATCCGAGCCGCTATCGGGGGATCAAGCGGATCGATCTGAGAGGCATACTGGGTGACTTCTTCCTCGGAGCAGTCAGGATGGTTAGTCCGAGCTATACTCATGGTCACTTCTGCGGTCGCCTCCTCCACTCTCGACTAATTGAAAAGGGAAAATGAACAACGTATTAGCTAACAAAATCTATTTCCATCTTGAAAAATAGTTTTATTAACACATTGAGAGGCGAAAGACTTACCGCTTCTTCAGGGCACTGCGGGTAGAACTTCTGATGAATATACACCAACGGGTTCACCTCTTGTTGTTGCTGCGCCTTAGTCGACCAACCCATGTAGTTGAGTGAACCTGCATGATGGGCCCTGGTGTTTTTCAATCTATTCGCCCGGTTCGTCTTCGAAATCGCCTTGTTTGATAAACATATGAAAAAAAATTAGTAACTAACTATTTCAATCTGATACGATACTTTAGGCTTGAAAGATATATTAAGGATGCATACCCGAGCTTTGGGGTGCTCGAAGTGGGCTATCAGCCACAGCCACTCGTACTCCCTAAACCGGAATTCGCTAGGGGTGGAACCTCGGCCTAGCTCCTTGTATACAGTGTAATGGGAAGAAAGCTCGTTCTTCCACTCTTTATACCTATATTAAAAGAAGGAAAAAAAGTTAGAGATATTAAAACACTTGATAAACAAAAATCTAACTTGATATATATTCAAATAAGTCGAAGCACATCACCTCATATGTAGTTGACGCTCTACCCACGTGTGAATACGAACTTCATCCACGTCAAACCACACCTGCAATATGAATATATAAAAGGTAAAATTATATATTTATTCGGACTTAATTAATAAATGTAAAATTTACGTAATAAAAATACGATTTTACTCACACTGAGTGCATTATGCACTTGCATCTTCACGTAGATAGGCACAGATTCCCAATCTAGCCAAAGCATTGGGACCTTGTCCCGCACGATCGCACCGGCCATGCTGACATATTTGCGCGTGGTGTCGAATGCCTCGATCACCTCGCCATCCTCATTGGCCCTTATGGGCATTTTCCTTCCGCCGGTGGCCTGCTCAAGTCTCTTCCCGGTGCAGGTGCCTCTAGCCCCTTTCCGTTTTCCAGTCCCATTAACGAAATTGCCTAATAATACAATGTCAACAAATTGATATCATTAATTGAACCTATCGCAAGTCTTAAGTAATAATTAAGTAATCAATCTGATGTTAAATAAAATTTACCTGCATCGTCCGTTTGTTGGTTGGTGCACCTCACACTCCAAAGATACACGGGGTCGAACGGGAGGAAGTTATACGCTTCCTCCACGCTGAGGAACTCCGGCCGTCCTTCAATATAAACAGGCATCCCCCTATCATCGAATTCAGGGATGACATGAATCTCGTCGGGTAGGAAGAGACCGGACGGCGGAGATAGACGAGGCCTGGACGATGAGGCGCCAGCACCACCATGTGTCTCATATGTTTCCCGTGAAACGGGAGTAGGCACCGGGCGAATATGGGGCATTCGGATTGAGGGAGTTTCTGATGCCCCCGTTGATTATCGCTTGTCTGAGGCTCTGCCACCGGAGGGACGTCTGCTGATTGAGCGTCTGGAGACTGAGGCTCGAGGCTCAACATCCGGTTGCACGGCTCTTGATCGTGCAGCTTCCTCCTCAGCTCGCGCCTCTAGCAAGGCTCTCGTGCGAGCACTCATCATTGGCCCACTGGGCGTGTTGCTAACTGCGGGCGAGGAGGAAGCTTGACTACTGTTCCCTCCACTATTTCGGGAACCTCTCCGAAGCCAATTAGCTGCAAAACCTCCTGGCATGGACACCGTAATAGTCATGGGAACTGGGGTTCTATAACAAATCGGAACCGGAACGGTTTGGAACCTGGAACCGTTATATTACAAACGGTTCCGGTTACAAACAGTTCCGGTTCCAAACGGTTCCGGTTCCAAACCGTTTCGGTTCTATAACAAATCGTTGCCGAAACGGTTTGGAACCGAAACGGTTTGGAACCGGAACGGTTTGAAACCGGAACTGTTTGTAACTGGAACAATTTGTAACATAACGGTTTCGGTTACAAACAGTTCCGGTTCCAAACCGTTTCGGTTCTATAACAAATCAGAACCGGAACGGTTTGGAACCGGAACCGTTTGAAACCGGAACCGTTTGTTTTCAAACGGTTCCGGTTATAAACAGTTCCGGTTTCAAACCGTTCCGGTTCTGATTTGGTATGGTTCCAATATCACCTATTATACGTTAAATTAACAACGTACTATATCACATAACTTAACATATATACATACATCATTTCCGGCTTTAAACTTTTCACACATATATACATCGATCATGCATCTTAATTTCACCTTAATTAGTGCATATATATATACATCACATATTAATCCAATTCACCCTAGCTAATTAATTTTCCACATTTTTCAAACATACGTATATATATACATTCCATATATATTAATTAATTTTTCACATATATACATCACATATATATTGCTCCTTCACCCCACAATTATCCACATTTTTTTCCCACAATTTTCATACATACCTTAATTACATTTTACAAATATTGTCCACATGCATACATATATACATCCCACAATTATCAAAAATTAATTAATTAAAATACAGAAAAAAATATTGTGGAATGAGAGAGAGAGAGAGAGAGGGAGAGAGAGAGGGAGAGAGAGTGAGCTCAAACCTGCCATGGTGGAGCTCGACCCAACTTTGCCGGCGACGGAGGTGAGGGGAGGAGGAAGAGGAGGAGGGGAGGAGGAGAGAGGGGAGGAGAGAGGGGAGGAGAGGAAGAGAGGGGAGAGGGAAGAGAGAAGAGAGGATTGAGGAGAGGGGAGAGGGAAGAAATTCGAGCTAAGAGAGGGAAGAGAGAATTGAATTAGGCCGAAGAGAAATGGGGAGGAGGAGCTCGAGCTCGAGCTATACCGCCACCATTGCCGGCGAGGTAGTTCAACGTCGTTGGTAATGACATTACCCACGAGTTGCTAAGTCGTTGGTAATGACATTACCAACGAGTTGCTTCTCAACTCGTTGGTAATGACATTACCAACGACTTAGCAACTCGTGGGTAATGTCATTATTTGTCGACTATTATCCGATCGACTAATTTCCGACCATTTTCCGACTACATAATTTCCGACTACGTACAATTTCCGACTACGTACAATTTCCGACTACGTATAATTTCCGACTACGGTTCCGATTTCCGACTACGTTCAATTTCCGATTTCCGACTACGTTCAATTTCCGATTTCCGATTTCCGACTACGTTCAATTTCCGACTACGGTTCCGATTTCCGACTACGTTCAATTTCCGATTTCCGACTACGTTCAATTTCCGATTTCCGATTTTCGACTACGTTCAATTTCCGTCTACGTTCAATTTCCGAGTACATTTTCTGAGTACATTTTCCGACTACAATTTCCTTAAACATTTTACTACGTACATTTTACTACGTACATTTGCCGACTACAATTTCCGACTACAATTTCCAACGTACTAAGGATGATAATCGTAATCATATTCATCACTTGAGTCTGACTCGGTTTCATAGGTAACCTCTGGCAATATGTGCCGCTCCTCGTCATCTGAATCAGCGTCAACTTCATATGGATTAACATCGAGAAGTTCTGCTCCAGTAATTCGAACCACACTCCCAGATCTCACATTATTAAGGCGAATCGTAGATGATTCCGGAATGTCAAAAGCGTTTGGCTCTTGGTATGCAGTAACTTCCTCATCATCTGCGGTATCACCAAGTGTGGCAGCACTGTATATGTTTCTATGAGCAACATGGTTAACCACCTTCCACGGGACTTTGTTAAGAAGATCGTCCAGGTAAAACACTTGTTTTACTGATGAGGCAAGAACGAAAGGGTCATCTTCATACCAGGTAGTAGCAGTATTCACCGAAAATGTTCCGTACTGATCGGTCCTTGTGTTCTCCGGGCTAGTATCAAACCATCTACACTTGAACAAGTGCACTTTCATGCGGTTCCCATAAATTAGTTCAACAACTGAATGAAGGACACCGTAATAGTCAACGCCATCCTGCCCACCATGGACCATCACCCCACAATTCTGTGTTTTCAGTCGGTCGTCTCGATTTTCACATATAAATTTCACGCCATTGACCTGACACATGGAGTAAACTTGTGAAGCTATCGGTTTCATCGCCAGGACCCTCAATTCGTTTGACCACTCTGGGTAACCATCATCTGCTACATGGTTCATCTGAGAACGTCCATATATTAATACGTACAGAAGAAATTATGTCATCTTGAAACCACAAAACCACGTACATACATACATGCTATGTAAGGATATATATAAAAATAGACATATACACATATACTTACCCATTGACCAAAGTAGTTTGCAAACGTCTTGTTGTGGTAATCAACATTTCCGGCAATAGCAGGGCAGTGTAGATGATAGTTTTTCCAATATTGTACTTCTTGACAGTTAATCAGTACCGACCAGTGGGCAATGGCTACCTCATTTCCATCCAACTTGTACGACTTTGGCAACATTCCCTGTACTACCACGTCACTGGAGATGATAGAAAGGTTGAACTGTGGTTCATCTATCGGCATCTGTTGTTGGGGGTCCTCTACATTTTCCAAGTACACTTTTGTGTACGTTACACACTCGTGCGCAAGATATGCTTCAGCGATACACCCTTCAGGTGCATATTTATTCTTCACATAGTCCTTGTAGGCTCCCAATTGTCTACAAGTTAACAAGTGCATGTTAACTTACTTAAAAAATAAGAATTTACATATAAAAACATAGGCAAACCAAATGTATGAATCATTTGTACCTTTCCATGGGGTACATCCAAGTGTAGTGTACGGGACCGGTAAGCAACAATTGTTCGGGAAGATGGATCATCAGGTGAGGCATTATGTCGAAAAAATTTGGGGGAAATATCCTCTCAAGCTTGCACATGATAAAAATGATGTCATCTTGCATCTCCCTGAGGTCTGTTTTTTTAACTTCCCTGGTGCATAACTTCTGAAAGAATCTTGACAAGGCCACCAACGGCTCAACCACCTCTTTGGGCATGTACCTTCGAATGAAAATAGGGAAAAGGCGTTGAAGCAGTACATGGCAGTCATGACTCTTTAATCCGTACATCTTATTGTCCCGGAAGTTAACACATCTGCTTATATTTCCTGCATAGCCATAAGGATACCTGCATATATATAGATAAAGCCATATATATGCAACGTTTATATTTCTCGCATATAACCATATATACTCCGGTACAAATTTAATGCCAAATTCCTACATAGCCATAAGAATATATACCTGACATTACTCAGCCACCTCAAAATTTCATGCTTATGCTTCGGCTTTACGGTGTACGGAGCTTGCGGCATTTTTCTCTTACCATCTCTTAACCACAAATGTTTCCGCACACCCATTGCTTTCAGATCAATGCGTGCCTTAGGGATGTCTTTTGTTTTCCCCTCCAAGTTAAGAACTGTGCCCACGACACTTTCACACACATTCTTCTCTATGTGCATGACATCTAGGTAATGTCTGATAGGCAACCTGGGCCAGTAGGGGAGTTCCCAGAATATGCTCTTGTGTGTCCAAAACTTATACCTTTCGGGCTTTTCTGGAATTGACGCCACTATGTCAGGATGATTGCTCAGCTGGCCAAAATCATATTCATTCAACACTTCCAAAATTTCTTCCCCTGTCCATCGCCTGGGTGCCACACCTGTTTCCACAGTCCCATCAAACGCGTCTGGATCCTGCCTAAATGGGTGATCATATGGAAGCCAACAACGGTGACGCATCTGAACAATTTTACTGCAATGTGGACTGCAACAATCAACCGTCATGCACTCTGAACAAGCCCTGTAACCCCTGGTAACATTGCCCGACAACATACCATGGGCAGGAAAATCACTGATGGTGCCAACAAACATGGCATGCATCTGGAACATCTCGTTTTTGAACCTATCGTAAGTGGGGTGGCCACACTCACTCAGGTACTTAAGCTCCTCAATCAAAGGCCTCAAATACACATCGAGACACTTTCCTGGATAACCCGGGCCCGGAATTAACAGAGTGAGCATATTGTATTCCTTCTTCATGCACATCCATGGTGGAAGGTTGTACGGTACCAAAATAACTGGCCATATACTGTATTGAAGACTCATGTTGTCAAAAGGGTTGAATCCGTCAGATGAGAGCCCTAGCCAAACATTTCGGACCTCTGCTGCAAAATGATCAAACTCCCTGACCATGTGCTTCCAAGCCTCTCCGTCGGAAGGGTGTATAAGGGTGTCATCGTCAGGCAAGTTCCTCTCAGCCCACCATCTCATTGCCTCGGCCGTGAAAGCACACATGAACAACCGCTCTAGCCTATCAATAAGCGGGAAATATCGAAGTATCTTCACAGCTTTCTTGTTGCCTGCAGGAGTCAACTTATACCTTTCTGTAAAACATACCGGGCAGGCTTCAAGGTCTTCGAGATCTTTTCCCCAGAAGAGAATACAATCATATCTGCATGCATGGATTTTGATGTAGGAAAGCCCAAGATCTTTCAGGATATGTCGCACCTTATGATGTGTGGTAGGAAGACGATGACCGGGTGGCAGTAGCGAAGCAGTCCACTTCAACCAAGAATCAACAGCTTTGACAGACATTTTGTTCTCCATTTTGAGCTGCATCACTCCCATGACACTTTCAAGAACAGTCTTACTACAACCGTCGTACAACGGAGTCTGTTGCAATGCAATCAGGTTGTTGTACTTGTCCATACCGCTTGTGTTGACATGACCTCCAGGTAATGGTTCGACTGGCTCGATATGGGGGAAACCCTCAACGACGGGAGGGACATTTGGTGCTTCATCAGCGAATACACCGCTCTCATGAGGAAACATATCATTGATTAACATCGATGTTGGATCATAGGATGAACTGCCCCTCTCAGCAAAATCTCCATGATCATAGCGTGGACTGGCCCTCTCACCAAATTGTCCATGATCATGCGGACCCGCTACCGATGTTTCACCGTGATAAATCCAACAAGTGTACTTATCCCAAAACCCGTATTTACTCAGGTGCCTCTGGACTTTATCAATGGGAAATCGAAATCGATCGCTGAAACACTTACATTCTTTACACGGGCAATAATGAAGTGTAGTGTCTCCACAACTAGCCTTCACAAAATCCACAAAACTCCTAATTCCCTGGTGATATCTGACATCCCATCTTTCGAGGCTCATCCAACTCTTGTCCATCCTGAAAATTCTAACAATTTTACGTATTAGTTATATATATACACACACATTCACTACTAATAATCGACGTGATCTCTCAATTCAACTCTAATTAAATCAACACATGCATGCATATGTATATATATCGATCTAATCTCTGAATTCGATTCAGTACTCGATGATAGTATTCTCCTTTTTTCAATTCAAAACGTATTTGACTGGGTAGGAGGAGGCTCTGTTAAGCCTGGCTCCGATAACAATAGGATAATACCAGTCATTGATTCAGACACAAGATTAACTACAACCTGTTTTCTCGTTTCGGTGACCGTACATCAACAACATTTCATATATATCTCACGAATTGGATTTGATCAACACACACACACACATATATATATACCACATATACGTATATATACACCTACGTACCTATATATATAGCTTCCCGAGTGATCGAGTTTTCGACGCGCGCCTTAATTTTGACAATATACCGAATGATCGATTTCAGAGCGTACGTTTTCCTTCTTTCGATTTCTTTGGATTTTTTTCGCTCAAAATGATTGAATGATCGAGCTGCCCCATCCGGCATCTAATATAAGACACATTGCCGGCGACGGAGTAAGTCGCCGGAAATGAAGACATTACCGGCGACTTTACGCCGGAATCTCGCCGGTAATGTGCCCTAGACATTACCGGCGACTCCAACCGTCGCCGGCAATGTCTAGGCACACATTTCCGGCGAGATTCCGGCCGGAAAATCGCCGGTAATGTGCCCTAGACATTGCCGGCGACGGTTGGAGTCGCCGGTAATGTCTAGGGCACATTACCGGCGAGATTCCGGCGTAAAGTCGCCGGAAATGTGTGCCTAGACATTGCCGGCGACGGTTGGAGTCGCCGGTAATGTCTAGGGCACATTACCGGCGAGATTCCGGCCACATTACCGGCGACGGAGTAAGTCGCCGGTAATGATGGACATTACCGGCGACTTTTCCGGTCGCCGGCCTTGTTGGCCGGAATCTCGCCGGTGATGACTCATTTTCTTGTAGTGAGAGGAAGAGATAATTGTGGATTTGTTGTTGATGAGCAATTGAGCAATTGAGAGCAACTCCAACAATGTCATGGAAAATTTGCTTATTTCGTTCAAAAATAAAGTCGAAACCTATTTTAGCTAATCACTTGTATAAATTTACTCCAACAATATCACTTAAAATGTAGTTAGATCTAAACACATGCTTAGTTTTGATTGGTTGATAAGAAAATATTTATTTATTAATATAATTATTAGTTACATTTGCAATCTAGAAGGAAAGAATTAATTACAATATTAAATGTTTCGTTATCTATAATTCATGTTTTCGGTATAAGAATAGGGGATGAAAATATGAAATATAGGGAATCCCTAAACTGGCTAATAAGATATGGGAGCTGTTGGAGTAAATTTTAAGAGAAAATCTTTATATTTTAATTAGAAATGACTTATAAGAAATCTGCTGAAATTGCTCTAAGAGAGGAAGAGAGCACGAGTCAGGCACTTCATTTGCATTGAAGTAATTTTTTTTTGGGTTTAATGCAGTGCATATGAGAGATGGGAATATTGTTCTAATGCTGGACTCAATTGAAAATGGAACTTACTGGAAAACTTGTGATGTTATCGTCTTCAATACATGGCATTGGTGGCTTCATACTGGGAGAAAACAACCGTACGTACATACAACTTTATTAAATATTAAGATTCTGCAATCCATGGTTACCTCCTAGCCTAACGTGGAGCGCAAGTGTTTTTTGGAATGCCAAAACCACTAGCTGTTCGATCCTTCATTTTCCGGCGAATAACTGAATTCAATCATCAAATCTCCACAAAGTTTATACAAAATTCATGCAGGTGGGCTTTTGTTCGTTATGGACGGAATAATGTACACAAAGACATGATCTGAATCGGATGATGGCGTATGAGAAAGCTCTAAAAAAATGGGCGAGATGGGTGGACAAAAATGTGGATACTCGTAAAACGAAGATCTTCTTCCAGGGCGTTTCTCCAGATCATGTCAAGTGAGTAGTTAACTTTTACACACGCAGATCGAAGAGAAACGTTAAACGTACGTTAACGATAAAGAGCCTTCATTTTTACAAAGGCTTTTTCCTTAAAGAACTTTGGTAATATTTACTTTTGTTATTGTGTGTGTGATCATTTATAGGGGTCCAAGAGAATGGGGTGAAGAATTGGGGAGTTGTTTGGGACAAAAAGAACCACCGTTGGGTACGCAACATCCAGGAGGTTCCCATCCAGCAGAAATTGTTTTAGAAACAGTGTTGAGAAAAATGTCGAAGCCTGTTCAGTTGCTCAACATCACAAGACTTTCCCAGCTAAGAAAAGACGGTCACCCTTCAGTCTATGGCTTTGACAGCCACTGTTAGTATAGCATCATTAGTTGTCCGATTAAATATACTTATCCACTTAAGCAGATAATCAACACATACCCGACCACCAGGAAGGCTACAAGTTCACTCACAAGACCGACCCCATCCGAGCGCGCACGCGCCCGTGGGGCGCACATCCGAATGTGCGGATCACACATCAACAGAACCAGGCCAGTCCCACATCGAAGAACACCATCAAACACCAAACTCAACCACCTATATATGTAAGGTATTTATTACAGGTAACGACATTCGAACCCAAGCACTAAACACTCCAAATCACTCACACGCACGTTCGCCTGACTGTTATATCCAATACACCTTCTAACTTAGGCATCGGAGCGTTGAAGGCGGGCCACCCAGTCTCGACCCCTGACCGCCCGTTTGTTGTTGTATTCTTCTAACAGTCATATCCGAGCACGCGCTCACCCACACACCCGAAAGGAGAGGAAGCGCACGACCATCCGAACGACCCCAACGTTCGGACGTACAAGAAGGAGAAGGGGTACTCGTACTTGCTTCTGCTAGATTACGTCCCGCGCGTAATCCGGTAGAAACAGTTGGCGCCGTCTGTGGGAAACTTACAAATTGCAAACCTCGTATAAATACCACTAGCAAAAGCCCACATGCTCAATCCGGAGACTAACGTCAGCACCACACCCGTTGGAGGAACATCGCCCGGCGCGCAGGAGCGACAGGCACTGGAACTTGGCAGGGGCAGCGATAGCGAAGAGCGCGTCAACAACCTAGTCCAGGAATTACGAGAGGCAGCACTCGAGAGGGCGGAAGAGCGCCAGATCCGGCAGAGGCTGGAGGAGCGACTGGACGCACTCATCATACGCCAACAGGAGCAGCATGAAGGGACCCAAGAAACCACCAGCGAAGAGCGACACTCGTTCGGCAGGACCGAAGCCCGGACAACCCGAGCGCCCTCACCAGTGGAGGAATCGGTGCCCCTGACGAATAACACCCTGATCCTTCGGAGGATGGAGGAACTGGCGGAGGAGGTTTCGCGCTTACGCAAGGACAAGCTGGCCGGGCAGGGTGGGACGTTCACCCACCGGGCTAGCCCGTTCTCAGCGCACATACTGGAAAGGGGAAGAGACACCCACACAAAAACAACGAAGATCACCCGGTTCGACGGGAGCGGAGACCCCCGCGCGCATATCGACGAGTTTCGATCCACCACGGACGGGACCCGGTATTCGGACCCAACCCTGTGTTTCTTGTTTCAGGAAACGCTGATGGAGGAGGCACGGAGCTGGTTCTACGAGATTCCGCTAGGCTCCATACATTCGTTCCTCGAGCTGGCGGAGAGCTTCCAGAAGCACTACCGGCTCCAGGGCAAATACAACACTACGGGTATCCTCCTCAAGGTCCGCCAGGGGATGGACGAGAGCCTGTCGAGCTATATAAACCGGTGGAGAACGCTCGCAAGCACGTGTAGGGACCTTGACAAGCGAGTGGCTAAAGTAGCCTTGATGGATAACATGCTCGCCACCCCGTTCGTAGAAAAGCTGGTGAGGAAGGAGTATCTCGACTACGACGAGATTATGGATCTGATTGTACAGAAGGCACTCGTGGAAACGCGAGTGTATGGGTCCACCTCCGAGTCTAGCACCAACAGACCAGAGGGGAACGCCCAACCACGACGACCCTCGGCCAATGGAGGGGAGCCAGCTAGGGGGTACAAGAGGAACCGGGACGCGCAGGAACAGAACCACCAGAGGCCATCCTCCCGCTACTACCACAACAACCGCTACAACCAGGCGAGGGGACCGGCGCCACAGGGAGCCCGCCTACCCCCAGCACCACGGTACCAACCAACGGGACAAGAGGTTTATGCGGTCGACCAACAATCAAACGAGCAACTGCTTCGCCTGCACCGACGCCTGATCCCATCGCCAAACAACATGACAAAGGCGATGGCCCCGGTCGGCCGAATCCTGAGGATCTGGTGCGAGTACCACAACGCCGCCACCCACCATACCAACAGCTGCATCATGCTGAAGAAGGCCCTTGAGGACATGAGGAGCTACGATCAGGTCACCCCTCCCAGGGCGGAAGGGCGACAGCACGAGGCAGGTATTGAGACCCGTGGGACTATCAGCACGATATCCGGGGGAAAACGTAAGGAGGGAACGTCGTCGCCCGATCGCTCGAACAGGGAGGTGCTGGCGATCGGGGCAGGACGAGCGCAGAAGGCAGGAAGACGAGAGGCGCCCGCCATTAGCTTCACAGCGGAGGATGAGGAAGGAAGCCCGAAGGACAGCACCCTACCGTTCGTGATCGATGCGATCATCGATCGTTTCCTCATGAAGAGGGTGCTGGTAGACAGTGGGGCGTCCGTAAACGTGATCTACCTGGACACATACACCGCACTCGGCCGGCCCGCCCGCAAGATGACGCAGGATCATGAGTGCGTCGCCAGCTTCACGGGCGAAACGTCGTATCCGATTGGGAGCGACAACATCCGGGTCGGAATCGGTGCATCCGACTCCCCGCACAGCGAGGTCCGGACGGACTTCATTGTCATGGACACCCCCTCCCCCTACAACGCCATACTTGGGAGGCCGGGGATCAATAAGCTAAAGATGATCGTTGCGGGGCACTTGCTCTTGGGACGGTTCCCAACCGAGCATGGGGTCGGGTACGTCAGGGGATACAACTACGAGGAAGCGGCAAAACCCCGGGACAGGCATGAGGTCCTTGCCTTGGAGCCAACGCCAGGGACGGGGGTACCTGACGATCCGCGCGACGGGCTGATGGCAGTATCGCCCGTCCCCGAGCGCGAAGAGCTGAGGACGATTCAGCTATCCTCCGAACACCCAGAGAAGACGGTCCAGATTGGAGCATCATTGGCTCCTGCGATAGCCGAGTGACTGATCGCGCTGCTGAAGGAGAAGCAGGAGGTGTTCGCATGGTTGTACAAAGACATGCCCGGGATCAACACAAGCATCATATCCTATAGGCTGAGCATCAGCGCCAGCGTCTGGGCGGTAAAACAGAAGAGGCGAGCGTATAAAGCAGAGCACTAAGCGGCGATGCACGAGGAGGTGGACCGACTGCTGGGCATCGGGTTCATCCGCAAGGTGGAGTATCCGAAGTGGATCTCCAACGCTGTGATGGTGCAGAAAAGCAACAAGAAGTGGAGGATGTGCATCGATTACAGCGACCTTAACAAAGCGTGCCCCAAGGACAGCTTCCCTCTACCGAGGATCGATCAGTTGGTGGACGCGACGGCTGGGCATGAGCTCCTATTCATGATGGTCGCATATTCGGGCTACAACCAGATCTTCATGGACCCCGAGGACCAGGAGGCGACGACGTTTGTCACGGACAAGGGGTTATATTGCTACGTCGTCATGCCATTCGGGTTGAAGAACGCTGGCTCCACATACCAGAGGCTCATGAACGCAATGTTTCATGGCCTGATTGGCGACATTGTGGACGTATACGTGGACGACATATTGGTGAAGAGCGTTCAGGCGGTCGATCACGTCTAGAACTTGGGGACTGTGCTCGACGTCCTTATCAGGAACGGCATGAGGCTAAACCCGGCCAAGTGCACGTTCGGGGTCACCAACAGTAAATTCCTCGGGTATATCGTTAGCCAGCGGGGAATTGAAGCCGCGCCTGCCAAGGTAAAAGCGATCATCGATATGAAGCCACCAGTCAAGAAGGCGGACCTCAAGAGCCTCACGGGCAAGCTCGCGTCACTAAACCGGTTCATCTCCCGATATTCGGACAGATGTGCCCCATTCTTCAAGGCTCTCCGAACAACAAACAAGCGAGAGGTCGCGTGGACGCCAGAGTGCGAGGCGTCCTTCCTTCAGATCAAGGAGTACTTGGCATCCATCCCGCTCCTCTCCAGACCCATCCGAGGGGAAATATTGTACATTTACCTAGCCGCCTCACTCACGGCCGTCAGTTCTGCCCTCGTCCGCAGGGAGGACTGCACGGAGTTGCCTGTTTTCTTCTCAGGAAAGGGCATGACGGGCGCTGAAACCCGATACCCGACAATCGAGAAGATGACGCTTGCGCTCGTCACCGCCGCCCGACGGTTGAGGCCATACTTCCAAGCGCACAACATCCATGTTCTCACCAACGTGCCCCTACGCCAGATACTCCAATCGCCCGATCACAGTGGTCGCCTGGCGAAGTGGGCAGTCGAGCTAAGTGAATTCGATGTCCAGTACAAGCCCCGAACGACAATCAAGGGACAGGCAGTGGCGGACTTCATCGCCGAATACACGGAAGCAGCGGCGACGCCTGTCGGCCCACACGACGACCCGACGGTGGAGGCGTCCGACAAACCGGAGGTCAAGGAAGGACCGCTGTCGGAGTGGAACCTCTACATGGACGGCTCATGCACGAAGAAAGTGAGCGGCGCCGGGATCATCCTGACCGGGCCAGGAGGGGTAAACGCGGAGTATGCCCTCAAGTTCGAATTCAAGACCACCAACAACGAGGCCGAGTACGAGGCGCTCATTGCGGGGCTGCAGCTGGCCAAGAACTCGGAGGCGCCCGACCTCAATGTGTTCAGTGACTCCTAGTTGGTGGTGAGCCAGGTCGGAGGAGAATTCCAAGCGAAGGGGGAATCCATGATCACCTATCTGAAGTACGTGAAGGCGTTGATAAGTAGGTTCAAGTACGTCAACATCAACCATATACACAGGGGATTCAACGCGAAGGCGAATAAGCTCGCCCGATTGGCCACGGCACCCGTACACATGGGGCCGGGGCAGCGGATCGTCGAAGTGTTGCGACGGTCGAGCATCTCAGGTATAGAGTAGGTCCTGGCAATCGAACCGCACAAGCACAGCTACATGGATGTGCTCATCGCTTACAAGGCAAGGGGGGAGCTACCGGAAGACAAGCGGGAGGCCAGGACCATTGTAGCACGGGCGGCCAACTTCAGCGTGCGGGATGGAGCATTGTATCGACGGGGTAGGACTTGGGCGAGCCTCAAGTGCGTCACTCCAACAAAGGGCAACTCGATCTTGAAGGAAATCCACTCGGGCACGTGCAGCCATCATGCAGGCGCCAGATCGATCGCACACAAGGCCCTTCGGTGTGGGTTCTGGTGGCCCACCATCCACGCAGACGCTACGACGTTGACGAGCAAGTGCCACCAATGCCAGCTGCACGTACATCACCACCACACGCCCGCCGTCCCACTGTCCATCCTCCTGTTACCCGTCCCGTTCACACAGTGGGGACTGGACCTGATCGGGGAGCTCCCAAAGTCGAAGGGGCAATACAGATATCAGATCGTCATCATTGACTACCACACCAAATTCATCGAGGCCCAACCAATGGCGAAGATCACCACGGAGAAGGTGGAGCGCTTCTTCTGTCGCTTCCTCTTCTGTCGCTATGGGACACCGATCAGCATCATAACAGACAACGGGTCACCATTCAACAACCCCAGACTCGTGTCCTTCTGCAAGCACCAGGGAACGGACCTTGTATTCGCATCACCAGCGCACCCCTAGACAGACAACGGGCCACAATTCAACAACCCCAGACTCGTGTCCTTCTGCAAGCGCCAGGGAACGGACCTTGTATTCGCATCACCAGCTCACCCCCAGACGAACGGGCAAGTAGAGGCAGCCAACAAGATCATCAAGGCTGGTATCAAGAAGAAAAGTGAAGACATCGAACCAGGAGATGCGGGATGCGGGATACGGGCACTGGCCTGAGGTTATCCCAGAGATTTTATGGTCTATCTGCACGACCGCCAATACAGCCACGGGCGAAACCCCGTTCAGCCTGACGTTCGAAACGGAAGCTGCGCTACCCCTGGAAATCACCCATCAGAGCCCACGGATCGAGGGGTACGATCCGCGCACGAATAGTGAGGGGTTATGACTTAACAATGATCTGTTGGAAGAACGGAGAGACACGGCGCATCTCCACAACGCCGCGAACAAACAAAGGATCGCCCGATTGTTCAACCAGCATATACGGGCTCGCCCAATCCAACTGGGGGACTGGGTAATGAAGGCGATCCAGCAAAAGGTGAAGACACTCCGTCCGCTATGGGAAGGCTCGTACGTCATCGATGAGGTGATAAGCGCCAGCACTTTCTACCTTCGGGATATGCAGGGTCAACGACTACGGCACCCATGGAACATCCAACATTTGAGGAAATACTTTCATTAAATGCTGTTGTGATGTTCATATATTTACTCCATTTTTAGTCCATTTTATTATCACGTTCGTTTGTCCTTCACCCGTCCGCCCGATACTCGGGGGACTGGGGGTCAAGGTTATTATTGCATTTTGGAATGGAATTTTAAACAAAGGGAAGGCGCATGTTCGCGCGAGTCATTCAAAAGATACCAAAACAAAAAGAAACTTCATTGATTCAAAAGGCACACGTACGGAACAAAAGAAACTTCATTGATTCACAAGGCACAAGGCCCGATTACAAAAAGCCCTACACTACTACAAAAACAAAGAAAACCTACTCTACTGCTCCGCCATCTGCTCTGCCCGCCGCCTCCTCAGTCTCCGCCTCCGGCTGCCCTTGCTCCGGCTCGACGGACGCCCTACCCGCCTGTGCCTCCAGGTGGGCGCGGTAGCGCACCAAGTCCAGGAATGGTTACACCGCCTCCTGGAACTCAGCCACCTGACCATCCGCCTCAGCGGCCACCAACTCCAAAAACTCCGAAGAATTCTTGAAGGCAGCAACCGCCTCCGCTTGGGCCTGGTGGATGCGCTCCCTCGTCCAAGCCTGGCGCTCGGCCTCCATCAGGCGAGACTCCATCTCCGCCAGCCGATTGGCCGCTTCAGCCTTCGCCTCCTCCACAGTGGCTTGGGCACTATCGCGCTCGGCCTTCAGCAGCGCCTCCCGTTCAGCGGCCTCACGGAGTTCGCGACGCAGATGGTCCGCCACCAGATCGGTCTTGGAGAGCTCGTGCTGCAACTTCCTGTGGGCCTCAGTAAGCCCGCGCAGCTCCCCCCTCAGGATCTCCGCCTGCCTGTCGTTCGCCTGCCGCTGGCGCACCTGGAAGAGCTTGTACTGCATCAGCGCATAGGCGTTGTACGCCCGATCCATATCATCCAGGCCACCCGACGCCGGTGGTATCAGCCTATTGACGGATCGCACGGCGACCTCGATGGCGTCCATCATTGGCCCGCAGAAGGCGAGCGGACCCCCAGCAGCATCCGTCCGTGGCCGCTTTGATGGAGGCTCATCCCCACCCCGCTTGGAGTATTGTGGAGGACTTGAAGGTGGATCGGAAGACCGAGGCGTGACGAGAGCACGACTTGAAGACTGAGGCGTACGAGCTGCCTCCCGCCTGTCCCAATGGTCATCCTGATCGGTCCGGCGCTGATCGCGCTCCACCTGCCGCTGCTCCTTCTCGCGTTGGTGCTGATCACGATCCGCTCGGATCAGAGCCTTGGAACCCATGGCATTGCCTGGGGGCGGGCGGGGAGCATCCGTTTGTGGCCCACGGATGGGTGGGGCGAGGTCAGCCACGTTAGGAATCGGAATCTTGGGCTGGGTACTGTCCCCCAAGACGAGTCCGCCACACCCGTCATCCGCCACCTTGCGGACCTTCTCGGCAGTGAGCAGCAGAGCGGCCATCCGGTGCTTGAGCACCTCATCCTTGTCCGTCGCCTTGGACTTCGTCATCTTAACTGCAGAACACATAAGCGGAAGGTCAGCAACAGAAGCAAACAGTTAGTCAAAATTCTACTCCTATTCCTAGCAGAAAACCACAACCCACAGACCAGGCGGTCTGGCGAGACACATGCGTTCAATAAGCTCCCAGTGACACGCGGCCCAGAAATATCTTGACTCGGGCGCGGGGTCGAACACGAACTTGAGGTGAGCTATCCTGGCCTCTTCCACAGGCGTGAGCAGATACTCGTTCGTGTCGAGCGTATGGAAGTATTGCGGGACTCGATCGATCTGGTCGGCACTAGCGGCATACTCGGGTGGGAAGGCGCCGAACTCCCAGTCTCCACCCACCAAGCAGTTGATCGTGCGCCAGGAGGTTGAAGAACTCGGCGGGTCCACCAGCCACCACTTCACGCGAGGCTCCACCATGAAGGTTCCCGAGTCCCTCTGGCGCATGGAGTATCGCAGACGGAAGAAATGGAGGAACTTCGCCCGCATCGGCTGATCCATCCCGCTCACCCGGAATATGTTGAACATGGCCACAAGCGTGCGGGTGAGCGTGGGCCTGCATTGGGCGAGCGAGATCCTCAGCAGCGCCAGCATGTACTGGAAGAATGGATGCAAAGGCAGCTTGATCCCGGCCTTGAGGTGGAACTCGCTCAGGCAGACGTGGCCGAGCGGAGGGCGGGTGAACGTGTCTCCCTTGCCTGGGATCCTCAGGCGCATGGAGTTCGGTATGTGGTAGTCGCGCGCTCATCTTGCCATCTCTTTGACGGACGGCGCACGCTCCAGCTCCTGAACTGGCGTCCCGTCTGGCAGCACCCAGTGGACGGGCCCTCCTTCCGCAAATTGAGGAACAGACTCCTGCTACCGGACGCCTTCCTCACCCCACGGTCCAGACCCGGACGAAGACGCGTCTGACGCCCCCGACGAGCTCCCCAACCCTGCGAATGCGAGCGCTTGCTTGGGATCTATTGGCTGCACCACAGGAGAAGTGTTAGGGATACATCGCAGAGGCGTCACACTCAGCACGGACTCATACGAAGACGTACTCGACCCACTCGACCCACAACTTAACCACCCCACCCCCGGTATGTATATGCGCTCACGCGATTGCCCGCTTGATATCTCTATCGGCTCCATCCCTAGAAGCACGCACGCGCAAACCCATACTTAGCAAAAAAAAAACTCTACCAGAAACACCAAAAAAAAAAACCTAAAACCTACCCCAAACCAAAATCAAAACCAGGTACACCCCAAGAACACGCCTTGTTCTTGGGATACAAAACCCAGAAAACGCCAAAACAAAACCCAGAAACCAAAAACATAGAAAAAAAAACAAAACCAACAAACAGATTCGAGCCTCACCAAAACTTGATGATTGTCGGTTGAAAAGTTGCACGTCGAGCAAGGATTTCGGCAAGAAAAAAACACGAACACAGAAGAACGAAGAGAAGCAGATTGCAGAGTGAATTTGGCAGTGTTTTGGTAAAATATAAGAGTGATGAGGAAGACGACAATCAAAGGCCCTATTTATACTAATCAGACGGATTACGCGAAGGAACGCCAGCCGTCCATTTTCGCGTATCCACAGTCGGATTGCGACACATGGCCCCAGGGCGGTTTACTAACCCTCCTTAGTAACCGCGCCAACTCTTCAGCTTTCCGCCTTGATTTCAAACCCTAGCACGGTCTCCCACAGCTCGACATGTGTCATCCATGCAACGCCCCACGCTCTCACGCGCCTGACGAATGAGCTTCGAGCAGTTACTACATCATCAGCATTTAATGCCCAGGGCACGCCAGCATTAATTACGACGGCTAGCATTTATTACACAACGGTTCCCAAGGAGCAGTCAAAAGGAATGTCACCTCAAAGCGCCTCGTCAGAGCACCACCACGCCCAAGGCAAGACACATCAGGTCTCTCGCCATTCGGCCAGGCGCACACCCCCCGCACGACCATGCGCTCACAACACAAAAAAGCTGGCATCACACCACCAGGTTAGTATGAACACCATTCGGGCGCCCCGAAAGAGGGTGAACGTCTGAGCTCCCTTTCGGACGCACGCTGAATGAAGAACTTATGCCATACGGGCATGGGGTTCTTCCCCTCCGTACACGTAACATTAGAAAGCAAGCCGGATTAGGTGGCAGAGGCATGGGGCCCTTCCCCTATTTGCGCACGCTGAGACCGATGGGTGGCACGGGTGTGGGGTCCGTCCTCTCCTTGCGCGCTCCGAGACCGATGAGCGTCCCGGGCAATGGTCCGCCCTCCTCGGGTGCGAAGGCAAGCCGGCTGTCATAGGCAGAGGCATGGGGCCGACTCCTCTCTGGGCATGCTAAGCCGATGGGCGGCACGGGCGTGGGGTTCTTCCCCTCCGTGAGCGTAACGTTAACGATCTACTTGCCGACTCGGACCGGTAGGGGTGTGGGGTCCGTCCTCTCCTTGCGTGCTCCGAGACCGATGAGCGTCCCAGGCAATGGCCCGCCCTCCCCAGGCGCGACGACAAGCCGGATTAGGCGGCAGAGGCATGGGAAATAGCCCTCTTTGCGCGCGCTAAGACCGAAGAACGGCACGGGCATGCGGTTCGTCCCCTCCGTGTGCGTTAATTGTACGTCGCGGTCTTGATCCCACCGTTGACGCTACACCGTACGCAACGGCATCCCCGTTGACGTACGCGGTACACATCGGCATCCCAACGCTGGCGTTATGAAAAACATTTGCATACATTCACACATCATACCATACATTCATGCATCATACCATACATTCACACATTTGCATACCTATATTGCACTTATTTGTGGTTACCAAGCAACACTCCACGGGCACGCGGCTCCAAACTAGCAAGATCCGTTTGGAGGAACAGACGCGGGCGCGCACAGGTACCCACTCCGTCATGCGAGCCCTTCCTTGACCAGAGAGTTGGGGGGACTTGGGGGTTACAGGATCATACACCACTGCTCAATCGGATAAGTATCTTGTTCAATCGCACGAACCCTTTTTCAACTCCCCAGTCAAGAAAGTTCTCTTTGACTTGGGGACTTGGGGGACTTGTTAGTATAGCATCATTAGTTGTCCGATTAAATATACTTATCCACTTAAGCAGATAATCAACACCTACCCGACCACCAGAAAGACCACCAGGAAGGCTACAAGTTCACTCACAAGACCGACCTCATCCGAGCGCGCACGCGCCCGTGGGGCGCATATCCGAATGTGCGGATCACACATCAACAGAACCAGGCCAGTCCCACATCGAAGAACACCAACAAACACCAAACTCAACCACCTATATATGTAAGGTATTTATTACAAGTAACGACATTCAAACCCAAGCACTAAACACTCTAACTCACTCACACGCATGTTCGCCTGACTGTTATATCCAATACACCTTCTAACTTAGGCATCGGAGCGTTGAAGGCGGGCCACCCCGTCTCGACCCCTGACCGCCCGTTTGTTGTTGTATTCTTCTAACAGCCATACCCGAGCACGCGCTCACCCGCACAACCGAAAGGAGAGGAAGCGCACGACCATCCGAACAACCCCAACTTTCAGACGTACAAGAAGGAGAAGGGGTACTCGTACTTGCTTCTGCTAGATTACGTCCCGCGCGTAATCCGGTAGAAACAGCCACCGTGGCATGGACTGTACCCACTGGTGTCTTTCCCGGTGTTCCAGACACATGAAATCAACTTCTTTTTGTTGCACTCTTCCAGGGCTCGTGATCGACCTTAGCTTATGTTTATTTATAACATTAATCATATATATATATATATTGTTTAATCGTATTTCCATTCGAACATAGTACATTGTTCTTCAATATTGGGATGCCTCTACTATGGATCTATGTACGTTGGTAGGTTTTGGGGTGACGGATTGACGGTCCAATGGTGACAATGATCGGTGGAAGCATCCAGGGAGGTGGTCGAAAGACGGCGATGATGGGCCATGGATATGGACTATTTCTCCATTTGGGTTTGATGCTAGTTGGACTCTGTTCTTTTTTTATTTTTTATGTAGGCGATTAATTTCCACCAGTCACATACTTTAGATACAATCAGAATGTAGCACTGACGCACTGTCCGTATGAAAGGATATGCTGAATGGAATACAATAGATGAGTAGCAATAACTGAGACCCATTTGGCCATAACGTGAGCTGCTCAAATTTCTTCACGCCGAAGATGCACAAAGGTGGAATTAGAGCATATACACCGGTGGCCTTAAACGGCACGAGCTGGAGAGAAAAGTCGGTGGCCCCCGCAACAAAAAGCACGAGCTGGGTTTAATGGCGTGCACCGGTGCCTCCTTCCCCCGGCGACCGGTCGTTGACGGTGGAGAGAAGCTCCAGCACGAGCAGGAACAGCACGGCGAGCTGCTCGAGCAAGCTGGCGGTCCCCACGCACGTGGGTGACGCCAGCTCCCTTTTTTGTGTGGGACCCACCTGCACCAGTAAGTTTTTTTTTCTTTAACTGTGGGTGGACACGTGGCCCAATAGAAAGCCGCCACGTGTCCTGATCGGTGCAGAAATAAAACAGAACGGTCAGTAGATCTGGACCGTAGGTTTTGATTTGAAAATTTAATCCAATGGCCCAAATTCAACTGAAACGGCTACTTTTCAATATAACGGTAAGAATTCTTTATTTTGCAAAACAATCCCTAAAAAATTGCAAAAATACTCTGTAAATTTTACAAATCAGACCCTAAATATTATCTATAAATACTACACCATTTCATTAACCTCTCACACCAATTCAAACACACAACAAATTTATCATCTCCCTCATTCCCATCTCTCTTTCCTTTGTATTTTTTGGCAAATAAATGGCCACTTGGCTTCCTTCGGAGGATTTACAATTGTGCATTTCTTATGTTCATCATAGTGTGGATCCTCTCACCGGCAACAAGCAAAAGACCGACAAATTATGGGAAAAAGTCTATGCCGATTATTCGAAAAATTGGGAGATTGGTCATGGTGAATCAAGCAAGGAAGCTAGGACCCAAATCGCAATTTCATCTCGTTTTACTAAGTTGAGACCAATTTTGAAAAGTTGGGGTGATGCTCTTGCTTATGCACAAAGGAATCCACAATCCGGTGCAAATTTGCATGATGAGGTAATAACTCCTTATAATTTTGGCATCTCCATTTTGTTTGATTTATTTAAATAAATGTTGTCATCTCCATTTTATGTAATATTATTGTGACATAAATTCGTATATTTTTTGTAGCTAAGAAAAGCTCAATCATGGTATGTGGCACAAAAGAAGAAAGAGTTTACAAAGTTTGAATGTTGGGAAGTGGTGAAGAACCATCCTTATTTTAGGTTCATCCAAACTACAACTCCACCTTCTTCCTTTCCATTCGAAGGTACTCCTCCCGTTTGCGAAATGTCTCCCACAATCGATTTGGATGAGAATGAAGAGGTTTTAACACCACAAAGCAACCCCCAAGGTCCTTCTAGTCCGGTTAGACCAATGGGAGTGAAGGCGGCTAAGGAAGCAAGGAAAAAGGGAAAAAAAGGAATGACTCCTACAAATGAGATACGCGATGAGGCTTTAAAATGCATGGTGGCCAATCAAAAAATTTGGCTCTCCGGCCAAAAATCAAATGATGATAGTGCGCTTGCTTTACACAAAGAGACACTCGCCCTCCAACGCGAGAACTTCAATTTGAGGGCTTTATCCGAAGAAACAAGGATCATGACAATGGATATGAATGCTTTGACCCCAAACACAAAGAGGTATTTCTCGAAGAGGAAAGCAGACATCCTTAAGAAAGTGGATGAGGCTGAAGAGGAAGATAGCACTGCAACATTTTCAAACTGTTATCGCCCGCTTAATTTTAGTGATTAGTTTAATTAGTTTGTCTTCATAATAAATCTAGGCTTGGCTTGTTATTATGTAATTTTAATTTTCAAGAAATAAAAACGTTGATTTCTTTATTGAGATAAAATTCAAACACACAACAAAAAAATAAAGTACATTAAATTCAAACAACATGAAATCCAAACACACAAAATTCAAATACACATAATGCAAACACATTAAATAAAAACAACATATTTAGATATGTTCATTGGTTTCAATAAACCAATTGTGTTTCACCAAGTCCTTCTGAAGCTCTCCATGGATATAAGCAGATTGGAGATCCACCACACGGTCGCGAAAGCGTTCTTCATTCAGGCCATCTCTTCCAACTGGCTCCAAAGGAACTCGATTACCTGAACCATCCACTGGCCCATCATAGCTAGCCAAGGCGCTGACTGGGTTTTGTAGATCTTCTTCGTCGTTCTCCTCAAATTCGTCCTCCACAAATTCTTCCTCAACAATCATGTTGTGCATTATGATGCAAGCCAACATGATCATTTTTAATACTGATGTGTGGTGACACCGAGCTGCATGACGAATAATTCCCCAATGAGATTGTCAGATCCCAAAGCACCTCTCCACGTCTTTGCGGTATGACTCCTGTTTTCTTGCGAACAACTTCTGTGGTAGCTTCTGTGGATTGGGAATTGTTTTGACAAACGAGGAGTACCTCGGATATATTCCGTCGGCTAGATAATAAGTGTTATGGTACGTCATACCGTTGACTTTAAAACTCCGTTGCGGACTTGTACCGGCAAGGAGCAAATCGAATATATCCGATTGGTGGAGCACGTTGATATCATTTTGTGCTCCAGGTACCCCGAAGAAGCTGTGCGATATCCACGTGTCATATGAAGCCACGACCTCTAAGATTATAGTGAGTCGTTTCTTCCGTCCCGAGAATGCTCCATGGCAAGCTGTTGGGCAGTTTTTCCATTCCCAGTGCATGCAGTCGATGCTTCCAATCATACCAGGGAATCCCCGAGACCTTCCCCTCCTTAGAAGTCGAGTGAGATCAGCTGCATTTGGAGCGCGGAGGTAAATGTCATCGTAAATCTTGTACACTTGCTTGCACCACTTCTTCATGCATTCTAGTGTTGTTGAATCACCCATCCTTGTGATTTCAGCGCACTGATCTGCGGCTGAGCCGTACGCCAACATACGAAGAGCACCGATCATCTTTTGTTGGGGAAGAAGGCCGAGCATTCCAGTGGCATCTGATCTTTGATGCCAAAATTGGTCGTGGTTGCAGAGATCCGTCATTATATGGTTGAATAAGTTCGTACTCATTCTGTACCTCCGACAAAAGGTTTGCTTGTTGAAGATTGGGCGTTCGATGAGGTAATCTTCCATCAGATTCTGTCCCCTTGACTCCCTATGCCTTTCTTCATTTCGACGGCGGCGAGGGGGTTCATCATCGAACGATGTAGCTACCATGACCGTGTCAGTGACGAAGGCATTAGCAACTTCAGCATCTTGCTCACGTTGTTGTTGCCTCCTCGTGATAAAATTGTTCAAATCGAAAGGATTCATCTTACTGATGTGGGAATGTGAGGAAATATTTGAAGAAATGTGTGTACAGGTAGAATAATTAGTGAATTGGAGATGGTGTGAGAATACAATGATTAATTGCCAATTTTTATAGCCAAATTCAGATCATCTGATATCTAAAGATGATGACACGTGGCACATTTTGATTGCTCGGAAATCTGATCGGAAATCTTCTTCAATTATTCGAACGATAATGACACGTGGATTGGACACGTGGCAGCCCGTGATTGATCAGAAATCTTATCGAAAATTTGGTTCAATTATTTAGACGATAACGTACTGTGAGAATGACACGTGTCTACTCGTCATTGGTCGAAAATCTTACCGGGAATATAGTCTCATTATTTACACGATAATGACACGTGTCGCCTATTTATTGGTTAAAAATCTTATCGAGAAATAAACAATTTAAATTTTATAAGTTATGAATAGTAATATGAGGTGCTATTTTTTACACCGCTGCACGAAAAACAGGAACAACACCTCCTATTCGATGAATAGTGATTGCACCTCCTATTTGCCAATAGGAGGTGCTATATGGGTGCATATACTCTTAAGAGTCGATCTATTGAAACAAGGGGACAATATCACCACATAAATCGCGAAAAACAGTTGGGACAATAACAAAGTCTGTTATGCCTTTTACCAGGGTCGGGGTCAAGGTCAGGGTCATAGTCTTTTGGACTTTGTTTCTGTTTGTAGTAAACTATTAATAAGTTCTAATTTAAGGATCATGCTGGTGGTAATGCACTAGGGGTGAGATGTTTTATCGAAAAATCGAACCGAAACTCGTTGGACCCAAAAATTGTGGGACAGATTAATCTAGAAACCGAAACGAACTAAATTTGAACCGAATAACTTTTTATGGTACGGTACCGAATAAACTGAACTGTTTCGAAATGATATATGTGACAAAATTGTGCTTATTTCTTTACATAAATGAATATATACTCACCCATTTTGAATCTTTTTTGAACATATATATAGAAAACACTTACAAAAATATTCTCATTCTCTCACATTTCTTCTATCTCTCTACGATTTTGTCTTTCTCAAACAATAATTAACATAAACAATTGTTTGGCCTAGAAATTTTTATTGGAAAACCAATTTGAAACCGAAATATAACGATATGAAACCCGTTGGGTCCAAAACACGTGGGGGGGGGGGGGGGGGGGGGGGCTTGCAAAAAAGCCAAATTGAATAGGACCCGAACTGAATAATTTATTACGATACGGTATGGGTTTCGACTTAATACTGATCCGATCCAAACCGATTCCACCCTTAGTATGCACCCAGGGCTAAACACTTAAGGGGTTAATTTTTCATTCTGACACGTGTCACAATCCAACTCATTATTATTATCAACTTTATTTAAACTTGGCTGTGCTTATGATAAGCTCGGTATAGGTTATCCTCCTTGTCTACCACCCAAACTCTTTTTCCCTCGTGCACAACCTCTCCTCTATCATCCTCATCGCCTTAGACTTGACCATTGGCCGTGGAGGATTCCACTCGCAGACTTAACAATACCATCAACCGGTGTCTCTTCTAACTCATCGATTTCAAATCTACCGCCATTCCATCCACTCCTTACAAAGGTGTCACCACCTCCGGCGTCATCGTCAACCCCGCCCGCGACCTCTGATACCGCCTCTTCGTTCCCTCCATGTTGACGATGTAGTGGAGTTGAAGATCCATAAGCATATACCATGACTCCAATAGAAGCAGCAATCAAAGAGCATTGTCTAATTCTTACATGATTGCAAATATGAATCAATGAAAACTCAAAAAAGTGGATGCTTTATTGGAGACGGATCCATACCAAATTATGATTCGAACTATAGAAAATCACCTTGCCAACAATCACCAACCCCTCCAGTTGATTCTTATCCAGCAAATTATACATGCTTAACTTGCCAAATCAAATCACGACCACTATGTAAATCCTTAGCCTTCTATTCCTCAAAGTCTCAAACAGTATAATATATAAAATCACCTCCAAACTAATCAAATCGAACCCATCATCCAAATTGAATTCCATTCCATCTCATACAAAATTACACATAAGAATTTCATCGGAGTAGAAAATTTTTTTTATCATATTTGACTGACATCAAAACTTCACCGCGGCAAAAAACTCCTGTTTTGGATACCGACAATAACACATAGTGAGATCTTCATTTCGTTTTTGCTCACTGTATTGGGCAGAAGAGCAAATGCCATCGTTGTTTTCTTCCACAGCTGCGGCTTTAGCTTCCTTAACCTGGACTCCGTCGCCTACAGATCTGTTGGGCCTTCGGTTGCTTCAACTTCGACGACGTCCACGTCATCTCCCTCTTCATTAGGTCAACGACACAGATCCACATAACGAGTGTGACTCCATTTCCATAAGAGCAGCGCAACACATTGTCTTCATCTGAGTTGTCCTTGCCTCCACCGGGAACTACAGAGGGAATGGACTCGAGGTGGAGCTGAGATTGTGAATGACAGATGGCTGCTATTATTTGGGGAAAAAGCATAGATCACATAAGCTGAGTTATGGTAAGCTCAGTCTACTCTTAAAAAAGTTGACAAGATCAACCAATCATATTATGACACGTGTTACTTAAAAAAAAAAGTCTAATGGGTGCATACTCTTGGGGTATATTCTAGAATTATCCCTAATTCAAATAAAAATAGGACTAATCAATCGATTCAGACTATTTGCTCGTGTCTATATATACTCTTAGAGCTAGTCTTGGACTCTTGGTTATCCCAGATTCCTAGTGATAGGGCGTGTTCTGGTACAATGGATGCTTCCTAGCTAGTTTCTAGTGATAGCATGAAAGTGATGAAATGAAGTGAGACACAATGATTGACGTACGACATTATAGTAGGAAAGCGGATAATTGCATCATCTTTATGTTATCAATCTTTTAGTTACCATGTCGAAACTATTGTAAAACAAGGATCATGCTAGAAAGCACCCTAAGGCTAGACACCCCTAAGTTAAAAAAATTTATATGACAGGTGTCGCAATCTAAGTAGCTGATTTTTTCAACCTTTTTCATCTTTAACTGATCCTATCATGAGATCAGTACGTGTGATCATTGTGATCATCTTTGCCCATCACTGCCAATCTCGATCCTCAACTAGAGAGAGAGCTTCAAGTAAAGAAAATCAAGATTTAAACCAAGATTTCAACTACTCTACTACTACACCAGTAATGAAAACCAAGATTTATAGCTCTTAAGTAAACATCCAAAATGAAGCTTTCAAAACTATTGATTCAAAACCACTACACCAAAACAATTATGAAGAACAGAAAAAGTCCAATTCAACTCATGTGGATAACTAAATCTTATCTAAGAATCAAAGAAACGTCCGGTGAAGTTGAACGATGACGTTACTTGATAAACGTTAAAGTTGCAAGATCTAGTTTGAGTTCGGTAAGACGAGCCAATCTAATCTGATCAACGACGGTGATAGCAGAGCGTCCAATCAACAAAGGAGGAGATATGAAGGACATGAGGATCCGATCAGATTAACGGCTGAGATCACCGGATTGAAATCGGCGATGAAAGTTGAAATTGTGTATTCTATGGAGGATGGATTTTGAATCAGTTACTAGAGAGAGAGAGAGAGAGAGGCAGAGAGCGATGACAAAAGATTTGGGCAAAAATGAATATCTCGTAGAGAGTCAACTTTGCTCTTTTGATAGAGAGTCACCAACAACTACTCACTATAAAACTGATACATAAAAGGATCTTGATGCAAGCTTTGTAACATAAATACTTAAAACCTTCTTATACATATGCCAACACTATAGGAAAGTTCTTTTAATGAAGTCAGACTATCTGGTCAGTCCAGCATGTCATTCCCTTCTATTGAGGTCCAAATATACTTGCTGTTTAGATAGCGGTGCAACTCTAACTCCTAACGTGGTTCACCACTTGAACCTTGCATCATAAGCCTACTAAAGGTGTCCCTCCACGGACATTCTCACATAAAAGTGACCTTCATGGTCATAAAGGTAATAAGCTGAAGACTCATATTAATCATTTTAAAGCCATAATATAAGTGGGCATCTGACCGATTTCAAGGAAAGTTCTGACCCTACTTAGTTATCTTATTCTTGAAAATTCTACTGAAAATTTGGCATAGATTCCCCTAAAACCCAAAAACCTGCATAAAAAGAATACTTCAAATAATCAAATCTCAAAAACAAACTGTGGGTGCTGATTTCCATCCGGATTTTTCATAATCAAAATGAACAACACTATGAATATAAATCACTAATACTCATCTGATATTATGATTAACAAGGATTGCATTACCAAAAATCTCCACCCTTGAAATAACACATGTTCGATAAACTGTAAGGACTAACACAAATATCAATAGCTACTAACTATAATGTAGCGAGGCTCATAATAAATTACTAAAATTTACCTCAAATACGCGTAAAAGTACGGGCGGACTCCAAAGAGTCAAATTGTCTTCTCAATTCACTGTCTAATCTGGAGATATGAACTCAGTATCCCATCTGAGGTTTGAGTAATCTTGACAAGCTATGCATCTCTCTGTGATGAGCAAGTTAAGTTCCAAAACTCACAATGACTAATCCCAGTAACGACAACCATAATGTGACGAGGCTCATAAGGGATCACCTGAACTTTGCTTCCACTACACCCTGATAATAAGGCGAACTCCAACGAGTCTATTTAGTCTAATTATATTCTCCAATCTCACTATAATATGGAGATAACAATTCATTTTATCAAAAGTTTGGCTAATCCTGTCCAGCTATACATCTATTAGTGATGAAAAGCTGACGTTGGTGTGTAACTTGAGTGGTGAAACTTATCTTAATCATCCTTAGGACTCAAATATTCGAATATGTAAACCAAACTACACTAAAGACTGAGCATCACCAGCTCATAACAAGACTCACATATAACATATTGACTACTATCCAATATTTAAAGATTCGTTGAAAATAGATATAAACTTCTTACATATAAACATTTGCCTACAAAATCTGTCCACTAGAGGTAGTAAAGTATTGAGGCGCAAATTTGCACACCCAGATCCACACTTGAAATGAATAATTGAATTGTTGCCACTTCCCTCGCTCTACCTCCATAGACTTTTGCAATTCCCATGATACTGAATGCCTAGCTAATGAAACTAACTAGAGGATTAGAATGTTGTGAAGAGTGATGATCGCTTGGTTATTTTCATGATACTCCTCTCATTAGTCTCGCAATAATCTTCATATCGTGCAACATATCTAGTCTTGAATCATACTCATCTTTTAGTGATCTCCATGCGTGTTTACAATATTTGAAATTCCTTGTTGATAATCAAGCTTCATGATGTGGTTAGATGAGAAAAATGCAAATCAACTGCTACTTTCCCATTCTACGCAAGAACATTAAACTAAGGATCAAACCCCTGTAATGAAGTAAATAGTATACACTATCGGCGGTTATAAGTCTGGCTGAAGGCATTATGAAACATGATGAAAGGTAAAGTTTCAAACTAGTGATACAATTCACGGTAAGGATCAACGAGTTCATAATGCTAAGACGACTAAGGCCCTAACGTCAAAATTGGCTGGAGTACCACTGAACCTGGAGACAGTGCCCCACAGACCTAAACCTATTATATTCCCTCTGTTTGGTATTTACATGTAATAAACTCAAATTGAAGAACGAATTAGGAGGAAGAGCACTTCAAAACATTACATTAAACCCCAACAATAGTGGCCAACAGGAAAAGATGGTGACAAATTAAATAGTTAGGTTAGGTCAAAGTGGTAAGAGTTGAGGCAGAGAGTAAACATGTGGCTCAAGGAATATACCCTCCACATAATACATGATCCCAAAAATATGTGATGACCCGAACCAGAACCTGTTGCGTATTCGGCACAATTCTTGAGATTGAGTTTAGTCGCGGTTTTATGTCGTATATGTGATTCGTCGATTCGATTCGCGACTATGTTTTCAGTCGAGAATTTGAGTTGGGTGTCTTCACGGAAATTGTAGAGTACGTGATTTCGAGCTCGTTGGCGGTTCCGGAAGATTTTTCCGATTATCGAGGAATATTTAATGATTATTTGAAGTTTCGGTATTCGACGAGTTTATCTGATTGTTTCGTGTTTATCCGAATCATTTCGTATATTCATTTTGGACCGTCGATCGACCCGATGCACGAGTATAAATAGCGGAATAGTCGAGAATTGTCGTAAAAACACTGTTTTTCGTTGACCAGTCGTTGACTTTCCAAAATTGGAAAGCTGACCCGTTGACCCGATAAGGGAAGTTTCCCGATTTGGTTTGACTGTCCGACGACCTACTTTCCGGCCACCTCCGGCCACGGGACAGGTATAATTAGTTTCTTTGTTTGATTTCGAGTTGATTGGTATATGGATTTGTGAAAATTAATGGGGATTTCATGGTGCCCGAATCGGGCCGAGCTGAGCTCTGTCGCCGGTGACGGTTGGCCGTCTTCCGGCGAGGTTTGGTGGTGGGGGTTAGGGGGGTTAGACTCCCCTTACTCCTCTGAGTCTCATGGTGTAATTGTTTTGGTCTGAGATTGTGGTTTTGGGGGTCACCGGTTAGGTCACCGGAATTTGATTTCCGTTCGGATTTGCTTGGATTTGGAGGGGTTCCGGTTTGAATTGGCTTTCGGGGTAGAAGGGAATGTGGTTTGCCTTGCTGTGAACTTGAGTTCTCGAAGTTCTCCGCCGTGAAATTTCACGGTTGACGGTGGTCAACGGCGGAGGGTTGACTTTTTTAGATTTTGATGAAATTAGTGTCGTTTTTCTCGAAATCGCGCCCTAATCGTCGTTCAGAGGTTTTCAGGTTGATTTGGTTAGCCGATTTTCAGTCGAGATTTCGAGTGGGGATTTCGGAATTTCAGTTATTTTTTTGTACCGTATTGCATATTTCCGGGAACGGTTGGTTTCCGTGAATCAGTACAGGGTTGAGAACTATGATTTTGATCAGTTATGTTTTTGTGAATATTCAGGAGATCGAGATCGAGATCGGGATCGTGGCTGTGCTTCTGGCGAGGGATCTTCCGCCGGGCCACGAGATTAGCGCGAGTGCGCGTTTTGCTCATCTGTGAGTGGACAATTTCTTTTCACGGAAATCTTGCAAGTCTTTTATATGATTTTTGAACTTGAGCATGCAGCATGAATATGGTTTTACGAACATGAGATTTCATACGAGATTATGTTTAATATGAGCATGTGTTTTACGGTTATACGGTTATACTTATACGAATATACGTATACGAGTATACATACATTTATATGTTGTTTCATGCATTTGCATCAAAATGTTTATGATTTGGTTTACACAGAGTACAGTCTCAGTTACGTTGTTGTATCGATACACCTTGCCTCGTCGGCTGATCCCTGACGGAGGGCCGCCTGGAGGGGCGTTTCCCCAACCAGACAGGTGATGGGCGTATCCTCGGAACCGAGGCCATTTCTGGCTTAGAATCACATGGTAGTCAGGGACTCCGTGGTTCAGACTGTACTAGCACGGAGGAGTCCATGAGTGACCCCGTGGAATTTTACTTGCATGCTCAGTACACTAGAGGAGTATGAGTTTTACCTCGTGTACTTGTTATTTCATTTTCGTGGACTCGCATATGTATTTTAAACATATATATCAACTGGTGAAAGACATTTATTTTCGTCCACTCACTCTAACGTGTTTATTGTCTTTCCCCTGGGCTTTTCGGTTTCCGTGCCCAGTTGCAGTTCAGGTTTTGGTGTTTTCACGTCGCGGTTTGGAGGCTAGTGATCAGAGTTACTTGTGCTTTCCAGTAGGTTCTTGTTCACCTACCGATGTATATATTGTATACGGTTTACTTTAGAGGTTGCTCTGATACATTCTGATACTTGTTTATACGGATTTTCTCGGATATATATATACTACAGTACTGTTTCTGTTTATGATTCATATATTGATGTTGAGAAATCCGGATGGGATTGGTGCCCACGGTTTGGCTTTTGTGGCATAGGATGAAGTGTTATTTTCTGGGTGCAGGTTATGGTAATTCCACGTTAGTAACGAAACTCTGCCGAAATTTTGAAAATTTTTTGTTGGTTCGTATTTTCAGAAGGGGTTCGATTCCGGTTAGGTATCTGAATCGGGATTGGGTCCTTTCAAATATTAGAGGATTAACTCGACCTATGCTATGAATTTCATCTTGAATTTCACAATTATACCATAACTTTGATACTCTATTCATAACATCCGCAACTATGGGACTGCACCTTTTTCGCTGGAAAAGAAACACATTAACCTGCAGTACCATATGTTGAAGCCATTGAAATCACCAACTCGAGGATCACTGATCCAAATGTATATCCATCGAGGGAGATCCGATCACCAAGTTCATTCCCTAAGAGACCTTACTTCCTAAAGTTGTCATCACAATCACCATGTCTACATTAGTACTCATGCCCATGAGTCAAATCGACAAACAGATCTCGAATATAGAAATAGACGAAATGAATACTGGGAAGGAGTTCAATGATATCACTAAGGAAAACAATCAGTTATGTAATTAGGAAATGTTGTGTCACTCCCTAAGAGTCTCCATACAGGTACTACATAGCAAGCTCCTATAACTCATTACATATCTCCCATTTCTTGTCAGATGGAAAATAAAAATTAGCTAGAATAAACCATTAACAATATGAATAAAACTAGATTGAATGCAAGTGCTTAAACTCTCGCACTTAAAAGAGAATCAATAGCCCACATATGACATACTAAGGATTTTTAAGAAAGAATCCCGAAACATCGCGTGAAACACTAAGGGTTGAGTATACAATTTCCTTCACCCACACGACTGCAACTGAAAGGACCCAACCCCGTTTCCTAAACTGGAATCAAACCCCTTTTGAAAACACGAACCAACAAAAACCATCAAAATTTCGGCAGAGTAACGCTACTAACACGGAATTGTCTTTAACCTGCACCCGGAAAATACACTTCATCCTATGCCACAAAAATCAAACCATGGGCACCAATCCCATCCGGATTTCTCAATATCATAACTGTAATATAAAGTAATCAATAAAAATATACTTTATAGAAATCCAGGGAAAAATCGTATAAAATATAACATCGGAATGCACAGAGCGACTTCTAGTATATATATACAAATAGTAGGCCAAACTAAGAACCTACCATAAAAGAAATATCGCTTGAATACTATGCCTCCGACTGTGACGTTCGACACCAGAATCCAAACTACAAACTGGGCACGATGATCTACGCATTTTATGCATATTAATTAATGTATTTTCTCTATATTTTTACTTTGATAATTGCTTAGTTTTATTAGTTTTAACTTATTTTGTTAATTTCAGGTGTTGACCAAAAGAGACGGAGTAAAGAAGTCTATAAGCATTCAAAGGCTAGCAAAATGGAAGGAACAAATTCGGCTAAAGTGATGGATCGGAAATTCCAAGGAAGAAAGAAGAAAAATTGAAGAGCAAAAGAAATCATTGATTGACTAGGAAAACATTTCCTATGTTGACTAGGATTTGAAAGCTTCCGGAAGGATCTTGAAGAAGAACAAATGAAAATGGGTCCAATTAATTAGAAGACCATTTAGATAGCCCAAATATGAAGATCCATTCAGCCAATTTCGTGGAGGTCAAGATTTGGTAGGAAAAGGATTCCCAAAGTCAAAGAAGAAGGAAATCATGAAGAATAAGGAAAGCAGAATCTGCCTGCAGATGGGCCAACTTCGAACGACAGCTGGGAACGAATCAGGAGAAGTTAAGATGCGATTAACCTATGGTTGGAAAGATATTTGAGTCTTCTTTCCAACGACATCAAAATCATAATTTTTGGAGACCTACAACTCCGGAAAAGTGCAAATCTTTACAGACTGCTAGATCTGCCCGAAAATAGAAGGAAAACCTTATTCTAGGAGGAGAATGATTCTTGTAAGCCTATAAATACAAGAGGCTCGGCCTCAAAGAAAATCATCACTTATTCTATAGCCTATGCTCTGCCAAATACTCTCCTCCTCCCCACAAATTAAGCCGACATCCTCAAGAAGCCGACTACACCACCATAACGCCGCATCTCTTCTTCCACCGACGCATAGGGGATTCCGAACGTCATCCACCAAAGAAGTCTAGTTCTCTTGAGTATCCATAGGGGATTCCGAAGATATAAAAGTGTAACAATGACCTCTTTACTCCGTAGTCTATTTTTGTTCATGAAACTTGTTTGTGTGTTTTGGATGATTGTATTTTGGTTTTATTCCAGAAGTAAATTTCAATAACTTTTCCATGTGTTCCTTATTCTAGATTTCAATTTGCATGAAGTTAATTGGTTCTTAATGCTTTGGTTTTGATTTAGGGGATTCCTAGTCTAGATCAATGGTGTTTAGGGGATGCCTAGCACAAAATATGAATTATGCATGTTTAATCGAAATTTAGGGTTATGGGATTTCGGTAGTGTTGTTATTTGCATGTGTTAATAAATGAGTTAGACTATGGATTAAGTTGATCACTTGTATATAATTAATTAGTTTTTTTTTTATTTATTTTTGTCGGAAATATGGTAAGGGTTTTTGGGATTTTCTTATGTGTTTACTTGTCTATGAGTCAATGCATATTAGATTCTTAGGATTTCTTGCTATATGTTTCGATGTTTTAGGTAGTAATTAGATAGAAAATTTAGGTAATTAAACAACTCTTTTATACCCTCCTTTTTACTACACAAGAATTGCATGCACCCTTCAATCCCCGGTTAGAACGATCCCTACTTGCTTAAAATACTACATCTATAGGGTTTTAAATTGTATATGGTTGAATTATGTGTTAAGTGTTTATTTGATGCATGTTTTGGTCATATCACACGGAAACCGAAAAGCCCAGGGGAAAGGCAAATAAAATCGTTAGAGTGAGTGGACGAAAATAAACATATGCTTTTTACCAATTTCATATACAATAAACAAGTATAGCGAGTTCGGAAAACATATATGGAGGTTGCCAGGCGAATCTCTCAAGCCCGACGGTGATATGCCAGGGGAATCTGTCAACCCCAGCGGCATAACAGGGGAATCTCTCAACCCTGCCCAGAGGAATCTCTCAACTCTGGTCAGACTACCGGTGTTCAGCCGAGTAGCCGAAGCATCGATGCAAGTATGCCATCACCATAAAACATAAAATAATACCTCCGAAAATAATAAATAATCTTAACATCGTATATAAATAAATACGGAAAATCACAAAAATCACGAACTCGCAACGACAGTGAAAATATAAAAGTGTCCACTCACAGGTGAGCGTAACGCGATACGTGTTAATCCCGTGATCTGGCGGAAAATCCCTCGCCAAACGAACGATCACGAACCCCTGGATAATCATAAATCCACTGCTTAAAATCATAACTCGAAACCTCAAATCATATCACGAGAAACAACCGTTCCCGGAAACATATAATTCAATAAAGACGAAATCGTCAAAATCCGATAATCACCCCACAAAACCTCGCTATAATTTCCGATGATCAATTCGAAAAACAAACCTCACCACTGCAATCGGTGCGCGATTTCAAGCGAAACGACATATAACTCATCGAAAAACATGTCGCCGCCGCGGTCGCCGCTGCCGCCGGCCGCCAGAAATTCAAACCTGCCTAGAAAAATTCAATCTACACATGGATTTGAATATCTCGACATTTACAACAACTTTCCAATTCAAAGTTAAGGCCAATTTTGATCGGAAAACCTCCAAAATTCAACTCAAAGTTCCAAACCCTTACCGGAATTTCAAACCAATCGATCTCTCTCCTCTGGCCACGACAACCTCCCAAACCACTTGCAATAGCTTCCTCTCCTCATGGCTAACAAAACCCCTCAAAGAGCCACCACCAAATCGGCCTCCACGCCGTCACCCGATTCCGTCAAAAACTCGCCGGAAAATACTGATTTTCACCACCACAATTCTTCCTCCTCCGGCCACCCCAAGGGTCGATCCACCTACCAAGTTGAAGAGGAGCACGAGCCCAACGTTTTCCATGAAGAGACTCCGGCCAACCATGGCCGGAATCGTCCTCCACGGCGGTGAAATCATTTCGGCCTCCAAACAGGTCGACCCACCCATGGTCAACGCGGGTCAACACCTGCTTTCCACTTATGGAAACTTTCCAAAATCGGCATGTATCACTTCCGTATTTATACCGTATGCATATCGAACCCCAAACGGATAAATACGACAATATTCGACGCCCGAAAATATTCACAATTTATTCCTCGTAACTCGGAAAAATCCTCCGGAAGTTCTCACGAGCTCGAAATTAAATTCTCTACAACTTCCGCGAAGAATCCGAAATCAAATTCTTGTCCGATAATTTAGTCGCTAACGAAGCCGCCATATCAACCGATTACGTCGAAATCGCGACTAATCGCGAAACTCGCAAATCAAGTCGATAACCATTCCATTTACAGTTCGGGTCGATCAACGGTCCAAAACGGATCACAATCACGATTCGGATAGACTCGTATATGCACGGATAAACTCGACGATATTTCGAAACTTCAAATATTCATATTATATTCCTCAGTCGTCGAAATAATAATCCGGAACCGCCCACGAACTCGAAATCACGCGTACAACAACTCTCAAGAAGAGACTCAACTCATATTCTCAGTCAATAATTAAGTCGTGATCAAAATTGGCAATTCAATCAATTTACTAAAGACTGCGATTACGCGCAAAATCGTGGACTAAACTGATTACACCACTGATTCTGTTCCGGGTCGTCACAGCAACAATACCACTAAAAGTATTCACCAGAAGCATCCTCGTGTGCTTAATTAACATCTGAGTCAACATCAGTAATCAATAATTGAACAAACTACTGGCACTGAATTCTCATAATGTACTCACTTGATCCACTAAGAAATATCCAGTGATGCTCACTAGAACCTACTTCCTAGTGACACATACAATAGTGAGGACCTTCTCATGTCCTCCGAAGGATGGGAGATACGTAAAAATACTAGTTCATTCTTCTTCTAACACCACAACTATGTGTGAACTGACAAGAGCTAATAACATATCATATTCTAACAACTTCCCAGCCGAGAATTGAGATCACTTAATCTCATAACATGCTCTCCCTAACGACCTACACAGAATTTCCCATGGAAGTCTACAATTAATTTCTCTCTCAACACTACACTACGGGGAAACTAACCACATAAGACCGTTATTAGTCATCCCATATGACTACTTCAAGTCCAACGGATTTGGAAAGAACTATCACTATGATACCCATGACTACCCTGTGATCCTACCATGTCACAAAAATAATTAGAATATGTCATAACCGGTTTTGCTGAAGTCATCGATTACGTCCATGAAGCATGAGACCTAAGAGTCTCATTATCATTTGAGGCACACCTAGAAGATTATCTTATATCATTAGTGATCCCTATGCCCGAAGGCATACGATGAAATCCGCTACAGTCGGAGCATTGCACTATAAGAATCACTAAAAATATAAGATAACCGACAGGATCTTGAAACTTAATGCTCTAATACCAATTGACAGAACTCGTCCAAGATTAACACGTAATCCAGGGTGAATCTTGCAAGACTCATATTAGGATGACTTGCAACAAATGATTGCTACAAATAACCCTAACACGAGTAACTCGAAACCTACACCAAGAATCTCGAGCATGAAAACGGAAGCAATGGACTGTCATGCCTCGTACTTTAAATGGTCATGACTTCAGCTGACTCACCTGTAATATGGGAAATTTAAAACAAAAGGACAAGAAAAATGCATTAAAACATAAAATGTTAGAGTGAGTGAACAAAAAGTAAATTTTGTAAAGAAATGAAAGACGTAACTCAAATGACATTCACTATAGAATATACGAAAAATGATGCAAGTCTAAACATGTAAACGTCTAGGTTAGGTTCTTGGTACTCTTGGGTACTATGTGATGTGTGTAGGCAGTGACTTGGGTCAAATGATCTCAAGCTCTAAGACTACCTAGGTCTGGTTCCTGGCCCTCCTAGGTACTATGTAAATTCATGATTCAGGTCCCTGACCCTCTCGCACCGTCTCAGAGATCAGTCGAGAAACCAGTGCATCGATGCAATAATTGTAAATATGCTATATGTAAAACAAAATATGGTGTGCCTCCATGAAAATGCATAATCGTAAAATACATAATATTAAAATGTATAATATAGATAGCAAATCGATAGTGAAAATGAAAGTGTCCGCTCACAGTACTACACCGTGATTTCCACCAAGCTAAAGCTTTTCTGTCAGCATTTCTATACGTCTGTCACTAGCTACTAATACGTCATCCTAAAATAAAAATTATTATTTAATAACTAGTTGTCGAAAGTCATATCGAATAGCTAATCTCGTTTACCAACGAGCATTACCATTGAGAATATCGCACTCTCGAGTATCGTACTTTCCGATACGTGATTAGTAGGAACACATTTTCTGAACGTTACGTGACTCGAGGTTGAATCGACATTCGACTAAATAATTCATTACTATCGTAAAATCGTTTAATTAATATCTGATTAATCAGACGTCTTCATCAACTATGTCTAAATCAACTCAATAACCTCTTCATTATAATTGAGAAAAATGGTATAAAATTTACATCAAAATTTCCTTTGCCAGAGAGCTACCGTGAGCCGCCAGCGGTGGCTGCACAGCGGTGCCAATGACTCTTTTCAGCGAAATGAAGCTCAACCTATTCAAAACCAACCCAACTACAACTTTGTTTCTACAACTTATACCAATTTGTACCACAACTCAATGAATTTACCTTTGAAGTCAAGAACACCAAAAATTCTCAAAACTTCAAATCGTCGATTCTTTCTCCTCGGTTTGAATTGGAGTTAGTTCTTGGTATGGTTAGACTCATGGTGATGAGGCCTACAAAGCCCAGTAGGTTATAACCATCAATTTGAGCTCAAAACCGTCACCCCTAAAGCTTAGAGTTTTTGAAATTCATCAAACCTTTTGAGCTTCACCATGGCTTCATCTTTGAATAATATAGGTGGAGACTATAGGAGTTTTAAAGATGGAGGAGAGACGAAGATTTTGACACCGGCCTCACCGGTTTTGGTGGTCAGACCGGCAAGCTCTGTCGCTGGCGACTCGCGGATCGGGAGAGAGAGGAGAGAGACGCGGAGGAGAGGAGAGAGAAAAGAAAGGCTGACTGAAATGGAATGTTTTGACTTTCCATTTTCGAAAAGTCGTATTTATACTTGCAAGTTATGACTAATTTGAATTCGTAAAATCGTATAAAACTTTCGCTGACCATAACTTCTTCATCGAAACTCAGATTTTAACATTTGACCTGGCTACGAATTCATCTCGATAAATTCTATGTCGTTCCTCAAACAAATTTTTCGAAAAACTTAACGAATAAAATTATGATAGAAAGGTCATCGATAATTACCAACAATAAAAACCAACTACCTTCCTCGATTAACCTTAAATAAATCATAAAAAGATAATTCTCGAGATTGATGTGCATATTTATGCAGCTTTCTTGTGCTTAATCATGTGAAATTACTTGGCTCTTTTGTGTAGATTTTAATGTTTTAATTTATTCAGGTCATATGGAGAAATTACAAAAAGAAACAATAAAAAGAGAAATCCTAAGGCAATTGGATCAAGAGGTCAAAAGTCCACATGGAAAGAAGTCCAAGCATAGTTTGGAGAGGAAAACACCCAAGAAATCAACCCTATATAAAGAAATTTTCAAGAAATAATTGGGGTTGGAGATTTTAGAGAGAAAAACACTCAAAGGAGAGAGAGACCCAGAGCTAGAAGAGAATGAGCAGCTATCAGGTTTCGATCTATCGAAGACCTGGCTTTCGACCCATCGAAAGCTTCCTACCAAGTTTTCTAGGGTTTCTTGGTTCTTCTTCCTTTCCCATCATGTTTTGCTATGATGTTATTATGACTATGAGTAGATAAGTTCCCTTAGTTAGGGGCTGATTGAAGCCCTAGATATGTTTACAATTTTGAACCCCTTTTGATTCTATTAACTATTTGGATGAGTTTTGTTGCATTATTTTCTCACCGATAATTTATATGTTCATGTTTCTTTGAGTGCACGCTTACATGCATGGCTTAGGATCTATAGTCTTGATTGTGTACATGACCACCTTATCATTGCATATTCTTTTGAGACAAACATGTATTTGTGTGAAACAATCCTTAGTGATGTAAGGGTGACCACCTTATCAACCCTTGAAGCTTTGTTATTCTTCAAACATTTTTAAAACGTAATGACTTCAGTTTTCTAGGCTTGCATCATCATATGTATAAGTCAGTTAATTGAGGATCAAGATCGAGCGGATTGTCCCTCCCTCTTTCATGTCAAGTAAGAGAGTGTAATACATAAGATGACTTAACCAAAGCTCTTGTGTGGGGAATATTCATCCATGGTTAGTTAAATTATATTGGGGAGGTCCTAGTATGTATAGGGTGGAGAGAAGTCCTTAACATTCATATCTCATTGATTTTCTCCAATAATTTACTTTCTGCAATTGACTGATTTCTGCAATAGCTGTAGCTTAGCCGATTTAAATCGGCAACAAAAAAAATGCCGAATATCCTGAATTTCTTTTATGGGAGTCTGCCACTGTGTCTAGTATATTATGTCCAAATTTTGTGTTATTTAAGTCTGTTTAGTATAAGGTTGTTATGTCATTAGTGTACTATAGTTGAGTTTGTTAGCATTTTAATTTCGAGTTAGGATTTAGTGTCACAAACTCTTTGTGTTCGATAACCCATATTTATCATACTACATTGATATATTTAAGTCGAGAATATGGTATCTTTGCATAGGTATTTACCTGCATATCAAATTTTGGCGTCGTTGACGGGGAATTGCTTAATTATAAATTCGAATAGAGTCTTTTGATTTCAATTTTGTTTAGTTTAGTTTCTTTTCTTTTGAGTCTTATAGTTTCTTCAGTGTGCAGGAACATTGTGTATGTGTACTAGGAACACTAGAAGTGCTGAGCCATTACTACTCAATCCAGAGATTGAACGCTTAGCAAGGTAGAATAGAAAGCAGCAAGGACAACAGTCCATGAGTGTGAATAGTGGTTGTGGACCATCTGAGCAAGAAAGACATTTAGGCTCAGAGTCCAAGTTTAAGGAAGATGAACATATCCCAACCCCACCACCATCACCAAGAAGAATGGAAAACGCAACCAAGTTGAGAGAGTCCTTTGTACAAGGCACATGTACAGCATATTCACCGATCATTGTACCAGAGAATTTGAGGTCTTATTCTATTCCCCCATCCCTTATATCAAATCTGCCACACTTCAGAGGAACACCTTCTGAAGATCCTCAAGACCATCTCAATAAATTCACAACGTTGTGCAAAATCTAGAGATCGACAAATGTGGAAGAGGACACTATCAAGTTCCTCTTGCTTTCGTTTTCTCTAAAGGAGCAAGCAAAAACATGGTATAATTCTTTAGTTCCTCTATCTATGGACATATGGGTGAATGTGTGTTCTGCATTTATGAAAGAGTTCTACTTTGCTTCCTGTACCAAAAACATGAAGAAGCAAATTAGCACATTCAGGCAGAAAGACAGTGATGAACTACATGAAGCCTAGAGCCAGTTTAAGAGTCTTCTTCGACAATGCCTTCATCATAAATTTGATCTCAACACTCAAATGGAGTTCTTCTATGAAAGACTTGATTCTTTTAACAAGTCAAAGCTTGATTTAGGTTGTGGGCGAAATTGGTGGAATAAGACTGGAGCTGAAGCAAAGGAAATTGTAGAGAACCAAGCAGAAAACTCAAGACAATTTTAGTCAAGAGATAGAACTATGGGAGCAAGTAGAAGATCTCTCAATGTAGTTACAATTGATGGAGCCATAGAAAAAAGATTAAGTTCTATGGAGAACGATATTTCTCTGATTGCTAGTAGTTGAAAGTGGCCAAGAAGACAACAGTTGCAGCAGCTCAGGTTGTGTGCACCCTATGTTCAGCTACAAATCACCTAGCAGAAGATTGTCCCAAGTTCAGAGTAGATGAAGAAGTTGATCAAGAGGTGGAAGCAAATTACTTCAAGAGGCAACCCAACACTTATGGTAGAAACGGGGACCTGTCGAGCTATAGGAGCAACAATGTGCTCAATCCTCCAATTGTTCCACCAGGCTTTCAGCAGAAACAATCTACAGGAGATGGGCAACAATTTGGCCAAAGGCATGCTTCAGAACAGCAATATCAAGTGTCACCTCCTCCACCACCTCAGCTGCCAACAGAGTTGTCAACATTGACAGCATTAATGCAACAGTTGGTGGTCGATAACAAACAGACTAGAGAGGACCATAGTGTATTCCGCAAAGAGATGAGTACTTTCCTCCAAGAAAGCAAGACTACACAGCAGCAGCAAGGAAAAGCAATTGACTTGCTTGAGCGACAAATGAGACAAATGTAGCAAACAATGGCTCAAGTCAACCCAGGAGGACTCCCAAGCAACACTCTTCCCAACCCTTAGGGGTAATATGAAGCCCATGTTACGACTTTAAAGAATGGGAAGGTGTTTAAAGAAGCTCCCAAGTAAAAAAGCTTAAGAAGGAAGTGGGAGGAGCCCGTGCTTGAACAGGTTATCCTTATCAGTTGTTAGACAGTCGTTAGAAGATTGTGCAGGAACCCAAATTTGAACTGTCAAAAATGCACCTAAAACAGAAAAACTGACAAATCCAAAATCTGGCCAGATACCCTCTACTCCCTCTCCTTCGATTACTCCTAATGTGCCTTTTCTTAGCAGGTTGAAGAAGCAGGTAAAGGTTGACAAAGAGAAGGAGATTCTGGAGGTGTTCAAGAAAGTAGGAGTGAACATCCCTCTGTTGGATATGATCAAGTAGATACCACAGTATACAAAGTTCCTGAAAGATTTATGCACTACAAAGAGAAAATTCTATGGAACCGAGACTGTAGCTTTGGGAGAGAGAGTATATGCAGTTCGTCAAAAAAAGCTTCCACCTAAGTTGGGTGATCCAGGACGTTTTACTATCCCATGTACCATTATTGATCACAGGTTTGCAGGTGCTCTACTTGATTGAGGTGCATCTATAAACTTAATGCCTTATACTGCTTATGATAGATTAAACATGGGAGAACTTATCCCCATTGGTATCACCATTAAACTTGCAGGTAGGTGTAACTGTTAATTACCCTAGAGGTATTATTGAGGATGTGTTAGTGCAGGTGGGAGATTTGATATTCCCAGTAGATTTTTTTGTGCTAGAGATGGAGCATGAATCAATGCCATCAGAAATACCTTTGATTCTTGGGAGATCGTTCTTGAGAATAACGCGTACAAAGATAGATTTTTTTGATGGATCATTGAGCATGAAAGTGGCGGAGGAGAAGATCCACTTCAACATTTATGAAGCTCTCAAGCATCCCAATAATGATGATGCTTATTCTTGTTATTCAATTGACACTTTTGAGAGCTTTGTGCAGGAGTTTATTCAGTACTCATTGGACGATGATTCTTTCAGAAAAATCATTGAAAAAGCAGGAGAAAATGACCATTCCAGAGGGTATCCTTCGATGCATCGAATTATCCCTTCGACCTATCGAACAGAATCAGCAGTAAGGTCCAGGGATGTTGCTTTAATGGATCGAGGAGAATACCTTCGACCCATCAAAAATAGTTTTTGTATCGACATAACCAGAGTGAATGATTCGATGGATCGAGAAGATATTCTTCGACCCATTGAAGAAAAGTCCTTGGATTACCCATCGAAGACAAAGTTTCGATCCATCGAAGTTGAGTCTCAGTCCATCGAATTTCAGCCTATTTTTGAGATTGCTTCCCCTAAAGACCTTGAGATGGAAGATGAGTACTATGCTATGGAAGAGGTACTCGAGTCATTACCAAGCATAAAAGGTAAATATTCTAAACCTATTTCCTTTCCAGTCTTAGATGACGTTCTTGTTCCATGTATGCAGGCAGTGCCCACAATAGAGCTTAAACTTCTTCTCGAGCAATTAAAGTATGCTTTCTTGGGGGAGAATGATCCACTTCCAGTTATCATCTCTTCCAAGCTCTTAACATTACAAGAGAAGAAGTTGTTGAGTGTACTTAAGGAGTACAAAGCCATCATTAGATGGAAAGTGGCCGATATCAAGGGTATCTGCCCAACGTTGTGTACTCACAGGATCCATCTAGAGGAGGGAGCCAAGCTCACAAGAGAAGCTCAACGTCGACTCAATCCTCCAATGATGGAAGTTGTCAAGAAAGAAGTCATCAAGCTTTGAGATGCAGGTATTATTTATGCTATGTCAGACAGAAAATGGATTAGTCCTGTGCAGGTGGTGCCCAAACGTTCAGGAATCACAGTAGTAAAGAATGATGAGAACGTGTTGGTGCCTCAAAGAGTCCAAACAAGGTCGAAAGTGTGCATTGATTACTGCAAATTGAATGCCACAACAAGAAATGATCACTTTCCACTCCCATTCATTGATTAAATGTTAGAAAGATTGGCTGGGCATGCGTATTATTGTTTCCTGGATAGATACTCTGAGTACAATCAAATAGCCATTCACAAAGATGATCAAGAGAAGACCACCTTCACTTGCCCAAATGGAAATTTTGCATACCAGAGGATGCCCTTTGGTCTATGCAACGCACATGCAACATTTCAGAGGTGTATGGTGATTATTTTCTTAGACATGGTTGAAAAGATCATGAAGGTATTTATGGATGACTTCTCTATTTTTGATGATTCTTTTGACTTGTGTCTTCATAATCTAGCTATGGTTTTAGAGCACTGTGTAGCAACTAACCTTATGCTTAACCAGGAGAAATGCCACTTTATGGTGGAGCAAGGTATAGTTTTGGAACATGTCATATCAGCTAGGAGTATAGAAGTGGATAAAGCTAAAGTTGATATTGTGCGGACCTTACCACCTCCTTCTACTGTAAAGGAGGTGAGATATTTTCTTGGCCATGCAGATTTCTATCGCAGGTTTATCAAGGACTTTTTCAAGATAGCCCGACCATTGTGTGCATTGCTGCAGAAAGATATTTCATTCGACTTTACAGCTGAGTGCTTACAAGCATTCAATAAACTTAAGGAGTTGCTCACTACAGCTCCCATAATCCGGGCCTCAGATTGGAGCATTCCATTTGGGCTTATGTGCAATGCTTCAGATTACGCTGTTGGAGCAATTCTAGGCCAACACCCGAAGAGGTTAGCTCATGTCATCTACTACGCCTCCAAGACTTTAAATGATGCATAGTTGAATTAATCAACTACAGAAAAGGAGCTCTTAGCAGTGGTTTTTGCTCTTGAAAAGTTTAGATCTTACTTGTTAGGAACTAAATTTATCATAATTTCTGATCATGCTGCTTTGAAATATTTGATGACTAAGCAGGATGCTAAACCCAGGTTGATTCGATGGATGCTCTTACTTCAGAAGTTTGATATCGAGATCAAGGACAAAAAGGGTACTGAGAACGTGGTGGTAGACCATTTGAGTAGATTCAGCCATGGGTCTAAGGCCGTCTTCCTCTCTGAGATAACTTTCCAGATGAACAGTTCTTTGCTGTTCAAGCTATGGAACCCTGGTATGCTGATATTGTTAACTACAAAGTGAGTAAATATATTCCACCAGACTTCACCAAAACGCAAAAGAACAAGCTTGTTAAGAAAGCTAAGTACTATGTGTAGGATGAGCCGTATCTATGGAAACATTGTCCAGATTTGTTGAAGTACTTAGCTTGTTAAGAAAGCTAAGTACTATGTGTAGGATGAGTCGTTAGTACCTGAAACTGAATTTCATTCCATTCTATCTTTTTGTCACTCACATGTAGTAGGAAGCTATTTTGCTAGAAAGAAGACTGCAATGGAAGTACTTGAGAGTGGATTCTTCTGGCCAACACTATTTGGTGATGCACGTAAGTTTGATAAATCATGTGCTAGATGCCAACTGACAGGTAACTTTGGTTCTAAAGATCAAATGCCTCAACACCCAATTTTAGTAGTAGGGTATTGACTTTATGGGCCATTTTCTAGCTCTTTTCAGAATAATTACATTATACTTGCAATTGATTATGTTTCAAAGTGGGTGGAGGCAGTGGCCACTCGTACTAACGATGTTATTGTTGTTTTGAAGTTCTTGAAATCACTGTTTGTGAGATTTGGTACTCCCAGGTACATAATAAGTGATAGAGGTTCTCACTTTTGTAATAAGTCATTTACAGCGTTGCTCAAGAAGTTTCATGTGCATTATAAGGTGGCAACACGTTATCATCCTCAGACGAGCGGGCAAGTAGAAGTCTTTAACCGGCAGATCAAGAAAATTATGTAGAAGACTGTCGGACCAACGAGGAAAGATTGGAGCCAACGCTTGGATGAAGCATTGTGGGCATACAAAATAGCTTTCAAAATGCCGATTGGAATGTCTCATTATCGGATGGTTTATGGGAAAGGCTGCCACCTTCTAGTGGAGCTTGAACATAAGGCATACTGGGTGGTCAAACAGTTCAATCTTGATATTGATGATGCCGGTGTTCATAGGAAGTTATAGCTAAATGATCTTGCTGAGATTTGAAACAATGCCTATGAATCTAGTCGCATTTACAAGGAGAAGACAAAAATGTTCCATAACTAGATGATCAAGGGAAACATATTTGCCATTGGGCAAAAAGTGTTGTTGTTCAACTCGTCGCTAAAGTTGTTTCCAGGTAAGCTTCGGTCTAGATGGACCGGTCCTTATATTATTCGTAGTGTGTTCGCTTATGGTGCACTTGAAGTTCTAAATCCAAGAGACGACCACATATTTAAGGTAAAAACGGATATAGACTCAAGCCATTTTATGAGTCGTCTCAGGTGCGAGATGTAGAAGCGATCCTTCTTCAGGATCCTTCACCAGAAGATTAAATCTGGTGTGCACTGTTTGGCTGAAGACGTTAAACTTAGCACTACTTGGGAGGCAACCCATGTTGATGGAGAAGCATGGAAATCCAGATTTGCAAGTCTTAACTCTCTATCTTTTTTTTTTATAGTTTCTCCATGATTAATGTGTTTTGTATGTGATATGTGTCCTGTGTCATACTTGTTTGGTGTATTATATGGTCTGATTCCAGTTTTTACATTGAGGACAATGAAACTTTCAAGTGTGGGGTGACGTTATAACATATACTTAGCGTCTAGATATAGATTTTTAGCTTTTGAGTCAGAATTTTTGATTTTTGAAGTAGTGTGATTTTTTGAGCATAGCTATATGTCTCAGAAACATTTAAAATTTTGAATGTGTGTTGGTACATATGTCTAGTATATTATCGCAAAATTTTAGGCTATTTAGACGTGTGGTTAATTCTGTAGAAATTATTTAATTGAGAGTGTGTAGTCTCTTCAGATTTTTCCATTTTGCTGAAATGTCTAGGGTGTACCTTCAATCCATCGAAGGATATCCTTCGACCTATTGAAGGGTTGTTCCAGAATGAGACCAGGGAGCTTGCCTCGATCCATTGAAAAATCAGTGTTAGTTTTGAGTTTTTTTTTGTTTTTCATGTGTTTTAAGTGTCTTATTTGAAAAATAAAATATAAAGATAAATAAATCAAGAAAAATACAAAAAGAAGAGTCTTAGGAGCCCTTAACAAAGTCAATGATGTGCTTATATCTTCCAATTTTGTGACCAAGAGATTATTATATGACTCAAGTTTCTTTGGTTAATTTCGATATATGATACATATGCGAATGTGTAGTAGATGTAGAAACGAGTTAACATGGTGTAGATTTTTTAGCATGCATAGACTTTAATGAGATTCAATTAACCTGTGAGCTTTTGAGCCTAAATGTGATATACATGTTTTCTTTGTTGAGTGTCAATTGCTTGTCGTAGATTAAGTTAATGGACTCTAGAGATTACTAGAACTTGCTCTTGTGCTATTCAAAGCTTTTAGTGTGACGACCCGGACCAGAATCAGCAGTGTGATCAACTTGATCGATGAGTTTGCACGTAGCCGCAGAGTTGCGACAGAGGTTTGAATCGCCGAACTCGTTAACGACTAAATTATTGACCGAGAATTGGAGCTGGGTCTCTTCTCGAGAGTTGTTCTATATGTGATTACGAGTTCGTGGGAGGTTCCGGATCGTTATTTGGACGACCGAAGAATTTATTATGAATATTTGAAGTTCAGAGTTAAATGGCGGGCTACTTAACGACTAAATTATCGGACGGGAATTTGGTTTCGGCTTCTTCACGGAAGTTGTTCAGAATTTAATTTTGAGTTTGTGGGAACTTCCGGAGCATGATTTGGAGTTACGAGGAATTAGTTGCGAATTTTGCCGTTTGTTGATTATTAGTCGATTTAATGTGTGTTGCTTTGAAGGGTTGACTTTTTATCCGATTGGCCGATATGTTTGACTTTGGGTGATTATTGAAGAGTATGTTGAGATGAGTTTGTGGCCGTGAGAATTATCGGAATCGGAATCACGACGAGAAAGTTACGCGTGTTTGAAGTTCGTCGAATTGGATAAACATGAAGTTTCCAAAAATGGAAAGTCTATAAATAGAAGCTGCTATTTTGGGCAGGTTTGACCTTTCCTATTTGGGTCTTGACCGAGTTGACTCGGTCAACTCGGTGGAGGAGAGGAGGCCGACGTGCTCCACGGCGGTGATGTCGCCGTTCGGCCACCACGGAGCTCGGCTCCGGTCCCGTTCATCTCGCCTTGACACCCCGAGTCCAACCATAGCCACCATGTACGGCGAGACTTGCCGGAAGTGGAAGAGGAATCCGACCAAAGTTTGAAGAAACTTGGTGATTTCGGGTTTGATGTTTCGAGCCGATTCGAGCTGAAATTTGTACTGGGCTTTGTAGCTCTCATCACTAGCAAGCTACCATGTAAGTTTGGGATCCTAATTTTGATTGTGGAAGGAGAATTTTGGATTTGAAATTTGTGTGTTCATTCGGTTTTTCATGAAATTGACATGGTTAGAGTGAGAATTGGCCTTTGGTGTAGTTATGGAAGTTGCTCAGTGGGTGATTTTGAGTGGAATAGGGGTGGCTCCGCCGTGAAACTCTCCGGTCAACAGTGGCGCCGCCGTGGACGGCGGTCAACGGCGGTCAACGGTCAACGGGTTGACTTTTTGACTTTCGGCAAGTCGCATGTCGTTTGACTCGAAATCGCGCTCCGATCGCAGTGGGGAGGTTCGTTTTTCGAGTTGAGCGTCCGAACGTAAAACGAGGTATTGAGATGTTATACACGGATTTTCGACGATTCGTCGACTTTGAATCACGTGTTTCCGAGAATGGCTGTTTCTCGTGATTTGTATTGTATTGTCGGATTGTGACTTTGAATATTGGACATTTTGAATATTCAGGGGTTCGTGATCATTTGTTTGGCGAGGGACTTTCCGCCGGATCACGGGTTAACGCGATACGCGTTACGCCAGTCTGTGAGTGGACAATTTCTTTTCACGGAAATTCTTGCGAGTTTTTTATGTGATTTATGAATTTGAGCATGCGTATGAGATTTCGGATTTGCATGAGCATGTGATTTACGATTATACGATATACTTATACGAATATACGTATACGAGTATACATACACTTATATGCTGTTTCATGCATTTGCATCGAAATGTTTATGATTTGGTTTACACAGAGTACAGTCGTGGTTACGTTGTTGTATCGATACACTTGCCTCTCGGCTGATCCCCGATGGTAGGCCTTATTGCCAGGGGAGGCTGTGACTCCTGACCCGAGGTCTTTACCGGGGGGAGGCAGACCTTTGACCTGAGACCATTTCTGGCTAGAGTCACGTGTGGGTCTGGGATCCCGTGATTCTGACTGTACTAGCACGGAGGAGTCCATGAGTGACTCCGTGGGATTTTACTTGCATGCTCAGTACACTGGAGGAGTATGAGTTTTACCTCGTGTACTTGTTATTTTATTTACCCGGACTCGCATATGTGATTTATACATATTTATATAAACTGGTGAAAGACATTTATTTTCGTCCACTCACTCTAACGTGTTTATTGTCTTTCCCCTGGGCTTTTCGGTTTCCGTGCCCAGTTTGCAGTTCAGGCTCTGGTGTCGCACGTCGTGGTCGGAGGCATAGTACTCAAGCTACCTTGTTGCTTCCAGTAGGTTCATTGTTCTACCTACTGTGGTATTCATATATGATTATGTATTAGAGGTCGCTCTGAGTTTCTGTTGAATATGTTATACGATTTTAAACCCGGATTTCAGTAAAGTACTATTATACGTGTTGTTTACTTTACTGTGGATATATTGAGAAATCCGGATGGGGTTGGTGCCCACGGTTTGCTTTTTGTGGCATAGGATGGAGTGTGTTTACGCGTGCAGGTTATGGTAATTCCCCGCTAGTAACGAAACTCTGCCCAAATTTCGAAAAGTTTTTGTTGGTTCGTGTTTTCGAAGGGGTTTGATTCCGATTTAGGAAGCTAAATCGGGGTTGGGTCCTTTCAGCTTGGTATCAGAGCATTAGGTTGTAGGTTCTGTAGACTTCTGTAGTCGTGTTTACTAAGGATATTTGAGAATGTACAGCATGTCTGGAATGGTGACCCGACCGGCCGGCGGATAATCATCAAATTCCGGGTGTTGTATGCCTTCAAATATTTGAAGTTCCATGATTACGTTCCACTTGTTGTGAACGATATTGTATTCATTAGGATGCCTCCTGACGTGCTTTCCGTGTCGTTTCGGTTGTGGATCCTGTTGAGGATCATACGACGCGTGATTTGTCAGTGAACAGTGGATTCAGATGAGTATTCAGAGCTCAGTGAACTGTGTGGCACGGTTTGCTTGGTTGTTTGTGTATGAGTGTCTATATGTTGCCTCAGAGCTGAGATTTATGGCAGGGATGTGTGCCTGATTCAGTTTGTTGTAATTTGTGGGCTGATATTGTGTGAGTTCCGGTTGCGACTCCACGGCCTACATTCAGAGTGTTGTGTATACTGTAATGTTTGATCAGGCTACCCAGCAAGCGTATTGTGGAGTGTTTATCCACCTGAGGCAGAGATGCATTGTTCACATGTTAGTCCCTGTCTGCACGAGTTATGTGGCTTCAGAGGGAGCTATGCACGAGGTTCGAGATGAGTTTGAACCTGAGTATCAGAGAGAGAGTCTGATTGATGTGCTTCGAGACAATCATGAGGAGCTTAGTGTGCTGCATTCAGTGGCGAGGCTATTGCGAAGGAATGTTGTATGTGGTTTTCGATGCGATGGTTTGAGGAAAGTGGACTTAGTCGAGATTTTGATGAGGTTGAATTCCGACACTTCGGGATCAGTGACTTCATCAGGCTATGGTCTTTTCGATTATGTTGAGGATCCTCTGCTGATCCATTTGATGATGGCGGAGATCACAGTGTAGCGGACTTGCTCCTGTGGCATGAGTTTGGGTGATCATCGGCGATCCTTTCACGCAGCAGGTGTTGCGGTGATTTGTGTTCGAGGAGCACTTTCAGTTGCTGTTTCGGTGGCCAGGAGGGTCACGTTGCGAGGGAGCGCCCTCAGCCAACTGTGTTTGAGGTTCGACAGCTCAGAATTCATGAAGGAATCATGATGCTGTTCTTGCAGTCTGATCAATGTATCCTTTTGATGAGTTATTCAGCAAGTTGTGGTTGATGTGTGCGGCTAGTTGGGTATGTTGGAGTTCGTGCCATGACCTTGTTTGAGAACAGACTTTTCTCCGATGTTACTGTTGCTTAATACCCATGGCGATTATACCTGTATCTCACTTCCGAGGCTTTGGAGAGTGTTGTATCCATCTGGAGGTTGCGAGATCTTTGTTGGAGGTTATGACTTAGCCGTGGATCTGTTATAGCTGGATATTGTGGTTTTGGTGTGTTTGTGAGCATGGACTTACTGACGACGCAATTGGCTGTGTTCGAGTACCTCGAGAAGGAGGTTGTGTTTCGACGACCAGATTTCCCCGAAATGCTGTTTCATGGTGATGGTCGAGCGGATGGTGGAGACGAGTTGTGTTGTTTGCTTAGCTCATGTTGTAGATACTACGGTTGCTGTGCCCGATGTTGAAGACATTGAGGTGGTTCCCGAGTTTTCCAGGTGTATACCGGAGGAGTTACCAGGTATTCCTCCAGTTCGGGAGACTGACTGCACAATCGAGCTTGTACCAGGCGCTAGACCCATTTTACCGATGTTTTGTCGTTCGGAGCCAGCGGAGCTGATGGAGCTACAGTTTCGACTCCAGGAGTTGCTGGAGGAGGTTTCAGGAGATTTCATGTGACCCCGCGTATTTGCGTGGTGTACTCTTGCATTGTTTTGCCGAAGTTGGATGGTTCGACGTGGTAGTGCATTGACTACCGGAAGCTTGATTTGCTTCAGAGGAGAGTGTGTATCCTCCGCTTCGGATTGACGAGTGGTTTGATCAGCTTCCGAGAGCTTCAATCTTTTCGAGGATTGATTTCGGATCCGGATACCATTAGTGGAGGTTTGATGAGTCAGATGTGGTTTTGTGGTTTTCGGATCTCGGTGCAGACATCATGAGTTCTTGGTCACGCTGTTTGGTTGACCAATGCCCCGTTGATCATGTGGACTTGATGAACCAGGGTTCAGATGGTTTCTGGACGAGTTTGTGGTCATGTTCGTTGGCAATGTCCTGATGTACTTCGAGAGTGTGGACTAGTACCTAGAGCTGATGCGAGCGGTTTTGTGGACTTCACGAGACGATTAGCTGTTGTAAGTTCAGCCAGTGTGAGTTTTGGTCGATTAGCGTGAAGATGTTGGGCTATGTGATGTTAGCCGAGGGAGTCGGCGTGGATCCTGACCGGTTCGAAGCCGTGATGATTCGGAGTTTGCCCTACCATTGCACCAGAGATCGGGAGTCTCTTGAGTTTGGCAGGCTATTACCGACGGCTTGTGCAGGATTTTCCTGGATTGCCACTCTACTTTCCGGATTGACGAAGAAGGCGCCAAGTTCGAGTGGTTTGATGCTTGCGAGGAGAGTTGCTTTCTCCTGCAGGTTGGTGACCGTTACTGCGGTTTTGACCTTACCTGACGACTGCGACGAGTTCGTGGGTTATGACGATGCATCGAGGTTTGGATTGGGTTGTGCTTTGATGCTGTGTAGCAGAGCAGTGACTCATGGTTACGGATAGTGGAAAAACTTATGAGGCTACGTATCCAGAGGTTGATATTGGGTGTAGCTGTTCTTATGTTAGCATCAGAGAGTTCGAGACACTACAGCTATGGCGTGCAGCGAGGTGTAGGATGTACACTGATCGTTTGAGTTTCCTCCACTTGCATTTTCGGCCAGATTTGGGCTTGAGGCAGTGTAGATGGATGAGGTCGACTAACGACTATGGCTGCACCTTTGAGTTTGTTCGGAAAAGGCTAGAGATTATACTTTGACCATTAGTTTGGGATGTTGTTACTGATGCATTCAGTCGAGAGTCAGGAGCTTCAGTGTTTCATGTGTGTGTGGCTCGAGTTTCCATGTTAGCCGAGTTGTGGGCTACGAGAGCTGAGTTCGAGTATGATGGTGTTAAGGCTCGTGATTTTGCGCGTGTTAAGCGCTAGTGATACAGAGAAGTGTCAGATACTTCGAGTTTATTACTCGTGACGCAACATGAAGAGCAATATAGCAGCTTGTGTGTACTGATGCCACATTCGTCGACCGGTGATGGCTAGGAGGCGGAGACTTGCCGCGATGTGTCAGCCATTCGAGATTTCCGGTTGGACGTGGCATTTGTCGCTGTGACCTTGTGTGTGTTTGTGTGCATTTTGATTTGTGATACCGGTTGTCAAGCCATTGTGGATCATTTGACGAACTCAGTACAGTTCCTTGTACTTTCGGAGATGATTCCAGTGGTTGGCTGGTATAGCTGTGTTTGATGGAGGTTGTCCATCTACGTGGTGTACCTGAGTCCCAGTTCGCCGATCGAGGTGATCAGCTATGACTGTGTGTTGGCGAACTTTGCAGCGAGCATTAGGGACCAGATTACGAGTTAGTACCGGTCCTTGTCTTCGGATTGACGAGCGATCTTCGAGGATTATTCAGGCCTTGGAGGGCATGTTGTGGACCTCGGTGTTGCAGTTCCGGAGGATTCGGGACCAGCAGTTCAGCTGTTCGAGGTTGCTTGCAGTACCAGGTTGTCGTCCATTGTGATTTTGATATTGTTTGACGTCGTTTTGAGGAACGATGTTGTACTTCATTGTGTTGGAGTGAGTTGGTTTGAATTTGAGTTGATGTTTGTTTCCGATTTTGTGGAGTGTATTACCTCAGACTGTCAGATTAACGGTATGGGTTGATTATTGCCCGAATTCAATATTTGAGTTATGTTGATGTGTGCAGTTTGAGTTGAGAGTTACTATGTTGTTTTGATCCGCGTGTGGTCATAGGCGAGTTTGTGTTATGCCGTATGGTTCGGCATCGCCTATAGTGTTGGTTTTTATGTGTGTTGTGTTCCGTGAGGCGGAACTGTGTTTCAGGTTGGTTTGCTACGTGTTGTGTACCCTGTCTGTTCCTTATGTAGGAACACTTGGCGCTTGTGTGGAGCCAGTTCAGATTTGTGATTTGTGGGTACAGAGATTCCAGCTCAGAGCTATCTCCTATTGTGGAGTCAGTTGCCAGAGTTGTTCAGTTGATGTAGCCACTGGGCAGTTGAGCAGTATACAGAGGCAGTGCTCCTACCTTGTAGTCGGCAGACTCGGAAATTTCGAGGTCGAAATTTTTCTAAGGGGGGTGGATTTGTGACGACCCGGACCAGAATCAGCAGTGTGATCAACTTGATCGATGAGTTTGCACGTAGCCGCAGAGTTGCGACAGAGGTTTGAATCGCCGAACTCGTTAACGACTAAATTATTGACCGAGAATTGGAGCTGGGTCTCTTCTCGAGAGTTGTTCTATATGTGATTACGAGTTCGTGGGAGGTTCCGGATCGTTATTTGGACGACCGAAGAATTTATTATGAATATTTGAAGTTCAGAGTTAAATGGCGGGCTACTTAACGACTAAATTATCGGACGGGAATTTGGTTTCGGCTTCTTCACGGAAGTTGTTCAGAATTTAATTTCGAGTTTGTGGGAACTTCCGGAGCATGATTTGGAGTTACGAGGAATTAGTTGCGAATTTTGCCATTTGTTGATTATTAGTCGATTTAATGTGTGTTGCTTTGAAGGGTTGACTTTTTATCCGATTGGCCGATATGTTTGACTTTGGGTGATTATTGAAGAGTATGTTGAGATGAGTTTGTGGCCGTGAGAATTATCGGAATCGGAATCACGACGAGAAAGTTACGCGTGTTTGAAGTTCGTCGAATTGGATAAACATGAAGTTTCCAAAAATGGAAAGTCTATAAATAGAAGCTGCTATTTTGGGCAGGTTTGACCTTTCCTATTTGGGTCTTGACCGAGTTGACTCGGTCAACTCGGTGGAGGAGAGGAGGCCGACGTGCTCCACGGCGGTGATGTCGCCGTTCGGCCACCACGGAGCTCGGCTCCGGTCCCGTTCATCTCGCCTTGACACCCCGAGTCCAACCATAGCCACCATGTACGGCGAGACTTGCCGGAAGTGGAAGAGGAATCCGACCAAAGTTTGAAGAAACTTGGTGATTTCGGGTTTGATGTTTCGAGCCGATTCGAGCTGAAATTTGTACTGGGCTTTGTAGCTCTCATCACTAGCAAGCTACCATGTAAGTTTGGGATCCTAATTTTGATTGTGGAAGGAGAATTTTGGATTTGAAATTTGTGTGTTCATTCGGTTTTTCATGAAATTGACATGGTTAGAGTGAGAATTGGCCTTTGGTGTAGTTATGGAAGTTGCTCAGTGGGTGATTTTGAGTGGAATAGGGGTGGCTCCGCCGTGAAACTCTCCGGTCAACAGTGGCGCCGCCGTGGACGGCGGTCAACGGCGGTCAACGGTCAACGGGTTGACTTTTTGACTTTCGGCAAGTCGCATGTCGTTTGACTCGAAATCGCGCTCCGATCGCAGTGGGGAGGTTCGTTTTTCGAGTTGAGCGTCCGAACGTAAAACGAGGTATTGAGATGTTATACACGGATTTTCGACGATTCGTCGACTTTGAATCACGTGTTTCCGAGAATGGCTGTTTCTCGTGATTTGTATTGTATTGTCGGATTGTGACTTTGAATATTGGACATTTTGAATATTCAGGGGTTCGTGATCATTTGTTTGGCGAGGGACTTTCCGCCGGATCACGGGTTAACGCGATACGCGTTACGCCAGTCTGTGAGTGGACAATTTCTTTTCACGGAAATTCTTGCGAGTTTTTTATGTGATTTATGAATTTGAGCATGCGTATGAGATTTCGGATTTGCATGAGCATGTGATTTACGATTATACGATATACTTATACGAATATACGTATACGAGTATACATACACTTATATGCTGTTTCATGCATTTGCATCGAAATGTTTATGATTTGGTTTACACAGAGTACAGTCGTGGTTACGTTGTTGTATCGATACACTTGCCTCTCGGCTGATCCCCGATGGTAGGCCTTATTGCCAGGGGAGGCTGTGACTCCTGACCCGAGGTCTTTACCGGGGGGAGGCAGACCTTTGACCTGAGACCATTTCTGGCTAGAGTCACGTGTGGGTCTGGGATCCCGTGATTCTGACTGTACTAGCACGGAGGAGTCCATGAGTGACCCCGTGGGATTTTACTTGCATGCTCAGTACACTGGAGGAGTATGAGTTTTACCTCGTGTACTTGTTATTTTATTTACCCGGACTCGCATATGTGATTTATACATATTTATATAAACTGGTGAAAGACATTTATTTTCGTCCACTCACTCTAACGTGTTTATTGTCTTTCCCCTGGGCTTTTCGGTTTCCGTGCCCAGTTTGCAGTTCAGGCTCTGGTGTCGCACGTCGTGGTCGGAGGCATAGTACTCAAGCTACCTTGTTGCTTCCAGTAGGTTCATTGTTCTACCTACTGTGGTATTCATATATGATTATGTATTAGAGGTCGCTCTGAGTTTCTGTTGAATATGTTATACGATTTTAAACCCGGATTTCAGTAAAGTACTATTATACGTGTTGTTTACTTTACTGTGGATATATTGAGAAATCCGGATGGGGTTGGTGCCCACGGTTTGCTTTTTGTGGCATAGGATGGAGTGTGTTTACGCGTGCAGGTTATGGTAATTCCCCGCTAGTAACGAAACTCTGCCCAAATTTCGAAAAGTTTTTGTTGGTTCGTGTTTTCGAAGGGGTTTGATTCCGATTTAGGAAGCTAAATCGGGGTTGGGTCCTTTCATTTAGTCAATACATGTTTTTATTGAGGAAGTGATAAAGGCATTTAGGGGACACCACTATAGCCATATAATCCTGTGTTCTGATTTTGTGTACACAAGATGTGCATCCCGTAGTTAACCACTTTGAGCCTACATGTAAAACTTTATGTCATCACCCACATATCTCGGACCTTAAAGCTTAGATTAGTTATATCTTTACCTTTGTTCTAAGACTTGGTAGAGCTATACATGAGACAGGTATGTGAAGACAGCGACAATGTCGAAAGGTGATACAAAGAAATAAGTGTGGGGTATCAAGCTAATGTTTCAAAAAGAAGAAAAGAGAAAAGAAAAAACAAAGAAAAAGAAAAAGAAAATATTGTGATGTCTAACTTGATACGTGGGTTGACTGTTGATGAAAAGAATGATGCGAAAGCCTAACAAGATGAAATCCGACAACAATAACAAAAATTTCATGGTAGTAAGTTTGAAGAAGTCTCTTATTTGGTGTTCTACTAGGTTCTAGAACCATAATTGAATTCCATACCCTTTTTATTCTCTAACCTATGAGCCAAGCCATATTACAACGCATGAAGTCCTTTTGATCCTCAAGATAGCATTCTTTGATCTGTGAAGATTAGTCACAAGAGTAAGCATATGGTTTGGTCCATTTAATTTGGCAAGGAATCGAATTGAGTGATACCTTAGATGTATTTTGAGAGAAACACTTATGAGAGCATATCTATGTGAGGTTGAATCTTGATTGGTCTTGTGCATGTTCTAGCTCACTTTCACCTTGATTATATCTATGTCCTACATGTTACATGTGTGTTATATGTTGGAGTTATTTTCAATAACTTGTAGGTACATGTTAATCTTAGTGTTAGAAATTTTGTGGAAGATTGCTTAGGCAATTTACTAAGGGCATTAGAGTTTGTATTTGTAAAGTCTGTTTAGTCTTTTCAAAGTCTTAGTTTAGTGTTTTACTCGAGGATTGGCAAAAGCTAAGTGTGGGGTATTTTGATAGTTGCATATTTATGCAACTTTCTTGTGCTTAATCATGTGAAATTACTTGGCTCATTTGTATAGTTTTCGATATTTATTAATATTTTTATTTATTTAGGTCATATGGAGAAATTACAATAAGAAACAATAAAAGGGAAATCCTAAGGTTATTGGATCAAGAAGTCAAGAGTCCACATGGAAAGAAGTCCAAGCCTAGTTTGGAGAGAAAAAGACCCAAGAAATCAATCATATATAAAGAAATTTTAAGGAAATAATTAGGGTTGGAGATTTTGGAAAGAAAAATACTTAAGAAGAGAGAGACCTGGAGCAAGAAAAGGAGAAGCTATCAGGTTTCGATCCATCGAAGACCTGACTTTCGACCCATCGAAAGCTTCCTACAGAGTTTTCTAGGGTTTCTTGGTTCTTCTTCCTTTCCCATCATATTTTTCTATGATGTTATTATGACTATGAGTAGATAAGTTCCCTTAGTTAGGGGCTGATTGAAGCCCTAGATATGCTTACAATTTTGAACCCCTTTTGATTCTATTAACTATTTGGATGAGTTTTGTTGCACTGCTTTCTCACCGATGATTTCTATGTTCATGTTTCTTTGAGTGCACGCTTAGATGCATGGTTTAGGATCTATAGTCTTGATTGTGTACTTGACCATCTTATCATTGCATATTCTTTAAAGATAAACATGCATTTTTGTGAAACAATCCTTAGTGATGTAAGGGTGACCACCTTATCAACCCTTGAAGCTTTGTTATTCTTCAAACATTCTTAAAACGAAATGACTTCAGTTTTCTAGTTCTACATCACCATATGTATAAGTCGGTTAATTGAGGATCAAGATGGAGTGGATTGTCCCTCCCTCTTTCATCCTATGTAAGAGAGTGTAATACACAAGATGACTTAACCAAAACTCTTGCGTAGAGAATATTGATCCATGGTTAGTTAAATTATATTGAGGAGGTCGTAATTATGTCTAGGGTGGATAGAAGTCCTTAACATTCATATCTCATTGATTTTCTCCAATAATTTATTTTATGTAATTTACTAATTTTTGCAATAGCTGTAGCTTAGCGAATTTATTTTAGCAACCAAAACAACTCTGAATACCCTGAATTTTTGGGTGGTAGTCCATCACTGTGTCTAGTATATTGTATCCAAATTTCGTATCATTTAAGTCTGTTTAGTGTAGGGTTGTAGTGTCATTAGTGTACTGTAGTTGAGTTTGTCAGCATTTTAATTTCGAGTTAGAATTTAGTGTCACAAATTCTTTGTGTTCGATAACCCATATTTATCATATTATATTGATATATCCAAGTTAAGAATAGGGTATCTTTGCATAGGTTTTTACCTGCCTATCAGGGATAAGATGTCATAACAATTGGCAATGTTGAATTTAACAAGTCGGGTCAACTCGTATAGCCGATCTCAGCCAGTATCCAACCTTCGTAGTGGTTGAGAGAGAGAGAGAGAGAGAGAGAGAGAGAGAGAGAGAGTTTCACGGTGGGTGGCAGCGAGAATTCCGACGATGAATGGCGGTGTAGTTGAATGTCTTTGAGCATAGAGGAGATTCTGTACACTGACTTTATCATAAGCTCACTCAAACATCAGAATAGTTGAAAAAAATGGAAGACTGAGATTGTGCCCCATGTTAATTTAGAGAATAGACCTTAGGATTCTTAGCCCTAGGGTGCATTCCATAATTTTTCTAGAACATCATGCTTACATATAATCAGTTCAATCAGAGAAGAATTAGCCACTAAGAGACCAATGGCTTGTTTAGTGCACCAGATTGGCCAGCATAAAGACGCACTATCTTAAATAGTCCTGGTATACTATATGTGACGCACTTGGTACAAAATTAAATGGCGCTATCATGTACCAGCTTCCTCCTTATTTCTTTCTCATTCATCTCTATGCTGAATTCTCAAAAAGATGAACTTTGAATAAGACCAATGAATCCCAGAAACCCAAGTGCCCAAAGTCTCGACTTCATTGATATGCTCGACATTTGCATTGGCCTTAGGGCCGACCTTGTCCACTCAGCGACACATATGTCTGGCTCGTACGCCCCGACCTTGGCGTCAAAATCCGCTACCGCCACTGACACATCTCTCTCTGTGACGACCCGGAACAGAATCAGAAGCGTAATCAGCTTAATTCGTGAGTTAACATATAATTGCAGATTTCCAATAATTGATTGAATCGCCAGCTTTGATCACGACTAAATTATTGGCCGAACATTTGAGTTGAGTCTCTCCTCGAGAGTTGTTGTACGCGTGATTTCGAGTTCGTGGGCGGTTCCGGATTATTATTTCGACGACCGAGGAATATAATATGAATATTTGAAATTTTGGAATATCGTCGAGTTTATCCGTTCGTATTCGAGTCTATCCGAATTGCGATTGTGATCCGTTTTCGACCGTTGATCGACCCGAACCGTAAATGGAATGATTATCGACTTGATTTGCGAGTTTCGCGATTTGTCGTGATTTCGACGTAATTTGTTAATATGGCGGCTTCGTTAGCGACTAAATTATTGGGCGAGAATCTGATTTAAGATCCTTCGTGAAAGTTGTAGAGAATTTAATTTCGAGCTTGTGGGAACTTCCGGAGGATTTTTCCGAGTTACGAGGAATAAGTTATGAATATTTTTGACCGTTGATCATTTAATCGGATAAGCTTGTGATGGTTTGAACTGTTGACTTTTTATCGGATTGGTCGATGTGTTTGACTTCGGGTGAAAATTGAAGAATTTGTCGAGATGAGTTTGTTGATGCGAGAATTGTTGAAAACGGATTTACGACTCGAAAGTTACGTGTGTTTGAAGTTTGTCGAAAAGTTAATTATGGAAGTTTCCTAAAAGGGAAAGTATTTAAGTGGGTTGCTATTTTTGGTAAGTCAAACTTGTGCATTGTTGTTGTTGACTGAGTCAACGCGGGGGAGGAGATGGTGTGCGACGGTGGAGGAGGCTCGCCAGCGGTGGGCTGCCGTCCGGCCACCTCCAGCCTCGGCCTAGGTCCTGCTCGACGCGCCTCGGCTTCCCCATGGTGTTTCCGGCCACCATTCATGGCAAGGACGACGGAGGAGGGAGAAAATTCCGGTTGAAATTGGAGAAAATTGGGGGTTTTGGTTGACAATTTTTTCGGCCAAATTGAGCTACTTGAAGCACTGGCCTTTGAAGCTCTCATTACCACGAGTCTACCTATTTATGTATGGCCTTTCAATTTTGCTTGTACATGGAGAATTATTCGATTGAAAGTTTGGTTTGAATTCGGTTTTGCTTGAAATTGGACTAGTTAGAGTCAAAATTGATCTTTGGTGTAGTTATGGAAGTTGTTTGTTGGATGATTTTGAGTGGAATAGGTCTTGGTTCGCCGGAGAATTTCAAGGTTGGGTGGCGCCGTCGCCACCGGCGGTGGTTAACGGCGGTCCTCCGGTCAAAGTTGACTTTTTGGGGTTTTCGACGAGTTATATGTCGTTTCACTCGGAATCGCGCCCCGATCGCAGTGGTGAGGTTTGTTTTTCGAATTGAGCATCAGAACTTATAGCGAGGTTTTGTGGTGTAATTATCGGATTTTCACGATTTAGTCGTTATTGAATTATGTGTTTCCGGGAACGGTTATTTCTCGTGATGTGGTTTGAGGAATCGAGTTATGATTTTGAGCTGTGGAATTTTATGATTATCCAGGGGTTCGTGATCGTTCGTTTGTCGAGGGATTTTCCGCCGGATCATGGGATTAACGCGAATTGCGTTACGCTCACCTGTGAGTGGACATTTCTTTTCATGGATTGACTGCGAGTCTTTTATATACGTTTTACGAGCTTGAGCATGCAGTTATGATCATGATTTAAATGAGCATGTGTTTTACGATTATGCACTTACGAATATGCATCTATGAACATATATATATATTTACATTATGATTTATGCATATGCATGGAAAATATTCTTGATTTGGTTTATACAGAGTACAGTCTCAGTTATCAGGGTTGTATCGATACACATTGGCTTCTCGGCTGATCCCCGAGTACGCTCCGGGGGGGGGGACAGATATCCTGACCCGAGGCCTTTCTGGCTTGGAATCACGTGTGGGTCTGGGATCCCGTGATTCAGACTGTGTTATCGCGTGGTAGTCCATGAGAGATTCCGCGATACATTTTACGTTGCATGCTCTGTACGTGAGTGGTAGTCAGCGTCTCCTCACGTACCATTTGATTTTCATGCATTTGACTCGCATATGTTTTTATAACATATATTATTCGGCGAAAGACATTTATTTTTGTCCACTCACTCTAACGGTTTTCATGTCTTTCCCCTGGGCTTTTCGGTTTCCGTGACCAGTTTGCAGTTCAGATTCTGGTGTCGCACGTCGTGGTTGGAGGCATAGTATTCGAGCGATGTTTCTTTTATGTTAGGTTCTTAGTTTGGCATACTATTTGTATATCTATACTAGAAGTCGCTCTGAGCATTCTTATGTATACTTTTATACGATTTTTCCCCGAATTTCTGTAAAGTATAGTTTTATTGATTACTTTACATTACTGTTATGATATTGAGAAATCTGGATGGGATTGGTGCCCACGGTTTGATTTTTGTGGCATAGGATGAAGTGTATTTTCCAGGTGCAGGTTAATGGCAATTCCGCGTTAGTAGCGTTACTCTACCAAAATTTTGATGGTTTTTATTGGTTCGTGTTTTCAGAAGGGGTTTGATTCTGGTTTAGGAAACTAAATCGAGGTTGAGTCCTTTCACTCTCTCTATCTCTCTCCCTCTCTCTCTCTCTCTCTCTCTCTTTCTTTCTCTCTCTCTCTCTCTATTTATCTCTCTCGTCCCCCCAATTCTATACTCTCCAAGTCTGTCGCATCAATGTCTTTGGTAAGCTTTTCCTCGTCTTTGCTCCTCCTAGCCACGACCTCTCGTTCGACTCTCACTCGACGGAGATCGATGGGCAACCATTATTTTACTATTTTTGCATGTTGCAAATATGCTATACTTAATGATGAACTTGTCTTTGTAAAAACGAGCAATGACTTGGGTCAGTAAATTCGTGATTAGGTTGATCTTAGAATCTGAAATCGTAGGAAATTGTTGAGTTGGGTGTTAGGTGTTATATCTATATGATGCTATTATTATGTCCCTTACTTCACGTTTGTTTCTTGTTTTTCATGAATAAAGCATCATTATTATGACGTTTCATATTCTTGTTAAGAAGCCAAGTGTGAGGAAGCCAAAGGTTTCTATGAGGAAAGCCATCCAAGCCAACTATGGAGGTATATATAAAGTCAAAGGGGCCTCCCTATGCAAGTTGAAGTCATCAAGAGACTTGAAGAGTCAATAAATAAGAAGTTTGATCTCTTGATGAAGCAAAACCGGAGTAGAGGCCAAGTCAACCAAATGTCCGAGATAAGTGTTGAGCCAGTGACTTGCATGATATGTGAGAACATGATGCATGAGACTCTAAGTTTCCCTCATCAAGGAGACTATTAAGAGATAATTGAAGTGTGCAAGAAAATATTTTATGATCAATCAAGGAATGACCCCTATTTAAACACCTATAATCTGGGTTGAAGGAACCACCCCAACTTCTTATAGAGTGGTCAAGGAGGCAATCATGGAGGAAACTAAGGAGGGCTAGGACATTTTCAAAGACCAAATGGATGATACATTTATCAAGGGGATAACCAATGCAGGTTCAGGGCCTCAAGTTGTGAGAGCGAGGGGTTCTCAAGGAACCAAGGAGGCCCCCGGATTTACAAAGCCAAATGGAGGATTTGCACATGTTTCGGGTGGTAACACTTACCAGCCAAGAGCACCATTTGTGCCTAGAGCTCTACAACTACCTTTTCTTCAAGCACCACTCACACCACCAAAATTAGAAGCTCAGAAGCCTTGCATGGATGTCCTACTTGCTAAGCTTCTCAAGAAGCAAGAGGAGCTTACTAAGACTCAAGCGGAGGATAAGAAGACATTCCCTAAGATCTTTATGAGCATGAAGAGTGACAATCAGGAACTCCGGAATGAGAGCCAAAGTGTAATCCACAAGGTGGAGATGCAAGTGAGCCAATTGGCGAAAGCACATCATGGTCAAGGAGGTGGCAAGGCTCATGAATTCGTTTCCACCACCGAAAAGAACCCAAGAACATACTCAATGTGGTGAAGGTAGTTTTGATATCCGGAAGAACTTTGTCAACTATGAAGATGCGCCGGTGGTGGAAAGCGATGATAAGGAGGACCTAGACACACCTTTTGTGCCTAGGATCCCACCCGGATTTGATAAGGTTACCAAAGAAAGGCATCAGGATGTTCATGACCAAGTCGAAGAAAGGAATGATGTGAGTGTTGATGACATCGTCATTGAGGTTGAAGACTGGGACTCTGATGATGAGATAGGTCAACATAAGGTTACTAGAAAATATTTGGAAGGTATATAGACATGGATAGAGAGCATACCAGGAAAAATTTGGAGAAGAACATGGGAAGAAAATATGCCCAGAATTTGACAGGTTGAGACTTACTGTCGACCTATCAAGATGAAGCTACTATTCAGAAAAACATAGATCTTCAACCTGTCGAAAAACAGAGTCAGGACAAGAGTAAAGAGCATTATGAAAGGATTCAACAAGGTAAAGATGAGTACCTACCATTCCCTCATGAAAAAAATAAGAACAGATCCCAAGCTAACAAGGATAGGAAGACCAATGAATGCTTGGATATATTTAAGATAATGGAAACCAATATCTCCCCTCCTTGATGTTATCCAAACTATTCCGATGTACTCTAAGTTTTCTCAAGGATCTTTGCATGAACCAGCGGTTTAAGAAAAAGCTCTCAGAGGAGGTGAAAGGATCCGATAAGATCAAACCAAATGCTACGGTCTCGACAATCTTAGAAATGAAGGTTCCAAAAAAGTTGGTGGATCCAGGAAGTTCTATGGTTCCGTGCATCATTGGGAAACGTTACTTTGAGAAAGCATTGATGGATCTTAGAACTTCAATTAATTAGATGTCATATTCGATTTACAAGGACATCAACTTAGGGAAGATGAAACAAGTGAACATGTCACTACAATTAGCCGATAGAAGTGTGGTGCATCCAAGGGGTGTAGTGGAAGATGTGTTGGTGATCATTGTTTGAATGGGGACTCATGGCTATGGTTGGTATAAATATAGATGTGAAAGTCGGAGTACTCACCATGACAGTCCTTGATAGGATCGAGACATTCAAGATATTCGACAAGATGTCACCAATACCTTCATTACAAGTCATGAACATTAAAGTTTTGTATGATGAAGCTAAAGTTAAGAAGATGTGATCTACAAGGAGATGGAAGCCGATGAGTTGAGTGTCGAAGAGGTCAAGGCACCAAATAAGGTTAAGGGTTGTGAAAAGAAGAAGCGGAAGATGGACGAGAACGTGTATGACCAACTAGTAGTGGGGAGCAAGGCCGCCTTAAAGGACTCCAACCTTACAATGTATCCATTCTACAAATTTCTTGAGATATGCTCAAATGGAGTGGTACTTTTGAGGAACTTGACGAATGTCAGAATTTTTGAGCTTCATAGAAAGCAAGTGAAGGCTTTGAAGGAGGAAACAAGAAAGTTAAATGGGGAGGTTTGTCACTTTAAGGACCTAACCATGATGCTTTGAGTAGTAACTTCTATTATGGGCCATGTTTACGTCCTTAAACTATAACCCATGATGGCGGGACACCATTAGTATGCTAGAAGAATAAGTACGTATGAGGTGGGGGAGCATTAAACATGAAGAATGGAGCATTGTGGTCATGAATTTGGAGCTTAATTTCTGGGAATTTTTGAAGGGTCAAAGATTCATCTCGACCTGTCGAAATGAACTCTCTGGATGGGTCAACCAATAATTTTTGACTAGTCGAAGGTTCTTCTCGACCAATCGATGAGCAACTACTGTCTAGATTGTGCAACATTTTTAACCCGTTGAGAGAATCTCTCAACCCGTCGATGATTGTCCAGCAAAAGTTGACTTGTGAAGACCAAGAGCTTGGGGATATGAGGCATAGAGCAACACCTTGAGGCTAAGACAAGTTCAAGAGCACCATTAGTGGATCATGATCAATGTGGATGCAACTTTGGATTCTGAGGCCTAACTTGGCCTTCGTTGGTTTACATTCTTATGCATACGGAGCTTAACCATGGTCTTCAAAGTGTTTGCATTTCTTTCTCCCTACTTTCCTTATTTCCTAGCTTTGAATTGATTATGTTTCAAGTATGATGCTATGTTAGGGTGCTTATGGGTCATCTCTTATCCCCAAGGGTTGTTAACCTTGGTCAATCTTGATGGATCATGGTGCATGATATGGGAGACACCTAAGTATCATTAATGTATTGTTTCGAGTCGTGTTAGAGTGTTGTAATCTTGTGTGGTACATGTTGAGATGCTTGTTGCTATGAACTTAATGCCTTTATAAGTTTCCGATCATTCCATGCTAGGGTGTTTGAAAGTTCTAAGTGTGAGGTCCTACATGTTATATGCTTGATTATATTGTCATTTTCCTTTGAAATATGATTAGTATGCATATTCCCATTGTGGTTGATAGGACTCTAATAGCTTCATTACTTCTTAGAGACTATATGATACTTTAAGTGTGAATGCATGCTAGTTGTTATGCCTAAGAGAACATGTGTTAGCGGAATAAAATATGGTTTAATGGTGCTTATGTTATCACTTATACAATTTTTTCTACTATGTGGCTTGATGCAAATTGAGGACAATTTAGTTTTAAAGTGTGAGGTAGTAGACTAAGTCATTATCACTCAATATCCTAAAAATTCATTAAAATTTGAGAAAATATAATGCAAAAATATGTGTGTTTTGGTGTGTTTGTGTCCTAATAATAAATACCAATGATGAGATTAGACTAATGGTTAGTGGATTATATGATTTTAAGCGTGTCTAAAAAAGTGGAAACAATGCATTTTTAATCAGTTGAAAAACATGTCTCCCAAAATGTGTTCATTTGAGAAAAAGAATGATTAACATGTTTTAAATCTATCCATGCTTATGTGAGAATTTGAGCCTAATTGTGCATGACTAGCTTATATAATGCCCCATTTCTTTCATGTGTGATATCAATTGGTTATCTGTGATCTAGAACTTGCTTGAAACTATGCAAATTGTTTTTCCAAATCATTAGTAGTTTTCAAAGATGATAGAGGCATTATGATCACCACCATGGCTAAATAGCTTATGAATCTATGATACATATATCATTTAGTGAGTCAATTTAATCCATTTAAATACTTAGCATTTTCTTTCATGAACACCACAAATATCTACCTAGCTTAAACACTTATTATACCCCCTAACTCAGCAAACTAGCAAGCGATGATGAATTCCTATTAGGCTGCGGTTTTAGTGTTGTGCTTACTGCAAAGAATGTCAAGAGATAAGTGTGAGGTGGAGGAGGTCTTGTAATGGTAATATGCTTGTTTAGTTGTCTAGTAGTCCAAAAAGAAAAGAAAAGAAAAAGAGTACCAAAGAAAAGCAAAGGGAAAAAGAGAAAAGGGAACAGAGTTCTACAAAAAAAATTGTGTTTGAAAAACAAAGAAAATAATAATAAAAAATAATGTGTGTTGTACATAAAGAATAAGTGTTTTGGAAAGTGGTTTGATTTGAAAAAGGGAAAGGTATCACCTAGAAGTAATTTAGAGAAACTTCAACACGTAAATTACTTGCTAGGCTACTTAATCTTTGGTTATCCTATCACTCTATTTCATTAAACCCGATTCCTTAAGTTTCATTACAACCTAAATAAAAGTCTTTTTCATTTGAAACTCTCGCGTGTAGAATTGTTGGCATACTTTGTTGAAAATCAAGTGTGTGGAAAACATATGACCAATTTGATTTTTGAGTACAAACACCAACCCTCTAAATACTTGAGTGCATTGAATGATATCTTATGAGTTAGATAGTTAGAAACATGTTGGTTTGAATACATCTCAATGCTTGCATTTGGTTTGAAATGTAGTATGTTTGATTTATTAAACATGTATTAATTTCATATTCTAATTATGCTTAAGAGGAATTCAATCCATTAGCCATGGTTCTTTGAGGGATATGTTCACCATTGTGGGACACTTAATTGCATGCTTTTATGTGATTGTGTGTTTCTTTTATGTTAGAGTCTAGCTTAGCTTTGTTTTCATTACTTTTGTGTTTGCTTGAGGACAAGCAAAGTTTAAGTATGAGGTATTTTGTTATGTCCATAATTATGCTCTTATTATGTCCTTAACTTCACGCTTCTTGCTTGTTTTTCATTAATAAAACATCATTCTTATGATGTTTCCTATTATTGCTAGTAAATCATGGTTTGACTCGAAAATGCGCTAAAGAATGGAAATTACATACTTAATTTAAAATACGTATGTATTTCCAAGGTCATGAGAGAAGATGGAACAACTTTGGCTAGACGACGAAAAATGGTCGCCGGAATATTCTAAGATTCCGGTGGTCAACATGGGTCAATGGGAGTCAATGCCAGTCAAGGTCTTGGTCTACACTTCAACCACACTTGGAAGATATTTTAGGGACAAATGAAAATAAAATTCAAGTGATATGAAGACACATGACATGCATATCCAAGGTAAGTCACATTTGTGACACCTCACCTTATGAACGCATTTATCCCTAAAATTGTGGATCATGTCCTAACCTTTTCTCACATTTGAAATTCAAATCAAATTTGAAAATATCTCTTCTCCCATATAATTTTCAAGCTCCCACACCACACACACATACAACACACTTCATTTTTCAGATTTCCAAGTTTTAGCTCTTCTCTCTCCAACTCTTTTCTCCCCCAACCATCTAGAGATCTTTTCCCTCTCTCTTCCCCTCATCTAGGCCAATACCACCACCAAAAGAGACTTAGCTCTTCCTTCAACGTAGGAGCCGAACCTCTCCTCACCTCCACCATCATCTTGGCCTAGTTTGAGTGTTCCTCATCTCATCTCTATCTCTAGGGTTTGGTTAGATTTTTAAAAATTAAAGAGGTAAAAATTAATCCATCTTCTCCCTTGCCTCTTGGGGTTCTAGAGCTCTTCATTACCTGAAAGGACCCAATCCCGATTCAGTTACCTAAACCAGAATCGAACCCCTTCTGAAAATACGAACCAACAAAAAAATTTCGAAATTTCAGCAGAGTTTCGTTACTAACGTAGAATTGCATAACCTGCACCCTGAAAATAACACTTCATCCTATGCCACAAAAGCCAAACCGTGGGCACCAATCCCATCCGGATTTCTCAACATCAATATAATCAATAACAGTAAACATACTGTACTATGTATATATATATCCGAGAAAATCCGTATAAACATGTATCAGAATGTACCAGAGCAACCTCTAAAGTAAAATATATACAATATGTACATCAGTAGGCGAAACAAGAACCTACTGGAAAACACAGGTGACTCTGATCACTAGCCTCCAAACCGCGACGTGAAACACCAAACCTGAACTGCAACTGGGCACGGAAACCGAAAAGCCCAGGGGAAAGACAATAAACTCGTTAGAGTGAGTGGACGAAAATAAATGTCTTTCACCAAGTAATAGATACGTATAAAAATCATATGCGAGTCAAATGCATGAAAATCAAATGGTACGTGAGGAGACGCTGACTACCACTCACGTACAGAGCATGTAACGTAAAATGTATCGCGGAATCTCTCATGGACTACCACGCGATAGCACAGCCTGAATCATGGGATCCCAGACCCACACGTGATTCCTAGCCAGAAAGGCCTCGGGTCAGGATATATGTCCCCCCCGGAGCGTACTCGGGGATCAGCTGAGAAGCCAATGTGTATCGATACCACAATATATACTGAGACTGTACTCTGTGTAAACCAAATCATAAATCTTTTCCATGCACATGCATAAAACAAAATATGTACGTATGTATGTATATATTCGTATACGTGTATTCGTATATGCATAATTGTAAACACATGCTCGTAAAATCATAATCAATCTGCATGCTCAAGTTCGTAAAATGTATATAAAGGACTCGCAATCAATCTGTGAAAAGAAATGTCCACTCACAGACTCGCGTAACGCGCACTCGCGCTAAACTCGTGGTCTGGCGGAAGATCCCTCGCCTGAAGCACGATTACGATCCAGATCTCGATCTCGATCCCCTGAATATTCACAAAACATAACTGATCAAAAACATAGTCCACAACCCTATACTGAACCACGGAAACCAACCGTTCCCGGAAATAAACAATGCAGTACAAAATGGTTAACGGAATTCCCGAAATCCCCACTCGAAACCTCGACTGAAAATCGGCTAACCAAATTAACCCGAAAACCTCTGGACGATAATCAGGGCGCGATTTCGAGAAAAACGACATTAAGAACACCAAAATCTGAAAAAGTCAACTCCTCTGTCGTTGACCGCCGGCGGCGGCGGGCCGTCAACGGTGGAATTTCACGGCCAAAATTTCCAGAATTAAAGCCCATCTCAAGCCGAGTCTCTTCTTCAACAGTCACAAGGTCCAATTCACGGTCTAACTCATCCAAAACAGCTCGAACCCGAGTTGAACTTCACCTCCGGCAACCGAATCGGGTTTGCCGGAAAACTCCATTACAGCCCATTCTAAGCTTAGGAATAGCTTCACCAGGCCAAGGGGAGGTAAACCCCCAACCTCCAAGCCACCGTGGCTCGCCGGAGAGCCTCCCCCGATCACGGCGAAAAACTCGATTCGGCCTCCAATGGTTCTCTCCCAAAACACAACCAATTTTCTCAAACTCAAACACTAATCAACTCGAAATTGAAAGGGGAAGCTAACCATACCCTTGCCGAAGTCGGAGGTGGCCGGAAAATGGGTCGTCGGACGTCAAAGCTCAAAGGGGAAACTTTCCTCTTCGGTCAACTGGTCAACTTTCCAAAACGGGAAAGTCAAGGATGGTCAACGGTAAACAGTGTTTTTCGACGATTTTACGACTATTCTCGATATTTATACTCGCGCCTCGGATCAATCAACGGTCCAAAATGATTATACGAAATGATTCGGATAAGCTCGAAACAATCGGATAAACTCGTCGGAAACCGAAACTTCAAATAATCATAAAATATTCCTCGGTTATCGAAAAAATCTTTCGAAACCGTCCACGAGCTCGAAATCACGTACTCTACAACTTCCGTGAAGACACTCAACTTGAATTCTCGACCGAAAACATAGTCACAAATAGAGTCGGCAAACCACTTATACGACGTAAAACTGCGACTAAACAGAATCTCGTGAATCGTGCCGAATACATAACTGATTCTGGCTCGGGTCGTCACATTACCTCCTCTACAAGGTTGAAGATATTAAGAGCAAAAAAGGTGGAGTTTGAAGCACAAGAGTGGACTTGAAGAAGTTTGGGTTCCTTTGAGGTGAATCTTTGGTCACTTCTTCACCTTGTTTCTTCTATTGATGTATTCAAAATTGGTTCTAAGCATGTATAGTGAGTAGTACTCTTATGGGAGGCTAGGAGTCAAACCCTAGCCACTTGATGTGTTAAACAATGGTTTGATTAATTATGCTATGATTTATGTTTTTAGTATATATGTATTGTGAATAGGTTGTGATGAATCTATTATGTTTTTGTGGATTATTTATATGCTTGTGCTTATTGAATGGGTTCACGTACGTGTGTTGACCTTAGCCAGGTTGATGTGGGTATTGAGAATCTAAAACATGAAGTTTAGTTAAAGTAGCTAATCACCTAGAGTTAGATGAGCATGTAAACATGACTAGAGTTTGAGTCCAACAAAGTTAAGCTTTATTGGTTGGTTTTGCCTTGACCAAAAGCAAGAACTCAAGTATGCTTGAGTCCCAATGGGCTTAAGAGGCTCGGGTCAAGTTCATACAGACCAAAATTCATAAGAGTATTAATTGGTTCTTTCGGTTCATATATAAGTGGATATAGATTAGGAAAATCACAAGAGCCACATATCTCGGGTCTTCCAATAGAGGCTCGGGAAGGAAACCTTCCACATTGAACACATTGACTATCCGCATTCATTCCTTCGCAAAATATGGATGGAATCTAGGCACCAAAAACCTAGACTTTAGCTTTGGTTTGCCATGTGCACTAATGTTAGTCTCCAACCTCCCTTGTGGTTTAGGAACTTCGAATCACAACCAAACGTAAACCAAAGGGTTACGATTTGGAAATTTTTTGGGTAAATCGGACTAAATCACTTTAATCATAAATTGGACATTGTTTGCATTTTGAGTGGTTAGTGGTAACACCTCTATGCTACCCATTTCTTTCCTTTGAGTTACTCTTGCGAATTTGTTTCCTTATACTTATATTTGTCGCCTAAACAATCAATCAATCAAATCACATTCATCGTAGTAACATTACCCCTCACGATGTATGGTTTCCAAGGGACCTAGCGTCACAAGATAAATTCTTCCATCTCATCTTTAGTCTCATTTTGTGTTTGTGTGTCTTATGTAATCGAGTCTTGCATTAAGAGCTAAGGAATTAGGGTGATCAATCCTTGTGGGTTCGACGTCCGATTTCTAATCATCTATACTATAACTTGACTCTGTATACTTGTGGAAGTATAAAATGGTCACACTGATACGCGTGACATTAGGCATTGTAGGTTATATCTAGTTATTTTCCCATTTCTGGATTCTTCGATCATGTAAGTCCGATATTCCCGTTCCATTAAGTATGTTATTAGTTATTACAAAACATGAGTCAAGATAACTATATAAGCTTATCTTGGCTTAAATTGATTGGGTTAGGACAGATAATGAGTCCTAGCTAGTACGATGTACTAAACGTATGTCTAATATATGGAGATACTTGTCCAAAATTGCTACTGGTTGTCATCCTATAAACACGAATCTAGAAATGATTAATTGTTCATAAAATCTACATAAGACCATTGCTCAAGTTGAATTAGCGACAAACGTGGCACGTGGACCCCCACTATAACTGATATTGTCTTAACTTGAACCACCTTTAAGGTGTTGAGTTTTATCCAAAAGGCCTAAGTTAATATTGGGTTTAGTCCATTCACTTATAAGTTATTTTTAACTTTCCTCTTTTCCAATGTGGGATCTCTAATCCAACACGCCCCCTATGTGCAACCTAACTCTAGGTTAGCACGTGGAAGTACATTCAGGAGCCAACATATCTTTTTGAAGGTTCAATTCATTCATTTAGCTGGAATCAATTCAATTTGGTCCAAATTTCAATTCGAGCCCATCGGACTCGGGACGTTATTGGAGAGAAACCCGCTCTGATACCAAGTTGAATTAGCAATAAGGGTGGCACGTGGACCCCCAATATAACTGATATTGTCCAAACTTGAACCACCTTTAAGGTGTTGGGTTTTATCCCAAAGGCTTTGGTTAATATTGGGTTTGGTCCATTCACTTATAAGTATTTTCAATTTGCCTCTTTTTTAATGTGGAATCTCCAATCCAACATGCCTAAGAGCACGAAATACAATTTTATGTTTATTCCAATCATAATCTGTCTCAACTCTGAAGTAGAACTGCTTTGACTCAAAGTACACTTACCACTTCAAACCAGTTAGTCGCGGTAATGATTCTTACAAGATTTTTTTTTCCTTAATTCTTGCTAATGTATAGATTAAAAAAAATGTTATGGTGACAATAAAATTTATGGTCAGTTGTGATCAATCACCGTTAAATCTGTATTTTACGATATATAATCACAAGTCAGTACAATTTATTCTCATCCTTTGTATACAGATCCAGCGGTAATTGACCACAACTAACACTACGAATCAACTGTGAACACTGCAGATTAGAATCCAAATATCTTTTAGGTGCTTATTTGTAGGGCTCGGCACGAATCCCACAAATTTCGTCCCAAGACGAGACAAAAATTAAAAAATTTACTATTCCATCCCGTCTTGACCAGTCTCGTTTTTTAGGGACGGGACCGGGTCTTGAGTTTTAAATTTTGATACACCCGTCTCATCCCACATGAGATATTTTGTCTATTTTATCATTGTTTTAATAAGAGTTGACATATTAAATTATCAAATAATTACCAATATTCAACCAAAATAAAATATTACTCTACAAACGATCAAAGTATACACTACATGTAATGTAAAGTAAATGTATAAATTAAACATAAAATAAAATTGTTTGTAGTTTTATTGGTTTTAATTAAATATTAAGTAAAACAGTATTACTTTATGTAGTTGTAAACTTCTAGGTCTTAACAAACTATGTTTATCTTACATTGAACTTGAAATTTGGTTCGTTTCGTCTCATTCAAATTTTTGTTGTTAAATACTCTATTAAATATTCTTTTTAAATTAGGTCTAAAATTAGACACGCTTGGTCCCATCCCATTCCTCTCCGTTCAGGTTTTGGGACGGACGTTTAAAATGTGTGATCCCGTCCCATTTGGAACAAAAATAAGGACGACAAAAATTTGACCTGATCTAACCCGTCGTGTACCCACCCTACTTATTTGGCAAACAAAATTACTTTCTTTTCTAACCACTAAATATAAGATAACACCATTCTTACGAATGAGATCTTCAACTAATAGGAGAGAGAAAATCATGAGCAGCATATGATCGCATGGAATGAGACACTCACCAGGATACACATTTCTCCATTCTTCAATTTCAGTCATGTCACCACAAAGTATCGCTGTTCATGACACCTACCGGATAAAGTAAATTGACAATTCGAGAAAAATTAACGTCTTGGGTAACAAAAGAGTTACTCACGGTGAAGGAGAGAACAGATAGTACGTCATAGCCTCATAGGAGTCGTAGGGGACAAATGAGATGATGAATGGACGTTGGGGAATTATGGGTGATTGGATAATATTGGTCATTTTCTAAATTTATGAAACAGTTTGGGGACAATCTCTCCATATATCGAATGGCGCATATTTCGATGTGGCTTTGGTCCTAAATGCAAAAGTTAATCGTTTATTTTGTTACCATGTTTTCTGACTTGGCTTCACAGCAGTAGTAGTGCTAGTGTGTAGTCCCTCGTATTTATCGGTTGTCCTTACCACTTGCACAATCTTTTTCTTCTTTCATTATTTCTGGGCTGTGGAGCTTGGAGTTCAGAATGGCTGTGGCTATGGCTTCTTGCAGTCTTGGTCTTAGCTTGAATGGCAATTCTAGTTTGAAGAAACCACTTGTAAATCCATCACCAAGTGGGGCTCTTTTCGAAGGCTCATCTTCTGTCTTTGCTTCTAAAAGCATCTGCATTGTTCAGAAGGGAAGGTATGCTTGGACCTCAGATTGACTCATTACACCATGATTTGCTGATTATTTGATACCAAGTTACTCCTTCTCTGTTTCCTTTGATGGGTTTGTTGCAGTTATATTTATTGTCATGGAAGTGATGGAAATGATATTCATTTTTACATTTGAGCTGCTAATGGATCTACTATATGTCTATCGTCTCTGTATACATGCTCTCTTTTTGTACTTTTTGTTCTTTAAATTGTTTATGGTTTTAAAAAGGCGCTAATCTGAAATAATTTTTTCGGGTTCATTTTCTCATATAAAGTATTGATTATATGTAGTTGTGCTACATCTAACTTCAGATTATTCTTCTTTATATGTAAAGTATGCATGCTTCTCTGCCGTTCAAATCCTTCTTAATGGTTCAAAATAAGAATGCATCTTGTGTATCTGGTAAAGTAGTAAATTTCTGCAGATCATAACATGAACATAGGCTACAATTTGATATTGGTCAAAGTCTTTAGCACATGAGATATTATCAGTATGTTCTGATGTCAATATCCGTAAGTATGTAGGTTTGTTAAGAAGCTGTAAAAAAAAAAAGTAACTGTGTTAACATGGTGTTGAGCTTGATTGTGTGTGATTATTTAGATACTGTTAGACCTCTCTTCAATCTTGAATAGTTGAACCATTGATTCCCGGCTCCGAAATGAGGTTATCATATCCCAAGCCAAAATGAGAGCTTCCCGACTCCCAAGGCATAATGAGAGATGATAGGCGATATCGGTCGTTGTTTTGAATAAATGACTTTTGTACAGTTGCATTTATCTTGTAGTTCTATTTAGCTATCCTAATGGAACATTTTTTGAGATACACAAACATTTAACTGGGGTCTTCTACGCTTTTTTGTTAACTTTTGTGTATAACTGCAATCCTTGACAGATGGCTATGTTCACCGTCTTCAATTGTCGCACAAGCATCATCTGCTACAGCTGTGGAGGTATTTAACTTGAGTAGTACTTCGTGAATATTGGGTATTAATTTCTTGGAACCTCATTTTTGTGTGTTCTTTCTATTTTGAAAATAGAATGGTAAACCGGATGAAAGTGATGTGGTTCCTACTCCCAAAGTTATCATTGACCAGGATTCCAATCCAGATGCAACTGTGGTGGAAATAACCTTTGGAGATCGGCTTGGAGCTCTTCTTGATACTGTATAGCCATTTACTCATATTAAGTATTTTGCTCATCAGTAGACTTTCTGTGCATAAGATATTTTCATCTTTATGTTTGAACATATCGGTATCAACAGTAACTATGATTAATTTGGGTCTCAGATGAGTGCGCTTAAGAACCTTGGCCTGAATGTTGTCAAGGCCAATGTCTTTCTGGATTCTTCTGGGAAGCACAACAAGTTTGCCATTACTAGAGCGTGAGTATGCTATACATATGTAGATGACCTTCTTCCCTTGCATTACATGTTGATTCATCTGTCACTACATCTTTGTCAATATTTTTCAATTTGTAGTTAACGGCATTGATCTCTATCATTTTTATGTCCTTTTATTTCTGCATGGATACTCTAACCAGTTGGTATTTTAGAGAGTGGTTGTCTATTTTCTTCTTCTTGTGTACCCATAAAGTTCTACATGTTTATCGGAAAATTAAAGTTCTATATGAGTAAGCCAAAACCTCTTCAGTTGTTTAATTTCTCTAGCAAAATGTGGCTGTTTACACTTAAATATAAGTGACTTTCTTACATCAGCACCAGCCAGTATAATCAACTAATGTACTCTGGAAAAAAAAAACTGTATTCCTTTAAGCATATATATCTATTAATTTGGTGCTCGGGTTTGTTCGTAGAGATACTGGAAGGAAAGTAGATGATCCAGAGTTGCTTGAGGCTATTCGTTTGACGATTATAAATAATCTGATACAGTATCATCCGGTATTGTTTCTTAACCATTAGCTTTTCCTTGAGAGATAAGTTTATGTGGATAAACTTTTTTAGGATTTTCTGTTTTGGTAAGCTCTTTTAGTGCATCAATCCATTTTCCAGGAATCAAGTTCCCAGTTAGCGATGGGAGCAGCATTTGGAATTGTGCCACCACCACAACAGGTTAATAATCTTTAAATTTGTTTTGAATTGCTTGTAACTATCTGCTAGCAATAGTTGTCGTGATGTTTGGGTATTTGATCTTCTCATATTCATATGTAATTCATACACTTATTTTGTCCCCCTCTTGTTCCCCTTTAAATTGTCGTCCCACAGTTCTTCTGCACTTACATGGTCATAATAATTTTTGAATTTCAGCATATAGATAGTGCATGTGTTCCTTTGTATGCTGTTTGATTCATATATGTGGCTGTGACTGCAAGGAAGTTCATTAGGCACCGCAGATTCAATTTCCTTTGATTGATTCTGCTTTCATGTTGGATTGTATACAATCATATCCCAATGAAATTGTATGCATGAAGCAAGTTTTTGTATCTTTTTCAAAACAGCATGTGCATTGCACGTACAACTTCTTTCAATTTGAAATTTGTGCTCAATTCCTCAGGTTGATGTGGATATAGCAACCCATATACATATTCAAGAAGATGGCCCCACCCGAAGGTAATGTGCATTTATCTTTCTTGATATGATGGAATTTTGCCTTCCAGCAATTATTGTCCTGAAGACAATAAGGTGTAGAGCCATAACACTGATAACAGCCTCTATGCATGTGTGATATCATGTTTTTATCAAAGTTAATCACGATCTTATAATCTCATTTTCTGTTCTCTTCTTTGTCTTTTCTTCTTTTCTAATATCATGGTTTTGCAGTTTGCTTACAGTGGAGTCAGCTGATCGCCCTGGATTACTGGTGGATCTTGTAAAGATTATAACTGACATTAACATCGCTGTTGAATCAGGCGAATTTGACACTGAGGTGTGATCCTTTTCTCACTGTACCATTGCTGCTTGATAATTGTTTCCCCCTTCATTTGTTGATTTGTCCAAGGTAATATAAACCCATATCTAACTATTGACATGGACCAGGGACTATTGGCCAAAGCAAAGTTTCACGTTAGCTATAGGGGTAAACCTATCATCAAGCCTCTGCAGCAGGTAAGCTAAGCTTTCATTATCATGTTATGATAGCATTTGGACGTATTGTATTACTAGTAATTTTGTGAAAGTTTAACTGTTATGTCTTGAAAAATTTCAACCATTCACCAATGTCTTTTCGACATCCCTTTGGCTTTGATGATAACATGGGTCTTCTGGATGTCTGCTGAAAGCTAAGCATATAAATGAAGACTCATAAGTTGATCACCTAACTTTATAATCAGCCAAAACCATTCAATATTTTGCAATGCATTGAACTAGTTTGCTCATGCCAGTCACCTCGGTATACTGACAATGTTTTATTACTTTATTACCACTTCTCGCAGGTTCTTGCCAACAGTTTGAGGTACTTCTTAAGGCGCCCATTCACTGAGGAGGCGAGTTTTTGAGCTATGTACGTAGACCACATTGAGCAAGAATATACTTTTGGAAGTTTCAGATAATTCGGCCGATGGAATTTGTTGAATACTGTTGTAGTTTTTTGATTCAGCTGAATATATGGACGGGAAAAGAAAATTGTTACAAGTGTACACTAATAACTTGAGCTTCAACAGTTCAACTTCAATACAAATGTACAATTATCATATAAATTGTTGTAATGTTGCATCATACAAAATGAAAAGTTTATCACACAGGAGAAATTCTCCTAATTTCTGAAGGGTTAATTGAGCTTGAGATACCCGCTTCTACCAGTAAGTACTCCACCTCTGAGCTTCAGAACTAGTTGTTGGCCCGTGCAGGTCAGCATTTCGTGGCTGACGGAGATCCGGTGATTACTACTCATCCGGCCGGTCATTCCCCTTGTTTTTGTTTTTACTTCGATGATTTGCATATGAACTAGAGTGCCAAGCAGATTCAGCATCAACCAAGGAAAAGTCTAGTACTGTACTTTTATGAAAATAATTAATGAAAGACATATTCCACATGCAACATACGTTCTTTATCATGAAAAATGAAAAATAACTCATTATTTCACTCTTAACTCAAAAGATGCAAACTTTCTTATGGTTCATAGCCTGAAGAGATGTGAAATTTGCTTCTCTCTTTCAGTTTGGATCAATTTTTCGATTCAATAATTTATTTTCATTCAGTAAACACATTGCCTCTCGAGATATCATATGAAAAATTAACAGTTCTGATGCATTTACATGCACTTCAACTGTATATATCTTCATGTAATTTTATCTATATGGTAAATCTAAACAATAATTGATGGCATATATGGAATGGAATGGAGTCAATGGACAAAGCATATCGAGTCCAAAGTCGCGGGAATGGAGTATGTAATCAATCGAAGAAGATGAAGCATATATGATTGTTTGGCACCAAAATTTTTCAGGGTCCTGAGATGTTTGTAAATTGTCTCTATTCTCGATCTTGTGCGTCGTACGCTGTACGCTGGCGTGCCACCGTCTTATGACGGAATCGTCAATTTGCAAGCCAAGTGGTACCTGACTTCTTAAAAGCGATTAAGACGGGGAGAACACTAATCCCGCCTGAATGAATCCGTCTTGCCTAAATGACTTTAGGGCTTGTGGTTTTCGTGTCTCTAGCTGGGCCAGGAAGATTGATACTCTACACTCCTCCTGGTGTAAAGCAGAGCAATCTTCTTGACAAAGTTTTGAGAACACAAGATGTTGCGTCCTTGAATCTCAAGACTCTCACGCTCTTCGGGTGACAAATCTCTTAATCGCTGGTTGCAGTATTTTGCATCCGTGAATCGCAAGACACTCACGCTATTCAGGTGAATGATCTCTTAATTGTTGGTTGCAAGGATTTCTCGAGATGAGAAGGTAGTTTGCCGATAGAAAAAATATGTATGATCGAGGATCCTTTCTTCGGTGTTATTCTCCTCTATATATAGGACATCAGCGCTCGTATTTCAGTTCAACTGAAACTCCTCGCAATTTGACCTACTAAGCAACTCTAACTGTTCGGTTCGCACATCTTAGATCTTATCTAAAAGTCTAAGACTTCTAATGATAAGCTTCGCCAATGAATCATTTTCTCTGTAGGAAAGATCAATGATTATTAATTGATGGGCCACAGGACTCGGCCTCCTTCTCTCTTTCAGTCCATAACGATTCGATTAAAGACTACTACTCGGGCCGCTCGCTTAATCCAGCCTCTGAAGCCCAATAACAAGATATTTTTATCTTGGGCCCAAACATTGCCCCTCAAGCCTCGAGATGAAGCCTCCAGCGATAATTGAAGAGGCTTGTTTTTCTAACGACATACCGTTTTCATCCAAACGGTAACTTTCCACGTAAAGAGTCATGTCAGCCTTTCTTCCGAAAAGTCGCGCCACTTCGGATGTCATCATATAAGAAAGAGCACATCTCGTCAGAGTCCGATTCTCAACACAACTCTCTCACTTCCAATCATCTCAAACTCCAAACTTCACTCCAAAGCTAAACTCTCCTTCCTACGCCACCGTTGTTAGCCATTCCTTCAGTCAACCAACAAACAATGACCGCCCCACTATGAAAAACACCCAGAATTCACACAAGAGGGTGCTGAACTCTTTGCTAGAGCCGTACGTATTGCCGCCATCAGCAAAACGCAGCCCTATTGTCACCCTTAAAATCTCGAACAGTGCCATCGGCCATCTAGGTCCCTTCCTAGCCGTACCTATCATCCCAACACTTTATCCAACTCTTCACTCTAAATACTGCAACTCGGCTCTAATTTTTTGAGAAAACAACCAGGCCGACCCAACCGGATGGACGAACAGAGACACCCTTTGCTCCATTAGAAAATGGCCAGTCACTTCTAACAACGAACGAACTTGGCATGCAAAGCGCCAAGAAACCAACCTCGTTCGCTGGCAAGTGGCTGGCATCGCAAACCTCATAGACCTCTATTTCTCATTACCTAGTGGAGGAAATCACACCCCATTTGCCGCTGTTATGTGCTTCTGGGACGCCGCTTGCAATTACTTTCGTCTTCCTTGCGGCGATGTGAGTATTACGTTGTTGGATCTTTTCACCATGTTCGGGGTACCTATAGCAGAACCTGTTTAGAAGCAAGGTTTCACCGCCAAGGTTGTAGACAAAGCTAGCCTCAACTAGCCCACCTCTTTCCAAGCTTGGGTCTCTTGCTTCATGCGCGACACATCAAACCAAGGAGGTATAGCTTTCCTTGAATTTTGGTTATCAAAATATATTTTCTTTACATCTTCCCAAAGGTTAATAAATGCTGGACCAACCTCGCCGAGTTCTTATTTGAGAGCACTAAAATAAGCCTTGCATAATCCATCCTCTCTTGCATATATCGCAGCCTGAGATGGATCTCGCTCTCGCCACTACAACTCAACAAGCCTGACCTTTTACGGATGGTAGACCTTTGGCTCTAGATGTATTTTCCAATTTTCTGACATCCAGAGGCACCACCATTCGAAGTAGACAAGCTTCTGGGACAAACCCTGGTAACCCTTCTCTCTTTTGACAGCTGGACTTACCAGACCTGCTTTGCTACTTTCTGCTCGCACAATCACTACCCTTAAAACTCAGTCTACACCATCTTGGACCGTCACTTCCCGCCAGAGCTGGAAACTGGCTTTATGCCCTTGCGAGACCAAAGTGACCAAGCAAAACTCATCTTCCTCCATAGCCACACTTGTGGAGATTTGTTAGTCCCTGACTCGACTAAAATCGGATATGAGCTGTATGCCCCCAACCATTTTGCCAGGCAACTTGGACTAACACAGCGTGCCCCTATGCCACTGGTAAGTTCAGTGAATCATTATAGCATCTGGCGAGCCACTTTCCATCCTATAGAATCTGACGCCGCAGACCTACACTTTAGCCTCCTGATAGTGTTGCTTCCTACGAAAGAACTAATCTCTCCCCTTGTTCCTTCTATAAATGGGACCCCACACTATCGCGCGTGGAAGGCATAATGTTGGGCTGACACCAAATCTATATAGCCGTTATCCCTCTTTGCCTCCATTTTCAAATACTTCAAGGCACAATTTGTCAACGACATTGACAGGAAAGAGCTGATACCTATTCCGGCAGACCCCAATGAAGATACCCCTTGGCCTGTGGTATGTGTCTTCATCTAGTATTTATTTATCAAACCCTTGCCATAGGTATTGGCAATACTTCAGCTTCACACTAATTATTCCTTATTGATATCCAAACAGTTCTATGTATAGAACGATCCTTCTGATCCCAATGAAGAACATAACATTGTAGACGAACAAGAACTAGAATAAAAATGGGATCCAGAACAAGGGCAGGAAAAATTGTAGGCCATAAGTAACCATACCTTGTGTTCAAAGTATATATCAAACGTCTGAAATTTAACTGTCCCATCCTATTCCAGAGGTCTCAGAAATGGCAAAAGGATGCCTCTCTAGCTGACTTTTCTGGCAAACAAAAACACCGCTGCCGACGACTTGGCTCTGAAGACGTTTAGGAGAGACAACTTGAACAAGTTGAGCTATCACGCCAAACATCACTGCCATTGATACCTTCTACTTCTACGATAGACACTATAAGAGCCCTCCCTGTTATTCCTTCTTTGCCACCAAAGACTACTGACCTCTCTTTCAGCTCCAAACCACAACACGAGCTTACCAACCCAACATCCTCACCTTCACACTAGATATTCTGTCACCTCCTTCAATGATTCCTGTATAAGGTTTCATTATATCCCTAATGCATGTTTCTTCCTTCTTAATCTTTAGGACGTGCTCAATCCCCCAGAAGAGGCTGTCGCTGCCAACATTGAGGAAACCGGTGCTGGGAGTACCAATGATGATCGTTTGGACACTGAATTTTCCCATAGCGTCGCTGGTTTTGTTGAGGCAACTATCTTGCTTCAAACTTGACATCTTCAAAATGTTGGGAATGAGGCAAACAACCATAATGGTATGGACGAAGAAAACCATAATGTTAATGACAAAGGCGCATATCATACCATGTATTATACCCCAGAAGAGCAGCAAGCCATGGCAAATGGGCAAGTGATCCCTGTCACTAACCAAGAACCCTCAGAGGTGCAAAACACACCAAACGAGCCCAACGCGATCTTGACCTAAATGGTGCTTGACATCATCCACTTGCCTGGTCCAAACATGCCGGGCGAGACTGAGCTATGCAGATTCAGTTGATCTTGTCCCTCACTCACCCACCTATTTTTGTTCTAACTTTTATACTTTTAAACAGGATCCAAAACACATTGAAGTCTCTGCTAGAAAAATTTTGGAGATAGATCATGGGCCTCAGTTGATGACATGTTCAACTCCCGTAGCTGTCTCTAAGACTGATGCCGACGCGCAAGCCGTAACTCCTTGGGCTTCATCCTCATCAGGTCCAGCCTATCAAGTGACTGTTTTATAGAGTCAAATCCTAAGCCTGGAAGAACTCTCAGCGTATCTTGTCACCATAAAACATGTCCCTACTGAGATTGCACTTCCTCAAGCCGCCCTCAAGGAGCTCTTCAAGGCAAACTTGGATACCCCCGAAGCCATCAATATCGTGTTGGATAAGATGGTGGACTTGAAAAGGATTGCCCCTGGCGAGGTCCTCTCCACAATCTCTCAGTTCAAGCAAGGCTTTCATGAACTCTACAAGCTGCATGCCAGCCAAGCTGATATAATGCATCGCCTGGAACACAAAGAAACAATTGCAGGCGAGATGGTCAGTCAGATGGACCAAGGCTGAGAACGAGTTCAGGCATTCTTTCAAAGAGTTTCTTGCAAGAGGGCAACTCTGGCCACCAAAGAGGCTGAACTTGCGGCTCTTCAAGCCAAGGTGGAGCTCTTACAGAGCGATGTTATTTCTACTCATGCAAATGCTCAGCAACTAATTGACGAGAGCTCAAGCTGAACAAAGAAACTCGCCGAAGCTGAGAACGATGTTGCCTCTCTTCGCGAGTTGTATAGCTCTGCCTGGAGTGACTTTGAGCACTTCAAAGTAGAGCTAAAGAAGAAAGCCCTCTAGTTGTAATCCTTGGGTCACCATCATTAGGCCCACCTTCGTACTTCAAATACTTGGAGTTATTGTTAGTTTTTTATAATAGGAAAAATGGCTTAAAAGGTCACTCAAGTATGACACGTTCTAAACTTTGCTCACTCATGTATGACAAATACCACTTTGCTCACTATTGAATTATACTTTTACTCACTTTGATCACTTCGAATTCAGTAAAATTTGGGATTTTGAATTTGAGTTATAATCAGCCAAGGAAACCTATTGGGCATTATAGCTCTCTTCCTTGTGAGCCTTTTCATACCAAGGTCGAGCCTCAATACAACTTGAGGAAGGAGAATCGAAGATTTGAAGTTTTTGGTGTTCTTGACTTCAAAGGTTAATTCGACAACTTCCATGATGCATTAGACTTAGGTGTAGTTGAGAAAATTGTTGTTGGGTTAATTTCGCACAGATTGAGCTCCGGTTCGCCGGAAATTGGAGTGGTGCCACCAACTTCTCCGGTTCGGAGTGGTCAAAGTGAGTAAAAGTGTAATTTGATAGTGAGAAAAGTGATATTTTCCATACATGAGTGAGAAAAGTTTAGAACGTGCCATACTTGAGTGATATTTTTTTAGCCATTTTCCCTTTATAATATCCTAAGTGCTTGATCTCCCTTCACGGACCTTCAGGCCCAATTCTAAATCTCATAATCCACTTATCTTATAGGTTTGCTCGTGGGCCTTGGGTATAGGCCTAATTAATAACAACGACCCAACGACAACTGGCCCATATCCAAATCAATCTGAATTTACCTCCGTCTTTGCATCCTACGTGACATCTAAGGTGGCCTAATGTTCCTACTAGAATTAGACTTCAGGTGTAGGTTCAATGCTGGTTGGTAAAAATAAACCAGTGTTTCTCTCTTGGTGAGCAAGAACAGACTCGCCCAGGCTGGCCATTTTCTTCTTTTCTTCTTTGATTAATGGCTTTGGTCTCCATCTTAGTCCCATTGTCCCGCTCAAAGCAATATGACCTTGGGCAATCTCCTTAGTTTGGTGAAGACTTTTCATAGCAACAAGTTGCTTAGTTTCTTTGTTAATGTGGACACGTTGCTTGCTAGTTCTATGCCGCCTGGCCGGGGTCACGAGGAACCTCGGGTATAGGTTCTGGCGTCTTTTCTCTGGCCAACAAATCTAGGTTGCTATTGAAGAAATTTGGTCTGGCTGCCCAGACTTTGGGTTCATGAGACTTCTTGTAAAAGACCACCAAGGGATTAGGTGCTCAAGCGTTCAATCGTCGTTGCAGCTTTTCTAGAGAATATGCTAATTACTCTGGCTGTACGAAGCCCAGCTCCAAAGCTTCCAACGCTCTTTTAGCTTTTCTAAAGCATCGTTGCAGATTTTGTCTCTTACTGGGAGTTACTTCCATAGTCTTTCCTTTCTCCTTCACATACCACACATTTTCTTTAGTAATATTCCTTGAAGCTGGTGGGACATATGGCTTGACGAGTGATCGGCTATAGTTGTTCCAGATATCTCTGGTTTGATGCACTTCTCTGCTAGTCGCCTTCGGTTGAAAGTCTGTGAATTTCTTTGGGTATGCTCCACTGGACTGTTCGGCTGATAATGTTCAGGTGTTGAAGTTAATTCAGGATAGACTATGACGGCTTCCTTCAACTCCTCATATGTGATCTTAAATTCACAGTGAAATTTGCAGCTAGTGCACAAGGCCACTGACGACTCTACCTTTTCCTTTCCTTTTGTTGTTATCTCTAGTTGCTTTCTCGGACTACCCTTGCCACTAACATGATGGCCAAGAGTTGGTTTTCTTTTGTTTGGGTTGCCCCTTGTTAAATCCAGCATACTAACAATAATATCTTCCTCAGATTCGTGGTTTGGTGCGGCCGTTGTAATCTCTATCTCTCCTTCATCTATCTACTGCTGAATCCTATGCATCAACCTTATGCATTGATCAGTGGAATGTGATTCCCATGTGTTATGGAAATGACAATGAGGGAGATCTTTTACTTCTTTAAGCTCTGGCGCGGGAGATCCCCAGTTATCTGGTACCGTCGCTATCTTTGCTCGAACCAGATATTCAAAGATTTGAGCTCACTTGGATACATCGTAAGGGATCTGACGCTTTGGGTTCTATCTCGACCTCCTCTCTTGCCGTTTAGGTTTAGGCGCATTGTTTGAGGGAATCAAAACACTCGGATGCAGTTTTGCGTGGAAAGGTGGCGAAATTGGTGAGTTCCAATCTATGATACCCACTTCACTGAATCTGATAACTTTATAGTCGAGTAGGCTCTATACTGTGTCCTTCAAAGCATAACACAAAGATGTCTTGTGTCCAAACTGGTTGTGGTACCAGCAAAATGCTCACCCAACATAATGTAATCTAGATCTCTCAACTTGCTTACCTGCCAAAAGTTGATGAGCTTATTCCTTAATAGCTCGTCTAAGATTTCATCCATTTTGTTCTCTTGGAAGGTATAACGTGGGTGGATTGGTACGTTTTCGTATTTGAGGCCTTCAGGTTCTACCAGGCCCTCTGACTTTGCCACAAAATTCTTTGTCAATGGCCACTCGACCTGCACCATGTTAACCTGAGGGTTCGGGAATGGCTGGGAATCCACCAACGAGACTATCATAGGTGCCACTTCCAAGCCCAACTTTCCTTGATTAATCCACTTTTGGATATGATCTTTCAACTTAATGCAATCCTTGGTCACGTGGTTCCACATACCATGGAACTTACAATACTTCTTCCCTTTTAGTTGCTTGACATTAGGAATCGGGTCGAAGTCTGTTTTGATGGCTCGCAGGTTGAAGAGCTCGTCTAAAATCTCATAAGCCATATTGGCATTATAAGTGTATGTCTCGAACTCTGGCTTGGTAAAAGCCACTGTGGAGAGCTTCATAGGACCTTTGTTCTACTGCAACTTATGTGGCTTCAAAATCTTATTTGACGCCAATTCCACTGCATGTACCTAATTGTCCTTAGGACTTGACCCATTGTCATCTGGGTCTTCAATGTAAGCCACAGTTTTTGGCTTATGCCTCTGATAAGATCTTGGTGGGTAAGTCCCCTTTGAGGAGTTACGCTTGTTGTCCCTTTCTTGCATGATATTGTGAGCCTTCGTCGCTGCAATAATCAACTTGTTCAAGGTGAGATGTCTGTGATTGAAGAACAAATTGTGATATTGATCTTCCAAGCCATTAATGACCATCTCAACAATTGCATCCTTCCCCAATGGGGCTCTGCACAAGTTATACTCGGACCAAAACAAGTGAAGGAAGGCCACTGAGCTTTTTGACGATGACTGGCTCATGGCTACTAGCTTACCAATGCTTGTCTCCAGCCTAGTCGTCCCAAAGTGGTCGATGAATAATACGTCCATCATTGGCCACTATATTATGGACCCTTTCTCCAAACTCGTATACCAAACGAGTGCTGACCCAGATAGAGATAAACTGAAGACGCTTACATTTAGCTCAGAGTCTTCTGCGAATGGTCCTCACTATAGGATAAAATAGGCCAAATGTGTCGCCGCATTCGCATCATCATTGTCTGTAAAGGTCTAGAAGTTAATCAGTTTATAGTGTTGTGGCCACTGCCAGGCATTGACGACACTTGTCTCTATAGGCAGGTAGGGAGTCTCGTACGGCTCATGTGGTCTGGCGACGTGTATATCGCATTCCTCCATGAACCTCTCCAAATGAATCACAGACGAACTTAGTTTGCTCTGAGATATCCTTATCTGTCCTCTTGTAAAAATTGGCCACTGCTTTGGCTTGATTCACATGATTCTCCTCGAGGACACGTAGAAGCTTTGTGTGTATACTTTCTTGCCTTTCTACCAGGGTCATTATCTGAGCTTTCAACGTGGCCAGCTCCTCTAGGCCTCTATTGTACTAAGCCCTTAGAGCCTTGATCTCGGTTGTTGCCGTATCTGTTTGCTCGCCATTGGTGGCAAGCAACTCTTCTTGTTCCTCTATCCTTTGCTCGATAGAGGTAAAGTACTCTCCAAACTACTCATCTCGCTTAGTGGCGCACGGTCTGTAGTCTTCGTAGTTCATATGATTAATCTCATCTTCACTTAGGAAGTTGAAGTCCATTGTTGAACCACGTTTGACTCCAAAGATTATTTCAACTGCGTTCTCGGTAAGCGAATGATACTTAGAAGAGGCGTGTTCCTGGTACTCTAGTTGAGGATGTTTACGACATTGAGGGTGCCCCTTTTTATAAGGATTCCCAATTGTCGCTTAGAGACATAGAAAGTCAAGTCCCACTGGTCGTACCAATATGTTTGGCACCAAAATTTTCCGGGTCTTGAGAAGTTTGCAAACCGTCTCTTTTCTCGATCTTGTGCTTCGTGCGCTGGTGTGCCACCGTCGTATGACAGAATCGTCGATTTGTAGGGCAACTGCTACCTGACTTCTTAAAAGCGATTAAGACAGGGAGAGCACTAACCTCACCTGAATGGATCCTTCTTGCCTAAATGACTTTAGGACTTGTGATTTTCGTGTCTCTAGTTAAGCCACGAAGATTGATACTCCACACTCCTCCTGGTATAAAGCAGAGCAATCTTCTTCACAAGGTTTTGAGAACACAAGGTGTTGCGTCCTTGAATCTCAAGACTCTCACGCTCTTCGGGTGACGAATCTCTTGATCGCTGGTTACATTGTTTTACGTCTGTGAATCACAAGACACTCACGCTCTTTGGGTGAATGATCTCTTGATCGCTGGTTGCAAGAATTTCTCGAGATGAGAAGGTAGTGTGCCGATAACAAAATATTTATGCTCGAGGATCCCTTTTTTGGTGTTATTCTCCTCTATATATAGGAGACCGGTGCTCGTATTTTAGTTCAACTGAAACTCCCCACAATTAGACCTACTAAGCAACTCTAACGGTTCGGTTCCCACGTCTTGGATCTTATCTACAAGTCTAGCTAAGAACTTTAATGATAAGCTTCGGCAATGAATGCTTTCTTTTATAGGAAATATCAATGATTATTAATTGATGGGCCGCACACTCAGTCTATTTCCCTCTTTCAGACCATAACGATTCGATTAAAGACTACTACTCGAGATGGTCGCTTATTTCAGCTTCTGAACCCTAATAACAAGATATTTTATCTTTGACCCAAAGAATGATCATCCAGAAATTATGCATCTATGATCTATCTTTATATCTTCTGCAAGAAAACGACGTCCATGCCGTAATGGTCCCATAACAAAATCCTTTAATTTATCGGAAAGGGGCGATACAGACCATGAACACCATGTTTTTCAACTAAGCATACATTCTAGGCTTCTAGCTAGCTAGCTTTGAACATTTAAACATGTTGCGGCGAAGAGAGTTAGGATTTAGGTTTTCTTCAGATGAGACTGAATATTCATTATCATACCGCAGTAATGCATGTTGCATGCCTAATTAGGTGTAGAATCACCACGTTAGGTTTTAGGGTTTTAGACAAACAATTGAAATGCTTCCTCAAACTCAATATTGTAATGAATCTTCCTTCGACAAATAGTAGCTTCAAACCCAGGGTGTGTAGTAGTACAAACCGGACCACAGTTTCTGTCTTCTTCATCTTCTGTCCTTGCAGTTTTTTTGTGTGTATTTTACCTTTATCTCCATAATTTTTTTTTCTAGGTTAGACATATATGAAAATGAAAAGAGGACATTTTTTGGGTTGTGGAATATTTGACCTTCTCAACAGTCAAAGACCCATCTCTTTTAATGTATAGAGATTAGTCATGATACATAGTAAAATGTTGTTTAGTATTTGATATGGATTAACCGGCGGTTAGTGTAAGTGACTCGAGAAATCGGAAAACCTTTGCATAGATTGCTGTCTTACTTTAACATGCTGAAGTTCTGGTAAATGTGTACGTGCCGGGCGGCGGGGCGAAAAGCTTTTCATAAGAAGAGCACATCGTCGGATATGATACGTGAAACAAGGAAGTTTGAAGGTGATCGAGGAGATGGAGAACAAGAGCCACATGGGAGTGGGATCGGAAAATGATGGAAACGTTGCCTGGGTTTCTCGTGAGAAGACTGGAATTTACTATCCCAAAGGCTAGGAGAAAATCATAGACGATATTTCTCCAAATGCAGGCAGAGATATGGCTGTGAATTGGTTCACTTGATTCATTATTTTCCTCTCTGTTTACTTCCCATCGTTGGATGCTATAATCTGTATAAATAATGCAACAGCATTCCACAGTACGCCTTGATTAGTTTGTTCAACTGGTTACCCGGCCATGCATGGCTTTAGTGCCTCGTCTAAACTCTAAACGTGATATATATACAAACGGAGTTTCACTCATTTTCTCGAAAGCAAAGCTTAAATTCCTTCTTGATAGCTAGATGAGCAACATCACTAACATGCAAAGTGAGAGTTTTAATATCTCATTTTTCGTTTAATTAGGTAGGTCGAGAAACCAAGGCGTGCCAGTATGTTGCTTTCTGGGTTTAATTAGGCTCTTGTGTATAATTAAGTTATAGCACACGAAGAAAAAGTAAGAGCTATTTTAGGAAAAACGTATAGTTTAAATATAGAGATTGTGTAACTAATCGGCCTAATCTTTTATTGATAATAAGAAGCTCATTTATATAAAAGAGTATATTGAGTTATATATGATAATAATCCCAATACATCACTAAATATGATTCCTCTTCTTTATTTTTTGTATATTCTACCATAACTAAAAACACACATAAAGTAAATATCCTTCAACACTCCCCCTTGTGCTGGTTATGGTAGACAGTGTTTCTTCAATGCTTCCTTGATGCCTCATTAAAAATCTTGACAAGCCAAAAACCTTTGTAGGAGAAAACGTAATCTCGCCAAGTATAAAGAGTGCAAGTTGTTGTAGACGATGATATGACACTTAACTATGTTACCTCATTAAAACCTTGTCCAGTAATAAAAATAATTTGGGATAAAAATAACCTTAGTCAAGGAAAAAGAGTACAACGTGTCATTCACATTTAGAAACGCTCATGTGAATGTCAAACTCCCCTTGAAATCTGCATCTTCCCCTGATATCTACAATCAAGGTACACTACAAGAAAATTGCACCTAGACCACGGACCATTTCCGTCGTCTAGGTGCAGTTTTCCGTCGTCTAAGTACTTAGACGACGGAAACTCCGTCGTCCAAGGTCCGTGCTCCAAGTGCTGTCGTCCAAGCACCTGGACGACGGAGATTTAGTGATCCGTCGTCCAAGTGCACTTGGACCTCGGACATTATCCGTGGCCCAGGTAGCCACCTGGATGACGGAAACTCTAAGTCTCCGTCGTCCAGGTGTTCACCTGGACGACGGAGATTGTTAGCTTCTCCGTGGCCCAGGTGTTCACCTGGACGACGGATAAATAGTAATCCGTCGTCCAGGTGCATACATGGGCCACGGAGAAGCTAACAATCTCCGTCGTCCAGGTGAACACCTGGACGACGGAGAACGGCAGGGTTTAGGGTTTAGGGGTTAGGGGTTAGGGGTTTAGGGTTTAGGGTTTAGGGTTTAGGGTTCTGCACCTGGACGACGGAGAACATAATCTCCGTCGTCCAAGTGAATATTTAATTTTATAAAAAAACTAAATTGAAATTAAATATTATTAATTTAATTTATTATTATTTTAATTTAAATAATGAAAGTAAATTAATAACTTAATTATTAATTAATAACTTAATTTTGAATATTAATTAATAACTTAAATATTAAATAATCAAAATAAATTAATTTGTACATACGAAAAAACCCATAAATTAAAAATTAAAATATTGTTCGGAATGCGGAAAGAAACGAGATAATATACTACTAGCTAGCTAATACACTGGAGGAGCAGATGCGCCGCCAAGTCCTCCGCCTCCAGCCGGGTCGTTGTCGTCGGGGTGTGGGTTCGGAGGAGGTTGACATACTTCTCGATTTCGTTCCATGAGGGCGATGAGTTGGGCTATTTGTGCTTGTTGTTCGTCAAGTCTTTGCCGCATTGACTCATTCTCCTCTCGTGCCAGTCGAGCCTCTTGAATGGCTGCTTCGACGGCCGCAGCCTGACTCCTTCTCCGCTGCCTCGAACCTCCCGTAGATGATGAGCCGGAGGTCGTCGACAAATCTCGTACCACCCTAGGCCCAAAGTGCCTAACCTCCTTGCCAGCTCTACGACCGTAGACCTCATCCGCGATTGCAATTTGGCTCTCTAAGGATAGAGGAGGCAGGTCTTCCGGCGGCACATCTGGGAACGCAAGCTGAGTGTTGGCCAACTCTTCATGTGCACGCTCTATCGCCCTTGCCTACAAAAGAATAATTAATTAATTTATTATAATGAAATCATATTTAAATAATAATTACTATAATTAAAAGCACACATATATATATATATCACTTACGCCGCATTGACTCGCTTCATTATCGAGCCCTGGCGTCACGTACGCGCTTACGCTTGCATCAAGATAAGGGTGTTTGGAACCCTTATCCTTGTGCTCCTTGGCAATTTGAATGAACTGCTTGGCGCCGGTAGTATGGTGTTTCTCCTTCTTCCCCCGGTTGGCTTTGTTGATACCGGAGAATTTCTGTTACACAACATAATTAAATCATTAAAAAATGAATAACTACAATTTAAATAATTCAATTATCTTAATTGAAATAAAAAAAATAAATTAATACCTTAAATTGTTCATCGGCAAAGTGGTTACACAACCACTCCCACTCATCTTCTCTCTCCCCTTGCAGCTCTACCGGGGGAGGCACGGGACCGACATCTTTGAAGTACTTATGGAGCCTGTACTTCCAATCTTTGTAGATGGAGTTGGCGGTTTGATTGATATGCCTCAACATAGCCGGTGTCGGATCCACGTCAAATTGTTCTTATCAAAAATAAATAGAAAATTATAATCGTATATATTATGAAATTTTAGGCCGAGATTAACAATATTATATAATAACTAAATTGAACGTATTACGTACCGAAAGATCTTTGAAGACTTTCGCCTTCTCATGATCCGGCGCCTCCTTCCAAGTAGGGGCAGTGATACGAACCCGGTTACCGATGATTGACCCTATCCCATGCGCCGAGAGACTTGTTAGCTGAGCTGTGGGAGGGCCACCGGTGAATTCGTCGTACGGCAAGTCGATCTTTTTACCGGTCGCCTTGCAAATACGCTCCGCTTTGCCCCCTTTAACGAGACCCCAAGTCCTTTTCGGTTCCGGGTCAGTGGGGGCCCTCCTTTGCCTACGGCGGGCGCTGTACATGATTGATTCGGCGGTCGAGGACGCCTGAGTACTTCCCGTTGAATGGGTACCGAGCGTCGGAGATTGGAAGGGGTCGACGTCATCACCGCTCGAGATGAATGGGGGAGCGGGAATTTCCTGAGAGGGCGCTACGGACGGACCAGATGATCCGTCCGGATTGAGAGCGTCGTTGCCCTCCGGTGGTAATTCTCAACCGACTTGGTCCGCCAAGCGGCGGAGCATGGCATCTTCTGCCTCTTGTTGGGCTTTCTTCTTGCCCGATGTCGTCTTTGGCGGAGCCATTTAAACCTAAGAGTACGGGGTTAAAATACCTACTTACCATAATAATTACAACTTAAAAATTTACGCTAATTAATTAAGTACGTTTAAGATTTAAATAGAGTACACTAGCTTGGCATTTTCGGTCGTTCAATGGACGTGCGACCCGCGCGATAAAGTGTAAATTTTCAATTAATCAGTCTTGGTTAAATCGAAAAACATGGCCAGTTAGGGATAGAGATAACGCGAGAGGCAGGACTAATTTCGACAAAAGTCTTTCTTAGTCCAAATCTTGTCACCAGTCATAACCCGTTTCTAGACACCATGTCCGACATTCGGCCAATTTTTCGAAAATTTACACTCCCTCAAGTCCTTTGCAAACTCCGCCCTCAACCTCGTGTCCATAACTTCACTTAGGTTATGGTGTGCGGTGATGAAATCCACACATCACGAGGGGTTAAGGAGATAAGCAAGGAAAAGAGGCGCCATCTATTCCAAAGAGTGCGACTTAATTACACCAAGCCTATGTACTAAATTTAAATCGAACACGTACTACTAATTAATTTACTAAAAAATACACGTAATTACATGCAATAATTTATTTTCCATTTAGCATGCAATAATTAACCATTTAATTAATTAATAACAATATTTATTTATTTAATTAATTAATAACAATAATTATTTATTTATTTATTTAATAACAACAAATTTACAATTATTCATTTAATTAGTATTAAATAACAATAATTATGATTTAATTAATTAATAACAACAATTAATCATTTATTAAATATTTAAAACTAATTACTAAATTAATTTCTACTAATTAATTATATTTAGAATTTAATTAATTAATAAAATGAATATTATTTAAATAAGGGAAAAATAGAAATTTACCGAATCGGAGTTTTCGGGAATTTCGCCGGAGTTGTGTCGTCGGAGAGGAGGAATCGAACCACGCCGGAGTTGTATCGTCGGAGCGTCGTCGCCGGAGGAGAATATCGCCGGAATGAGATTGAGAGAGAGAGGAGAGGAGAGATGGAGAGAATTGTAAGGGATGAGGGAAAGAAGATGAGCCGTACTCTATTTATAGAGTTTGACTTAGACGACAGAGCACTATTCTCCGTCGTCTAAGTGCACTTGGACGACGGAAACAATGTTCTCCGTCGTCCAGGTGGCGGTTTCAAAATTTTGAAACGGCGCGTAATTAAGGGGCGAGACGTTTTGAACCGCCATGATTTTTGGCTTAGACGACGGAAACTTACCATCTCCGTCGTCTAAGTGAAAATTTAAGCGGTGCCGAAAACGGAAGCGGTAAATTGAACCGCCATAATTTTTGACTTGGACGACGGAGATGGTAAGTTTCCGTCGTCTAAGTGAAAATTACATGAAAAAATTAAACAAAAAAAAATTTGAACCGCCATGATTTTTGAACCTGGACGACGAAGATGGTCATTCTCCGTCGTTCAGGTGAACACCTGGACGACGGAAAATGACCATCTCCGTCGTCCAGGTTCATATTACGTAAAAAAAAATTTTAAAAATAATTCGTTAGGAATTTAGCGATCTGTCATTCGAGTGAAATAGTCGTACAATATCGATGAACGCATCGTATACATGAACAGTCAAATTTGAACCGCCGATTAATTTTACGTATTGAAACATGTTAAGTATCGACTAATCTTTACGACTTCAGTGTTCATGAGTAGACGCTCATTTGCAGCAGAGTATTAACGAAATTGAATTTGGACAAAACAACCGTTGGATATGTTCGTCGTAACATAATATATAATTGTCTTCAAAGGACCATAAAATAATAAGTTCGGGAAGGGTTTCATCGGCACAGTCAACCGCAAAACCGATAATTTCACAAACCGGAAACGTGGATACAAGGCATTTCGCAACTCCGATTTTCGAACCGTCGAAGCTCACACACCAAGAATTGTTTACTCTAAAGTCTTGATGAAAAGAAAATGCATTGGAAGAAGGTCTAGATGGTCGTTGTCTTAGAAAAAATTACGATATCTGCACCTGGACGACGGATTTGAGCGTTTCCGTCGTCCAGGTTTATACCTGGACGACGGATATGAAGTTATCCGTCGTCCAGGTTAGAACTTGGACGACGGAGAATGACGTTCTCCGTCGTCCAGGTGTATAGACCCTGAATTCAAGGGTTAGGGCCTTACTGTTTAGGGTTTAGGGTTTGTGAACTTGGACGACGGAGAATGACCATTCTCCGTCGTCCTAGTGTGCACCTGGACGACGGATAATGACCATTATCCGTCGTCCAGGTGCATAGACCCCGATTTCAGGGGTTAGGGCCTTAGGGATTACGGTTTAGGTCGTCCCCGGTCATTTGTGTACGTGTCCGTTCAATTATCAATCGATCCGATCGAACTGCTACATTTAGGCCGGCTAGGGTCAAGGATTTAGCTAGGGTACGTTTTATATGAGATTGAGATTTGGCGCCAATATTTATTAATTTCTCCGTTGGCCAGGATATATAATTCAGATTAATTTCTTACCGTAAACCGGCATCGATCATATATATATTACAATAATTACAGTAATTAATTACCAATTAATCTCCCTCGTCGTATGACCGTACTCTTCGTCATAATCATCATCGTCCTCATCCCCGTTAGTCGACGGCTCATCCTCGTCATCGTACTCAACATCGTCCGACGAATAACCTGAGTCCTCGTCCGCGTCCTCTTCCTGCTCGTCTTCTTCATCTACCTCATCGATAATCTCATCTTCAGTTAGATCTGTACAACCATCAGGCATGGGTAACCGTTCACCATCTTGAACCAGGTCCATTATATCGAAGCGGACCATAGAAATATTAGGCTCTTGATAGGCAGGAATGTCTCTTTCTGGTTCAGCAGCATCTTCAGTCGTCGCCGGTGTCCCTTCAATTGTCTCTGTATTCCATATTCCTCGGTAAGAGATATGGTTCACTATTTTCCACCCTTCACCGGCTTTCGGATCGTCGAGATAGAACACCTGCCGAACTAAGGTGGCGAGAGCGAAAGGCTCATCCTCATACTAGTGCGAGTTTGTATCGACTGATAATAGTCCCAGATCTTCCTTTGTACGCTTGAACCATCTACACTTGAATAGGAAAACGTTGACATCATTCCCGTAACATAGCTGAACCACGTATACAATAGCCCCGTAATATAGATCATTGTCTTTCCCAACGGCTACGCCACTGTTTTGTGTTCTTCTTCCTTCATCTCGGGCCAATGAATGGAACTTTACACCGTTCACAAAACATCCGGGATAAATATAGTGTTTAACCGACTTCCCTGCTAGCAAGTGCTTTGGCCATGACCACCACCCTCCGTGGTTATCAGATTTTTGCAGATCAATCATCTGCGAAAAAGGGCAAATTAATATAAGGGTTTACTTTCTACAAACATGAGCGATATGTATTTAAATAATCTCATCCGAGTCGTACGTACGTACCCATTGGAAGAAATAATCAGGAAACTTCTTCTTAACCATTTTCTCAATCCACGCCGAACTCTTGTTTTGATTTAACGCCTGAAGCCTCTCCCTGTATGACATCATGTACGGCTCAACTTCATCACAGTCTCGCAACACTACCCAATGTGCCTCAATAAGTTCTTCCCGTGTTAACGATTCCTTTAATACTCCTCTAAACGGTCGGACGACATTGGTGACGACAGAAAGATTGATGCGGGCACTGCGATCGGAGGCAGTGGGAGGGGGTGGATCTTTGAGGTACCTGTTGCAGTAAGTAACACACTCATGCATTAGGTATGTCTCTGCTATGGAGCCATCCGGGGCCGACCTGTTTTTGACGAATGACTTATACTGTCCAAGCTGTCTACAAAATCAAACGTACACATTACATAAGTACATATAGCTAGCTAGCTAGTATATATATAATCTCCAGTGGAACAAATTAATTAATTAGTTGTACGTACCTTTCTTGAGGATACATCCAAGTGTACTGGACCGGACCAGAAATGAGCACCTGCTCGGGCAGGTGGATCATTAGGTGAATCATGATGTCAAAGAAAGAAGGGGGGAAAATCCTCTCTAGTTTGCAAATGATGTGCACAATTTGTTGTTGCAATTCCACCACATATGACTTCTTTAATTCTCTGGCGCATAACCTCTGCCACCACCTGCACAATGCCACTATTGGTTCTACGACGTCCCGAGGCAAGTATGGTCGAATTACCACTGGAATCAGACGTTGCAGCATAACGTGATAGTCATGTGTCTTTAGACCAGAAAACTTGTGTTGCACCTCGTCCACTGCTCCAATTATAGTAGCTGCATACGTAACCGGATAACGAACGCCCTTAAACCAGTGAAATACAGAACGTCTAAGCGTCGGCTTCACTGTGTAAGGTGCATCTGGCATCTTGTTGTACACTCCTTTCCTATCCCTCCTCAACCACAAGGGACGACGTAGATTCATTGATTCCAAATCTTTGCGCGCTTTGGGAGTATCTTTAGTCTTGAACTTAATACCGAGAATTGTTCCCACCACGCTGTCGCACACATTCTTTTCTATGTGCATCGCGTCCAAGTTGTTCCTCAGCTTCAACTTCGACCAGTAAGGGAGTTCAAAGAATATACTCTTGTGATCCCAATAACTCAGATCATGTGGAGGAATTGGATTGCATTTCTTTACATCCGCGTCATTGCTCAACACACCAAAGTCGAAATAGCTCAACCTCTCTAAAATCTCTTCGCCCGACCAACTACGGGGTTTAAGATTGTTCTCTACCTTACCGTCGAAATGAGCTTCATCTTGTCGCCACGGGTGGTCGTGAGGAAGCCATCTACGGTGACCCAAGTAACACACCTTCCCCGCGTGCCAACTAGTGTTCACGTCGTCCAAACATATAGGACATCCATTATATCCTTTTGTCCTGCAGGCTGCCAACATCCCATAAGCTGGAAAATCGCTGATCGTCCACATTACGGCAGCCTTCATCGTGAACATCGTGTCAGTGAATTTGTCATAAGTTGGGACTCCATTTTCCCACAACAGTTTCAGCTCGTCGATCAAAGGTCTGAGGTAGACATCTAAGCACTTCGATGGAGATTTAGGACCTGGAATTAATACGGTAAGGAAATTAAATTCCTTGTTCATGCACATCCACGGAGGCAAGTTGTACGGCATCAGAATAACTGGCCAAGTGCTGACGGCGGAGCTATTACTTCCCCAAGGATTGAATCCGTTTGTAGATAGGCCGAGTCTAACATTTCTAACCTCTGAAGCAAAGTCTCCAAATTCTCTGTCGAAATGTTTGAAACCCTCCCCATCCGCGGCGTGTCGCAGGACATCGTCATCTATTTGCTTTTCTGCGTACCATTGCATCGCCTCTGCTGTCTGTAGAGACATGTACAGGCGCTGCAATCTGGGAATCAAGGGAAAATATCGAACAACTTTCACAGGAATTCTCTTTTTCGAACTCTTCCTATTCAACTGGAATCTGCACTGGCCACATACGGGACAATAGTCCAACTCTTTATACTCTTTGTAAAATAGCACACAATCATTCGGACATGTGTCAATTATCCTGTACTTTAGGCCGAGGCTGCTCAGGATATTTCTAACCTTGTAATGAGATTTAGGAAGATTGTGATCATCAGGAAGCAACTTACATATTTCCTCCTGAATTTCTTCAAAAGCACTCACTGACATTTTGTGCTTCACTTTTATCTTCATTTGCTCCATCACATATTGCAACACATTCTCTCGACATCCAGGGAACACCGGGGTCTGTGCTTCAAGTAGTATCCGGTTGTACTTTTCCATCTCACTGGTGTCAGTGGCCAAGCTAGCTGCGGGGAATGTGTCATCATGCTCATAAGTGGTACTGTAACCTCCGTCTTGGTGTTGGTGTCCACCATGACTACATCCCGGAAACGCATCATGGACCAAATCTGCAGTTGGGTTGCAAGCTGGGGGTCCGGCACCACTGCCGCTGGATGAGGCACCATGGTATTTGTACCCTGAGCTGAAGTCTGCTGCGCTGAACTCTACTGCTTCACCATGCTCGCTCCATGTAGTGTAACTCCACATCATACCATTTTCGTACAGGTGTTGCACCATAACATTAACCTCTGCATACTGACAATTAAGAAATTTCTGACACGGACACCTGAAACGTTTCTTTCCCTGACCATGTTCTATCGCAAAATTCACAAATTCGCTAATTCCATCCATATACCGGACATCACATCTATTCTTCAACTTCATCCAACTCTTGTCCATACTGCTACAAAATATTATAATTAATTAATTATTACATATATATATATTTGTCAATTAATTTACGATTAATTATACGTACGTACTCGATCTACATCGATCCATCAATTACGTACGTACGTAATTTAATCGATCTGTACATATATATATATATATATATAGCTAACATCAGCTAACATCCTTGCATGTATATATGTACGTACGTTTTCACTAAATATATATTAATTAATTAATTAAGCAAATTTTAACTGCGTACGTATACGTACGTACCTGCTGGCCTTCTCGATATCTGTATGTTAATTAAGCTAACTAGCTAGTCAGCGGAGATCCCTTATCGATCCTGATTCTTCTCGGCCTACCTAGCTCGCTTCTAGCTAGCTAGCTCCCTAGCTTCTCCTTCTCCCTTCTCCTTCAATTCTTCTTCAAATGGAATGAATAGATCGAGGCCAGGAATGAATTCGATCAGCTTATATAATGCTTTACTTAGACGACGGAGGTGTCGGTACGTCGTCTAAGTGGAAGCACGTTTCGTATACTCGGACGACGGCGTGTCGGTCCGTTGTCCAGGTAATCACCTGGACGACGGAGAATACCATCTCCGTCGTCCAGGTGATCACCTGGAGGACGGAGAAGACTCCGAGGTCCAGGTGATCACCTGGACGACGGAAAATACAATCTCCGTCGTCCAGGTGACCACCTGGAGGACGGAGAAGACTCCGTGGTCCAGCTGACCACCTGGACGACGGAAATGGTATTCTCCGTCGTCCAGGTGGTACTTGGACGACGGAGTCATTTCCGTCGTCCAGGTGTCACTTGGACCACGGAACAATTATGTTTCTGTGGTCTAAGTGATGTTTTCTTGTAGTGGTAGCTTGAATAAGCTGAGCAACCCTATGCTCTTCATATGCTTCTCAAATATAGATTTGGAAAATGACTTAGAATGTAATTCTACCATATCATCATCAAATCGAATCTAAATCACTATGATCTTGAGGACAATCTGTAGGTAATGCTAATTACAGAATAACTTATGCGATATATTTTTGATGTTGTCATCCTACATGTAACCTAGCTTCATCACCATGATGCAAGCAACATTATGCTCATAATGCATGTAGGTTCGTCGGTGGTTGATTCCAAACTACTTGATCTTCGATATGTGCACCTATGGATCTCAACCATATGCACTTTGAACAACTTCATGTTAGATCAATAATCTCAACATGGTTTCGGAGATGTGGCAACAAGAGTCTACTTTCTAGACTTCAAGATATCACGGTGTTACCAATTGTAAAGACATAACCAAATTAGGAACAACCTTTGTGTGAATCAAAGAGATATTCAACTTCAGCAAAATGTGCCAACACATCACAATGATTGTTGGTGTAGGAGATGAAGGAAAATTAGTGCCACTCTCTTTGTAGTGCCCTTACTTGCAACGCCACTCTTTGTGGCCTCTCTATAGGGATAGTTCAAGCCCATATATTTTGCACTCATTGATAATGAAAGATTGTCTTTAAACTATTCCAATGGGATTGCATGGGTGCATAGCGACATCTAGCTATCAAGTTTAATAATAATGAGGAGCTATGTCTTGTGTACTATGCTAAGTATACTTATGCACTTAGATTATGCATTATAACCTCTAACACGTCTTCATCATCATCCCTTGGACGAATACGGATCCCTATAAAGGTTAAGACTATAGTAGATCATGGGAGTACTCATAGACTTCACTTTATCCTTATAAAGTGCAACATATATTCACTTTATCCTTATAAAGTGCAACATATATTAGAGTATAAACCGATTGATGAAAAATCTCATCATTACGGTGCTCGAGTTCCAGTTCGAGACAATACCGTGTCTTCCCAAGATCTATTATCTCAAATTTGGATTTCAAATAATTTACAAATCCTAAACTTGTCATATAAATGAACACACACGGGTATATCTCTTCCTAATTAAGTAGTCACTTGATGAACATTTCAATCTCATTATAAATGCACTCTATGGTCTATAGCCACTTGATTTGGGTACATAAAGTTCATCTGAGACATTCATATCTATCTCATTCTAAATCCCCATAGAGATATGTCATGACCATGATTATAAGCTGCATGTTATGTTTTTTGGAAACTACCAAAGAATTATCTCATCATAGTCGATTCCAGAGTGTTATGAGAAGCCTTGCACCATGAAGAGAGTATAGTATCTTTATTTTCATCACGTTTTCTAACAAAGACCCATTTCGATAGGTTTTACACTTGGGTGTATTGGCATCACCAACCCAACTACATTTCTCTTTGTTAGTAAACATAATTCAATCTAAATCGCCTCGTTCCATATAGGCCAATTGCTACTACGTTTGGGAGTTTCAACGTAGAGAGGTTCGATAAGTCTCAAAATTTCATGTTCTCATGTATACTAGCTAGTGTAATTTGTACTTTGTAGAGATCTTTATATTATGAGTAATTGGTTTTAATATTAAGACATCCCTTAATGATAACCATATGATGCAATTGAGTATCAATGATCAATGGATCATATTGTGCCAAACTCACTCCCTTCCTTGGACGAGTATTTATATAACATACGGGTCTCCGACGCTCTCCAAAAAAACTCATAGCCTGTGACGACACTATGTCACTTTGTGACGTCACCATGCCACATTTCATGGTGGCAGCGCCATAACCAACTCCTTTTTGTGGTGCCATGTCCTCTCAAAAGGACATAAATCCTATAAGCATGGTTGCAGCAAATATATGTGATCTTGTCACTTTAATGATACTAGAAAATGCATCACGCATGGAATCTGTTACGTTTCATCATTTTGGGATCATGATCAGACATAGTGAGGACACGACCCTTCCTGTTGTTCCTATTGAACATGCTTGTTTCTATCTCCCCCTAACGACGGTGAAAGGACTCGACTCCGATTTATTTGCCTAAATCGAAATCAAACCCCTTCGAAAACACGACCTTAAATTTTTTTTTACCAGAGTTACTTTGAAATACGTGAGCTAATATTAGAACCTGCAAAGAAATTCACACTTCGAATATTCCACAAAAGCCAAACCGTGGAGCTCCATTCCCCATCCGGATTTCTCAACAACATATATATAATAAACCAAAAGGTTTACAAGAAATCCAGAAACATTCAGAAGTAAACTCACCTGCAAGGACCCAACTCCGATTTAGTTTCCTAAATCGGAATCAAACCCCTTCTGAAAACACGAACCAACAAAAACCGTTAAAATTTCGGCAGAGTAACGCTACTAACGCGGAATTGCCATTACCTGCACCCGGAAAACAGCACTTCATCCTATGCCACAAAAGCCAAACCGTGGGCACCAATCCCATCCGGATTTCTCAATATCATAGCAATAACGATAAACAGTAAACATAACTGTGTAATATAAAAAGTCCAGGAAAAACCACATAAACATGTATCAGTATCGTATCAGAGCGACCTCTAGTGTATATATATACAAAATATACAACAGTAGGCGGAACAAGGAACCTATTGGAAAAGCCAGGTAGCTCGAACAACTAGCCTCCGACCGCGACGTGAGACACCAGAATCCGAACTGCAAACTGGGCACGGAAACTGAAAAGCCCAGGGGAACGGCAATAAAACGTTAGAGTGAGTGGAAGAAAATAAACATATGCCTTTCACCAATTTCATATACATAATCAATGTAAAACAATGCGAGTTCGGAAAGTATATATGGAGGTGCCAGGCGAATCTCTCAAGTCTGACGGTGATAGGCTAGGGGAATCTCTCAACCCCAGCGGCATAACAGGGGAATCTCTCAACCCTGCCTAGAGGAATCTCTCAACTCTGGTCAGACTACCGGTAATCAGCCGAGTACCCGAAGCATCGATGCAAGTATGCCATCACCATAAAATATAAAATAATACCTCCAAAAATAATAAATAATCTCAACATCGTATATAAATAAATACGGAAAATCACTAACTCGCAACGACTGTGAAAATATAAAAGTGTGCACTCACAGGTGAGCAAAGCGCGCACTCGCGCTAATCACGTGGTCCGGCGGAAGATCCCTCGCCCGAAGTACGATCTCGATCCCCTGAATAATCATAAAACATATCTGATCAAAATCACAATTCACAACACGGTACCACACCTCGGAAACCAACCGTTCCCGGAAATATATAACACAGTGCAAAATAATCAACGAAATTCCTGAAATCTCCACTCGAAACTCTCGACTGAAAATCTGATACCCAAATCAACTCGAAAACCTCAAGGCGACGATCGAGGCGCGAATACGAGCGAAACGACATATAACTCGACACATTTCCAAAAAAGTCAACGATCGCCGGAGCTCCGCCATTAATCGCCGCCGTCGGCAGCGGCACGCCATCAACCTGAGAGATTTTCCGGCGGCCAAGCTCACCGAAACTTCATCTCGGCGAGTACAACACATCTCTCAACTGTGACTAAGTCCAATTCTGGCGGGATTGGCCGGAAATCAGCTCGAAACCTCCATGAACACAACCAGTAGGAAAACTTTCCGACCCGATTCCGGCGCCGTCGCGCCACCTTCTCCCTCCAAACCAAATGGGAAATGATCCTAAGCTGAAACCCAACAAAACCCATCACAAATCCACACCAAAAAGTCGCCAGAACGGTACCCCAAACGAGGCCGATTTCGGCCGGAAAACTCAAACTTCAATTTCACCGTTCTCCCTCAAAACGAAATCAATTTCCACGAAACCAATTTCCACAGATCCAAGTTCTAAACAATTGCAAATCAAGAGAGGAATCGATTCATACCCAAATCGGAGCCGGAGGTGGCCAGAATCACAAAGTCCGACGGCGGCAGTTCAAAGCTCGCTGTGGAGAACCGGTCAACGCGAAAAGTTTATGGTCAACGCCGGTCAAACTTCCCGAACAGTGTTTTCGACAATTTTTCGACTATTTCTGATATTTATACTCGCGTCTTGGGATGATCGACGGTCCAAAACGGATAACCATTACGATTCGAATAAACTCGATACGAACGGATAAACTCGACGATATTCTGAAACTTCAAATATTCATATTATACTCCTCGGTCGTCCAAATAATCATCCGGAACCGCCCATGAACTCGAAATCACGTGTATAACAACTCTCGAGAAGAGACTCAACTCAAATTCTCGGCCGATAATTAAGTCGTGATTAAAACCGGTAAATCAATCAATATACGGAAAACAGTGGTTACGCGTAATCTCGTGAATTAAGCCATTTACTCAACTGATTCTGGTTCAGGTCGTCACGTCACCTGAAAACACAACATAAGTATTCAGAGCGATACCTATATACATCATATACGACTAGTAGGTCGAATAAGGAACCTACAGAAATTGAAGTGTGATCCGAACTCTACGCCTCCACCGTCGACGTGCAACACTAGAACCAAACTGCAAACTGGGCAAAGGAAACCGAAAAGCCCAGGGGAAAACAAATAAAATCGTTAGAGAGAGTGGACGAAAATAATAATATGTCTTTCCCAAATATATGCTTATAAAAGCATAATGCGAGTCAATACACGTGAAAATTCCGACCAGGTACATTTTCCCTGATCCATAAATATGCACGTAAAATCCTGCGGGGTCACTCATGGACTCCTCCACATAGTACAGTCTAATCACGGGATCCTAGACCCACTCATGATTTGTATAAGTCCGAAAGACCTCCGGTCAGGATATCTGTCCCCCCCATAGAATCTCGGGGATCAGCCGAGAAGCTAAAACATCGATGCTACCTCTATATCCGAGACTGTACTCTATGTAAACCAAATCATAAATCATTTCCATGCACATGCATAATCGTAAAGTGCATAATCATAAATTCATAACGTAAATGCATAATCATAAATTTATACTCATAAAATGCATAAATCAAGACTCGTAATCCAACTGTGAAAATAAAATGTCCACTCACAGTACGAAGCTAACTCGGAGGTCCGGCGGAAGATCCCTCGCCAAACACTCGATCACGATCACCTAAATAACAGGGATACGATCAATATATACTGAAACACAACATACAGAGCTAATACGTCAAGAACCCCACGTTTTCGAAAGACGTATCGCTCGAAATATCGACGAGAATAACAAAATTCCCAAAATATACCTAATTAAGCCTCGTCCCAAAATAGAATACTCAAATCAACTCAAAAACCTCACGACTACGATTGGGACGAAATTACGAGCAAAACGGTATAAACATCTCCTAAATCCCAAAAATTCAACCCTCACCGGAGCTCCGCCGTTGACCGCCACCGCCGCCGGCGGCATGGCGTCAACGGTGACATTTTCTGGCGACCCATACCTCAAAACCTTCCTCTCCCCAAGCCCAGTCCAAAGTCCAACTACACCGTAGGGTTCATGATCCACTCAAAGATACATTAGTTAGTGATCAATTAACTAAATAATCACAAATGTAGCTCATGTAGCATTTACAACAAGTAAGTTTATCTTTCGTTACAAATTCATTACAACATGGTAGGTAAATACCGTTTACAAAACAATGTCCCAATTTAAATTAAGACTTAGATGATTAAATTGTGTAATGGCTCGAAATCCGTTTCACTCCTTTGGGCAAGTCTAGAAATGGCCAGTTGGGATAGATGTAACGCGAGAGGTAGGACTAATTTCGAGAATATTCTCTATCTTAGATCCAAATCCCGTCACGAGTCATAACCATTCTAGTCACCATAACCGAAAATTTCTTACTAAGAGAAAAAGTTTAATATGATATTACATCAACTCTTTCAATCAAAATCCAACTTAGAAACTAAATAACAAGTGATAAAAATATAGCTACGACTTATCATTTAACATTTTACAAAATCGGAGCAACTGAACATAGCTACTTTCATAATTTATGAAGAATTAATCACATGTAGGAATTTCACAAAAATTTACGAGCCGACACTAGACACATATATACATAATTCTGTACAGTTTCATAATTTTCCAAGACCTGCAACCATGTCAGATAAATCACACAAAATAGCATATATACAGTCCCGAATTGACATTAACACTAAAACTAAAAGAATTATAATCACATTATGCAATAATAATGACGAATATCTTTACCAAAAAAATGACTCTATGAACTTATACATTTGACTCTTTGACCTGCAAAAATAAAAAAAAAGTTACAACATGCTTGGAACTAAAGAACACATGCAAATTTCCAGATTCACAAAATTGAACATAGCAGATTATCAAATTTTTTTCAGAATTGTTGGCTCGTCCGAATACAATAAAATTTAACAAACATAAGCATCATACAAAAAGCAACACTTTTGAAAATTTTCATATTTTTCCAATACCTGTAGCTATGTCAAATAAATTTCACAAAACAGGTCATTGTACAGTTTCGAAAACAGAGAAAAAAAATAAAAAATTATGCACAAGTATAATATTTACACGATGTGAACATATTTACACAAACGAAATCACACAATAGATTTTTCAATCCCCGGCAACGGCGCAAAAAATTGATAACGCGTTAAAACATGCATCAAATATTAACACAAAGTAAACACTCAACACATATCTCACACATATGCAATTTAAAACCCTTCTTTGTAGATGTAGCATTGATAAGTAAGGATCGTTCTTAACCAGGAATTGAGAGTACTAAGCATGACTACGTTTGTAAAAAGAAAATAAAAGGTATGGGGGGTTTGAAGAGTTTGGTTTAATTAACTACGAAAATAAACAAATAATGGCCAGCAAACAGATTTAGAATCCTAAATTCTAACATGCTTCACTCATAGACAAGTAGAAACAATTAAAGAACATAAAATCCTAAACATGCTCACTAGACCGAAAATAAAACACTAAGCTAATATATACAAGTGATCGACTCATCCTAATTACCTTTACTCATTCTTAACCTGCAAGTTAAACAATATTAATCGAAATCCTAACTTCTCAATTTTACAAAACACATGCTCATAATTTTTCGTGCTCGGGATCACCCTATACACATACCATTGATTTAGACTCTTGATCGCCCTATATCTAAGCCAAAACATTAAGTATAGATGAACATGTATAATAGAAACTAAGAAACTAGAACACATGAAAAACAGTTGAAAACGAAACAAGTAAAGAAAAACCGAAATACTATAAACTACTTCACTAAACTAGTAGTTCATACAAGGAGAAGCTACAAAGTAAAGAGGATTCATGTTACACTTTTTAGTCTTCGGGATCGCCCTATGGAGCTAAGGTATAACTGAATCTTCTTTGGTGGAGAAGACACTCGGGATCGCCCTATATGTCAATGGAGGTTGTTGTGGTGGCGGACAGTGGTGTAGGCTGCTTCCTTGAAAAGTTTCTTGGCTCTGTGGAGAGGAGATAGTGTTTAGGCAGAGATTTTGTGTCTAAAATGAGTGATGATTTAGTTCTGGTCGATCTCCCCTTTAAATAGGATATTAAAAACCCTAGTCCATCCCAATTAGGAATGAATTAACTCCACCCGGGTAAGTTGACATTTCTTCATTAAATCAGTGATTCCCGGAGATTTATATGTCTGAATTGAGTGATTCTTTTTGTGATGAAAAGTTGACTTCTAGATCTTTCCAAGACATATTATTCGTATCATAATTCTTTCTTTTCCATTTTCGGTGGCCCGTTGAAGTGGGCTGATCTGCACACGCAGATTTCCTGATTTCTAGCTTTTGATCCATCTTCTTCTTTTGGGCTTCTTTGTGGCCGAATCTTGACATGATCTTGGTCCTTCTTGGACACATGAGCATGGTCTTGATCCATCTTAGTGATCTTTGATCCATTCTTTATAAATCGTGGCCCATTCTTCATCATCTTTCCTCCTCATTTTAGGAACTTCCTCCTTAGCAGGTTTTGAGCTCATTTCTGCCTCCTTTATGGATTCCTCCTAATTTTGTCCTATAAATCATAAAGTAAGTAAGATACAGAGATACTAAGTTCTAAAAAAAGCTAAATGTAAAGAGAAAGACGTTAAGAATCAAGCATAAAATGCGTAGATCACTCGGTCAACGCTGGTCAAACGGCCCAAATGCAACTTTTCGAAAATTTTACAACTATTCTGATATTTATACGTCCCGAACCGACCAAATTCACGATTCGGATAATTCAAACCCAAACGGATAAGTACGAATAACTCGACGATAATTTCAAATATTCATTTTATATTCTCCGATTATCCGAAATATCCTCTGAAACCGCCTACAAAGTCGAAATCAAATCCTCTATAATTTCTGCGAAGGAACTCAAACCAAATTCGTGTCCGATAATTAAGTCGTGAACAAAGCCGCCAGATCGATCAATTATGACTAACTTTGACTATTCCTGAAATGTGAAAATCAAGCCAATTAACATACCATTTCCGGTTTTGGTCGTTACAAATCTACCCCCTAACAAAAATTTCATCCTCGAAATTTACATACCTGCTAGCTGAAGAGATAGAGATACTGCTCACGCATGTGCTGCTCTGTCTCCCAAGTAGCCTCTTCAACTGAACGGTTCTGCCACAATACCTTCACAAGAGGAATGGCTCTGTGTCGCAACTCCTGGACCTTCCGATCAAGTATCTGAACTGGTTCCTCCACATAGGTCAAGTCCCCCCGTATAGGAAGCTGATACTGTAACGACCCGGATCAGAATCAGAAGTATAATCAGCTTGATTCGGGAGTTACTGCATAGTCGCGGATTTACGACAGATGTTTGAGTTGTCAGCTTTGTTAACGACTTAATTATTGGCCGAAAATTGGAGTTGAGTCTCTTCGTGAGAGTCGTTATACGTGTGATTACGAGTTCGTGGGTGGTTCCGGATTGTTATTTGGACAACCGAGGAATTAGTTATGAATATTTGAAGTTCGGGTTTAAATGGTGGGCTACTTAACGACTAAATTATCGGACGAGAATTTGGTTTCGGCCTCTTCACGGAAGTTGTTCAGAATTTAATTTCGAGTTCGTGGGAACTTCCAGAGCGTGATTTGGAGTTACGAAGATTTAGTTGTGATTATTTCCGTTTGTTGATTAATTAGTCGATTTAAATGTGTGTTTGGTTGAACAGTTGACTTTTTATCCGATTGGCCGATATGTTTGACTTCGGGTGATATTGGAAGAACATGTTGAGACGAGTTTGTGGCCGCAAGAATTATCGGAATTGGATATACGACACGAAAGTTACGCGTGTTTAAAGTTCGTCGAACTGGATAAACATGAGTTTCCAAATCGGGAAAGTCTATATTTGGCTGTTTCCCCTTTGGGAAAGTCAAAAAAAGAAATTAATGTGTTGACTTAGCGGGCTGGTTTGAGGGTCACGACGGTGACCGGTTTTCCACGGCGGTGGTGGCCGTCCGGCCACCCCACGGCCCGAGAGTAGTCTCTTCCGTTTCGTCTCAGCCCTCTCGTGATGTTCCCGGCCTCCGTTTGCGGCGAGGACGCCGGAGGAGGAAGTTTTTCCGGCGAGAATTGAAGGAATTTTGGGTTGATTCGGGTTTGGAGATTTCGGCCGAATTGAACTTCAAGAGGTACCGGGTTTTGTAGCCCTCTTCAATGTGATTCTAACCAAATAAACATGGTGTTCTAATTCGATTTGTAGATGGAGAATTTTGGGTTTGAATTTTGTGTTCTAATTCGGTTTTGCTTGAAATTGGATGTGTTAGAGTGAGAATTGGACTTCGGTGCAGTTGACAAAGTTGCTCAGTGCATGATTTTGGGTGGAATAGGTGCAGCTCCGCCTTGAAATTCTCCGTCCGGCAGCGGACCCGCCGTGGACGGCGGTCAACGGCGGCGGTCAACGGTCACCGGTTTGACTTTTTGGATTTTCGACAAGTTGCATGTCATTTTACTCGAAATCGCGCCCCGATCGCTGTGGGGAGGTTTGTTTTTCGAATTGAGCGACCGAAAGTAAAGCGAGGTATTGAGGTGTTATATATGGATTTTCGACAGTTCGTCGACATTGAGTTATGTGTTTCCGAGAACGGTGGTTTCTCGTAATCTGTCTTGTAATGTCGAGTTATGATTTTGAGAATGGATTTTGTGAATATTCAGGTGTTCGTGATCGTTCGTTTGGCGAGGCACTTTCCGCCGGATCACGGGTTAACGCGATACGCGTTACGCAAGTCTGTGAGTCCTTTATATACGTTTTATGAACTTGATTATGCAGTATGATTATGATTTTACGAATATGAGTTTTCGTAAGAGATTATGTTTATATGGAGCATGTGTTATGTGATTATATTTATATGTTGTTATATGTCCACGAGTGGCCCCGTGTGATTTATACACATGCTCTATACGCGTGAGGAGTTAGAGTCTCCCTCGTGTATGTATACGTAAGAAGTTAGAGTCTCCCTCGTGTACCCGGACACGTGAGGAGTTAGAGTCTCCCTCGTGCACCATTTGATTGTTTATACTTTCGACTCGCTTATGTTTTTTTAAAGTATATATTACTTGGTGAAAGACATTTATTTTCATCCACTCACTCTAACGTGTTTATTGTCTTTCCCCTGGGCTTTTCGGTTTCCGTGCCCAGTTTGCAGTTCAGGCTCTGGTGTCGCACGTCGTGGTCGGAGGCATAATGCTCGAGCTACTTTGTTTCATCCAGTAGGTTTATTGTTCTACCTACGGTGGTATGCGTATATGATTATGTATTAGAAGTCGCTCTGAGCTTTCTATTGTCTATGTTATACGATTTTACTCTGGATTTTCAGTAAAGTACATATATATTTACTACTTTACGTTATTGTTGATATATTGAGAAATCCGGATGGGATTGGTGCCCACGGTTTGCTTTTTGTGGCATAGGATGAAGTGTATTTTTCGGGTGCAGGTAATGGTAATTCCACGATAGTAACGAAACTCTGCCGAAATTTTAAAAAATTTTTTGTTGGTTCTTGTTTTCGAAGGGGTTTAACTCCGGTTTAGGGAGCTAAATCGGGGTTGGGTTCTTTCAGCTTGGTATCAGAGCATTAGGTTATAGGTTCTGTAGACTTTTGTAGTCGTGTTTACTAAGGATATTTGAGAATGTACAGCATGTCTGGAATGGTGACCCGACCGGCCGGCGGATACTCATCAATATTCCGCGTGTTGTATACTTTCAAATATTTGAAGTTCCATGATTACGTTCCACTTGTTGTGAACGATATTGTATTCATTAGGATGCCTCCTGACGTGCTTTCAGTGTCGTTTCGGTTGTGGATACTGTTGAGGATCAATCGACGCGCGATTTTCCAGAAAACAATGGATTCAGATGAGTATTCAGAGTTCAGAGAATTGTGTGGCACGGTTTGCCTGGGGATGTGTATATATGCGTCTATATGTTGCCTCAGAGCTGAGAATTGTGGCAGTGATGTTTGCCTGAGTCAGATTGTTGTGTTTGGTGGGCTGATATTGTGTGAGTTCTAGTTGCGACTCCATGGCCTACATTCAGGGTGTTGTGTATACGGTAATGGTTTTATCAGACTAACCAGCAAGTGTTATGTGGAGTGTTTACCCACCTGAGGCAGAGATGCAGTGTTCACATGTTTGTCCCTATTTGCACGAGTTATGTGGCTTCAGAGAAAGTAGTGCACGAGGTTCGAGATGAGTTTGATCCTGAGTATCAGAGAGAGTTTGATTGATGTGCCTCGAGATATCCGTGAGGAGCTTAGTGTGTTGCACTCAGTGGCGAGGCTATTGTGAGGGAAAGATGTACGCGGTTTTCGATGTGATGGTTTGAGGAAAGTGTATTTAGTCGAAATTTTGATGTGGTTGAGTTCCGACACTTCAGGATCAGTGACTTCATCATGTTGTGGTCTTTTCGGTCGTGTTGAGGGTCATTAGATCAAGCAGAGGATCCGTTTGACGATGGCGGAGATCACAGAGTAGCGGATTTGCTCCTATGGCATGAGTTTGGGTGATCGTTGGTGATCTTTTCACGCAGCAGGTGTGCTGTGATTTGTGTTCATGAAGTACCCTCAGTTGCTGTTTCGGTGGCCAGGAGGGTCACGTATTGAGGGAGTGCCTTAGCCAGCTGTTCTAGCGGTTTGGTAGCTCAGGATTACGAGGAGATCCTCATGTTGTTCCTGCAGTCTAACCAATGTACCTTTTTGATGAGTTATTCAGCGAGTCGCATTTGACGTGGTCGGCTAGTTGGGCATGTTGGAGTCCGTGCCATGACCTTGTTTGAGGACAGACTCTTCTCCAAGGTTACTGTTGCTTGATATCCATGGCGATTGTACCTGTATCTCCACTTCCGAAGTTTTGGAGAGTGTTGCATCCATCCGGAGGTTGCGAGATCTTTGTTAGAGGATATGGCATAGCCGCGGATCTGTTATAGCTGGACATCGTGGTTTTGGTGTGTTTGTGAGTATGGACTTACTGACGACGCATTTGGCTGTGTTCGGGTGCCTCGAGAAGGAGGTTGTGTTTCGACGACCAGATTTCCCCGAGATGCTGTTTCGTGGTGATGGTCGAGCGGATGGTGGAGACGAGTTGTGTTGCTTGCTTAGCCCATGTTGTGGATACTACGGTTGTTGTGCCCGACATTGGTGATATTGAGGTGGTTCCCGAGTTCCATGTGTGTTTCGGAGGAGTACCAGGTATCCCTCCAGTTCGGGAGACTGACTACACCATTGAGTTTGTACCGGGCGCTGGACTCATTTTACCGACACCTTGTCGTTCTGAGCCAGCGGAGCTGATGGAGCTACAGTTTTGACTCTAGGAGATGCTGGAGGACATTTCAGGAGACTTCGTGCGACCCCACGTATTTGCGTGGTGTGCTCTTGTACTATTTACACGGATGTTGGACGATTTGACGAGGTGGTGCATTGACTACCGGAAGCTCGATTTGCTTCAGAGGAGAGTGAGTATCCTCCGCTTTGGATTGACGTTGGTTTGATCAGCTTGTGAGAGCTTCAGTCTTTTTGAAGATTGATTTCGGATCCGGATACCATCAGTGGAGGTTTGATGAGTCAAATGTGGCTATGTTGGCTTTCGGATCACAGTGCGGTCATCAGGAGTTCTTGGTCATGCTGTTTGGTTGACCAATGCCCCCGTAGATCGTGTGGACTTGATGGACCAGATGTTCAGACGATTTCTGGATGAGTTGCAGCCATGTTTGTCAGCAACATTTTGATTCACTCTAGGAGTGTGGGCCAGTACCTGAAGCAATTGTGAGCGGTTTTGCGGACTTCGCGAGACGATCAGCTATTTGCGAAGTTCAGCCAGTGTGAGTGTTGGATGGTTAGCTTGAAGATTTTGGGTTGTGTGATGCTATCCGAGGGAGTTGGCGTGGATCCTGACCAGATTCAAGCCATGTTGATTTGAGGTTGACCTACCATGGTACCAGAGATCAGGAGTCTCTTGGGTTTCGCAGGCTATTACCGACGGCTTGTACAGGATTTTCCCGGATTGCCACCCTACTTTCCGGATTGACGAAGAAGGTGTCACGTTCGAGTGGTTCGATGCACGCGAGGAGAGTTACTTACTCCTGCAGGATGGTTGATCGTTGCTTCAGTTTTGACCTTACCTGACGATCGTGATGAGTTCGTGGGTTATGGCGATGCATCGAGATTTGGATTTAGTTGTGTATTGATGCTGTGTAGCAGAGCGGTGGCTCATTGCTCCAGGCAGTGGAACTTTATGTAGCTGCATGTCCGATGTATGATTTGGGGTGTAGCTGCCTTTATGTTAGCATCAGAGAGTTCGAAACTCTACAGCTATGGTGTGCAGCGCAGGGTAGGACGTACACTGATCATTTGAGTTTCATCCACTTGCATTTCTGGTCAGATTTGGGCTTGAGGCAGTGTAGATGTATAGGGTTGACTCACGACTATGGCTGCACCTTTGAGCTTGTTCGGGAAAGGCTAGAAGTTGTACTTTGACCATCTGTCTGGGATGTTGTTGCTGATGCATTCAGTCGAGAGTCGAGATTTCAGTGTTTCATGTGTGTGTGGCTCGAGTTTCCGTATTAGCCGAGTGTGGGCTATGAGAGTTGTGTTTGAGTGTGATGATGTTGAGGCTTGTGGTTTGCGTGCGTTTGACGCTAGTGATACGGAGATGTGTCAGATACTTCGAGTTTATTACTCGTGACGCAACATGAAGAGCAATGTAGCAGCTTGTGTGTACTGATGCCACATTTGTCAGCTGGCCATGGCTCGGAGGCGGAGACTTGCCGAGAAGTACCAGTCATTTGAGATTTCCGGTTAGACGTGGCGTTTGTTGTTGTGATCTTGTGGGTGTGTGCTTGTATACACTTTGATTTGCGATACCAGTTGTTAGGCCTTTGTGGACCATTTGATGAACTCAGTACTTTTCCTTATACTTTCGGAGAGGATTCCAATGGTTGGCTGGCAGAGCTGTGTTTGACGGAGATTGTCCATCTACGTGGTATACCTGTGTTCCAGTTTGCTGGTCAAGGTAATCAGCTACAACAAGTGTTGACGAGCTTTGCAGCGAGCATTGGGGACCAGATTACGAGTTAGTACCGGTTTTTTATCCTCAGATTGACAAGCCATCTTCGAGGACTATTCAGGCCTTGAAGGGCATGTTGTGGACCTCGGTATTGCAGTTCCGGAGGACTTGGGACTAGCGGTTTCACTTGTTTGAGATTGCATGCAGTACCAGTTTGTGGACCACTATGTTTTTGAGGTTACATGATGTCGTTTTGAGGACGATGTTATACTCCATTGTGCTAGAGCGAGTTTGGTTTGAGTTTGAGTTATGTTTGATTCTGATTTTGTGGTATGTGCTACCATATACTGTCAGATTAGCGGAATGGGATGATAATTGCCCGAGTCTGATGTTTGAGCTATGTTGATGTCTGTAAACTGAGTTGTGATTTACCATGTTGTTTTGATCCGTATGTGGTCATAGGCGAGTTTGTGTTGTGCTGTATAGTTCGGCGTTGCCTATATTGTTGGCTTTGTGTGTGTTGTGTTCCGTGTTGTGGAACTATGTCTCAGATTTATTACGTGTTGTGTACCCTACCTGTTCCTTATGCAGGAACACTTGGCTATTGTGTGGAGCCAGTTCAGATTTGAGATTTGAGGGTACAGGGATTTCAGCATGGAGCTATCTCCTGTTGTGGAGTTTAATATCAGAGTTGTTCAGTTGATGTGATCACTTGTGAGTTGAGCTGTATGCAGAGGCAGTGTGCTCCTACTTTTGGTCGGCAGACTTAGAAATTTCGAGGTCGAAATTTTTCTAAGGGGGGTGGATTTGTGACGACCCGGATCAGAATCAGGAGTATAATCAGCTTGATTCGGGAGTTACTGCATAGTTGCGGATTTACGACAGATGTTTGAGTTGTCCGCTTTGTTAACGACTTAATTATTGGCCAAGAATTGGAGTTGAGTCTCTTCTCGAGAGTCGTTGTACGTGTGATTACGAGTTCGTGGGCGGTTCCGGATCGTTATTTGGACAACCGAGGAATTAGTTATAAATATTTGAAGTTCGGGTTTAAATTGTGGGCTACTTAATGACTAAATTACCGGACAAGAATTTGGTTTCGGCCTCTTCACGGAAGTTGTTCAGAATTTAATTTTGAGTTCGTGAGAACTTCCGGAGCATGATTTTGAGTTACGAAGATTTAGTTGTGATTATTTCCGTTTGTTGATTAATTAGTCGATTTAAATGTGTGTTTGGTTGAACAATTGACATTTTATCTGATTGGCCGATATGTTTGACTTTGGGTGATATTGGAAGAACATGTCGAGATGAGTTTGTGGCCGCAAGAATTATCGGAATCGGATATACGACACGAAAGTTACGCGTGTTTAAAGTTCGTCGAATTGGATAAACATGAGTTTCCAAATCGGGAAAGTCTATATTTGGCTGTTTCCCCTTTGGGAAAGTCAAAAACAGAAATTAATGTGTTGACTTGCGTTGACCCGGTCAACGCGGGCTGGTTTGAGGGTCACGACGGTGACCGGTGCTCCACGGCGGTGGTGGCCGTCCGGCCACCCCACGGCCCGAAAGTGGTCTCTTCCGTTTCGTCTCAGCCCTCTGATGATGTTCCCGGCTTCCGTTTGCGGCGAGGACGCCGGAGGAGGAAGTTTTTCCGACGAGAATTGAAGGAATTTTGGGTTGATTCGGGTTTGGAGATTTCGGCCGAATTGAACTTCAAGAGGTACTGGGTTTTGTAGCCCTCTTCAATGTGATTCTAATCATATAAACATGGTGTTCTAATTCGATTTGTAGATGGAGAATTTTGGGTTTGAATTTTGTGTTCTAATTCGGTTTTGCTTGAAATTGGATGTGTTAGAGTGAGAATTGGACTTCGGTGCAGTTGAAAAAGTTGCTCAGTGCATGATTTTGGGTGGAATAGGTGTAGCTCCGCCTTGAAATTCTCCGTCCGGCAGCGGCGCCACCGTGGACGGCGGTCAACGGTCAACGGTTTGACTTTTTGGATTTTCGACAAGTTGCATGTCATTTTACTCGAAATCGCGCCCCGATCGCAGTGGGGAGGTTCGTTTTTCGAATTGAGCGACCGAAAGTAAAGCGAGGTATTGAGGTGTTATATATGGATTTTCGACAGTTCGTCGACATTGAGTTATGTGTTTCCGAGAACGGTGGTTTCTCGTAATCTGTCTTGTAATGTTGAGTTATGATTTTGAGAATGGATTTTGTGAATATTCAGGTGTTCGTGATCGTTCGTTTGGTGAGGCACTTTCCGCCGGATCACGGGTTAACGCGATACTCGTTACGCAAGTCTGTGAGTGGACAGTTTATTTTCAAGGAATTATTGCGAGTCATTTATATACGTTTTATGAACTTGAATATGCAGTATGATTATGATTTTACGAATATGAGTTTTCGTACGAGATTATGTTTATATTGAGCATGTGTTATGTGATTATATTTATATGTTGTTATATGTCCACGAGTGGCCCCGTGTGATTTATACACATGCTCTATACGCGTGAGGAGTTAGAGTCTCCCCCGTGTATGTATACGTGAGGAGTTAGAGTCTCCCTCGTGCACCATTTGATTGTTTATACTTTCGACTCGCTTATGTTTTTTTAAAGTATATATTACTTGGTGAAAGACATTTATTTTCGTCCACTCACTTTAACGTGTTTATTGTCTTTCCCCTGGGTTTTTCGGTTTCCGTGCCCAGTTTGCAGTTCAGGCTCTGGTGTCGTACGTCGTGGTCGGAGGCATAGTGCTCGAGCTACTTTGTTTCATCCAGTTTGTTTATTGTTCTACCTACTGTGGTATGCGTATATGATTATGTATTAGAAGTCGCTCTGAGCTTTCTATTGTCTATGTTATACGATTTTACTCTGGATTTTCAGTAAAGTACATATATATTTACTACTTTACGTTATTGTTGATATATTGAGAAATTCGGATAGGATTGGTGCCCACGGTTTGTTTTTTGTGGCATAGGATGAAGTGTATTTTCCGGGTGCAGGTAATGGTAATTCCACGATAGTAACGAAACTCTGCCGAAATTTTAAAATTTTTTTTGTTGGTTCGTGTTTTCAAAGGGGTTTAACTCCGGTTTAGGGAGCTAAATCGGGGTTGGGTCCTTTCAGCTTGGTATCAGAGTATTAGGTTATAGGTTCTGTAGACTTCTGTAGTCGTGTTTACTAAGGATATTTGAGAATGTACAGCATGTCTGGAATGGTGACCCAACCTCGAACTCGAGATCCTTCCGTCTCACGTCAACATAACTCTTTTGTCTATCCTGTGCAGCCTTCAATCTATCCTGAATAACTTGAACATCTTGTGGTAATTTTCACTAAATTAGGACCAAGAAGCCATTTCTCGCCAACTTCACTCCAACACAATGGAGTTCGACACTGTTTGCCGTATAATGCCTCGTAAGGTGCCATACTAATGCTAGCCTGATAGCTGTTGTTATACGCAAACTCAATCAAATGAAGTTGCTGATCCCAATTCCCTTTGAACTGTAAAACACAAGATCACAACATATCCTCCAGAGTTTGAATAGTCCTCTCAGACTGACCATCTGTCTGAGGATGAAAAGTCGTGCTGAAGTGTAGTTTAGTCCCCATTCCCTTATGTAATTCTCGCTAAAATTCGGAAGTGAACTAACTATCCCGATCAGAAACTATAGACACAGGTACACCATGCAATTTCACAACCTCTTTCAAGTACAGCTTCGCCAATCTGCTCACGGGAAGCTTTCCTGGAAGTGCTAGGAAATGAGCTCACTTCGTAAGGCGATCCACAATCACCTAAATACCAGTACTACCACTAGAAGTATGAGGTAACTGATACACAAAATCCATAGTAATATACTCCCATTTCCACACTGGAATATCTAAAGGTTGTTGTTTACCTGCCGATTTCTAACGTTCCGCCTCACTTGCTGACAAATCAGGCATCTGCTTACATACATTGTTATTTCCCTCTTCATGTTTCGCCACCAATAATGAGGTTTAAGTGTCCGGAACATCTTTGTACTACCCGGATGCATAGCATAAGCAGAACAATGGGCTTCGTCAAGTATTTCCTTCTTCAAATCATCGTCTCTGGGCACACATAATCTCCCCCTGAACATCAAAGTGCCATCACCCTTCATCCGAAACTCGGTCAGTACACTATTCTGAATCAAATTCTTCTTGCTCAGTAGATAGGCATCTGAATCTTGAGCTTCACGAACTTGATCAAGTTTCACCCAACGGACTTAGAAGTTGGCCAACAATGCTCCATCATCATTCCATTCCAACTCTGCTCCCGTTGCTCGCAACTCTGTCGAAAGTGACACTCTAGCAACATGTACATGGAAGAGAGAAGCACCATGCTTCTGACTAAGAGCATCAGCAACCATATTAGCTTTCCCTGGATGATACTCGAAAGTGCAGTCATAATCGTTAATCAGCTCCATCCATCTCTGCTGCCTCATGTTCAAATATGGCTGTGTACGCAAGTAGGTAAGACTTTTCTGATCGGTGTAGATCTTGGACTATGCTCCATACAAGTAATGTCTCCAACTCTTCAATGCTAACACAATGGCAACTAACTCCAGATCATGGGTAGGATAGTTAACTTCGTGTGGTTTCAATTGTCTCAAACCATATGCCACCACTTTTCTATGCTGCATCAAGACACAACCCAAGCCTAACTTTAAAGCATAATTGTACACCACAAACTCCCCGCTATCGTCAAGTAAGGTCAACACTGGTGCAGTAGTAAACCTCTCCTTCAAAGTCAAGTAGCTTTCCTCACAAGCATCAGACCATTCAAACTTGACCCCTTTCTTCGTCGAATGGGTAAGCAGTGTCGCTATCCACGAAAAGTCCTACACGAATTGGCGATAGTATCTCTGCCACGTTGGTAGGTGTGCTCCAATTCAGCACCGCATCAATCTTATCAGGAGCCACGCTGAATCCCTCAGCTGATATCACGTGACCCAAAAACTTTACACTGTCTAGCCAAAATTCACATTTGCTGAACTTGGCGTACAACTGAGCATCTCGTAAAGTCTGCAAGACTACATGCAAATGCTTCTTATGCTGCCCCACACTCCTGGAGTAGATCAGGATGTCGTCGATGAACACAATGACGAACTTGTCCAGATAACGTCAGAAAATCTGATTCATCAGATCCATGAAAGCAGCTGGCGCATTGGTTGGCATAACAAGGAACTCATAGTGCCCATAACGTGACCGAAATGCCGTCTTGTCCACATCGGACTCCCGAATCCGTAGCTAATAGTATCTAGACCTGAGATCAATCTTCGAGAAGACTGAAGCCTATTTCAGCTGATCGAACAAATCATCTATCCGTGGGAGTGGATACTTGTTCTTCACCGTAACCTGATTCAACTTCCAATAATCAATGCATAGTCTCATTGAACCATCCTTTTTCCTTACGAACAACACTGGAGCACCCTAAGGTGAAACACTAGGTCGAATGAAGCCTTTCTCAATCAACTGCTGAAGTTAAATCTGCAACTCCCTCAACTCTGCTGGTGCCATACGATAAGGTGTTCGCGAAATAGGTCCGGTACCCGGAAGTAACACGATGGTGAAATCAATCTCCTTCACTGGAGGAACACTGGGTAAGTCCTCGGGAAACACATCTGGATACTCACAAACCACCACAATATCACCAATGTCCGGTACATGAACACTCGTATCAATCACATGTGCAAGGTAAGTCTCACAACCCTTCCTCATCATCCGATCAGCCTTCAGTGCTGAAATCAAACAAGGCAAAGTAGTATTCTTTTCACCCCGAAACAAAATTTCCGGCATGCTTGGACTCCTGAAAACAACCTCCTTCTTGTGACAGTCAAGAACAACCCAATGGTTCTCTAAGAAATCCATACCCAAAATCACGTCAAAATTCACAATATCCAGTAGCATCAAGTCCTCGGCTAACCCATAATCTCCAATTAAAATCTCATAATCTCTATATACCTGAAAGGACACAACCCCGATTTAGTTTTCAAAAACCGGAATCAAACCCCTTCTGAAAACGTAAACCAATAAAAACAAATAAAATTTCGGCAGAGTAACGCTACTATCACGGAATTGCCATTACCTGCACCCGGAAAATGACACTTCATCCTATGCCACAAAAGCCAAACCGTGGGCACCAATCCCATCCGGATTTCTCAATATCATATCATTAACAATAAACAGTAAACATAACTATAATATATAGTATATCTGGGAAAAACCGTATAAAACATGTATCAGAATGTATCAGAGCAACCTCTAGTGTAAATATAAACAAAATATACAACAGTAGGCGAAACAAGAAACCTACTGGAAAACACAGGTAGCTCGAACAACTAGCCTCCAACCACGACGTGAAACACCAGAATCTGAACTGTAAATTGGGCACAGAAACCGAAAAGCCCAGGGGAAAGACATGAAAACCGTTAGAGTGTGTGGACAAAAATAAATGTCTTTCGCCAAATAATATATGTTATAAAAACATATGCGAGTCTAAATGCATAAAAATCATATGGTACACGAGGGAGACTCTAACTCCTCACGCGTACAGAGCATGCATCATAAATACCACGGGGTCTCTCATGGACTCCCTCGCGCTAGTACAGTCTGAATCACGGGATCCCAGACCTACACGTGATTCCAAGCTAGAAAGGCCTCGGGTCAGAATATCTGTCCCTCCCGGAGAGTACTCGGGGATCAGCCGAGAAGCCAATGTGTATCGATACAACCCTGATAACTGAGACTGTACTCTGTGTAAACCAAATCATAAATCCTTTCCATGCACATGCATAAAACTTAATGCAAATGTGTGTATATACATATATATATATTCGTAAATGCATAATTGTAAATGCATAATCGTAGAAACACATGCTCATAATAAATCATGATCACAACTGCATGCTCATGCTCGTAAAACGTATATAAAAGACTCGCAATCAATCCGTGAAAAGAAATGTCCACTCACAGGTGAGCAAAACGCGCACTCGCGCTAATCACGTGGCCCGGCGGAAGATCCCTCGCCCGAAGCACGATCTCGATCCCCTGAATAATCATAAAATATATCTGATCAAAATCATAGCTCACAACACTGTACTTCATCATGGAAACCAACCGTTCCCGGAAACATATAATACTTTACAAAATAATCGACGGAATTCCCGAAATCTCTACTCAAAACCCTCGACTGAAAATCCGATACCCAAATCAACTCGACAACCTCAAGGCGATGATCGGGGCGCGAATACGAGAGAAACGACATTAAAAACATCGAAATCCAAAAAGTCAACGGGTCGCCGGAGCTCCAGCGTTGACCGCCGCCGCCAGCGGCGGCGCACAGTCAACCGGAGAGTTTTCCCAGCGACCGAGCTGCCATAATGATCTTCTCAATGAGGCAAACAACTTTAACAAAGGAACCACCACCATCGAACCACCACCGTCGCCGGAATCCAGCTCGAAGTCCACGGTGGTCCAAACCGGCCGGAAAACTTTCCGGACCGATTTCGGCGCCGTCACGCCACCTCGTCCCTCCAAACCAAGGGGGAAATGATCACTATCCAAAACCCAACAAAACCCACCAAAGATCCACCCCGTAAAGTCACCGGAGCACATCCCTCCGTCGAGGCCGATTCCGGCCAAAAATTCCCAATTTTTAAATCGAAATATCTCCCTCAAATCTCAACCAAATCAAGCAATTCCAAGTTCTAAACTGTTTAGAATCACGAGGAGAACATTTTACCTTCAAGAGTCGTGGCCTGAAATGGCCGGAAACAGCCGGTCCGGAGATAGAAGCCAAACGGTCCGTTTTCTCCTCCTGTCAATGAAAGTCAACGGTCAATTCTTGGTCAACGACGGTCAAACTTCCCAAACAGTGTTTTCGACAATTTTTTGACTATTTTCGATTTTTATACTCGCGTCTCGGGACGATCGACGGTCCAAAACGGATAACTATTACGATTCGGATAAACTCGATACGAACGGATAAACTCGTCGATAAACTGAAACTTCAAATAATCATATTATATTCCTCGATTATCGGAAAAATCATCTGGAATAGCCCACCTAGCATCATTTTTATATACATTTATACTTAAAGGCATATCATTTATAGTTTTCAGTTTAAAGTGAAACTTTATTTTCGTCTACTCACTCTAACAGTTTTATTATTTTATGTGCATTTCCCTTGACTTTCGGTTCATTTGCCCATTTTGCAGAGTTCATTTGTGGTCAAGTGCGCACGCAGTTTATGGCCTAACAATATCTATCGTAGGATCCAAGGTTGATCCTTCGAGTTAATATTTTACTTCACATACTCAGTTTAATTTGTCTAGCTGCTCTGATGTCAATATAGTTGTATAACTTGTATATTTTAGTAGTGAACCAATATGTGGTAAAAAAAAATTAATTTTATTGAGTTTTGAGTTTTGTATCTCCACATTAGATGTCAATTAGTGAGTAGTAACTAAGGTTAGCATAGTCATTAGGGCTTAATTCCGATTTAGGCATCTAAATTGAGGTTGGATCATTGCAAAAATTGACAAACACACATCGAGAATCTACAAATGCAAAAAAAGTCTAAATACCAAATAAATATGTGTATTGTAGTCCATTCCATTCCCAATTCATTTTGAAAGAAAAAACACATTCCAATATACAGTTCACACAAGTCAACAATCACTACAAGAAAACAGCACTTAGACGACGGAGCGTTTCCGTCGTCTAAGTACTTAGACGACGGAATCTCCGTCGTCCAAGATACGTGCTCCAAGTGCTGTTGTCCAGGCACTTGGACGACGGAGATTAAGGTCTCCGTCGTCCAAGTTCACTTGGACCGCGGACCATCTCCGTGGCCCATGTAATCACCTGGACGACGGAGAACTTAATCTCCGTCGTCCAGGTGATTACATGGGCCACGGAGATTGTTACATTCTCCGTGGCCCATGTAAACACTTGGACGACGGAGATTAAGTTCTCCGTCATCTAGGTGATTACCTGGGCCACAGAGAATGTAACAATCTCTGTGGCCCATGTAAACACTTGGACGACGGAGATTAAGTTCTCCGTCGTCCAGGTTATTACATGGGCCACGGAGATTGTTACATTCTCCGTGGCCCAGGTAATCACCTGGACGACAGAGAACTTAATCTCCGTCGTCCAAGTGTTTTTTAATTTTTTTAAAATAAATAAATTGTATTAAATATTATTAATTTAACTTATTATTAATTGAATTTAAATAATGAAAAATAATAAAATTAATTAAATAAACTAATTAATTTAATATTACTTAATTATTAAATAATTAAAATTAATTTGTACATACACATTCAAAAAACCCATAAAAATAAAAATATTGTTCGGAATGCAGAAAGAAACGAGATAATTAAAAAACTACAAGCTAATTAACACACTGGAGGAGCAGATGCACCGTCGCGTCCCCCGCCTCCAGCCGGGTCGTCGTCGTCGCGGTATGGGTTCGGAGGAGGTTGACATACTTCTCGAGATTGTTGCATGAGGGCGATGAGTTGGGCTATTTGTGCTTGTTGCTCGTCAAGTCTTTGCCGCATGGATTGATTCTCCTCTCGTGCTAATCGATTCTCCTCTCGTGCCACTCGAGCCTCTTGAATGGCTGCTTCGACGGCCGCAGCCTGAGTCCTTCTCCGCTGGCCCGAACCTCCCGTAGATGATGAGTCGGAGGTCGTCGACAAATCTCGTACCACCTTAGGCCCGAAGTGCCTAACCTCCTTGCCAGCTCTACGACCGTAGACCTCATCCGCGAGTGCAATTTGGCTCTCTAAGGATAGAGGAGGCAGGTCTTCCGGCGGCACATCTGGGAACGCAAGCTGAGTGTTAGCCAACTCTTCCTGCGCACGCTCTATCACCCTTGCCTACAAAAGAATAATTAATTTATTATAATGAAATAATATTTAAATAATAAATACTATAATTAAAAGCACATATATATATCACTTACGCCGCATTGACTCGCTTCATTATCGAGCCCAGGCGTCATGTACGCGCTTATACTTGCCTCGAGATAAGGGTGTTTGGAGCCCTTATCCTTGTGCTCCTTGGCTATTTGAATGAACTGCTTGGCGCCGGTAGTATGGTGTTTGTCCTTCTTCCCCCGGTAGGCTTTGTTGACACCGGAGAATTTCTATTACACAACATAATTAAATCATTAAAAAATTAATAACTAAAATTTAAATAATTCAATTATCTTAATTGAAATAAAAAAAGTAAATTAACACCTTAAATTCGTCATCGCCAAAGTGGTTACACAACCACTGCCACTCATCTTCTCTATCCCCACGCAGCTCTACGGGGGGAGGCGCGGGACCGTAAGTTTGGAAGTACTGATGAGCCTGTATTTCCAATCTTTGTAGATGGAGTTGCCGGTTTGGTTGTTATGCCTCAACATCGACGGTGTCGGATCCACCGCAAATTGTTCCTATCAAAAATAAATAGAAAATTATAATCGTATATATTATGAAATTATAACTAATATTAACAATATTATATAATAACTAAAATTGGACGTATTACGTACCGAAAGATCTTTAAAGACTTTCGCCTTCTCATTATCCGGCACCTCCTTCCAAGTAGGGGCAGTGAGACGAACCCGGCTACGGACGATTGACCATATGCTATGCGCCGAGAGACTTGCTAGCTGAGTTGTGGGAGGGCCACCGGTGAATTCGTCGTAGGGCAACTCGATATTTTTCCCGGTCGCCTTGCAAATTTTCTCCGCTTTGCCCCCTTTAACGAGACCCCGAGTCCTTTTCGGTTCCGGGTCAGTGGGGGCCCTCCTTTGCTTACGGCGGGCGCTGTACATGATAGATTCAGCGGTCGAGGACGCCTGAGTACTTGCCGTTGAACCGGTATCGGGCGTCGGAGTTGAAAAGAGGTCGACGTCATCACCGCCGGAGATAAATGGGGCAGAGGGAATTTCCCCAAGAGGCGCCACCTCCGAACCAGATGAAGGGTCCGGATTGAGGGCGTCGTTGCCCTCCTGTTGAACCCAACCGACTTGGTCCGCCAACATTCAGAGCATGACATCTTCTGCCTCCTGTTGGGCTTTCTTCTTGCCGGATGGAGCCATTTAAACCTAGGAGTACGTTGTTAAAATACCTACTTACCATAATAATTACAAGTGCAAAATTTACGCTAATTAAGTACGGTTAAGATTTAAATAGAGTACACTAGCTTGGCTTTTTCGGTCGTTCAATGGACGTGCGACCCGCGCGATAAAGTGTAAATTTTCAATTAATCAGCCTTGGTTAAATCGAAAAACATGGCCAGTTAGGGATAGAGATAACGCGAGAGGCAGGACTAATTTCGACAAAACACCTATTGGTGTCGTCTTTCTTAGATCCAAAACCTGTCACCAGTCATAACCCGTTTCTAGACACCATGTCCGACATTCGGCCAATTTTTCAAAAATTTACACTCCCTCAAGTCCTTTGCAAACTCCGCCCTCAACCTCGTGTCCATAACTTCACTTAGGTTATGGTGTGCGGTGATGAAATCCACACATCACGAGGGGTTAAGGAGATAAGCTAGGAAAAGAGGCGCCATCTATTCCAAAGAGTGCAACTTAATAAACCAAGCATATGTACTAAATTTAAATCGAATACGTACTACCATGCAATTTACTAGAAAATACACGTAATTATCAATTAAGTAAAACAATAAATAATGACAATAATAAATTATTATTTATCAACTAATTAATTATCAACTGATTACAATAATAAATTTATTCATTTATCAACTAATAATAAATAATTACAATAATAAATTTATTCATTTAATAAATTATCAACTAATTACAATTATGCATTTAATTAATTATTAATTACAATAATTAACCACTAAAAATTATTATAATTACAATAATGAAATATTTAAAACTAATTAATAAATTATATTTAGAAATTAATTAATTAAATGAAAATAATTTTAATAAGGTAAAAAATAGAAATTTACCTCACCGGAGTAATCGGGAATATAGCCTGAGTTGAGTCGTCGGAGAGGAGGAACCACGCCGGAAAAATTGTCGTCGGAGCGTCGCCGGAGGAGAGGAGAGGAGAGGAGAGGAGGAGAGGAGAGGAGATGGAATGAGAAAAGGGGGGGGGGGGTGCTGTTCTATTTATAGGCTTGCATTTAGACGACGGAGCACTAATTTCCGTCGTCTAAGTGAAAGGTTAAATATTTTCGAAGCGGCGCGCAATTAATGGGCGGGACGTTTCACCCGCCATAAATTTGGACTTAGACGACGGAGAATTGAATCTCCGTCGTCTAAGTGGAAATTCAAGCGGTGCCGAAAATTGAGGCGGTAAATCGAACCGCCATGATTTTGACTTGGACGACGGAGAACGACATATCCGTCGTCCAAGTGAAATATTCATTGAAAAAAAAAATAAAAAATAAATTGAACCGCCATGGTAAATTGAACCTGGACGACGGATCTTGTCATTCTCCGTCGTCCAGGTTCAGTTTACGTTAAAAAAAAAATTTAAAATTAATTCGCTAGGAATTTTGCGATCTTTCATTCGAGTGAAATAGTCGTCCAATATCGATGAACGCATCGTATATATGAACAGTTAAATTTGAACCGAAGAATAATTTTACGTCTTGAAAGTTGTTAAGTATCGACTAATCCTTACAACTTAAGTGTTCATGAGTACAGGCTAATTTGTAGCAGAGTATTAAGGAAATTGAATTTGGACAAAACAACTGTTGGATATGTTCGTCGTAACATAATATATAATTGTCTTCAAAGGACCATAAAATAATAAGTTCGGGAAGGGTTTCATCGGCACAGTCAACCACAAAACCGATAATTTCACAAACCGGAAACGTGGATACAGGCATTTCGCAACTTCGATTTTCGAACCGTCGAAGCTCACACACCAATAATTGTTTACTCTAAAGTCTTGACGAAAAGAATATGCATTGGAAGAAGGTCAAGATGGTCGTTGTCTTAGAAAAAATTACGATATCTGCACCTGGACGACGGATATGAGCTTTTCCGTCGTCCAGGTAATCACCTGGACGACGGAAAATCTCATCTCCGTCGTCCAGGTGTATAGACCCTGAAATCAGGGGTTAGGGCCTTACTGTTTAGGGTGTATAGACCCTGAACTTGGACGACGGAAAATGACCATCTCCGTCGTCCTAGTGTGTACCTGGACGACGGAGAATGACTATCTCCGTCGTCGAGGTGTAAAAACCCTGAATTCAGGGGTTAGGGCCTTAGGGTTTAGGGTTTAGGTCGTCCAGGGTTATTTGTGTGTCCGTTCAATTATTTTGAATAAAAAAATAATTTAAAAAATGATCGCGATCGATCGATCGATCCGATCGATTAATTTGCTAGATTTAGGGTCGAGGATTTAGGGAGATAGCTCAAGGTACGTATTTATGTATAATTATATAACCTGGACGCGTGTAATTAATTAATTAAGAACAAAAATATTAAGATCTACGTACATATATACATCCTCCTCCTTATAATATTACGATATTAATTATTGATCGATGATGCATCATATATTAAAATAATTACATACTCAACTACCAATTAATTTTTCTCGTCTTAGTTAAGTAGTCATCATCATAATCGTCATCATCCTCGTCCCCGGTATCCGATTGCTCATCCTCCTCATCATACTCAACATCGTCCGACGAATAACCTGAGTCCTCGTCCGCGTCCTCTTCCTGCTTGTCTTCTTCATCTACCTCATCGATAATCTCATCTTCAGTTAGATCTGTACAACCATCAGGCATGGGTAACCGTTCACCATCTTGAACCATGTTCATTATATCGGAGCGGATGACAAAAATATTAGGCTCTTGATAGGCAGGAATGTCTCTTTCTGGTTCAGCAGCATCTTCAGTCGTCGCCGGTGTCCCTTCAATTGTCTCTGTATTCCATATTCCTCGATGAGAGATATGGTTCACTATTTTCCACCCTTCACCGGCTTTCGGATCGTCGAGATAGAACACCTGCCGAACTAAGGTGGCGAGAGCGAAGGGCTCATCCTCATACCAGCTTGAGTTTGTATCGACTGATAATAGTCCCAGGTCTTCCTTTGTACGCTTGAACCATCTGCACTTGAATAGGAAAACGTTGACATCATTCCCGTAACATAGCTGAACCACATATACAATAGCCCCGTAATATAGATCATTGTCTTTCCCAACCGCTACCCCACTGTTTTGTGTTCTTCTTCCTTCATCTCGGGCCAATGAATGGAACTTTACACCGTTCACAAAACGTCCGGGATAAATATAGTGTTTAATCGGCTTCCCTGCTAGCAAGTGCTTTGGCCATGACCACCACCCCCCAGGGTTTTCAGATTTTTGCAGATCAATCATCTGCAAAAAATGGCAAATTAATATAAGGGTTTACTTTCTACAAACATGATCGATATGTATATAAATTACTAATTAAATACCGAGACGTACGTACGTACCCATTGGAAGAAATAATCGGGAAACTTCTTCTTAACCATTTTCTCAATCCACGCCGAACTCTTGTTTTGATTTAACGCCTGAAGCCTCTCCCTGTATGACATCATGTACGGCTCAACTTCGTCACAGTCTTGCAACACTACCTAATGTGCCTCAATAAGTTCTTCTCGTGTTAACGATTCCTTTAATACTCCTCTAAACAGTCGGACGACATTGGTGACGACAGAAAGATTGATGCGGGCACTGGGATCGGAGGCAGTGGGAGGTGGTGGATCTTTGAGGTACCTGTTGCAGTAAGTAACACACTCATGCATTAGGTATGTCTCTGCTATGGAGCCATCCGGGGCCGACCTGTTTTTGACGAATGACTTATACTGTCCAAGCTTTCTACAAAATCAAACGTACAATAAGAATAAGTACATATAGCTAGCTAGTAATCTCCAGTGGAACAAATTAATTAGTTGTACGTACCTTTCTTGAGGATACATCCAAGTGTACTGGACCGGACCAGAAATGAGCACCTGCTCGGGCAGGTGGATCATTAGGTGAATCATGATGTCAAAGAAAGCAAGGGGAAAAATCCTCTCTAGTTTGCAAATGATGTGCACAATTTGTTGTTGCAATTCCACCACATCTGACTTCTTTAATTCTCTGGTGCATAACCTCTGCCACCACCTGCACAATGCCACTATTGGTTCTACGACGTCCCGAGGCAAGTATGGTCGAATTACCTCTGGAATCAGACGTTGCAGCATAACGTGATAGTCATGTGTCTTTAGACCAACAAACTTGTGTTGCACCTCGTCCACTGCTCCAGTTATAGTAGCTGCATACGTAGCCGGATAACGAACGCCCTTAAACTAGTGAAATACATAACGTCTAAGCGTCGGCTTCACTGTGTAAGATGCAGCTGGAATCTTGTTTTACACTCCTTTCCTATCCCTCCTCAACCACAAGGGACGACGTAGATTCATTGATTCCAAATCTTTGCGCGCTTTGGGAGTATCTTTAGTCTTGAACTTAATACCGAGAATTGTTCCCACCACGCTGTCGCACACATTCTTTTCTATGTGCATCGCGTCCAAGTTGTTCCTCAGCTTCAACTTCGACCAGTAAGGGAGTTCAAAGAATATACTCTTGTTATCCCAATAGCTCAGATCATGTGGAGGAATTGGATTGCATTTCTTTACATCCGCGTCATTTCTCAACACACCAAAGTCGAAATAGCTCAACCTCTCTAAAATCTCTTCGCCCGACCAACTACGGGGTTTAGGATTGTTCTCTACCGTCCCGTCGAAATGAGCTTCATCCTGTCGCCACAAGTGGTCGTGAAGAAGCCATCTACGGTGACCCAAGTAACACACCTTCCCCGCGTACCAACTAGATTTCACGTCGTCCAAACATATAGGACATCCATTATATCCTTTTGTCCTGCAGGCTGCCAACATCCCATACGCTGGAAAATCGCTGATCGTCCACAATACGGCAGCCCTCATCGTGAACATCGTGTCAGTGAATTTGTCATAAGTTGGGACTCCATTTTGCCACAACAGTTTCAGCTCATCGATCAAAGGTCTGAGGTAGACATCTAAGCACTTCCCTGGAGATTTAGGACCTGGAATTAGTACAGTAAGGAAATTAAATTCCTTGTTCATGCACATCCACGGAGGCAAGTTGTATGGCATCAGAATAACTGGCCAAGTGCTGACGGCGGAGCTATTACTTCCCCAAGGATTGAATCCGTCTATAGATAGGCCGAGTCTAACATTTCTAACCTCTGAAGCAAAGTCTCCAAATTCTCTGTCGAAATGTTTGAAACCCTCCCCATCCGCGGCGTGTCGCAGGACATCGTCATCTATTCGCTTTTCTGCGTACCATCGCATCGCCTCTGCTGTGTGTAGAGACATGTACAGGCGCTGCAATCTGGGAATCAAGGGAAAATATCGAACAACTTTCACAGGAATTCTCTTTTTCGAACTCTTCCTATTCACCTGGAATCTGCACTGGCCACATACGGGACAATAGTCCAAATCTTTATACTTTTTGTAAAATAGCACACAATCATTCGGACATGCGTCAATTATCCTGTACTTTAGGCCGAGGCTGCTCAAGATATTTCTAACCTTATAATGAGATTTAGGAAGATTGTGATCATCAGGAAGCAACTTACATATTTGCTCCTGAATTTCTTCAAAAGCACTCACAGACATTTTGTGCTTCACTTTTATCTTCATTTGCTCCATCACATATTGCAACACATTCTCTCGACATCCAGAGAACACCGGGGTTTGCGCTTCAAGTAGCATCCGGTTGTACTTGTCCATCTCACTTGTGTCAGTGACCAAGCTAGCAGCGGGGAATGTGTCATCATGCTCATTAGTGGTACTGTAACCTCCGTCTTGGTGTTGGTGTCTACCATGACTACATCACGAAAACGCATCATGGACCAAATCTGCAGTTGGGTTGCAAGCTGGGGGTCCGGCACCACTGCCGCTGGATGAGGCACCATGGTAACTGTACCCTGAGCTGAAGTCTGATGCGCTGAACTCTACTGCTTCACCATGCTAGCTCCAGGTAGTGTAACTCCACATCATACCATTTTCGTACAGGTGTTGCACCATAACATTAACCTCCGCATACTGACAATTAAGACATTTCTGGCACGGACACCTGAAACGCTTCTTTCCCTGACCATGTTCTATCGCAAAATTCACAAATTCACTAATTCCATCCATATATCGGACATCACATCTATTCTTCAACTTCATCCAAATCTTGTCCATACTGCTACAAAATATTATAATTAATTAATTATTACATATATATATATATATATTAGTCCATTAATTTACGCTTAATTATACATACTCGATCTACATCGATCCATCAATTACGTACGTACGTAATTTAATCTGAATATATAGCTAACATCCATGCATGTATGTACGTACGTTTTCACTAAATATATATTAAGCAAATTTTAACTGCGTACGTACCTGCTGGCCTTCTCGATATCAGTTAATTAAGCTAGCTAGCTAGTCAGCGGAGATCCCTGATCCTGATCTTTCTCGGCCTTCTCCCTTCTCATTCTCCTTGCTCCTTCAATTCTTCTTCGAATGGAATGAATTAATATTGAGGATCGGATGGAATGAAGAGAGTTTGACATCGGGCTTATATAATGCTTCACTTAGAAGACGGAGGTGTCGATACGTCGTCTAAGTGGAAGTTACTCGGACCACGGCGTGTCGGTCCGTTGTCCAGGTGATCACCTGGACGACGGAGAATACCATCTCCGTCGTCCAGGTGATCACCTGGAGGACGGAGAAGACTCTGAGGTCCAGGTGGCCACCTGGACGACGGAGACGGGATTCTCCGTCGTCCAGGCGATCACCTGGAGGACGGAAAAGATTCGAGGTCCAGGTGATCACCTGGACGACTGAGAATCCCGTCTCCGTCGTCCAGGTGGACACCTGGACCTCGGAGTCTTCTCCGTCCTCCAGGTGATCACCTGGACGACGGAGATGGTATTCTCCGTCGTCCAGGTGGTACTTGGACGACGGAGAAGTCTCCGTCGTCCAAGTGTCACTTGGACCACGGAACTATTACGTTTCCGTGGTCTAAGTGCTGTTTTCTTGTAGTGAATACAATCCATATACTTTGATAAAACAAACAAAAACATGATATTTATATCTAATAGACACATGCAGTGATTAGGTTACATGAAAGATAGAAACACTCACCGAAAAGCTGAAGCTTAGCCCACAACGAATTAGACTTTCAAATTCAAACTGAAATTCCAGTCCACGACAACTCCTTGCCAAATGTTCTCCTACGTCAAATGAACAACATTTAGTATACTAAAATCAGCTATATGGTCTTGTCTAATACCAACATAAGTAGCAGTGAAGTCATTTAACAACAAATCCAATTTATAGCATATATTGATCAAAAGCATATAACTACTGCTCTAAAATAAGCTTCCCATGACAAGTGATTGTTATCTATGTTTTATGCAATCCAATATACAATCTCATATAAGTCCTAAGAAAAATTTACTTCACATGCATCAAACCCCGGTATGCATCAGCTCTATAGCTCTTACTAAAACATTCATAAAACAAGAAATAATAAGAATCGAACCATGGCCGTAAGCTCAAAACCCGGGTGCAGTAGTTTCTGATGGTGTTGAATCGACTTCTTCGCCCAAACCCTAATCAGAAATTTGGGAGTCTAGGTTTTGAGCTACAGAGATTAGAATCGGGATAGTGAGGTATGATGAGATCGATTTTTAAGGGTGAGTTAGCTCTGGGTTTTGGGAAAGATGGGAGAGATATTGAGAGAGGTAGCTCTGGTTACAGAGAGATGCATGAAAGAGTTTTGAGAGAGCTATGCGTTTTTTGAGTTTAATTTGAGAGAGAGAGTTAGGTCATGCAACTTACTAACTCAACAAGTCAATGCAAGGTCAGCACAAATTTCAAAAGGAAAACCAAAATTTTCCCTCCAGCCAAGACACATTGACCAAAATCACTTTATTGCCTACTTGCAATTCAGACAATAGACAAAAAAAAACTATTGTCTGAAATGAAACAATGGGAAAAAAATTATTGTTTGAAATAGCTTCATTCAACAAATATAAATCATTGTATAACAATAAATCATACAACATAAAAAATAATGAGTGTTATCTAAATCTGGTGGCACAGACAATAGAAAAAAATGGGTGTTGTTAGAACATATTACCATCTACAGCTGATTAAAATCTATTGTCTCCTTAACACATCTGGGTACAGTCAGACAATAGTTTTTTTGGGGGTGTTGACTGCATTTTTCAGACAATGGACAAACTGCTGGCTATTGTCTATTAGATGTTGTTTATAGCAGTTTTTGGCATAGTGCATGTTAACTTTCATTCTTTAGAAAGAATGGTAAATTTAGGCATGTTGCCAAAGTAGTCAATGAATAAAATGACTAAGTGTGAAATCTGTATTGAATCAAAATTTACAGGTAATTCTTATAAATCTGTGGAAAAATCCAATGACATACTTGGTTTAATTCATAGTGATTTATGTGACTTTAAATCAACACCATCTTGTGGAGGAAAGAATTATTATATATCTTTCATTGATTATTACAGTAAATATTGTTATGTTTATTTAATACATAATAAAAATAAAGCGTTGAATATATTTAAGACATATAAAACTGAAGTTGAAATTCAACTTGAGAAAAGAATAAAATTTATAATGTCTGATAGAGGTAAAGAATATGAATTCAATGACTTTGCTGAATTATGTTCTTTTCATGGAATTGTGCATCAAACTACAGCCCCATACACTCCACAATAAAATGGAGTTGCTGAACTAAAGAATAGAACATTGAGAAATATGCTCAATTCAATGTTAAATAGTTCGGGAGCACCAACTAGTTTGTGGGGGTGAGGCTTGTCTTAATGCAAATTTGATATTACATAGAATTCCTCCTAAACCGAGTGAGAAATCTCCTTATAAAGTTTGGAAATGACAACCACCTACTTATAAAACGATGACAATGTGGGGTCGCCTTGCCAAAGTTCGAGTTTCTTTTCCAAAGCGAACAAAAGTTGGACCAAAAAAAATAGATTGCATATATATAGGCCTTTTCGAAAATAGTACAGCCTATATATTTTTGGTATACAAATCGTATATTGTTGATATACACCCAAATACTACCTCAGAATCTGCAGAAGCTGAATTCTTAATTTGATGATATATTTCCTTACAAGGACAAGTCCAATGCCAATCCAAAGAAAAGAATGTATATAGATACATTGCCTCAAGTTGAATTAAATAAAAGTACTGAAAATAATGAGGTTAATGAAAATACTTCTACTATTCAAGAAGAAATTCTCAAACCAAGAACCAAGGAAAATTTACAAAGATTTTGGACCCGAATTTATGACTTTTGTTCTTGAAGGAGAACCTCAAACTTATAAGGCTGCAATGGATTCATCTGATGCACCTTATTGGAAAGAGGCTATCCAAAGTGAAGTTGAATCCATTATGAAAAATAATATATGGATATTGGTAGATTTACCTCCGGGTCATAAACCAATAGGCCATAAATGGATTTTCAAAAGAAAAACGAGACCTAATGGTACCATTGAAAAAGACAAACCTAGAATAGTAGCTAAGATGTAAATTTGTTTGACACTTATTCGCCAGTGACTAGAATTATGTCTATAAGAACGTTAATTGCTATAGCGGCTGTTCACAATTTGGAAATATACCAAATGGATGTGAAAACTTCCTTTCTAAATGGAGAATTAGATGAAGAAATTTACATGGAACAACCTGAACGTTTCGTTGTTAAAGGTCAAGAACATAATGTGTGTAAATTGGTTAAGTCTCTCTATGGACTTAAACAAGCCCCAAAATAATGGTATGAGAAGTTTGATAATACACTTTTATCAAATGGTTTCAAAATAAATGAATGGGACAAATGTGTTAATGTGAAAGAATATAGAAACGCTTTTGTCTTTGTATGCTTATATGTGGATAATATGCTTATCACTGGAACAAGTAAAGATACAATTAATCAAACCTAGAAAATGTTGCCTTCTAATTTTGATATGAAAGATATGAGAATAGCGGATATGATTCTTGGTATTCGAATTCAAAGGAACTCTGATGGTTATATACTTACTCAATCTGACTATGTAGAAAGTCCTTAGAAAATTTGGATACTACGATGATAAGTCGGTGGTTACTCCATTTGATCCCTCTAGTAATCTTAATAAAAATCAAGATGATAGTTTGTCTCAATTGGAATATACACAGGTTATTGGAAACTTGATGTACATAATGAATTGCACAAGACCAGTTCTAACATATAGTCTAAGTTGACTTAGTAGGTACTCAAGCAATCCTAGAAAAGATCATTGGATTGCTCTAGTACGAGTTTTAAGGTACCTAAAGGATACAATAAATTATGGATTGCATTACACCAAATATCCTCCTACATTAGAAGGATATTGTGATGTGAATTGGATTTCCAATAATTTGGACAGTAAGTCTACAAGAGGGTATGTATTTATGCTTGGAGGTGCAACTGTATCTTGGAAATCATCAAAACTGTGACGACCTGAACCAGAATCAGTAGTTTAATCGGCACGATTCACGAGTTAGCGTATAATCGCGATTAATCGTTAATAAAGTGGTTTGCTGGATTAGCTCGCGACTTAAATATCGATTGAGAATTTGAATTGAGTTTCTTCACCGAAGTTGTAGAGCACGTGATTTCGAGCTCGTGGGCGGTTCCGGATGATTTTTCCGATAACTGAGGAATATAATATGATTATTTGAAGTTGCAGTTTATCGACGAGTTTATCTGTTCGTTTCGTATTTATCCGAATTGTTTTGGTTATTCGTTTTGAACCGTTGATCGTCCCGAGGCACGAGTATAAATATCGAAAATAGTCGTAAAATTGTCAAAAACTGTGACGACCCGAACCATAATCAATTGTGTATTCTGCACGATTCACGAGATTGGTCATAGTCGCAGTTTTACGATATATGTGTGGTTTGCTGATTCTATTCGCGACTATATTTTTGGCCGAGAATTTGAGTTGAGTGTCTTCACAGAAGTTGTAGAGTACGTGATTTCGAGCTTGAGGGCGGTTCCGGATGATTTTTCCGATAACCGAGGAATATGTTGTGATTATTTGAAGTTTCGGTTTTCAACGAGTTTATCCGATTGTTTCGTGTTTATCCGAATTGTGATGGTTATCCATTTCGAATCGTCGATCGACCCGAGGGCGAGTATAAATATCGGAAATAGTCGTAAAATAGTCGCAAAACACTGTTTGACGTTGACCGAGCATTGACTTTCCAAAATTGGAAAGTTGACCGTTGACCGCGAAAGGGGGATGTTTCCCGATTTGGTATTACCGTCCGACTTCCATTTTCCGGCCACCTCCGACCTTGTTGAGGGTATGAATCGCTTCCTCTCATGATTTTGAGTTAGTTGGTGTTTGGATTTGTGTGAATTGGTTATGTATTTGTGGAACCCGAATCGGGTTGGTTTGAAGTTTGTCCCCGGTGTTGGTTGGCCGTGTTCCGGCGAGCCTCGGTGGTGGTGGTTAGGGGGGTTCGCTTCCCCTTGGCCCAGGGATGCTTCCCATGGGTTTTGATTGGCCTGAAATTGAGTTTTCCGGTGAACCCGATTGGGTTGCCGGAGTTGGGATTTCGCTCGGTTTCGAGCTGATTTGGATGGCTTATAGTTTGAATTGATGTTTGTGGTAGTTATGAAAAGGATTGGGCTTGGAAAGATCTTGTGATCTGGAGCTTCTCCGCCGGAGAATCTCTCCGTTGACGGCGCGCCACCGCCGGCGGCGGCGGTCAACGGCGGAGCTCCGGCGAGAAGTTGACTTTTTGGTTTTCGACGTTTTTAATGTCGTTTTTCTCGTAATCACGCCCCGATTATCGTCCAGAGGTTTTCGGATTGATTTGGGTAGTGGATTTTCAGTTGAGGGTTTCGAGTGGAGATTTCGGGAATTCCGTTAATCATTTTGTACTGCATTGCATATTTTCGGGAACGGTTGGTTTCCGTGGTTAAGTACAGAGTTGTGGGTTATGTTTTGATCAGTTGTGTTTTATGAATATTCAGGGGATCGAGATCCAGATCCAGATCGTGCTTCAGGCGAGGGATCTTCCGCCGGACCACGAGATTAGCGCGAGTGCGCGTTTTGCTCACCTGTGAGTGGACAATTTCTTTTCACGGATTGTTTGCGGGTCTTATTATACATTTTACGAACTTGAGCATGCATACGTGATTTCGATTTACATGAGCATGTGTTATACGATTATGCCTATACCAGTATATATTACGCATATACACTTATAAATTGTTTCATGCATTTGCATCAAACTATTTATGATTTGGTTTGCACAGAGTACAGTCGTTATATATGTTGTATCGATACACTCACATCCTGGCTGATCCCCGAGGATGTTTACCGGGGGAGGCCGTGACTCCTGACCCGAGGCCTTTACCGGGGGGAGGCAAACCTCTGACCTGAGGCCTTTCTGGCTAGAATCACGTGTGGGCTAGGGATCCCGTGGTTCTGACTGTACTAGCACGGATGTGTCCATGAGTGGCCCCGTGAGATTTTTATGCATGCTCTGTATTCGTGAGGAGTTAGAGTCTCCCTCGTGTACCATTTCTTTATTTATTTATGCATCTGTACTCGCATATGATTTTATAATATATATATTATTCGGCGAAAGACAATTATCTTTTCGTCCACTCACTCTAACAGTTTTCATGTCTTTCCCCTGGACTTTTCAGTTTCCGTGCCCAGTTGCAGTTCAGGTTCACGTCGCGGTTGGAGGCTAGTGATCTGAGCTACCTGTGTTTTTCAATAGGTTCTTGTTTCGCCTACTGATGTGTTTATTGTATATATTTACACTAGAGGTCGCTCTGATACATTCTTATACATGTCTAAACACGGATTTTCTCGGATATATTGTATTATACAGATATGTTTTCTGTTATTTGTTATTATATTGATGTTGAGAAATCCGGATGGGATTGGTGCCCACGGTTTGGCTTTTGTGGCATAGGACGAAGTGTTATTTTCAGGGTGCAGGTTTATGCAATTCCACTTTAGTAACGAAACTCTGCCGAAATTTTGAATGGTTTTTGTTGGTTCGTGTTTTCAGAAGGGGTCCGATTCCGATTTAGGTAACTGAATCGGGGTTGGGTCCTTTCAGCTTGGTATCAGAGCATTAGGTTGTCAGATTCTGTAGACTCTTGTAGTTGTGATGCTTAGGGTATTTGAGTTGATACAGCATGACTGGAGTGATGACTCGACTGGCCAGCGGTACTCATCAATACTTCGGGTGTTGTGTGTTCTCAAATATCTACGGTTTCATGATTACGTTATTTCTGCTTGTACCTAATGCTTGTCTTGTATCAGTAGGATGCCTCCTCGACGTGGTCCCCGTGTTGATCGGGAAGAGGATCCTGATGAGGATCACCGAACGCGCGACTTGCTGATGCGAGTGCTGCGTTTGGAAGAGCGTTTTGACCCTGTGGTCAAGGCTCGTACTGCTGGTGCTACTGTGTTTTCGGGTTCAGTTGATCCAGAGATATGCGAGGCATGGTTGGTTCAGGTTGAACGTGTATGTGAGCGTCTCCAGTTTACTCCTGAGCAGATGACAGTGGCAGCAGTCGGACTACTTGAGGGTGATGCATACTTTTGGTGGGTTAGCACCGATAGAGTTCCAGCTGATACTCCGTGGACTTTGTTCCGTGATCTGTTCATGCGGAGGTACTTTAATCAGGCTACCCAGCAGAGCAAATATGAGGTGTTTACGAACTTGAGGCAGGGCAGTTTGTCTGTACTTGAGTATCGGGACAGGTTTACCCACTTATCACGTTTTGCACGTGATATGGTGGCTACTGAGGAAACCAAGTGTCGCAGGTTTGAGCTGGGATTGAATCTGAATATCAAGGCGACTCTGACTACGATGCCTCAGAACAACTTCGATGAGTTTGTCAGTGCAGCACTCCGAGGCGAGGATATCGAGCAGGAAAGGCAGCAGAGGTACCAGCCGAGACGTTTTGAGAAGGGTGGACTGAGTCAGGGTCCTTCAAAGAGGCAGAGTTCTGATACTTCCGGTTCAGCTTCATCTTCACGCGGTGGATCTTATCGACCACCAGCTAGCGTACCTAAACAGAGAATGAGATGAAGGAGAGATCAACCGCAGCGACCACAGGCTAGTGGGAGTTCTAGAGGTTCTAGTTATCCTCGGCATACCGGTGGCACATTTCCTATTCCAAGAGACTATCCATTGTGCAGCTTCTGCAACAGACATCACCTTGGTCCATGTCAGCGGGGCCCTGTCATTTGTTATCGTTGTGGCTTGGTGGGTCACTATTCGAGGGAGTGTCCTCAGTCGTATGGTGCTGATGGACAGGCCGTCCAGAGTTCCGGAGCTGAGCGAGCTGCCACTTCGGGAGTTCAACCAGCACAATTTGCAAGCCAGGGTACACAGCAGGGACAGCCCCAGCGAGGACGACCAGCCGGACAGGCAAGGGTTCATGCTATGACTCTACAAGAAGGCAGAGCTTCACCGGAGGTCGTTATCGGTATGTTACATGTCTTTGGTATTCCAGTACTTGCATTGTTAGATCCGGGTGCCACACATTCATTCATATCATATAGACTGTCATCATTAGCTACGGTACCTGCATCTCCACTTCCGGGGTTGTGGAGAGTGTGGTATCCGTCAGGGGAGATTGTGAGTATCGGTTGGGTTTATAGAGATTATGAGGTGTTTATTGGAGACCATGGTTTAGCCGCTGATTTGTTGCTGCTTGATATTGTGGACTTTGATTTGATCTTGGGTATGGACTTCTTGGAGACGCACTAGGCCATGTTTGACTGTCACAAGAAGGAGGTGGCGTTTCGACGACCAGGGTTACCCGAGATACTGTTCCGTGGCGAGAAGAACACTTCACTACCGTGTTTTATTTCCGCGATGAGGGCAGATCAGTTGATGAAAAAGGGTTGTGTTGCCTATTTAGCCCATGTTGTGGACACTACAGCTGCAGTGCCGGATCTTGGTAGGATTGAGGTTGTTTCTGAGTTTCCCGATGTGTTTCCAGCGGAGTTACCTGGTATACCCCCTGTGCGGGAGATTGATTTCACTATTGAGTTGTTGCCGGGTACAGGACCGATTTCACAGACACCGTATCGTATGGCGCCTGCGGAGTTGAAGGAGTTGCAGGTTCAGCTCTAGGAGTTGCTAGAGAAGGGTTTTATTCGACCGAGTGTTTCTCCGTGGGGTGCCCCAGTGATATTTGTGCGGAAGAAGGATGGGTCTATGCGGTTGTGCATCGACTACCGGAAGCTGAATCAGGTTACGGTGAAGAACAAGTATCCGTTACCGCGGATTGATGATTTGTTCGATCAGCTCAAGGGAGCAGCAATCTTTTCGAAGATTGACCTTCGATCCGGATATCACTAGTTGAGGATCCGAGACTCTGATGTAACCAGGACAGCTTTCAGGTCGCGGTATGGGCATTACGAGTGTTTGGTTATGCCGTTTGGGTTGACCAACGCCCCCGCAGCTTTCATGGACTTGATGAATCGAGTGTTCAGACGGTTCCTGGACAAGTTCGTGATTGTGTTTATTGACGATATTTTGATCTATTCCAGGAGTGCGGGCCAGCACAAGAAGCATTTGCGAGCAGTGTTGCGGACTTTGCGGGACCATCAATTGTTCGCGAAGTTTAGCAAGTGTGAGTTCTGGCTGGATAGTGTGAAGTTTCTGGGCCACGTGATTTCGGCCGAGGGAGTCAGTGTTGATCCTGACAAGATTGAGGCCGTGCTGAACTGGAGTAGACCTACTACTGTACCGGAGATCCGGAGTTTCTTGGGGTTAACAGGCTATTACCGGCGGTTTGTACAGGATTTCTCCTGGATTGCTACACCACTGACCAGATTGACGAAGAAGGGCGTCAAGTTTGAGTGGTCTGATGCGTGCGAGGAGAGTTATTTACTTCTGAAGGAGAGATTGACTACCGCACCGGTTCTGACATTGCCAGATGATAGTGGTGAGTTCGTAGTGTACAGTGATGCGTCGAAGTTGGGACTTGGCTGTGTGTTGATGCAACATGGTAGAGTTGTGGCCTACGGTTCTAGGCAGCTAAAACCACACGAGGTCAACTATCCGACGCATGATTTGGAGTTAGTCGCTATTCTGTTAGCGTTGAAGAGTTGGAGACATTACCTGTACGGAGCTCAGTGTATGATCTACACAGACCACAAAAGTCTTACGTACTTCCAGACGCAGCCGGATCTGAACATGAGGCAGCGCCGATGGATGGAGTTGATCAATGATTACGATTGCACGTTTGAGTACCATCCAGGGAAGGCCAACATTGTGGCTGATGCACTTAGCCGGAAGTCTGGAGCCTCGTTGTTTCATGTGTGTGTGGCCAGAGTGTCAATGTTAGCCGAGCTTCGAGCTACGGGTGCTGAGTTCGGGTATGATGACGAGGGAGCTTTATTGGCCAGTTTTCAGGTTCGACCCGTATTGGTTGATCAGGTACGAGAGGCTCAGGATTCAGATTCCTATTTGTTGGGCAAGAAGACCATGATACGGAATGGTGTGCCTACAGAGTTCTGATTGAGCGACGACGGTACGTTGTTGTTCAGAGGCAGATTATGTGTGCCCAGAGATGAGAGCCTGAAGAAGGAGATTATGGATGAAGCCCATAGTTCAGCGTATCTGATGCATACCGGAGGTACGAAGATGTTTCATACACTTCGAGCGTACTACTGGTGGCGCAACATGAAGCGGGAGATTGCCGCGTACGTGAGTCGATGTTTGATCTGTCAGCAGGTGAAAGCGGAGAGGCAGAAACCTGCAGGAAAACTACAGCCACTTGAGATTCCGTTTTGGAAGTGGGAGCACATTACGATGGATTTCGTCTATCAGTTGCCACGTACTTCGGCTGGCAACACTGGCATTTGGGTTATTGTGGATCAACTGACGAAATCCGCACACTTTCGTGCACTTCCGGGGAAGGTATCAGTGTGCAGATTGGCCAAGTTGTACTTATCAGAGATTGTTCGCTTGCATGGTGTGCCTGTGTCCATTGTTTCTGACCGAGATAGTCAGTTTACTTCTGAGTTTTGGCAGGCGCTGCAGCGAGCTTTGGGCACGAGGTTGTGATTCAGTACAGCCTTTCATCCTCAGACTGACGGGCAGTCCGAGCGGACCATTCAGACCCTTGAGGATATGTTGCGATCATGTGTGTTGCAGTTTCGCGGAAACTGGGATCAGCAGTTACATTTGATAGAGTTCGGCTACAACAACAGCTATCAGGCCAGTATTGAGATGGCACCGTACGAGGCTCTGTACGGGAAGCAGTGTCGCACTCCGTTGTGTTGGAGTGAGGTGGGTGAGCGTTGGCTTATTGGTCCTGATCTGGTGAAAAGCACTATGGAGGATGTTCAGATTATCCGGGAACGATTGAAGATCGCCTAGGATCGGCAGAAGAGTTATGCGGACGTGAGGAGGAAGAGCCTCGAGTTTGAGGTAGGCGATTGGGTCTTCCTGAAACTATCTCCGTGGAGGGGAGTTGTGCATTTCGGGAACCGTGTCAAGCTTCGATCACAGTACATTGGTCCGTATGAGATTACAGAGAGGGTTGGAGCTGTTGCTTACATACTTGAGTTACCAGCTGAGATGGCTCGTGTTCATGATGTCTTCCATGTTTCGATGTTGCAGAAGTACATCTCAGATCCTTCACATGTGTTAGCCCCACAGCAGTTACCGATCAGAGAGGATTTGACGTACATGGAGGAGCCTGTACAGATTCTTGATCGTCGTGAGAAGGAGTTGAGGCACCATGTGATCCCGCTAGTGAAGGTCTTGTGGCAGAACCACTCAGTTGAGGAGGCCACCTAGGAGACTGAGCAGCGTATGTGGGAGCAGTAACCTCATCTGTTCACTTGACAGGTACGTAAATTTCAAGGTCGAAATTTTTTTTAAGGGGGGTAGATTTGTGACGACCCGAACTAGAATCAGTTGTGTATTCTGCACGATTCACGAGATTGGTCATAGTCCCAGTTTTACGATATATGTGTGGTTTGCTGATTATATTCGCGACTATGTTTTCGGCCGAGAATTTGAGTTGTATGTCTTCACGGAAGTTGTAGAGTACGTGATTTCGAGCTCGAGGGCGGTTCCGGATGATTTTTCCGATAACCGAGGAATATGTTGTGATTATTTGAAGTTTCAGTTTTCGACGAGTTTATTCGATTATTTCGTGTTTATCCGAATTGTGATGGTTATCCATTTCGAATCGTCGATTGACCCGAGGGCGAGTATAAATATCGGAAATAGTCGTAAAATAGTCGCAAAACACTGTTTGACGTTGACCGAGCATTGACTTTCCAAAATTGGAAAGTTGATCGTTGACCGCGAAATGGGGAAGTTTACCGATTTGGTATCGCCGTCCGACTTCCATTTTCCGGCCACCTCCGACCTTGTTGAGGGTATGAATCGCCTCCTCTCATGATTTTGAGTTAGTTGGTGTTTGGATTTGTGTGAATTGGTTATGTATTTGTGGAACCCGAATCGGGTTGGTTTGAAGTTTGTCGCCGGTGTTGGTTGGCCGTGTTTCGGCGAGCCTCGGTGGTGGTGGTTAGGGGGGTTCGCTTCCCCTTGGCCCAGGGATGCTTCCCATGGGTTTTGATTGGCCTAAAATTGAGTTTTCCGGTGAACCCGATTGGGTTGCCGGAGTTGGGATTTCGCTCGATTTCGAGCTGATTTGGATGGCTTATAATTTGAATTGACGTTTGTGGTAGTTATGAAAAGGATTGGGCATGGAAAGATCTTGTGATCTAGAGCTTCTCTGCCGGAGAATCACTCCGTTGACGGCGCGGCGGCGGCGGCGGCGGCGGTAAACGGCGGAGCTCCGGCGAGAAGTTGATTTTTTGGTTTTCGACGTTTTTAATGTCGTTTTTCTCGTAATCACGCCGTGATTATCGTTCAGAGGTTTTCAGATTGATTTGGGTAGTGGATTTTCAGTTGAGGGTTTAGAGTGGAGATTTCGGGAATTTCGTTAATCATTTTGTACTGCATTGCATATTTTCGGGAACGGTTGGTTTCCGTGGTTAAGTACAAAGTTGTGGGTTATGTTTTGATCAGTTGTGTTTTATGAATATTCAGGGGATCGAGATCGAGATCTTGATCGTGCTTCAGGCGAGGGATCTTCCGTCGGACCACGAAATTAGCACGAGTGCGCGTTTTGCTCACCTGTGAGTGGACAATTTTTTTTCACAGATTGTTTGCGAGTCTTATTATACGTTTTACAAACTTGAGCATGCATACGTGATTTCGATTTACATGAGCATGTGTTATACGATTATGCCTATACCAGTATATATTACGTATATGAGCATCAGTAGACTCTTGTAGTTGTGACGCTTAGGGTATTTGAGTTTGTACAGCATGACTGGAGTGATGACCCGACTGGCCAGCGGTACTCATCAATACTTCGGGTGTTGTTTGTTCTCAAATATCTGCGGTCTCATGATTATGTTCTTTCTGCTTGTACCTAATGCTTGTCTTGTATCAGTAGGATGCCTCCTCGACGTGGTCCCCCTGTTGATCGGGAAGCGGATCCTGATGAGGATCGCTAGACTCATGAGTTGGTGATGCGAGTGCTGCGTTTGGAAGAGCGTTTTGACCCTGTGGGCAAAACTCGTACTGCTGGTGCGACTGTGTTTTCGGGTTCAGCAAATCCAGAGATATGTGAGGCATGGGTGGTTCAGGTTGAACGTGTATGTGAGCATCTGCGATTTACCCCTGAGCAGATGACAGTGGCAGCAGTCGGATTACTTGAGTCTGATGCATACTTTTGGTGGGTTAGCACCGACAGAGTTCCAGTTGATACTTCGTGGACTTTGTTCCAAGATTTGTTTATGCAGAGGTATTTCAACCAGGCAACCCAGCAGCGCAAGTATGAGGAGTTTACGAACTTGAGACAGGGCAGTATGTCTGTGCTTGAGTACAGGGACAGGTTTACCCGTTTATCCCGTTTTGCGCGTGATATGGTGGCTACTGAGGAAGCCAAGTGTCGCAGGTTTGAGCTGGTTTTGAACTTGAATATCAAGGGGACTCTGACTACGATGCCTCGAAACAACTTTGATGAGTTTGTCAGTGCAGCACTCCGAGGTGAGGATATCGAGCAGGAGAGACGGCAGAGGTACCAGCCTAGACAGTTTGAGGAGGGTGGACCGAGTCAGGGGCCTTCAAAGAGGCAGAGTTCTGATACTTCCTGTTCGGCTTCATCCTCAGACGGTGGATCCTATCAACCACCAGCTAGTGCATCGAGACAGAGGCAGAGGTGGAGGAGAGATCGACCGCAGCGACCACAGGCCAGTGGGGGTTCCAGCGGTTCCAGTTATCCTCGGCGAACTGGTGGCTCATTTGCTGTACCGAGGGAGTACCCATTGTGTAGTTTCTGTAACCGGCACCACTATGGTCCTTGTCAGCGAGTTCCTACCCTTTGTTATCATTGTGGCCAGGAGGGTCACTTCGCGAGGGACTGTCTCCAGCCTATTAGTGGACAGACGGCTCAGTGTTCTGGAGCTGAACAAGGTGCCACTTCGGAAGCTCAACCAGCACAGTTTGCGGGCCAGGGCAGACAGCAGGGGCAGCCTCAGCGTGGACGACCAGTCGGACAGGCGAGGGTTCATGCCATGACTCTACGAGAGGGCAGAGCTTCACCGGAGGTCGTTATCGGTACGTTGCATGTATTTGGTATTCCAGTACTTACATTGTTAGATCTAGGTGTGACGACCCGGACCAGAATCAGCAGTATGATCAGCTGTATACATGACTTATCGCATAGTCGCAGAATTGCCGACAGTTGATTGATACGCCAGGCTCGTTAACGACTTAATTATTGGCCGAGAATTGGAGCTGAGTCTCTTCTCGAGAGTCGTAGTATATGTGATTTCGAGTTTATGGGCGATTCTGGATTGTTATTTGGACGACCGAGGAATTAATTATGAATATTTGAAGTTTCGACGGAAACGGATTTAAATGGCAGGTTTGTTAGCGACTAAATTACCGGACGAGAATTTGGGTTCGGCTTCTTCACGGAAGTTGTTCAGTATTTAATTTCGGGCTCGTGGGAACTTCCGGAGCATTATTCTGAGTTACCATGTCGAGTCGAGTTTGTGACCGCGAGAATTATCGGGATCGGATTTACGACGTGAAAGTTGCTTGTGTTTGCAGTTTGCCGAAAATTTAAATATGGGGGTTTCCTTTTTGGGAAAGTATAAATAGTGCACTTACCTGTTTTGGAAAGTCAAAATTGGTCATTTATAGCAGGTCGGTCAACGCGAGCTGAAATGAAGGTGGCGACGGTTCACGGTGGCTCACGGCGGTGAGGCCTTTTCCGGCCACCCCAAGGCACGGGGTTGGCCTTGTTCGACTCGCCACGGTCTTCTCTTGAAGGCTCCGGCCACCATTCACAGCGTGGTGGACGGTGGAGGAAAGAAAATTCCGGCCGAAATAGAGGAATTTTGAGGTTAATGGTGGATATCGATTCGGACCGAGTTGAGCTCAAACAAGGACTGGGTTTTGTAGCCCTCTTCACCATGATTCTAACCATATAGGTATGGTGCTCTAATTCGATTTGTGGAAGGAGAATTTTGGGTTTGAAATTTGTGTACCAATTCGGTTTTGCTTGAAATTGGACTAGTTAGAGATTGAATTGGCCTTTGTTGCAGTTGACAAAGTTGCTCAGTGGATGATTTTGAGTGGAATAGGGGTTGCTCCGACGTGAAATTCTCCGGTCAGTGGCGGCGCCGCCGTGGGCGGCGGTCAACGGCGGTCAATGTTGACTTTTTGGGATTTTCAACAAGTTGCATGTCATTTGACTCGAAATCGCACCCCGATCGCAGTGGGGAGGTTCGTTTCTCGATTTGAGCGTCCGAAAGTAAAGCGAGGTATTGAGGTGTTATATATTTGGATTTTCGATGATTCGTCGTATTCGAATTATGTGTTTCCGAGAACGGTGGTTTCTCGTGATTTGTCTTGTATTGTCGAGTTATGATTTTGAGGAATGGATTTTTTGAATATTCAGGGGTTCGTGATCGTTCGTTTGGCGATGGACTTTTCGCCGGATCACGGGTTAACGCATATCGCGTTACGCTAGTCTGTGAGTGGACAATTTCTTTTCACGGAAATGATTGCGAGTCTTTTATATGATTTACGAACTTGAGCATGCATATGAGATTTCGGATTACATGAGCATGTGTTTTTTTACGATTATACGATTATACTTATACGAATATACGTATACGAGTATACATACACTTATATGCTGTTTCATGCATTTGCATCGAAATGTTTGTGATTTAGTTTACACAGAGTACAGTCGTTATATGTTGTTGTATCGATACACTCGCATCCTGGCTGATCCCCGTGGATGTGTACCGGGGGGAGGCAGACCTCTGACCTGAGGCCTTTCTGGCTAGAATTGCATGGAAGTCTGGGACTCCGTGATTCTGACTGTACTAGCACGGTGTGTGTCCATGAGTGACCCCGTGGGATTTTTACTTGCATGCTCAGTACGCTGGAGGATTATGGTTTTACCTCGTGTACTTGTTATTTTATTTAACTGGACTCGCATATGTTATTTTAAACATATATATTAACTGGTGAAAGACATTTATTTTCGTCTACTCACTCTAACGTGTTTATTGTCTTTCCCCTGGGCTTTTCAGTTTCCGTGCCCAGTTTGCAGTTCAGGCTCTGGTGTCGCACGTCGTGGTCGGAGGCATAGTGCTCGAGCTACCTTGTTTCTTCCAGTAGGTTTATTGTTCTACATACTGTGGTATACTTATATGTTTATACATTAGAGGTCGCTCTGAGAAATCTGTGGTTTACGTTGTACGATTTTACACCGGATTTCAGTAAAGTACTATTATATTTATTGTTCTACTTTACTGTTGATATATTGAGAAATCCGGATGGGATTGGTGCCCACAGTTTTCTTTTTGTGGCATAGGATGAAGTGTGTTTTCCGCGTGCAGGTAATGGTAATTCCACGTTAGTAACGAAACTCTGCCAAAATTTCTACGGTTTTTGTTGGTTCGTGTTTTCGAAGGGGTTTGACTCCTGTTTAGGGAGCTAAATGGGGGTTGGGTCTTTTCAGCTTGGTATCAGAGCATTAGGTTATAGGTTCTGTAGACTTCTGTAGTCGTGTTTACTAAGGATATTTGAGAATGTACAGCATGTCTGGAATGGTGACCCGACCGGCCGGCGGATACTCATCAATATTCCGGGTTTTGTATGCTTTCAAATATTTAAAGTTCCATGATTACGTTCCACTTGTTGTGAACGATATTTTATTCATTAGGGTTCCTCCTGACGTGCTTTCCGTGTCGTTTCGGTTGTGGATCCTATTGAGGATCAATCGACAGTGATTTGGATGAGTATTCAGAGTTCAGAGAATTGTGTGGCACGGTTTGCCTGGTTGTGTGTTTGAGCATTTACATGTTGCCTCAGAGCTGAGAATTGTGGCAGTTGATGTTTGCCTGGGTCAGATCATTGTATTTGGTGGGCTGATACTGTGTGAGTTCCTGTTGCGACTCCTTGGCCTATATTCAGAGTGTTGTTTATACAATAATGGTTTTATCAGGCTACTCAGCAATCAAATGTGGAGTGTTTACCCACCTGAGGCAGAGATACATTGTCCACATGTTTGTTTTCGTTTGCACGTGTTATGTGGCTTCAGAGGAAGCAGTGCACGAGGTTCGAGATGAGTTTGAACCTGAGCATCAGAGAGAGTGTTATTGTTATGCCTCAAGATATCCGTGAGGAGCTTAGTGTGCTGTACTCCGAGGCGAGGCTATTGAGAAGGAAAGTTGTATGCGGTTTCCGATGTGATGATTTGAGGAAAGTGGACATAGTCAAGATTTTGATGAGGTTGAGTTCCGACACCTCGGGATCAGTGACTTCATCAGGCTGTGGTCTTTTCGATTATGTTGAGGGTCATCAGATCAAGCAGAGGATCCGTTTGATGATGGCGGAGATCACAGAGTAGCGGACTTGCTCCTGTGACATGAGTTTGGGCGATTGTTGGTGATCCTATCACGCAGCAGGTGTTGCGGTGATTCGTGTTCGTGGAGTATTTTCAGTTGCTGTTTCGATGACCAGGAGGGTCACGTTACGAGGGAGCGCCCTCAGCCAGCTGTTGTAGCGGTTCGGTAGCTCAGAGTTTACGAGGAGATCCTCATGTTGTACCTGAGGTTTGACCAATGTACCCTTTTGATGAGCTATTTGGCAAGTCGCATTTGACGTGGGCGGCTAGTTGGGCATGTTGGAGTTCGTGCCATGACCTTGTTTGAGGACAGACTTTCCTCCGAGGTTACTGTTGTTTGATATCCATGGCTATTATACCTACATCTCCGCTTCCGAGGTTTTGGAGAGTATTGTATCCATCCGGAGGTTGTGAGATCCTTGTTGGAGGTTATGGGCTAGCCGTGGATCTGTTATAGCTGGACATCGTGGTTTTTGATGTGATTGTGAGTATGGACTTACTGACGATGCATTTGGCTGTGTTCGAGTACCTCGAGAAGGAGGTTGTGTTTCGACGGCCAGATTTCCCTGAGATGCTGTTTCGCGGTGATGGTCGAGCGGATGATGGAGACGAGTTGTGTTGGTTGCTTAGCTCATATTGTGGATACTCCGGTTGCTGTGCCTGACTTTGGTGACATTGAGGTGGTTCCCGAGTTTCCAGGTGTGTTCCGGAGGAGTTACCAGGTGTTCCTCCAGTCCGGGAGATTGACTACACCATTGAGCTTGTACCGGGCGCTGGACTCATTTTACCAACGTCTTATCGTTCGGAGCCAGCGGAGCTGATAGAGCTACAGTTTCGACTCCAGGAGTTGCTGGAGGAGGTTTCGGGAGATTTCATGCGACCCCGCGTATTTGCGTGGTGTGCACTTGCATTGCTTGTACGGATGATAGATTGTTCGACGAGATGATGCACTGACTACTGGAAGCTTGATTCGCTTCAGAGGAGAGTGAGTATCCTCCACTTTGGATTGACTAGTGGTTGTTCAGCTCGGGAGTGCTTCAGTCTTTTCGAAGATTGATTTCGGGTCCGGATACCATCAGTTGTGGTTCGATGAGTTAGATGTGGCTTTGTTGGCTTTCAGATCATGGTACAAGCATCAGGAGTTTTTGGTCATGCTATTTGGTTGACCAATGCCCTGTAGAGCATGCAGACTTGATGGACCATGTGTTCAGACGGTTTCTGGACGAGTTTGCGGTCATGTTCGTCGGCAACTTCCTGATGTACTTCAGGAGTGTGGACCAGTACCTGAAGCAATTGTGTGCAGTTTCGCGGATTTGGCGTGACGACCAGGTGTTTGTGAAGTTCAGCTAGCGTGAGTTTTAGTTAGTTAACGTGAAGATTTTGGGCTGTGTGATGTTATCCGAAGGAGTTGGTGTGGATCCTGACCAGTTTGAGGTCGTGCTGATTTGGGGATTGCCCTACCATTGTACCAGAGATCGGGAGTCTCTTGGGTTTGGCAGGCTATTACCGACGGCCTGTACAGGATTTTCCTGGATTGCCACTCTACTTTCCGGATTGACGAAGAAGGCGTCTAGTTCGAGTGGTTCGATGCACGCGAGGAGAGATACTTACTCCTGAAGAATGGTTGACCGTTGTTTCGGTTTTGACCTTACTTGACGATCGTGGTGAGTTCGTGGTCGTGAGTTATGGCGATGCATCGAGATTTGGATTTGGTTATGTTTTGATGCTGTGTAGCAAAGCGGTGGCTCATGATTTCAGGCAGAGGAGACCTTATGTAGCTATATATCCTGTGTATGACTTGGGTGTAGCTGTCCTTATGTTAGCATCAGAGTGTTCGAGACACTACTGTTATGGTGTGCAGCTCAGTGTAAGACGTGCACTGATCACTTGAGTTTCATCCACTTGCATTTTCGGCCAGATTTGGGCTCGAGGCAGTGTAGATGGATGGGGTCGACTATCGACTATGGCTGTACCTTTAAGCTTGTTCGGGAAAGATTAGTAGTTGCACTTTGACTATCCCTTTGGGATGTTGTTGCTGATGAGCTCAGTTGGATGTCGGGAGCTTCAGTGTTTCGTGTGTATGTGTGGCTCGAGTTTCCATGTTAGCCGAGTTGCGAGCTATGAGAGCTGTGTTCGAGTATGATGATGTTAAAGCTCATTGTTTTACGTGCGTTTGGCGCTAGTGATACGGAGATGTGTCAGATACTTCGAGTTTACTACTCGTGACGCAACATGGAGAGCAATATAGCAGCTTGTGTGTGCAGATGCCACATTTGTCGACTGGCGATGGCTAGGAGGCAGAGACTTACCGAAATGTGTCAGCCATTTGAGATTTCCGGTTAGACGTGGCGATTGTTGCTGTGATTGTGTGTGTTTATATGCTCTTTGATTTGTGGTACCAGTTGTCAAGCCTTTGTGGATCATTTGACGAACTCGGTACATTTCCTTATATTTTTGGTGACGATTTTAGTGGCAGGCTGGTATAGCTGTGTTTGACGGAGTTTGGCCATCCACGTGGTGTACCTGTGTCCCGGTCGCTGATCGAGGTAATCAGCTAAAACTGAGTGTTGACAAGCTTTGCAGCGAGCATTGGGGACCAGATTACGAGTTAGTACCGGTTCTTATCCTCAGATTGGCGAGCGATCTTTGAGGACTATTCAGACCTTGGAGGGCATATTGTGGACCTCGGTATTGCAGTTCTGGAGGATTTGGAACTCGCAGTTTCACTTGTTCGAAATTGCTTGCAGTACCAGTTTGTTGATCACTGTGATTTTGACGTGGCTTGATGTCGTTTTGAGGACGATGTTGTACTCCACTATGCTGGAGCGAGTATGGTTTGGTTTGAGTTGATGTTTGATTCTGATTTGTGGAATGTGCTACCACAGACTGTTAGATTAGCGGTATGGGTTGATGATTGCCCGAGTCCGATGTTTGAGTTATGTTGAGATGAGTGTGTGAGTTATGTTGATGTGTGTAGACTGAGTCGTGATTTACCGTGTTGTTTTGATCCAGATGCGGTCATAGGCGAGTTTGTGTTGTGCCGTATAGTTCGGCGTCGCCTACATTGTTGGCTTTTGTGTGTGAAATGTGTTGTATTCCGTTTGGCGGAACTATGTTTCCGATTTGTTTCGCAATGTGTACCCTATATGTTCCTTACGCAGGAACACTTGGCGATTGTGTGGAGCCAGTTCAGATTCGAGATTTGAGGGTACAGGGATTTCAGCACAGAGCTATCTCCTATTGTGGAGACGGTTGTCAAACTTGTTCAGTTGAAGTTGCCGTTGGAAAGTTGAGCAGTATGCAGAGGCAGTGCTCCTACCTTGTAGTCAGTGGCGGCGCGGCGGTCAACGGCGGTCAATGTTGACTTTTTGGGATTTTCGACAAGTTGCATGTCATTTGACTCAAAATCGCACCCCGATCGCAGTGGGGAGGTTCGTTTCTCGATTTGAGCGTCCGAAAGTAAAGCGAGGTATTGAGGTGTTATATATTTGGATTTTTGACGATTCGTCGTATTCGAATTATGTGTTTCCGAGAACGGTGGTTTCTCGTGATTTGTCTTGTATTGTCGAGTTATGATTTTGAGGAATGGATTTTGTGAATATTCAGGGGTTCGTGATCATTCGTTTGGCGATGGACTTTCCGCCGGATCACGGGTTAACGCATATAGCGTTACGCTAGTCTGTGAGTGGACAATTTCTTTTCACGGAAATGATTGCGAGTCTTTTATATGATTTACGAACTTGAGCATGCGTATGAGATTTCGGATTACATGAGCATGTGTTTTTTTACGATTATACGATTATACTTATACGAATATACGTATACGAGTATACATACACTTATATGCTGTTTCATGCATTTGCATCGAACTGTTTGTGATTTAGTTTACACAGAGTACAGTCGTTATATGTTGTTGTATCGATACACTCGCATCCCGGCTGATCCCCGTGGATGTGTACCGGGGGAGGCTGTGACTCCTGACCCGTGACCTGTACCGGGGGGAGGCAGACCTCTGACCTGAGGCCTTTCTTGCTAGAATTGCATGGAAGTCTGGGACTCCGTGATTCTGACTGTACTAGCACGGTGTGTGTCCATGAGTGACCTTGTGGGATTTTTACTTGCATGCTCAGTACGCTGGAGGATTATGGTTTTACCTCGTGTACTTGTTATTTTATTTACCTGGACTCGCATATGTTATTTTAAACATATATATTAACTAGTGAAAGACATTTATTTTCGTCCACTCACTCTAACGTGTTTATTGTCTTTACCCTGGGCTTTTCGGTTTCCGTGCCCAGTTTGCAGTTCAGGCTCTGGTGTCGCACGTCGTGGTCGGAGGCATAGTGCTCGAGCTACCTTGTTTCTTCCAGTAGGTTTATTGTTCTACCTACTGTGGTATACTTATATGTTTATACATTAGAGGTCGCTCTGAGAAATCTGTGGTTTACGTTGTACGATTTTACACCGGATTTCAGTAAAGTACTATTATATTTATTGTTCTACTTTACTGTTAATATATTGAGAAATCCGGATGGGATTGGTGGCCACGGTTTGCTTTTTGTGGCATAGGATGAAGTGTGTTTTCCGCGTGCAGGTAATGGTAATTCCACGTTAGTAACGAAACTCTGCCAAAATTTCTACGGTTTTTGTTAGTTCGTGTTTTCGAAGGGGTTTGACTCCGGTTTAGGGAGCTAAATCAGGGTTGGGTCTTTTCAGCTTGGTATCAGAGCATTAGGTTATAGGTTCTGTAGACTTCTGTAGTCGTGTTTACTAAGGATATTTGAGAATGTACAGCATGTCTGGAATGGTGACCCGACCGGCCCGCGGATACTCATCAAGGGTTTCAGGAAGCGTGGCAAGCTTCGACCGCGATACATTGGTCTGTACGAGATCACAGCAAGGGTTGGAGCTGTTGCTTACAGACTTGAGTTGCCAGCTGAGATGGCTCGTGTTCATGATGTTTTCCACGTTTCGATGTTGCGGAAATACATCTCAGATCCTTCGCATGTGTTAGCCCCACAGCAGTTACCGATCCGTGAGGACTTGACGTACGTGGAGGAGCCGGTAATCCCGTGTAACAGGAGTTGAGACACCGTGTAATCCCGCTAGTGAAGGTCTTGTGGCAGAATCACTCGGTTAAGGAGGCCACCTGGGAGACTGAGCAGCGTATGCGGGAGTAGTACCTTCATTTGTTCACATGACAGGTACGTAAATTTCGAGGTCGAAATTTTTTTAAGGGGGGTAGATTTGTGACAACCCAAACCAGAATCAGTAGTATAATCGGGACGATTCACGAGTTAGCGTATAATCGCGATTAATCGTTAATAGAGTGGTTTGCTGGATTAGCTCGCGACTTAAATATCGGTTGAGAATTTGAATTGAGTTTCTTCACTGGAGTTGTAGAGCACGTGATTTCGAGCTCATGGGCGGTTCTGGATGATTTTTCCTATAACCGACGAATATAATATGATTATTTGAAGTTGCGGTTTATCGACGAGTTTATCCGTTCGTTTCGTATTTATCCGAATTGTTTTGGTTATTCGTTTTGAACCGTTGATCGTCCCGAGGCCCGAGTATAAATATCGAAAATAGTCGTAAAATTGTCGAAAACACTGTTTGAGGTTTGACCAGGCGTTGACTTTCCATTTTGGGCAGTTCGACCCGTTGACCGAGAGGGAGACTTTCCCGTTTGGTTTTTCGCCGGCCGACTTGGATTTTCCGGCCACCTCCGGCTACGTGAAGGGTATAATTCTCTTTCTCTTGAGTTTCTAAGTTGTTTTGCAGTTGAAATCGTGAAAATTAATGGTGGTTTGTGTGAGTTCGAATCGGGTTTGGTATCCGGGTTTCGCCGGTGACGGGAGGTGGTTCTCCGGCAAGCTACGGTGGCGGGGAGGTGGGGGTTTCGACTCCCCTTGCCCTAGGGATGCTCCCCATAAGGTTTAATTGAGTTGAAATGGAGTTTTCCGGTGAACCCGTGGTGGTTACCGGAGTTGGATTCCATTTCGGTTTCGAGCTGAATTGGAGGGGTTCCGGTGAGAATTGGACTTGATGCTAGTTGACGAAAAGGTTGGGCTTGAGGAGACCTTGAAAACTGGAGCTTCCTCGCTGGAGAAATTCTCCATTGACGGCACGCCGCCGCCGGCGGCGGCGCTCTGGCGAGAAAGTCAACTTTTCAGTTTTCAATGATTTTAATGTCATTTTTCTCGTAATCGCGCCCCGATTATCACCTTGAGGTTTTCGAGTTAATTTGGGTATCGAATTTTCAGTCGAGGGTTTCGAGTGGAGATTTCGAGAATTCAGTCGATTAATTTATACAGTTTAATATGTTTCCGGGAACGGTTGGTTTCCGTGGTTAAGTACAGAGTTGTGGGCTATGATTTTGATCAGATATGTTTTATGATTATTTAGGGGATCGTGATCGTGCTTCGGGCGAGGGATCTTCCGCCGGACCACGAGATTAGCACGAGTGCGCGTTTCGCTCACCTGTGAGTAGACAACTTCTTTTCACTGTTAATCGCGAGTCTTTATACACGTTTTACGAGCATGAGCATGCATACGAGATAATGATTTATATGAGCATGTGTTATATGATTATTTTACGTATATGCATATATATATATTGCTTTACGCATCTGCATCGAACTATTTATGATTTGGTTTACACAGAGTACAGTCACAGTTTATGTTGTTGTATCGATACACTCGCATCCCGGTTGATCCCCGAGGATGCCTACCAGGGGGGATATGTACCTTGTGCCGATGTATTTCCGGGTGGGAACAGATACCCTATCCTGAGGCATTTCTGGCTAGAGTCACGTGAGGGTCTGGGATCCCGTGATTCGGACTGTACTAGCACGGATGTGTCCATGAGCGACCCCGTGGGATTTTTACTTGCATGCTTAGTACGCTGGAGGAGTATGAGTTTACCTCGTGTAATTTATTATATTTATTTACATGGACTCGCATATGTTATTTTAACATATATCATCTGGTGAAAGACATTTATTTTCGTCCACTCACTCTAACGGTTTTCATGTCTTTCCCCTGGGTCTTTCGGTTTTCGTGCCCAGTTTGCAGTTCAGGTTCTAGTGTTTCACGTTGTGGTTGGAGGCTAGTGATTCGAGCTACCTGTGCTTTCCAGTAGGTTCTTGTTTCGCCTACTGATGTATATATTGTATATATTTACACTAGAGGTCGCTCTGATATATTCTGATACACGTTTTATACGGATTTTCTCGGATATATTATATATTACAGTATGTTTACTGTTTATTGATTATGATATGATATTTGAGAAATCCGGATGGGATTGGTGCCCACGGTTTGGCTTTTGTGGCATAGGATGAAGTGTTATTTTTCAGATGCAGGTTAATGCAATTCCGCGTTAGTAGCGTTACTCTGCTGAAATTTTGAATGGTTTTTGTTGGTTCACGTTTTCAGAAGGGGTTCGATTCTGATTTAGGCAACTAAATCGGGGTTGGGTCATTTCAAAAACAAACCATGAATACTCGTTCAACGATGGAAGCAAATTTGTAGCCTTAGACAAAGCCGCCGAAGAAGCAGAATGGCTCAAAAAATTCCTAGAAGGTATTTCGTTAAGGCCTAAGCCTCTCACGACTATTTGCATATACTTTTATAGTATGGCTGCTCTTACAAAAGCAAAGAATCAAATCTACAATGATAAATCGAGGCATATAAGATGACGTCACAAGACGATTCGAGACTTGCTCAAAAGTTGAATAATTTCCATTGAATACGTAAAATCAAAGGAAAATATAGCGGATCCTTTGACTAAAGGCCTTAATAGAGAGCAAGTAATATTTACATCAAAGTGAATGAGCTTAAAGCCAATATAATGAGTCACTACTTTGCGGAAACATAACCTAGCAACATTGGATATCCCATGGTCTAGGTTCAATAGGCAAACTAGTTAAGGAAGACTCAAGATGTCTAACACACACATATGCCTATTCCTGGGGTGAAATAACGTGTGTATCTATTGACGATTAAAGGGTTGAATATTTCATATTCTTAATAATCCTAATAGCTTTGGAAAGTGGGATAGTGCAGATTATTCTTAATTAGTAGTACCTATATGAGACTGATATGGGGTCGCATCTGTGAGATTTGAGATGGCTAAGTTCTCTAACAATATCATGAAGTAAGGAGTTGTTCGGAACCAAAATGAACACAACCATAAGAATTAACATATGTCTAGATATGGTATGTGTGATATATTTTGACTCGATTTACCACAAAACGTGAATAGTTCAAGACTATACGTTCACTACTTCACAAAGTAAATCCAATAAGTATTCACTATGAAAGGTTCAAGTCCAAAAGACACCTCTTCTGATGCATACCCTATTTAACTTTTTCGAAATAATGATACATTTCTATATTATCTTATTTTCTATTCAAATGTAGGGTATTATTGGAGTTTGAATAAAAAATATGGGGTATTATTGGAACTTGTGAGACTTTAGTCCCACATGGAAGAATTTGAATGGCATGTGCCCTTCATAAGGGATTACACATGTGCAGAAGTAAATGAGTGACAAGGTAGACATGGACTTTTCACAAGTAGATTGTGGATTTCGGCCTTGGGTTACCAAGAAAAATTCAAATATATAATAGTCAAAAGATGGGTCATGGGGCTCTTAGACTCTGTTGATTAAAATTCGATTTTTATTGTTGAAATTAATATTTTAATTTTAATTATTAATTTCGGATTAATACCAAAAGGTGCGTTTAATCAGAACAAACGACGGTTGTATAACGATAATTTTACTTATCGACGCGACTTTTGACCTCTATACAAGAACGACAAAGGTCGTCACTCCTTCGTACAATTCAACGACTTCTTCTTCTTCTTCTCCAAAAAAAAGTGTTCTTCTGAAAAACATAAAGTAAATTCGTCAGGGTCAAGTTTTTGTGCAAAAACTTGTACCAGATAATTGTATCCTCGAGATAGACGTTCGAAACTACAAGCACAAATGGGAGCAAATTTCTATCTTAGGACACTGCAACGCAGGCCTCTATTTAATCAAGTTAGCGATTTCTAATTTTGTTTCTTTGTTAATTTCAATTTTGTTTCTATTATTATTATATATATATATATTGTTTGTATTCAAAAAATTTATTGATACCGACATAAATCACTTTCGGATATTTAATAATTGTATAACTGCATTATGCAAAATATGACGGAATCTTGCGCACGATATATTCAATTTAACTTTACATAAACCTCTTAGTCCAGACGGAACAGAGAATAATAACAAGCCTTTTGATAGCATACAAAGCCGATTTTATGGTCGATATGTAGAGATATTTATCGAGTAAGGTTCATCAATTTGCAAGGCCAGTAGCAAGTTTTGCTCTCAATTCTTTCCGCAAGATCTTTCCAGATGGTGACTTTGGAATGGCGTCAATGAAAAATACTCGATTTATTCTTTTGTAAAATACCACCTGCAAAACAGAAGTACGATCGATGACTTCAAACATGCTTAGACGTACTATTATACTACAGATGCGAGATAATTAAACTAATTAGTCTCAACTAACATTTCAATGTTTGAAGCCAATCAAAGAATTCTAATGAAGAACAGAAAAACTAATTAAAGCCACATACCTGTTTTGAAATAAATTGCTTAATCTCATCCTCATTGATTTGAGATCCATTTGACCTCACTACAAATGCAACCGGAACCTCGCCAGCGGCATCATCTTTCATTCTGATCGATGATATTACAAATCAAGTTCACCACATTGTTAGTGAATTAAGAACGTAACAATTATTATGTTAGAATTTTCAAACTAAAATAAGTTGATTAATTATTAAAAAAAATAAAATATAGAGGATTTTAAAGTTTCTCAAGAATGGTGGAGAGTCCTAGAAGGTTAATGAACATGGAAGGTTCATGAATCGACATTTATGATGGAATGCACTAATGAAGATCTAGATCGAGGGTTCCTCTTTAGCCTATATAAGGAGAGGTCATTGGTTCATTCCATCATTTCATCAAAGAAAGATCATCTTACTCTAAGAAGTAGAGAGTTCCCACTCCTTGTTGAGAGTGTTGTAATAGTTAGGGAGAAAAATAAGTGTAAGTGAGCGTTTCCTTCAAAAGGTACTCTTGAAGTTGTGTATCTCTTGTACCCATAACTTTGATAGTGGAGGTTTTTGTTGTTGCTGCCCCATGGACATAGGCAACTCACCGAACCACGTTATATCCTTGTTCTCTACCGTCTACTCTTTTATTTTCTTGCATATTTCTATTTTATGGTTTGAGTTATTACTATTTCCATCCTACTATTTTTATCCAACAATGATATCAGAGCAATTGGGTTTTGTGTTAGAATGGAAGGTGTAAGAAGTATCATGGTTCGACTCAACCACTCAAATTGGATTACATGGAAGCCGAGAATGGAGGATATACTCTATTGCAAGGATTTGCATGAGCCTATTGAAGGAGCGGAAGCCAAGCCAGAGACTATAAATGATGCAGAATGGGAGAAGTTAAATCGGAAGGCCATCGATCACATTCGAGAATGGGTGGATGATAGTGTGTTCCACCAAGTGTCCAACGAAACCGATGCTCATTAACTTTGGTTGAAGTTGGAGTCGTTGTATGAGCAAAAGACCACCTCCAAGAAAGCCTTTCTTATGAAGAAGCTTGCCAACATGAAGTATTGAGACGGTGTGAAGGTGACCGAGCATCTTAATAACTTCCAAAGCATCATTAATCAATTGGTTACGATGGATATGAAGATTGATGATGAGATGCAAGCGTTGTTACTTCTTGGTTCATTGCCTAATAGTTGAGAAACCTTTGTGATCACTGTAAGTAACTCTGCTCCTAATGGTGTATTGCCTATGGATAATGTTAAAGATAATATGATGAATGAAGAAACAAGGAGGAGGTCATCAAGCTAGTTCCGACAATAGCCAAGTATTTGTTGCCGAAAATAGAGGAATGAGCAAAAGCAGAAGTCCCAACCGAGATCGTTGAAGGAGTGCTAGCCGTTCCAGGATAATATTCAATGGAAAATGTCATCAGTGTGGTATCTATGGTCACATGAAGAAAAATTGCAACAAATTGAAGAATGACAAGAAGGAAGGGAAAGATGGACATGCAAACCAAAAGAAGGAAGACACTACTAATTCTATCGTTGTTGTAACTCATCCAGAATGTGAGTTTCTTTGTCTTGATGATGAATGCCTATATGTTGATGAAGATAAATCAGTTCAATGGGTAGTTGATGTTGGAGCATCTTTCCATGCCACGGCACACTCGGAGTTCTTTACCACATACAAAGCTGTAGACTTTGGGATGGTGAAGATGGGCAATGATAGTTACTTGACAATTTTAGGAATCGGTGATGTTTGTTTTGAGACCGATTTAGACTAAAAGTTGTGGTTGAAGGATGTGAGACATGTTCCAGGTCTACGTCTTAATCTCATGTCAACCAGTGTGCTTGACCGACAAGGATTTCATCATCATGGTGGTGATCAAAAGTGGAGGCTTACCAAAGAATCGCTAGTAGTTCCAAGAGTGAAGATGTGTTGCAACCTCCACAAGACCTATGGCAAGATTCTCAATGGTGGCGAGCTAAACATAGTAGATGATTTGCCGAATCTATGACACAAGGGACTTGGCCATATGAGTGAGAAGGGACTACAAGTCTTGGCAAAGAATTCGTTGATCCCTTATGCAAGAGGTACCTCGCTTGAAGCTTGTGATTATTGTGTAGTCAGTAAACAACATAAAGTTAGTTTTGTAAGTACATTCACAAGAAAACAAAATGTTTTAGATCTTGTGCATTCGGATGTATGTGGCCCCATAGAAGTTGAATCACTTGGCAATAATAAATATTTTGTTACTTATATCGATGATGCTTCACGTAAAGTTTGGGTTTATTTGTTGAAATCAAAAGACCAAGTGTTGGAAACCTTAAAGGAGTTCCATGTCATTGCAGAGAGGGAGACTTGGAAAACCCTCAAGGGCATCCGAAGTGACAATGGAGGAGAATAAACCTCGCACAAGTTCAGGGACTACTACCGAAATCATGGCATTCGACATGAAAAGACTATTCCTAGCACTCCGTAAGATAATGGTATAGCTGAGAGGCTGAACCGCACTATTTTGGAGAATGTGAAATGCATGTTAAAGACTGCCAACCTGTCAAAGAAGTTCTGGGAAAAAGTTGTGATAACTGCTTATTATATCATCAATCGAACACCATGTGTACCGTTGAGTTTTGAGACTCCTGAAGGCGTATGGACCGGTAATAGCATTTCATACTCTCACCAGAGAGTGTTTGGGTGCAAACTTTTTCATATGTACCCAAGGAGAAAAGATCGAAGCTAGATGACAAGGCTATGTCATGCATCTTTCTTAGATATGGCAACGAGGAGATGGGCTATCGGTTGATGAATCCAAAAACTAAAAATTTATTCAGAAGCAGAAATATGGTGTTCCATGAAGATCAAACTGTTGCAGATCTTGACAAAAAAGGTAGTTGATAATGCAGAAGGTCTCACCTATGAGTCATCACGATAGCAACTAGAACCTAGTGGCAGACCTCAAGAAATTGTGAATGAAGTTGCACCTAAGATGGCTAAAGCACCTAAGGCGGCTGGAGCATCTAATGCAGAATTAAATCCTCAACCTGAAGATAATAACCAAGATGAGCCAAATCAGGGGGAGCAGGTGGAGAATGCTCAATTGCAGCCAGAGAATGCCCAAGAACCAGTTAGAAGATCGATAAGAGTGCCAAATCCAAGTACCAAGTATCCTTCATCGCAGTATATATTGGTGACCAGTGATGGAGACAATCCATTTTCTAGATATATTCTGTTGACTGGCGATGGAGAACCTAAGATGGCTAAAACACCTAAGGCGGCTGGAGCATCTAATGCAGAATTAAATCCTCAACCTGAAGATAATAACCAAGATGAGCCAAATCATGGGGAGCAGGTGGAGAATGCTCAATTGCAGCCAGAGAATGCCCAAGAACCAGTTAGAAGATCGATAAGAATGTCAAATCCAAGTACCAAGTATCCTTCATCGCAGTAGATATTGGTGACCAGAGATGGAGACAATCCATTTTCCAGATATATTCTGTTGACTGGCGATAGAGAACCTGAAAGCTTTGAGGAGGAAAATACTCATGCCAATGCAGATAAGTGCATGTTGGCAATAAAATCAGAGATGGAGTCCTTATTCAAGAATGGCACCTACGACTTGGTGGAGCTTCCAAAAGGCATAAAAGCACTCAAAAATAATTGGGTGTTCAAGTTAAAGAGAGACGAGAATGAACAGTTGACAAAGTTTAAGCGTCGATCTGGTTGTCAAAGGATTTGGGAAAAAGCAAGGAGTAGATTTTGACGAGATCTTCTCACTAGTCCTCAAAATGACTTTTATTAGAGTTATTCTAGGCATAGCGGCTTGCATGGATCTTGAGGTGGAGCAATTAGATGTGAAAACTGCATTTCTCCATGGTGATTTGGAAGAAAATATATATATGGAGCAGTCAGAAGGTTTCGAGATTGAAGAAAAGAGCACATGGTCTGCAAGTTGAAGAAAATCTTGTACGGGCTGAAACAAGCACCAAGGCAGTGGTACAAAAAGTTTGACTCATTCATGGTGAGTCATGGGTATAAGAGAATCGATGCAGATCCTTGTGTGTACATCCAACAGTTCATTGAAGGTAACTTCATAATTTTGTTACTATATGTTGATGATATGTTGATTATTGGCCAAGATGCTTCTATGACTCTCAAGTTAAAGGCAGATTTGTCAAAGTCATTTGACATGAAAGACTTAGGGCAAGCCAAGAAAATTTTGGGCATGGAGATTACTCATGGCAGGAAGGCGAAGAAGATATGGTTGTCATAGGAGAGTATGTTGAACAGGTGCTCGAAAAGTTCATCATGAAAGGAGCTAAACCAGTGAGCTCACCTCTAGGTAACCACTTCCAGCTAAGCCAGAAGTTATGCCCAACCACACAAGAGGAGAAAGACAAGATGGCTGATATTCCATGCTCATTTGTTGTTGGTAGTCTCATGTATGCTATAGTATGCACTCGCCCAAACATAGCACATGCAGTTGGTATTGTTAGTAGATATCTCTCTAACCCTGGCATGGAGCATTGTGAAGCTGTTAAGTGGATACTCAGATATTTGAGGGGTACCTCAAAGTTGTGTTTATGTTTTGGTGGAGGAAAGCCAATTCTAGAAGGTTTTACAGATGCTGACTTAGCAGGAGACCTTGATAATAGAAAGTTCACTTCTGGATACTTATTCACTTTTTTGGGGGGAAGTGTGTCATGGCAGTCCAAGTTACAGAAGTGTGTTGCCTTGTCTAGCACAGAAGTCGAGTATATAGCAGTAAATGAAGCCGGAAAAGAGATGATATGGCTACAAAGATTTGTCAAAGAATTGGGTGTGAAGCAAGATGCATATGTAGTGCATTGTGACAATCAGAGTACGATTCACTTAAGTAAGAATTCAGTGTATCATCCCCGCACTAAGCACATTGATCTCCGGTATCATTAGATCTGAGATGCGGTGTCAAAGAAGCTTTTCCAGTTGAGAAAAATTCACACCAGCAAGAACTCATCAGACATGTTGACAAAAGTTGTTATGCAGCAAAAGTTGGAGTACTGCAGCAAGTCCGTTGGGATGGACTCCAAGTAGATGTCATGCACCACCCCAGTTGGTTTGGAGGGGGAGATTGTTAGAATTTTCAAACCAAAATAAGCTGATTAATTATTAAAGAAAAATAAATTGTAGAGGGCTCTAAGTTCTCTAAGAATTGTGGAGAGTCCTAAAAGGTTCATGAACATTGAAGGTTCATGAATCGACATTTATGGTAGAATACACTAATGAAGATCTAGAGGGTTCCTCTTTAGCCTATATAAGGAGAGGTCATTGGCTCATTCCATCATCTCATTAAAGAAAGATCATCTTACTCTAAGAAGTAGAGAGTTTCAACTCCTAGTTGGGAGTGTTGTGATAGTTAAGGAGGAAAACAAGTGTGAGAGAGTGTTTCCTTCAAAATGTACTCTTGAAGTTGTGTATCTCTTGTACCCATAACTTTGATAGTGGAGGTTCTTGTTCTTGCTGTTCCGTGGACGTAGGCAACTCGCTGAACCACGTTATATTCGGTGTTCTCTACCTCTTACTCTTTTATTTCCTTACATATTTTTATTTTATAATTTGAGTTATTACTATTTTCTTTCTACTGTTTTTCCCAATATAATATCTTACGATGCATGTATGCTACGTACGAGTTGATTATCTCTGAATTAAAGAATTGTATTCGTAGGTTGTATCAGATATGCATATCTTTAGTTGTATGTATGTGTTATATGACTTACGGGACAACTGCAGCATCCGAAATGTTAGGATGTGTGACGAGCAAGGCTTCGAGCTCGGCAGGTGCTACCTGAAAACCTTTGTACTTGATCAACTCCTTCAATCGGTCGACGATGAACAGCTCTTCATCATCATCGACGAAGCCAATATCACCTGTGTGCAGCCAACCTTCCTTGTCTATGGTTGTGATTGTGGCCTCCGGATTGTTAAGATAGCCTGATCGATCAATAAAGAAAAAAAAAATCATGTCTTTGGATCATACGAAAAAGAAGAATTTAAAATAAGCGGCCCGGCCGGTTCACATATATGGTGATGCATTGATGCTTGCATGTAGACCAAGTGCTCGCAAGAGTGGAGCTTCTTTTTGCTTTATTTTTCTGCGTGGTTCATAAGTAGTTCATAACTAGTGGATTGTAATGATATTCTGTCAAATAGTAGCAACAAGTAATATTGGATGTCTACTATGTTCTCAATTGTCGTACGTTCTTAAGGTGTCTAGCTAGATTACACTGCGAAATTTGATCATAAGGAACATATATATACGATAGTGATTAAATACCTTTCATGATTTGGTGGCCTCTGATGCAAATCTCACCAGGCTGGTTGCGGGGCAAAGAAGCACCAGTTTCAGGGTCAACGATCTTCAACTCCGCATTTCGGACGACAGTCCCGCACCCACCTGGTTTCACCTCAAAAGGTTCCTTTGCAAACGCCAACGACATTGTTAACACCGGTCCCGCTTCCGTCATCCCATATCCCTGCAGCACGTAAATATCATCATAAATTAGATAATTAGGTCACTTCTTCCTCACATATCAATCACTAAATTAATAGGAACAAATTTCGATCAATTCTCTCTTTTTTGATTTGATCAGCAAACTTGGTACGGTATAAGAAACAGGCCAAAACAAAGTTGGTAAATGAATGAGTTTTTCAGTTTTCAGTAATAAGGTGAACTTTAATCCGGGCCAATATTAGACACTTGATACCAGGGGCGGATTCAGGATTTCTGGGAGGAGAGGGGATGGGTGTCAATTTGTATTTTTTTTAGATTTGTAACCCATTGAGAGACTCATCCTTGCGCCTTTGTTATTTTTATATAAGAAAACATACATAAAAAAATATAAACCTAGCCTACTAACAATTTCGTGTTGTCCTCGATCATTAATTAGAGATCATTCGAATTCATTTTCATGTCTTGTTCTTTTATTTGTATACCATATTGTTGTATGGTATCTCCAAGAACTGTTCAAACATTAGGTATGCCAAATTTCCCTTTCTAAAACCCATGTCAAACATCCACGAATTAAGTATGCATAATTCGATTTTATTTCTTGTTGTGGAAGATATGAATATCCAACATCCTATATAAGAGGTAATTAACAACAACTAAATTGTTACGTTAAATTCTTGGTCCCTCCATTATTGATCGGTTGGCTACCAACCCTATTTGCGCTCAATTACGCATCCTTATTTTCAACTGTTTTGGAAAAGACAAAATTTACACCGTACCATCTAAACTCTAGTCTCCATTCACTTGATCAAGAATCAAGATCATATATATATGTACAACAGCAAAAAATGACTCTCTCGACTTAACAGAGCAAATAGAAAATTAAATAATTTTTAAACATATTTCAACACAACTAGTAATTAGTAATATATAGCCACTAGCAGCTAGAACCGCGATATGTTATACGTTTTGTGCTATGCATGTTCTATGATTTTCTGTGTGATATGTTATATTTCTTTTCTGTTTCTATTATTTAATTTAGGCGTTGAATTCTAGAGTTTCAAGACTCATCCGACGTCGTATTTTACTTTGAACAAGAAAACATCAGAATATATAGATTAATTGATTTTTAGAGCGTAATTAACGTACCTGGCCAAGTGTGACATTGGGAAATTTAGCTCTGACCGTATCTTCAAGCTCCTTCCCCAAGGGAGCTCCGCCGCTCTTCAACACTCTTATCGACCCCAAGTCGTACTTGTCGAGATCGGGAAACTTCGCGATCGCCAAAACAATCGGCGGCACGATCGGTGCAACACTAACCCTATGCTTCTGCATGAGCTCCAAAAGCGAAACGATCTCAAACTTGGGCATCATCAGAATGGCAGCTCCGGCTCTCAGCCCGCACAGGAGAACAGAGTTGAGAGAGTAGATATGGAATAGCGGCAGCACGCAGAGAACGACGTCGTTGCTGCTGTAGTACAAGTTAGGGTTCTCTCCGTCCACCTGCTGCGACACACTCGTCACCAAACCCTTGTGTGTCAGCATCACCCCTTTCGGCAGCCCCGTTGTCCCCGATGAGTACGGCAGCGCGACGACGTCGTTCGGGTCTATTTCAATGTTCGCCATGTCGTCCTCGTCGGACTGAGTGAGTTCTGAGAAGTGTAGACATGATGTGTTCGGTGGTAGCGAGCCAATGCACATTAACTTGACGTCGTCGCATTCTAGGTCTTTTACTTTGTCGTAGTAGGAGGCGAGAGTGATGATGAGCTTGGCCTTGGAGGCTTTGCCTTGTTTTGCGATCTCGGCGGGAGTGAAGAACGGGTTGGCGGCGGTGGTGGTGGCGCCGCGGAAGGAGGCTCCGAGGAAGACAAAGACGAACTCGGGAGTGTTGGGGAGGAGGAGCATGACGACGTCGCCTTGGTTGATTCCGAGTTTGTTGAGGCCAGAGGCGACTCTTCGGGCGGTGAGCTCGACCTCGGCGTAGGTGTAGATGTCGCCGGTGGTGCCATTGATGAGGCAGGGCTTGGAGCTGAGGTGGGTCTTGTTTTGGAAGATGTAGGAGTGGAGAGGGAGGTGGTTTGGGATGGGGATGTCAGGGAGCTTGGAGCGGTAGATGATGTCGTTTTGAGGCGCCATGGCGAAATGGGACTCGAAGAAACAAGGGAGCTAGAAGGAATGAGAATTGGTGCGGTGGCGATGGTTCAAAGAGGTGTGGGACTGGGTGCGGCAATTGTGGAATATATTCATTCATTCATATATACAAATGTGGGTCAAGGAATCGAGGGTGGCATAGGTGTTGTGGTTGGTGGAGGGATTGAGATGGGATTAGAGACCTGTTTAAAAGGGAGATAATGATTGTAGGTGGAAAATGAGAAGTTATGTTTTGCTCAACATTATACCCACCAACGAAGGAGTATAATGTTGTCAATAAGGTAATAACTCCCTCGAACGGAGGTAAAAATAAATTTGTATTTTTTACCCCAACGGATCGACAAACATTAACTAAACGCTGAGTGTCGAACATAATATTATTAGTACGGAATTATTTTGTTTTGTTATCAGTAGTTTTAAAAATAAGTCTACACCAATATAAGGTAGACATAAGTGGGATTTGTCCCGGAATGTGCAGTTTTGGTGCCTTCTCTGCTCTAGGTCAGAAGTCAAGACGTTCGTTGGTTCATTATATTGGCGCAACCTCCTAGTGACAAGATGAGATGTAGTGTCGACAATATATCTTGTCGTCAGCATAGTTAGAAAGCTGATCAAAGTGAATTGATGCGTCGTTATAGTCGCGTTATCTTTCCGTTACTGTATTGCCTCAATACTAAAGCAAATGGAGTAGATAATATTGTACTCTTTACTAAATGGTGCAGTTTATGATACAATGTATTAGTCGAGTCTTTCGATAATATTTCGTTCGTTTATCTTCTTATGTGGTTTAAGCGTAATATCCTCCCTTCTCTTGTATTTTATTATTTTATTAATTAAAACTTAAAGATAGTCACAAACTCTTACTTAAAAAAAATATTAGTACCAAAGAAAAACTTAGGTAACTAAATCAAATGATAATGAGAGAAATATGTTACTCTATGCTCTTTATTATGAAGTAAGTGGTGCAATAAAAAAGTGTGGAAAATTGGAAATGACTGGGGCTCGGTAATTGGAATTTGTGAGAGAATCAATAGCATCTGGGATGAGTTGGGTTGGTGAGAGTGGGTTTTGGGTGGCGATGGTGGGCAGGGTCCGTCATATTTGTTGAAGATACTTTATCCGTTTCTTTACTAAGTAGCAAAGCTTTTTACCTACCACTGAGATGACAAAAGAGAACAGAGTGCCGGCATATGTTGCTGCCCTTCACCTACTACGTGTTTCCATTAATTTTCATGATCGCTGAATATTCACTGTGGAAATTAAACGAGGCATGGAGCGAACTTATCTCTATCTCTACTATATCTTTATTACGAAGTTGAAAGTGTTTTGGTTTCATCGGTTTTATCAAATGCAAAGTTGACAAAAATGTCTTTAATAGAAATAAAAGTTAAATAGAAAAAAGATAAAAATGATTACATTATAAATTCTTAATAAAAGATAAAAACTGAAAAATTTATATTCATAACTTTTTCTATATTTTTCTCCTATTTCTATACCACACTTCACCCATATATGTGGAGATTTTTCTAGTATATATGAAAAAGAGACCATATTTGGCTGCCCACCATGATCAACTGAAATGAAGCAGAAAAATGGATAAGATTAATTACAAAATAAATTAGTTAAAATAGACAAAATTAAATATGTACAAAAGCATAAACACAATGTTTGAAGTAAATTTAGAGCATATGCAACGCGACAATGAACGAGGAACACGAGCAGTGGCGGGCAGTGGCGGGCCCAAGTTTAAACGAGGATGAACAACAAAAATAAAAACGATGCGACGGTGAAGAAATTGTCTTGCGACCGCTCGTTGATGTCGAGGACGAGCTGCTTTTGCTTAAGCGTCTAGCAGAGCCCACCTGGCGTGGGTGACGTCAGGCTCGTTAATTTATATTTTATTCGAGGCCCGTGCACATGTCGGCAAAGAAGTAAAATAATAATCACGCAAATAATTGCGCGCCATGTAGCCTGGCTTGTCTAACACCATCTCTCCAACAGTCTTTTTGATCTGAGCCGTTGGATTTGATAAAAAAACGATTCAACGACCCAGATATAAATCAAACGGGCAAATTTTTTTATAAAATATAAAATAAAAATAATTACAAAATAAACCCTAAAAAGTTACAAAAAAAGAAGAAAAAAGTCCCTAAAAATTGCATAAAACACTATTATTTTCCTATAAATACTATATTCATTTCCTTCACATCTCACATCAATTTGTGCACAACAAATTTATCATCTCCCTCCATCACTTCTCTCAATCCTTTTGAGTTTTTGCATACACCCATATGCTTGCTTCTGAATAGTTACAATTGTGTGTTTCTTTCAATCATCATAATATTTGTGGTCTCATCAGCAACAAACAAAAGTCCAAAAAGTTGTGGGAAAAAATTCATGCTTATTATTTGCTAAATTGGAAGATGACCAATGGGGGATCTAGAGTCAAAAAGTTATGTGAGCGGAAAAAAAAAATTCATCAAGAATGGTTAAAACTTTTCATAAGTCAAAATACAATTCATACATAGTATTCATCAAGAATTCAAAAGAGTTATCTGACACCTACGATAAGATATCACATTACAAGTACAATATGCTTTATCTGAATTGCACTCTACGATCTTTAGTAGACTCGAAATGATCAATCACTGCTTCTGAATCAATGTTTTCGACATATTATTTTTCAATGTGGAACATCATACAATCCGAAAGATGTCCATCTTCCATCTGGTTTCTAAGCCTAGTCTTTATAATTTTCATAACTGAAAATGCACGTTTAGTAGTTGCAATAGAAACAAGAAGTGTCAAGACTAAACGAATTATTCTATCAACCAAAGGGAAAAGCTTTTCTACGTCTGTTTTGACTAATCGTCTACATAATTGTGCAAGGGGAGATAATTTCTTAAAATCCCTATTAGAAACTATTTGATATTTATAATGCTCTAACTGCAACCTCAGAGCTATTACCTCAAATGTATCAAAGTCTTCGGGATAAAACTTCTCAACAAGTTTGCAAATCTTGGCCATGTTGAACTTCTTAAACTGATATTTAGGATCCAGTGCGGAGCTTAGAATAAAAAGTTCTATAGCTTGCTCTATAAACCTGTCATTTAGCTCCATCATTTGAGCATCTATAACAACATTAAACAAGTAAAATTGATAATAATGGTCATTTGTAACATCATATTATTGACAACCACGACATGTACCCATTGAATAAGCTGCAGCCATATTAGGCATTTCAAGACCATGATCTTCCCCAAATTACAGGACACCTGTAACCATCATCCCTCAAAGTTTGAAGAGGTGTTTTTGTACTTGTAACCAAATTAATAGCATTAACAATATCTTGTGATTTCTTCTGCAAGACTTGTGATAGTAAATCAGTAATTCCCATAACTTTGTTAGTGAGCAGCAAACAAAACACAAATTCAAATGCCCTTAATGCTTTAAGGAAACCTTTTGCATCACCTCTTACACTTCCGGTGAGCTCTTTACCAGTCATCATGCTTTGAAGAAGTTGAGTAGTTTCTTTAAGCACATGGACTAACGTACTAACCAAAGCAAAGTGAGAACTCCATCGTGTCATTCTTGCTCTTTTCAAACTACGGATTTGATTTAGCCCTCTTCCAGTTTCATGATCTCCATCTGCTTAACTTACTACAATTTCTGCTTCTTGAATATCTTTTATGAGATTTGTACGCTTCGAAAAAGAGCCAATAAAACCAACAATGGAACTTAGCATTTGAAAAAAAAGTAGCATATCATTAACATCTCTAGCACATGCAATCAAAGCTAATTGTAATCGATGAGCGAAGCAGAGAACATAATAGGCATAAGGGTAATCCTGAAGGAATAACATTTTCAATCCATGAAATTGACAACGTATATTGCTAGCTCTGTTGTATCCTTGACCACGAATATTTTGCATTTGGAGATTATTTCTAGAAAGCACACTACATATGTGTCTGTTTTGGATGGATTATCAAAGTGATTTTTGCTATTAGCACTTTGAAGATTGAAGAGCAAGTACTTTCAAGAGAAAGCATCTCCCATGTGCTTCATACAAAACTACTTTTAAGTATAACTAAAGCCTCTAAAAATTTTAAAAGTACTTTTATATGTTTGGAAACGCTTTCAAAAGCTATATCAAACATGCTCTATACGTTTCTTATTTAGATTAGCATAACTAGTTTAACACTTACAATTTCAAAATACCTTTCTTGAAGAAACTCATCTTTATCAACAAACCTGAGAATGATAGCCATTTGCTCCTTATGATATACATCAAGTGATTCATCAACCAAGATACAAAACTAACATCTCCAATTTCTTGACGAATTGTATCTCAAATTTTGGTAGCAATTATATCTAGGTTCTCCTTCTAAATTGATGGTGCAATACTTGGAGCATTTTCAAGAACAACTTTTGCAATCTCTTCATTCATATATGCATAACTCTTGATCAACTCAACAAAATGTCCTCTACTAGTAGAGGTAGCAGATTCATCATGGCCTCTAAAAGGCAAGCATTCTTTTCCAAGATAGTTTAAAGCTGCTATTGTTGTCTTCAAATGCAATCTATTTTGCCATACAATTTCTGGTGATAGTTTAGCAATTACTCTATCAATATGCTGAGAACTACTCAATAAGTTGCTCCAACTTTAAACATTTTTGTTATGAGCATAATTCATCTGCCCGACATGTTGTACACAAATTCCGTTCTTCCCATCCAACATTTTTCTCCAATTGCAACTTCCTTCAACAGTGAATAAGGATGCCTTGGTGGATTTTTCTCAAAAAGGAAACAAAGAAAGTAGAACACTTTATCTAAAGATACTGATACTCTAACCAAGGATATAGTGTAAACCATCTATATTGAAAATGATGATTATCACATCCATCAAAAGCCTGTCAATAATTTTGTAACTTGGGTTGACAATGTCCCACAAGAATATATTGCCTTCGAATATGATCTTGTTCATTGACTGAAAATGTATAAATCAACTGACGTGATCTAGGATCAGCTTGAACAAGGGACTTTTTTGGAGCATCAACTATGGGTGGAGGGAAATCTATCTCAATTTCTAATGGAGTTTCCATTTCATTCACCGCCAAAGAACTAGGAGAATCAGAACAGGGCTCTGACATCTTTGATGTAACTGATGTTGATGCTTGATTATCAACATCTTTCTTATAAAAAGAAAAAAGAGTCTTCATTCTTTTGGACTTAGGATGATGATCAGACATCCTATCCTATTTATAAGAACAAATTTGCAACAACTTAGCACAACAATAACAAGGCATGGTAATCGAAGAAAAGAAACTGGATTTTGGAATGAATGAGGTAAATTTATGTTGATATCATAACTAGCTACATTAAATACAAAATTTTGATGACTGTACTATGTATCATCTTGAAAAAGAGGAGTTTCACCTGATTCGAATAAATTCTATTCAGAAGTTTAGATTGAGAATAGGGGAGCTGCATGCCGGCACTAGATCTGAATAAATCCTTTACACAATCCTGCACAAAAGAGGATTTCTTTCTCACATAACAACTCAATGTACTTTCAGACTAAAAGAAGAACAAAACAACTTAAATACTCAATGTACCTGATAGCTAAAAGTCTAAAAATAAATATACTAAACATGTGATAACAGTAGTTCATAACTTTATATTTCATAGTTGTATTCAAATCACCAAACATGAAATTTAAGTATTTAACCCATTACCCATTGGATCACAATTCAAATAATTCAATTAACAAGTAGCATGTTGTATTCAACCAACACTAGCATGTCTATTCTAAGTTTCTAACCTTTTTTTACGAAAGATGCATTTGCATTTCAAACTTGTCAAATACACCAAAAAATACCTAGAATAACCCTCTATTTTAGGAGAGACAAAATTAAACTAGGTAGTGATGTATCCATAAACATTTGGAGCTCACAGTAAAACTAGAAAGCTATACTCGGTTCAAGGCCCGCTAGAAGCTAAACTTTTATTAAAAAACCTAACAAACTAGGTCTAACTAGAGAAACCTCAAGCCCAAAAGAGACATCCCAACAAGCAAAACCCAACTTACTGACCTATAAACGAAACCCTAAAGTGACAGCCCAAAAGAAACCAACCTGACTAAGGAGCCCACATCAAGCAACCCTAAACTGGAACCCAAGTAAAAGCCCAACAAAATCTCATGCCAAGCCACCGGAGACGCCGCACCCTGAGCAAGTCGCGATCCACCCTCCAGACCTCCTCGACCTTTGCCGTGTGTGACTGCTGCAATCGTCAACGGTCCCAAATCACCACCAAACGTCGCCATAACAGCAACCACAAACAACACCACCAAGCCGACCTCATCTCGTGGAAGATCAGGCAATCAACCACCCATGACCCGAAAACAAATCGTCACCGAGAGTAAATCCATCACACCCACCCTAAATCGCACCTCCCCAACCAAGTACGCTGACCACCCAAAGACACCAAAAGACTTGCAAAATCCAACCCGGCCAGGCTAAGGAAGCACGAGCAATGAACTCCCATCCGGCAGCAAGATCACGACAAGGCCGAGGCGGAGCCAGATCCACCGCTGACAGGACGAGAACAAGCAGAGATAGCTTTGACTAGACTGAGAGAGAGAGTGAGTTGGGGAAAATACCCCAAGTTTCTAACCTTAAAAATATGAAATTTAGTAAATTACAAACTTGAAGAACTGAAGAAGTTGAAAGAATGGAAGATACCTTCGTCGGCTTCGTGGAGCTATTTTCTGTTTGGAAAACTAAGGGGGGTGTATTGTATCTGGAATTAGCGGCAATTTTAAACAAGTCCATGGAATCTGAAAGTCCAAGTGTATTCAAAACAGATTTTTAATAGTCCATAAAAGTCTAGGTGTATTCAATTAGGATTTTAAAAAATCCATATGAAGTCCACCAAAGTCTAGCGGTATTCGATTAGGATTTTAAAAAATGAATAGAAGTTTTAGGGTATTCAAAATTTCATTCATATTTACGGAATTAGAATGTCAAAGAAATTTGTGGACTTTGTAGGGTTTAGTATAAATAGCAGACTTCAACAATTTGCCAGCTGCTAGGGCAAAGATTTTGAGCGTGAGAAAAGTCTATCAAAGTTCATCCTTCTGAGCATGCAAAGAGGTTGGTTCCCATCATCTTTTTTTCTTGATTCTTCTCTATATTTGCCTAATTTCTTGTGGTATCAGAATTCTGGGTTATGTTGGTTTTTGTTGTTGAACAAAATTTGGTCTCTTCTCGAAAGTTTGTACTGTTACATTGCTTTTCTGGTTAGTAAACTTCCATAGTAATCCCTGTTATCTTTTGTTGCAGACAAAAGATCGCAGCTAACCTCAAAAAGCTATTACTTCTTATTATATTGAAAAGATTGAGTGATTTGAATGCAAAATAGTGGAAAGAGAAATCGTTAGAATCTCTCAAGTATATGTGAATTCTTTTATACATATCAAGTTCTTAAATAGGCTCAGAGCCGGGTAGGAAAATAGTGTTTACAGAGCAGATCAATTTGACAAAATACCAACAATACCCACAGGCTACAGCTGAGATCAATGGGGACCAAGTAACTTCATGTTCTATACAATAACAGTTTCAGTCCAGCTATTTACGAAAATGTCAGATGATAGGGTCCTTGTAGTAAGAAAGGATGTATTACTGGAGAGGGACTAAAATTTCTTCCGAATGTATATTGATGGGTATAATAGTTTAGCTGCTCTGCAAGTGTCATATGATATTCTCACACCAAACATCTGACTTAAAAAACAAAGAGGGGTTACTTAGAACCTGTGTAATACATATATCCAAATAGGTCCGAAGTTGTTCCTTGTTTTCTTGGAAAAATGTTCTGATATGTTTTTTTTTTTACCTTGGGTATGTTCAATTTTACTTCAGAATTTTCTACTCCGTATTTGTTTGTTCTTGTCCTTCCTTTAAGATCAAAGATATTTTATATCTTGATTATCTCAAGCTTCGTATACAATGCTGCTCATTTTTAGATAATTTGTTTTATCAGGCAACTCCAATCACAATGTGTTGTTTGGACCTATAGAACACTTGTGCTCTTTATGTTTGTTTCAAGTGTGTTTATTGGTTTCTATATACTTGATTGATCTCAAATAAAGTAGTTTGGCTTTTGAATGTCTTTCCTGGGTGTCGCTGTAATCAAGTAGTTTGGCTTTTGAATGTTCTACTTTGAGTAGCTAAAGAAGAGAAACTTTTGAATCATAGATGGGAGATTCACAAGGAAGTGGTAAATGAAAGGATTATAAAACTTGGAACCCAGAAGAGAGCAATGTTTTGCTTCAACTCATGGTTGAAGGAGCTAAGCTTGGGTTCCGTGATATTAATGGTGTAATAAGCAAAACAACAGTAGAAGCAAAGTTACTTCCTAAGCTTAAGGAAAATCTCGGTTATGATGTAACTTTCAGCCATTACCAAAGCCGAGTGAAATGGTTTAAAAAACAATACACCAATTACTCTCAGCTTATGCGTCACAGTTCTGGGTTTGGGTGAGATCCGATCACAAAGAGATTCACTGCCGCTGATGAAGTATGGGCTGACTATTTGAAGGTGAGTTTATTTTATTAGATTACTAATTATTTTGAAGGTTTACCATATTGACATTTTTGTTTATTATCTTTCAGTCACATCCAACCCATGCACACTTTCGGACAGAAGCATTTCCAGACTATGAGGATTTGAAAATTGCAGTTGGTAATGGAACTGCAACTGGGATAGGCTCAATCGGTCTAGGTGATGATACAGATGCCACAACATATGAAGCAGGTGAGAACGGGTCTTGGGAAGTGGGTGGTATAGATGACTTGGTCTTTGATCAAGATAATTACACATTTGTGCCAAATGAAAATGAGTCATTGGACCAAGAAAACTTGCCATCTCTTTCCCAACAACGCACCCCAGCCAACAATGCACATGCTTCAGCACATAGCAGGGTTCAAGGGAAAAGAAGTAGAGCTGATTATGAAAAAAGTAGCAGCTCAAAAGGGGCAGCATCTCAAGCTGAAGTTCTACAAAACTTGTCAACTGGCTTTGGTAAAATTGTCACCACTTTTGATACCATTTGTGGCATAATGGAGAAGAGAGAATCAAGAGACACTGAATGTTGGATTGCTGTTCAAGAGACCCCAGGATTGACTGATGAAGCTAGCTTTTTTGCGCTTAGGTTTCTTAACACTAAAGCAAAGCAAGACATATTCTTGAAGATGAGTCCAGACCAACGACATAATTGGATCACTTGGGAACGAAATAATGCATGAGGCTAACAAGCACTATGCTATGGCTTGATTGTTTCTTTGATGTGTTTTTGTTTGAATAGGGATTTCTTTGAACAATTATGCTTTCTTTAATTTATTGCAACTTGAGGTTTTTCTGAATAATTATGAGTTCTGGTTTGCTTTTGAATGGATGATCTTATGAATAGTAACATTGTTCATTTTAATTGTTTAGGTGCTTTCTCTAAGCGCGATATCTGAAATGGATGTGTGTGGATTTGATGAAGAGGAAGAAGAGTTTTACGAGGTCATTAGAATTTTGTTAATGGCAATACAAGCAGTTGTTTATATGTTATATGATCTTGTGCGCAGCATACTTGATGAACGTATTAGACGTCCGTTGACTCGACGACCAGTGACATCACGTGGATACATATATATGGATAAGATACTGGACAGCGACCCTCGTATGTTTCGGGAGGTTTACAGAATGTATCCTGACGTATTTCGAAAATTGTGTGCCATCATCAAAGAGAAAACACCTTTACGAGATACCAGATACATTTGTGTTGAAGAAATGCTTGCTACATTTTTACTTGTTGTCGGTCAAAACAATCGATATAGTGAACCTCGGATGATATTCGAGCGATCTCATTTCACTTTTAGCAGAAGTTTCAACAAAATCTTGAAGGCCTTAAATACAATAGCTCCAGAGTTTATGGCAAAACCACTGCCGGCTAATACCTCACCACCTAACATAAGAGAAAGCACAAGGTTTTATCCTTTCTTTAAGGTATGCAAAGCAATATTTCTATCAGATTAAATCTTGTATCATTTTTCTTTTTTATATGTTGTAAATAGTTTTTCATTACCACAGGATTGCATTGGAGCTATTGATGGCACACATATTCCTGCAATGGTTATTGGACGTGAGGTAAGCAGATACAGAAATCGTCATGGGAAGATATCACAAAATGTGTTAGCAGCTTGTGACTTTGATTTACAATTCATATATGTGCTTAGTGGATGGGAGGGTTCTGCTCATGATTCAAAAGTGTTAAATGATGCTATTTCTAGACGTAATGGACTCAAAGTACCACCAGGTATGGTTTTACATCCATGAAAAACTTTAGCAAGCATGTTTCAGTTTGTGTCATAAATATTCTTACTAATTACATATGTTTTTCATGATTAGGTAAGTATTACTTAGGGGACTGCGGATTTCCAAATCGACGTCAATTTTTAGCTCCATTTCGAGGTACTCGATATCATCTCAAAGATTTTTGTGGCGGTGAAGGAAACCATCTGGTCAATGCAGTTGAGTTATTTAATCTTCGTCATGCTTCTCTGAGGAACGTAATTGAGAGAATATTTGGTATATTTAAGTCGCGGTTCACAATTTTTAAATCAGCACCACCATTTCCTTATAAGACATAAGCAGAGCTAGTTTTGGCATGTGCAGGATTGCATAATTTTCTTCGTCAGGAATGTCGTTCAGATGAATTTCCTCCTGAACCAGAAGAAGATGATCATGTAGACAATGGAGAAGATAATTTTGAATGGGACGATTTTCAAACTCAAGAGCAGCAAATGGATAACACTAATCAATGGAGAATGAGTATTGCTAATCAAATGTGGGCAGAAGCTCAAGCAAACGCCAACAATGTAAACGATGCAGAAAGTAATCAACAAGAAGGAGAAGGATGATCATATCATTGTTGTTAAGGACGTCTGCTTTTCATGTTAAAGTTTTCATCAATGTTTTTTCATTCTCATGTTCGACCATGTACCTTTCAATTATTTTAATATATAACGTAAATTTCCCTTTGAAATCTGTATAGTCGTTCATATAAAGTCTGTGGATTTTTATAAATCGTAAGAAAGTCTGTCGATGATTTTAGAAATGCTTAGAAGTCTGTGGACTATTTAGAAGTGTTTGTGGACTATTTAAAGAGTATGTAGACTTTTCTAAAAGTCCATGGATTAAAAAAACTCCATAAAAATCCAGATACAATACACCCTCCTAAGAAGACGAATGAATGAACGAAACATAATGATTTTGAAGTTTGGAATGAAGCAAATTGAGTAACTTGAGTTGTGAAGTCTATTTTCTTACTTCACAACAAATCAATGGCGTGCTCTATACTTCAACTTTTTTTTCTTTATTGTTGCAAGTTGCGTGGTTTCAATTTGGACAGGGATTTGGGCTGGGGTTTTGACATCTGGCCGGGCTGGATTTCTTCCTAGCGAAGAAATAAAATTTGCATGGTCCAATTTTAATTTCACAATAGATAAGTGATATAACAATTAATATTGTTGTGAAAAGAAAATAGATATCTAGTAGACTGAAATTGTATTTTATTTATTGATAAACGGTTTTAAACAAGTATTATAATCTATTACATTCATTATCCCTACAAATCATGGATTGAGAGAATATCTAATTCTACTCTAAGTAGGACAAGACACATACCGAGATACGAGGAATATTTCTCTTGGATCGCTCTCTCTTGTGTCATGATCCTAATGTTTGATACATAACATGTTGCCTCACTAAAACCTTGCGAAGCAAACAAAAATCTTATAGGTAAAACAAAACAAAAGCTTTGTCTAAAGAAAAAAGAGTACAACGCATCAAAAGCGATCACATGTGATGTAGACTCTCTCTGATGTCTATGAAATGAACTCCCCTTGATCAGTAACTTAATCTCAGAGTTCATATTCTTGGCATTCTAATGCGCCTCACATGCTTCACAAATGTAAATTTTGGTAAAGACTTGGTAAAAAAGTCTGCAGCATTATCAGCCGAACAAACTTAGCTCACAAGAATGTTCAATATCTATTATTGCTGCTGATTAAATAAAAACTTCGGTGAAATATTTTTCGTGTGATTACCATTGATGTATCCAACCTTTATTTGCTTAATACAAGCCGCATTGTGCTCAAAGATACAAGTTGGTGCTATCATAGAAGAAGATAATCTACTTAACCCTCAAATGTGGTGTATGACTAACATAAGCCAAACACTCCTTGACCACTTCATGAAAATCTATAATCTCATAATGATTCGAGGAAACAGCAACATGGGTTTGCTTTGTTAATTTCCAAAATCGTCGTGTTCCCCTTGGTAAATACATAACCTATTTGGGAACGTCCTTTATGTGGGTCAAAAAGATACCCAACTTCAGAAAAATCAACTAAGACATTACATGGTGTCTCTGAGTAGGAGACCTCACTGAATTGAGGTATAGTTCTCGCAATCGGAGGGCAATTCGACTGGATGAAGCTTTCACTGGACGGGTCGAATGATAGCTTTGGGTTGATCCAGGGTGCATTATTCGATCAAGCAATTCTATCAACGGGTCGATTAACTCCTTCGGATACATCCAGAGTGCAATTTTCAACGGATCGAAATATCCATTCGACGAGTCAAAAATCCCAGGACATGCATGCTGCGATTCAACCATCTATTTTCTGGGAATTTCAATTTTCTCTCTGTTATCTTTGTAGGGAAAGAATAAGCCCAAGTCAATGGAACCCTTCAACTACCTGAAGATGTGCTTTACACCATTTCAATGACGTTGTGTTGGCGCAAAACTAAATTGAGCTAACAAGTTCATAAAGATTGCAATGTATGGTTTAGTGCATTGAGCTAAATACAACAAAGCTCCAATAACACTAAGGTATGGTACCTCAGATTCCAAAAGTTCGTCGTCATCATCTTTCAGATAGTACGGATCCTTATTAGGTTTCATATTTCAAACAACCATTGGTGTGCTAAGAGGGTGTGCTTTATCTATGTTAAATCGTGTAAGCATCTTTTGGGCATAAGTAGACTTGTGAGTAAGTATTCCACCAACTCGATGTTCAAATATGAAACCAAGACAAAATCAAGTCTTACAAAGGTCCTTCATCTGAAACTCGGATTTCAAGTAGTGTCTCATTGATTTCATCAAGAGACCCAATGATATTCATATCATCAATATAAACCGCTACAATGGAAAATCCTGAACTTGTTCTCTTAATGAACACAAATGGGCACAAATCATCATTCTTGTATCCCTTCCCAACTAAGTAGTCACTTAGACATGTGTATCACATCCTACCAGATTATTTCAATTCATATCGTGAACGTCTCATTTAATCACATGAGCACTCTATGGTTTAGAGTTACTTAAGTTGGGTATAACAATGCCTTCCGACACTCTCATGTATATCTTTGAATCAAGATTTCCATAGAGATATACTATAACCACATCCATCAGCTGCATGCTCAATTTTTTGGACACTTACGAAATTGACAAGGTAGCAGAAAGGATGTCCATGACTAGAGAATATGTCTTCTTATAATCAATGTTAGGGCATAGAGAAAATTCTTGCGCCACAAGTCTAACTTTATACCGCATGACTTCATTCTTCTTATTACACTTTCGAATAAAGATCCATTATGTACTACTGGCTTCACATTCGGTGGGCATAGCACTATTGGACTAAAAACATGCATTTTCTTCAAAGAGTCTAGTTCAGCCTACATGACTTCTTTCCATTTTGGCCAATCCAATCTCCGCTGACATTCAGCAACCAAGCGAGGTTTCACTTCATTGTCTTCAATAATTTCCTAAATGACAGAATAAGTAAAAACATCATCAACTACCATGGATGATCTATCCATAATAATGTGCGCTTCATTGCTAGTTAGTGAGACTTCACTGTTCTCTAACATCACATATGGATCTAAAGCATCCTCCAGAGATGCCATTTGTGATTCTAGGACATAACTGTAGTCAGGAAAAATCTCATGTGAATGTTTCACTATGTTGATGATGAAAGGATCATTATATGCCTGGATGACCCACCTTTTCACCGGCAGCTCATCTGTGGATTTTCTTGGTCTCCCTTTCTTCTTGGTGGGAGCTAAGGCCGATGCCGCTCCCTCCATATGGGCTTGAGAGGTGTTTCCCTGCCCATGAAAAGTGTTAATCAGCCCCTTCTTGGGGACTTCCAACCTTGCAGGAACATTTATAGTAGGTCTGTCGGATCTCGCCACTTTGATAATATCAGTAAAGGAAACAAGCATCGAGTTTGCTACATTTTGAAGATAAAGGATACGTCGCACATCAATCTCACTTTGAGATGTGCATGGATCTTCTTGAAACATAGTGGGAGTATACCACGTCAATTCCTGACATTCAACAGGAATGGAGGCATTCATATCTCCCCCTAACGTCGAGAAGTATGTTTCATCAAAGTGATAATCTACAAATCTTAGAATAATGAGATCTCCTGTTAAAGGTTTTAAGTAACGGACAATTGTTAGAGATTCATAACCAACTTAGATGCCTAGACGACATTGATGACCCATTTTAGTACATTGTGATGGAGAAATTGGCACATATACTATGCAACCAAAGATGTGTAGATGTGAAATGTTAGACTCATACCCAGTTACCAATTGGTATACACTGAATGGTTGGCGTGCTATGGATCTCAAGCGAATAAGCATTGCTGCATGGAATACTGTATGTCCCCAAGCAAATACTAGAAAATTTGAATGCATTACCATTGCTCTGGCCATAAGCTGTAACTGCTTGATTTGTGTCTTTACTAAACCGTTCTGTGAATGAACATGAGGGACAGGATGCTCAACTTTAATCCCAACCGACATGCAGTAATCATAAAAAAAAATTGATGTAAACTCTCCTACATTATCCAATCTAATAGACCTGATTGGGTTATCCGGATGGTAAGCTCGGAGAAAAATAATCTGTACTAGGAGTTTTGCAAATGCAGCATTCCTTGTAGATAGCGAAACAACGTATGACCAACGCTTTGATGCATCTACCAAAACCAAAATGTAGTTAAATGGTCCACATTCCAGTTTGATAGGTCCACAAATATCAACATGGATTCACTTTAAGAATGTATATTTTTAGTGTTATCAACCGCAAAGGAAGATCAAGTCTGTAACTTTGCTAACACTACAAGAAAAAATCTCTTAGATGACGGAACAGTAAATATTTCGTAGTCTAAGTAGAATTTAGATTATGTCAATAAATTATGTCGTCTTAAGAATTTTTCCGTCATCTAAGTGTCACTTAGATGATGGAAATGAGTCTGTGTCGTCCAAGTTAGATATCAAACGTCGTACCGACACGCCATCATCTATGTGACCACTTAGACGATGCAGCGTCGGTGCATCATCTTAAGCACCACTTGGACGACGGAAACTACGCACAGTTCGTCGTCTAAGTGATCACTTAGATGACAAATACTCATTTTCATCGTCTAAGTGATGCATTATATATTGTGCCAGCAGACTCTTTTCCTCTTCGCTCGCTCATCTCATTTTCATTCTCATATCCTTCTCATTCTAATTCTCTCTCGATCAGACTCTCCTCACACATACAAACAACTAGCACTATATATATATATATATATCTGGCTCCGACCATCGATTCGCCATATATCGGAGAAGGCTAGGTACGTACGTAGTTAATTTCCAACAATCTTAACGTTTATATATATAACTAATTGTACGTTTGATTGATTGCATTGTTAGTACGTCTAATATTTATAATTAAGTTAGGTAACTGACTGATATATATATATTAGTTAATTAATTAACTAGTATATATGCATGGATGTTTAAAAATTTGGTTAATATTTAGTTAAAATGTACATGTATGTTCAATATATTAAAGTGATTGATGTATAGTATATTCACTATTAATTAATAAAGGTAATTAATAAATATTTTAATTAATTATATGTTAATAATTAAGGTAGTTGAAAATTTGTATATATAATAGTTTAATAATTATTGGAAAATATGTATATATAATAGTTGATCGACTACTATGATAATTATTAAATTTCATAGAAGTATGGACAAGAGTTGGATAAACTTATGGAATAGAAGTGATGTCTAGTATATGGATGCAATTAGAGAATTTGTGAATTTTGCGATAGAACATGTTTAGGGAAAGAAGCGTTTCAGGTGTCCGTGTAAAAAATGTCTTAACTATCAGTATGTGGAGGTTAATGTTATGATGCAACGCCTGTACGCCAATGGTATGATGTGGAGTTACACTACGTGGAGCAAGCATGGTGAAGCAGTAGACTTCAGCTCAGCAGATTTCAGCTCAAGGTATAATTACCATGATGCATCATCCAGTGGTAGTGTTGTCGGCCCCTCTGCTTGGAACCCAACTGCAGATATGGTCTATGATGCGTTTCCGGGATTTAGTCATGGTGGACACCAACACCAAGAGGGAGGTTACAATACCACTCACGGGCATGATAACACATTCCCCGCTGCTAGCTTGGCCACTGACACTAGTGAGATCGATAAGTATAGCAAGATGCTACTTGAAGCCCAGACCCCGGTGTACACTGGATGTCGATAGAATGTGTTGCAATATGTGATGCAACAAATACAGATAAAAGTGAAGCACAAAATGTCAGTCAATGCTTTTTACAAAATTCAGAAGCAAATATGTAAGTTGCTTCTTGATGATCACAATCTTCCTAAATCCCATTATAAGGTTAGAAATATCTTGAGCATCCTCTGCCTAAAGTACATGATAATTGATGCTTGTCCAAATGATTCTGTGCTATTTTACAAAGAGTATGCAGATTTGGACTATTGTCCCGTATGTGGCCAATGCAGATATGAGCATAATAGGAAGAGTTCAAAAAAGAAAATTCCTGTGAAGGTTCTTCGATATTTTCCATTGATTCTCAGATTTCTGCGTCTGTACATGTCTCTATACACAACAGAGGCGATGCGATGGTACGCAGAAAAGAGAATATATGATGATGTGCTGAGACACACCGCGGATAAGGAGACTTTCAAACATTTTGACAGCAAATTTGGAGACTTTGCCGCAGAGGTTCGAAATGTTATACTCGGACTATCTACAGACGGATTCAATCCTTGAGGTAGTAATAACTCTGCCGTTAGCACTTTGCCAGTTATTCTGATGCCGTACAACCTGCCTCCATGGATGTGCATGAATAAGGAATTTAATTTCTTTACTCTACTAATTCCAGATCCTAAATCTCCGGGGAAGTGTTTAGATTTCTACCTCAGACCTTTGATTGACGAGCTGAAACTGTTGTGGGAAAATGGATTCCCAACTTATGACAAATTCATTGACACGATGTTCATGATGAGGGCAGCTGTAATGTGGACGATCTGTGATTTTCTAGCGTATGGGATGTTGGCATCCTACAGGACGAAAGGATACAATTTATGTCATATATGTTTGGACAACGTGAACTTTAATTGGCACGCGGGGAAGGTGTGTTAACTGGGTCACCATAGATTGCTTCCTGACGATCACCCGTGGCGACAGGATGAAGCTCATTCCAACGGGACGATAGAGAATAATTCTAAACCTCGTAGTTGGTCTGACGAAGAGATTTTAGAGAGGTTGAGCTATTTCGACTTTGGTGTGTTGACCAATGACAAGGATGCACAAAAACGCAATCTAATACCTCCACATGATCTCAGCTATTGGCATCACAAGAGTATATTCTCTGAACTCCCTTACTAGTCGAAGTTAAAGCTGAGGAACAACTTAGATGCGAAGAACATAGAAAAAAATGTGTGCGACAGCGTGGTGGAAAAAATTCTTGGTATTAAGTTCAAGACTAAAGATACTCTTAAAGGGCGCAAAGATCTAGAATCTATGAATCTACGTCGTCCCTTGTGGTTGAGGAGAGATAGAAGAGGAGTGTACAACAAGATGCCAGCTACACCTTAGACAATGAAGCCGACACTTGTTTAAGAGCGTTCGTTATCCGACTACGTATGCAGTGATCTACGCATTTTATGCTTGATTCTTAACGTCTTTCTCTTTACATTTAGCTTTGTTTTGACCTTAGTACTATCATTTCTTACTTACTTTGTTGTTTTTAGGTTTTGAATAAAGGAGTACAATAAAAGAGGTGAAATGGAGCTTAAAACGCAGAAAATGGAGGTTTCCTAATTCGTTTAGGAAAATGGTGTTTCCTACTTTGACTAGGATTCCTACTCGGGTTAGGAATACAAATGGTTCGACAACTCGGAAAGTTTCGCGGAGCTGAAAAATGAAGTTTCCTAAATCAACTAGGAATGACGTGCCGGAATGTCCGAGACGCGCAAAATGATTGAGAAATGGTATTCAGAAAAGTTACTAAAATGGTGTGCACAAATGGTTTCCCAAATGAAGAACGAATGCATTTCTCCTAAGTGAACCAGGAAAGAAATTCGGCAAGCATTTTTGGAAAGGAAGATATGGCCGAAATATTGGAGATCATTCTTGCCCTATTTGAAGGTCAAATATCTTGAATATCAAGAGGAAATTCGGCAAGGGATATATTCCTTGGAGATCAAGAAAGAATATCTAGAGTGGAATAAGGAAAGAAAATCTCAGTACAGACCTGTAACTTCAAGAGGCCACCGAAGTCGCAAATCAACTCCAAATATGGCGTTCATTATATGGATTTTATAGCCCTCTGAATAAGCTTTCCAACTAATCCAAAATCATAATTTTCTGAGCTGTAGAACTCCCGGAAAAGACGTTTGAAGACAGGCTGTCAATTCTACCCGGGTGGACTAGGAATCCCTAGTTTGGAGAGGAAAGTTGGACTTCTTCACCTATAAATAAGAGGGCTCGGTCTCAAACTCATTAATCACTCATCATACAAGCCAAGTCTCTGCCTTAAACACTTCCTCTCCACAAACACTCGAATTTCTTCAAGGAACGCCACACTCCACACCATAAGCATTCGGCCTCCACCTAGAAGCACCTTAGGCAATCCGAGGGTTCATCTAGCCATCCATAGAAGGATCAAGTGCATGCTTTGCCGACTGCAATCACGACACAAAGGGTGTATTTCGATCCCTCTACTTACTCCTTGTATGAATTTCAGTTTTGTGTTGTATGTAAAGACGTTTTTGTAATATAATTCTAATTCTATTTTATGTCATCTATTTCGAGTCTAAGTCTTTTCTATGTGCTAATCTAAATGCGAGCAATCTTGGTTTAGGTTAGATAATGTGTCTTCTTCACTTAATGCTTAACTTAAATGCGAGCAATCTTGGTTTAAGTTATGATGTGTCTAAATGCGAGCAATCTTGGTTTAGTCACTTAATTTTGAAAGATGCATGCGAACCACATAGTAAAGGCCTAGATAAAACTTAGGTTGCATATAATATGATTAGGTTATAAAGAGATGAGGTAAGTGTGACGAGTTGATCATGTATATATGTAATTAGACTTTATTTTCGGTTTTAGTAAGCATGTTTAGGATTCTATGTTCTTGTTTGTTTTGCTTGTCTATGAGTTTAAGCATGTTAGAACTTAGAAGCCACGATGTGTTTGCTATGCCATGTTTTTGTCTTAAATTTCGTAGACTATAAATAACCAACTTATAAACCCCCCTTTAACCATAGCATAGTCATGCATGCACCCTCAATCCCCGGTTAAGAACGATACCCTACTTATCAATGCTACATCTACACAAAAGGGTTTTAATTGTTTACGCGTTTTTGTTAATTGTTAAGTGTTTATTTAATGGTTGCAAAAGCGTGTATCAATGTTGTTAAGTGTTTCTTTATAGGGTTGGAAAGCTATGAACGTCTAGTTTCCATCCATATAAAGATCACAAATTTCTGATTTCGAAATTGTTGGGAATTAAAGCTCAAAGGCACGAAGGTCAGAACATGGAAGCTGAAAAGTGGAAGGCAAAAATGGAGGAGTTGCACCTCCAAGACAGGCTGTTCATTGAGCATAAAAGAAAGCAACACGTCTAGGCTGTAAGACGTTAAACAACAAGCGCTTGTTGGGAGGCAACCCAATGGAGGAAATCGCCAAGGATTTGTTTTCTCTTCCCTTATCTTTTAAATTTTCTTACCTTTTCATTTTTTATTTTATTTTTCGTAGTCTTCCTTTCTCCCACGAAATTCTATGATTCCCTTAAATACATTGAGGACAATGTAGAGTTTAAGTGTGGGGGAGGGGTTTACAACCTTATTTGAGTCATAAATTGTTAAAACCGGGCGGACAATGGAACTTTCCGGTGGATGATGCCCTAAAAAAAAATTTTGTTGGTGTCTTTTTGTTTAACTAAGTGTTTTTAAAGAGTCTTTTTCATTTTTAGGATGCCCTTAGTTAGTCTATGATGAAAATGGACCGAAAAGAATACATATGGCGGTGAATAAGCACTAAACTGTTTTCTTGTGATAAGTGAGATATTTTGATTGTCATAACATGTAGTGGATATGGTATGCTTAAACATGGTATAGATTTCGCATGTTAGAATAAGTCTTAAATCATACAAACCTAAAAGTGAGTTTTTGAGCCTACATTACTTCATTTGAGAGTGAATTTCGTGCATATGGTGTCTCAAAAACAAAACATGCTTCATCTAATTACTTGCCATAGATTTTAATGAACTAGAGATTACTAGAACTTACTCATGTAGATTTACAACGCTTTTAAGTTGATATATGCTCTGATTTTGGATATGATTAAAGGCAAATTAGGTTACCACCACTTAAACCAAATGGCCTTGTGTCCCATTGTGCGCACGAGTTGCGACACCCCTAGATTAACCCCTTTGAGCCCACATTTAGCCTTTTCTTTCATTTACCACATTATATCTAAACACTTAGCCTAGTGTAGAGTTCCTACCCTTGTTCTAAAAGACTTGGTGAAGAATTTCGAAGCTAGCACAATGAAAGTGGCGTGAAGATGATGAAAAGATGTGTGTATAGGGATAGACTTGTCCAACAAATTTTGTATTTGAATGCCAAAATTTTCGAGATAAAAAAGAAAAAAAGAAGAAAAATGTATAAAGATCTCGAGGCATTGTGTTTAGATTATATAAGTTTGGATTAATGTCCCCTATACTTATGAATTTGGAGATTGCTACGAATTGAAGGCCCAAAAGTGAAGAAATATGACCTTTGTCCTGTTCATAAAGCTCAAAGGAAGTTGAGAATGAAGTTAGGGCCCAAAAAGATGAAAATTGGCCCCCGATCTTGAAGTTTGACACAAGAAGAAGTGTAGAAAGGATGAGCCACGAAATTTGAAGATTCTAAGTGCTAAACTAAGTCTTTGGAACGTGTTTTAACCACCACTTATCTAAATTTCGAATGCCTTAGCCTTAGCCCCATTACAACCTTTCTAAAGTCCTTTATGATCCTTAAGATGAGTAGCCTTCAATTGGTTGAGTAAGTTACATGAGTAAGCATATGGTTTGGTTCATTTGTGCAAGTAATTATGAGGTATTTCGATGCAATGCATATACATTTTGAGTGAACCTCTTTTCTTGAGTGAAAATATGATGAGAGCATCCATGTGAGATTGATTTAAACTTTTTCGAAACATGCACAGCTTTAACTTCACCATTGTTTTCTCCAAGTCCTACTTGTTCATGACATGATCATATTTCTCTTATCTCTCGAAAATTGTTAAACTTTTCACTATGGAATCTTGTGACTCCATCGCCATATACTTAAGAAAATTTCTGAGACAAATTTTGCTAAGGGCTTAGGAGTTGTTTTTATTTATTTGAGTCCATGGGATTTGTTCAACGTGGAGGTTAGCTCTAACGTTGGTTTATATTTTTAGTCTTTCTTTTATTTAGTATTTGCTAGGGACTAGCAAAGTCTAAGTGTGGGGGAATTTGATCTACGCATTTTATGCTTGATTCTTAACGTCTTTCTCTTTACATTTAGCTTTGTTTTGACCTTAGTACTATCATTTCTTACTTACTTTGTTGTTTTTAGGTTTTGAATAAAGGAGTACAATAAAAGAGGTGAAATGGAGCTTAAAACGCAGAAAATGGAGGTTTCCTAATTCGTTTAGGAAAATGGTGTTTCCTACTTTGACTAGGATTCCTACTCGGGTTAGGAATACAAATGGTTCGACAACTCGGAAAGTTTCGCGGAGCTGAAAAATGAAGTTTCCTAAATCAACTAGGAATGACGTGCCGGAATGTCCGAGACGCGCAAAATGATTGAGAAATGGTATTCGGAAAAGTTACTAAAATGGTGTGCACAAATGGTTTCCCAAATGAAGAACGAATGCATTTCTCCTAAGTGAACCAGGAAAGAAATTCGGCAAGCATTTTTGGAAAGGAAGATATGGCCGAAATATTGGAGATCATTCTTGCCCTATTTGAAGGTCAAATATCTTGAATATCAAGAGGAAATTCGGCAAGGGATATATTCCTTGGAGATCAAGAAAGAATATCTAGAGTGGAATAAGGAAAGAAAATCTCAGTACAGACCTGTAACTTCAAGAGGCCACCGAAGTCGCAAATCAACTCCAAATATGGCGTTCATTATATGGATTTTATAGCTCTCTGAATAAGCTTTCCAACGAATCCAAAATCATAATTTTCTGAGCTGTAGAACTCCCGGAAAAGACGTTTGAAGACAGGCTGTCAATTCTACCCGGGTGGACTAGGAATCCCTAGTTTGGAGAGGAAAGTTGGACTTCTTCACCTATAAATAAGAGGGCTCGGTCTCAAACTCATTAATCACTCATCATACAAGCCAAGTCTCTGCCTTAAACACTTCCTCTCCACAAACACTCGAATTTCTTCAAGGAACGCCACACTCCACACCATAAGCATTCGGCCTCCACCTAGAAGCACCTTAGGCAATCCGAGGGTTCATCTAGCCATCCATAGAAGGATCAAGTGCATGCTTTGCCGACTGCAATCACGACACAAAGGGTGTATTTTGATCCCTCTACTTACTCCTTGTATGAATTTCAGTTTTGTGTTGTATGTAAAGACGTTTTTGTAATATAATTCTAATTCTATTTTATGTCATCTATTTCGAGTCTAAGTCTTTTCTATGTGCTAATCTAAATGCGAGCAATCTTGGTTTAGGTTAGATAATGTGTCTTCTTCACTTAATGCTTAACTTAAATGCGAGCAATCTTGGTTTAAGTTATGATGTGTCTAAATGCGAGCAATCTTGGTTTAGTCACTTAATTTTGAAAGATGCATGCGAACCACATAGTAAAGGCCTAGATAAAACTTAGGTTGCATATAATATGATTAGGTTATAAAGAGATGAGGTAAGTGTGACGAGTTGATCATGTATATATGTAATTAGACTTTATTTTCGGTTTTAGTAAGCATGTTTAGGATTCTATGTTCTTGTTTGTTTTGCTTGTCTATGAGTTTAAGCATGTTAGAACTTAGAAGCCACGATGTGTTTGCTATGCCATGTTTTTGTCTTAAATTTCGTAGACTATAAATAACCAACTTATAAACCCCCCTTTAACCATAGCATAGTCATGCATGCACCCTCAATCCCCGGTTAAGAACGATACCCTACTTATCAATGCTACATCTACACAAAAGGGTTTTAATTGTTTACGCGTTTTTGTTAATTGTTAAGTGTTTATTTAATGGTTGCAAAAGCGTGTATCATGCAGCGACTATAATTGGAGCAGTGGATGAGGTGCAGCACAAGTTTGTTGGTCTAAAGACACATGACTATCAAATTATGCTGCAACGTTTGATTCCAGTGGTAATTCAGCCATATTTTCCGCGTGACGTCGTAAAACCAATAGTGGCATTGTGCAGATAGTGGTAGAGGTTATGTACCAGAGAGTTAAAGAAGTCAGATGTGGTGGAACTGCAACAACAAATTATGCACATCATTTGAAAACTAGAGAGGGCTTTTCCCCTTACTTTCTTTGACATCATAATTCATTTAATGATCCACCTATTCGAGCAGGTGCTCATTTTTGGTCCGGTCTAGTACACTTGAATGTATCCTCAAGAAAGGTACGTACAACTAATTAAATATACAGGCCAGATTACTTGCTATATGTACTTATTCTACAATTAATTTATTGAACGTTAAATTTTGTAGACAGCTTTAACAGTATAAAGGATTCGTGAAAAATAGGTCGGCCCTGGATGGCTCCATAGCAGAGACATACCTAATGGATGAGTGTGTTACTTACTACAATGAGTACCTCAAGGATCCACCACCCCTCACCGCCTCTGATCCCAGTGACCACATCAATGTTTCTGTCGTCATAAATGTCGTATGTCCGTTTAGAGAAGAATTAAAGGAATCGTTAACACGAGAAGAACTTATTGAAGAAAATTGGGTAGTGTTGCGAGACTGTGACGAATTTGAGCCTTACATGATTTCGTATGGGGAGAAGCTTCAGGTATTAAATTCGGACAAGAGTTCGGCGTGGTTTGAGAAAGTGGTTAAGAAGAAGTTCCCCAATTATTCTTCCAATGGTTAAGAAGAAGTTCCCCAATTACATGTTTGTAGAAATTAAACCCTTTAATTATATATATATATATATATTCTTCCCATTTTCACAGATGATTGATCTACAAAAATCCAATAACCACGCAGGTTGGTGGTCCTGACCAAAGCACTTGCTAGCAGGGAATCCGATTAGACACTATATTTACCCCGGATGTTTTGTGAACAGTGTAAAGTTTCATTCATTGGCCCAAGATGAAGGAAGAAGAATACAAAACAGTGGGGTAGTGGTTGGGAAAGACAATGATATATATTACAGGGCTCTTGTATATGTCGTTCAGCTATGTTACGGGAATGATGTCAACGTTTTCCTATTTAAGTGCAAATGGTTCAAGCGTACAAAGGAAGACCTGGCCCTTTTATCAATCGATACAAACTCAAGCTGGTATGAGGATGAGCATTTCGCGCTTGCCACCTTAGTTAGGCAAGTATTCTGTCTTGATGATCTGAAAGCTGGTGAAGGGTGGAAAATAGTGAACTATATCTCTTATCGAGGAATATGGAATACCACGATAGCTGAAGGGACGCTGGCGACTGAAGATGCTGAACCGCAAAGAGACATTAGTGCATATCAAGAGCCTAATATTTCTGTCATCCGCTCCGACATAATGGACCTGGTTCAAGCTGGTGAACGTTTACCTATGCCTGATGGTTGTACGGATCTAACGAAAGATGAGATTATTGATGTAATTAATGAGGTCGAAGAAGAAGAGGAGCAGGATGATGACGAGGACGAGGACTCAGGATATTCGTCGGACGATGTTGAGTATGATGATGAGGAGGAACAATCGGATAACAATGGTGAGGAGGATGATGATGATTATGACTAAGAGTACAATGTAACGACGAGAAATATTAATTGGTAATTAATTATTGTAATTAAACTTTTTTCACGTAATGATGCATGATTAATTACATTATGAGGAGGAGTAGGTACAATTATAAATTTTGTACTTAATTTAATAATTAATTGATTAATTATAATGCCAGAACTTTTGAGCATAATTAACTTCAAATTAATTAAAGAGCGAGGCCACTTCGAAGGAAATACAAAATTAATCCGTACGACCAAGTGTCATATTTTCCCTAAAACCTAGCCGAGGGAACGACTTTTTGTAGTACAAGGTAAACACAATTAATTATATAACCCTCAATCCTAAACTTTTATCTTAGACTACGCAAACAGGTTATTCCGTCATCTAAGTGAACCCTAAACCCTCAGCCTTAACGCTAAACCCTAAAACTTTTCACTAGACGACACAATGGCACGTTTGCATGGTCTAAGTCAATACTTGGACGACGCAAACGTGTCATTGCGTCGTCTAAGTCACGATATCGTAATGGTGGCATCTAAGACAACGACCATGTAGACCATGTCCTAATATATATTCTTTTTATCGAGACCATAGAGTAAACAATTCTTCGAGTGTGAGCGACGACGGTTCCAAAATAGAAGTTACGAATTTTTGTGTACCCACGTTTCCGGTTTGTAAAAATTTCTGAAAGGACCCGACTTCGATTTAGTTGCCTAAACCGAAATCAAACCCCTTCGAAAACATGACCTTAAAAATTTTTTTGCCAGAGTTTACTTTGAAATACGTGAGCCAATATTAGAACCTGCAAAGAGAATCACACTTCGAATATTCCACAAAAACCAAACCGTGGGGCTCCATTCCCCATCTGGATTTCTCAACATCATATATAACAAACTAAGGTTTACAAGAAATAAAGAAAAACATTCAGAAGTAAACTCAACTAAAAACATAAAATAAGTATTCAGAGCGACGCCTGTACACATCATATACAACCAGTAGGTCGAACTGAGAACCTACACGAACTGAAGTGTGACTTGAACTCTACGCCTCCACCGTCGACGTGCAACCCAGGAATTCAAACTGCAAACTGGGCAAAAGGAACCGAAAAGCCCAGGGGAAGGCAAATGAAATAGTTAGAGTGAGTGGACGAAAATAATAATATGTCTTTCCCAACATATAAGTATATAGTATCATAAAAACATAATGCGAGTCAATGCACATGAATATCCCAACCAGGTACATTTTCCCTGATCCATAAAGATGCACATAAAATCATGCGGGGTCTCTCACAGACTCCTCCGCATAGTACAGTCTAATCACGGGATCCTAGACCCCCTCGTGATTATAAGTCTGAAAGACCTCGGGTCAGGCGTTTGTCATAACCTTCCCGGAGCATCTCGGGGATAAGCTGCGAAGCCAAAGCATCGATGCCGCTTGTTACAAAGATTACACAATGAAATATCCCTTGGTGCTGCTGGTGTGCTGAGGATAGGTCGAGGATAACTTGATTCATTGGAACTCCCACTTGACTGCTACCTCTGCGGTCGAGTCCTTCTCCATCTATGACTCTGCCTAGCAGTGCTAGTAGGATATATGTAAGGTTCACTACCAGAAGATGATGCTGATCCAGAAGTACCTGAACTCAGCCTCTTCGAAGCACCCTGGCTAGGTCCACCCTCTTAAAAAAATGCGTCTGAAACCGCATCAGTCTCTCCCTCCCAATGTCTTCACCTCTGAGTGTAGCACTAACAAACTCATCAAGGTTGTCTCGAGGCATAGTGGTCAAAGTCCCCTTGAAATTTGGATTCAGACCCAACTCAAACCTCTTGCACTTTGCTTCTTCTGATGCCACCATATCACATGCAAACTGAGACAAACGAGTGAACTTATCTATACACTCAAGCACTGGCATATTTCCCTGCCTCAGATCGGTAAACTCCTCATATTTCTGCTGTTGAGTAGGCTGATTAAAATACCAACGCATGAACAAATCTCTGAATAGAAGCCATGGAGTATCAATAGGAACTTTGTCTGTACCAATCCACCAAAAGTAGGCATCTGATTCAAGCAAACCTACTGCTGCTATAGTTTTTTGTTCAGGAGTAAAATTCAGACATTTACAAACATGCTCCATCGGGACTAACCAAGCTTCACATATTTCAGGATCAGAGGAGCCAGAAAAGGTAGTTGGTCCAGCTGTCCTAGCATTGACCATGAGGTCAAAACGCTGTTCCCAAACGCAACACTCGCATAAGCAAGTCGTGCGTATGTTGATCCTCAATAGGATCCCCAGCCCCGTTAGCACAGACTCCACGTCAAGGATGCATCCTAAAGATGAAAGGACATAAGTCCCACAACACAAGAAATGTAATCATGAAACTTCAAATATTTGAAAGCTTACAACACTCTAGAGCATTGATCATTATCCGCTGGCCAGTCGGGTCATCGCTCCTGATATGCTGTACATTCTCAAATACCCTTAGTAACACAACTATAAGAGTCTACAGAACCTAAAACCTAATCCTCTAATACCAACTGAAAGAACCCGACTCCGATTTAGTTGCCTAAACCGAAATCAAACCCCTTCGAAAACATGACCTTAAAAAAAATTTCGCCAGAGTTTACTTTGAAATACGTGAGCCAATATTAGAACCTCCAAAGAGAATCACACTTCGAATATTTCACAAAAACCAAACCGTGGGGCTCCGTTCCCCATCTGGATTTCTCAACATCATACACAACAAACTAAGGTTTAAAAGAAATCCAGAAAAATATTCAGGAGTAAACTTAACTAAAAACATAACATAAGTATTCAGAGCGATGCCTATACACATCATATACAACCAGTAGGTCGACCTGAGAACCTATACGAACTGAAGTGTGACTTGAACTCTATGCCTCCACCATCGACATGCAACCCCGGAATTCAAATTGCAAACTGGGCAAAAGACCCCGAAAAGCCCAAGGGAAGGAAAATGAAATGGTTAGAGTGAGTGGACGAAAATAATAATATGCGTTTCCCAACATATAAGTATATATGATCATAAAAACATAATGCAAGTCAATGCACATGAAAATCTCGACCAGGTACATTTTCCCTGATCCATAAAGATGCACATAAAATCATGCAGAGTCACTCACGGACTCCTCTGTATAGTATAGTCTAATCACAGGATCCCAGACCCCCTCATGATTATAAGTCTGAAAGACCTCAGGTCAGGCATTTGTCATAACCTTCCCGGAGTATCTCGGGGATAAGCCGAAAAGCCAAAGCATCGATGCTACCTCTGTATCTAAGACTGTACTCTGTGTAAACCAAATCATAAATACTTTCCATGCACATGCAAAATCGTAAAATGCATAATCATAAAATGCATACTTGTATGTGCATAATTGTAAATGCATACTAATACAATGCATAATCGTAAAGTGTATAATCATAAATGCATAACATAAATGCATAATCAGGACTCGCAAATCAACTGTGAAAATAAAGTGTCCACTCACAGTACGAAGCTAACTCTGAGGTTCGGCAGAAGATCCCTCGCTAAACACTCGATCATGATCACCTGAATAACAGGGATACGATCAATACATATTGAAACACAACATACGGAGCTAATATGTCAAGAACCCCGCGTTCTCGAAAGATGTATCGCTCGAAATATCGACGAGGATAGCAAAATACCCAAAATATATCCAAACAACCCTTGTCCCAAAATAGAACACTCAATTCAACTCAAAAACCTCATCATTGCGTTCGGCAAACGAAAATAAGCGAAACGACATAAAACTTGCCAAAAATTTCACATCGCCGGAGCTTCGCTAAGCACGGCGGCGCTATGGGGCCGCCGCCGCTGGAAAATTCACCAACCCAGAAATCTTTGACCTATACATCAATTTGAAGATCTCGACATTTCCAACAAGTTTGTAGTTCAAAGCTAAGCCCAATTTTAACCGAAAAAGGTCCAAAACTCACCGTGAAATTTAAAAACCTCGCCGAAATTTATTACCTCCGATCGGCCACCACCGGGCACGGCAAGAGCCGAGACCACTTGGGATAGACTCACCATCCCAAGGGCTACAAAACCCCCCACAAGGTCGACCCCCATCGTCGCCGTCTCCGCCACCTCTGTCGCCGGACAAATTCGCCGGAAAATCCCAAACTTTAATACGTTGTAACTTCCTCCTCCGGCTACCAAATTCGATGATCCACCTATCAAAAGAAAGAGGAGCTCGAGCCTAACAACTTTCATCAACAAACCATGGCCAAAGGAGGCCGGAATCAAGCACACCGACACCGAGAATCTCACGGCCCAAACGGGTCAGTTTTGACCTGTGGGTCATCGTGGTCAAACCAGATTTCCCAAAATGGAAAGTTTCCTCAATTGTCACGTATTTATACCGTATAAATACCATACACATACCAGCCCAAATCAATGGCTACGGTTCAATCTAATCTAAATTAGACGGTCAAGATTAAATCAACAATAAAAATAATACTTTTATATATTTTCACCAACCGACTTCAAAACTTGATAAAACATTGCTCACTTATCCGAAAAATTCTCTGAAAATTTCAACGATCTAGAAATTAAATCCTCTACAATTCTTGTGAAGGAACTCAAATCAAATTCTTTCCCGATAATTTAATCGTGAACAAACCCACGAGTACGATTAATTAACAATAATCACGGCTCGGACCAATATGTGCACATTCCACGGTTTAGGTCATTACAATTTTGGTTTTACGGTTGATTGTGTCGATGAAACCCTTAACTAACTTACTATTTACTTAAAGTTATTCTACTTATATATTGTCTTATGGTAAATGTATCCGATGGTTGTTTTCTCCAAATTCAATTTCGTTAATATTGATGTGCAGTGAGCCAGAAAGGATTGTACTGCAAATTCCATCACTCTTGGACACACAATACCAACCAATGCGCGGCGTTGCGGGAATAGATCTAGCAATGGATAGGCAAATGGGGTATTGTTCTTCCAGACTGTGAGGGAGAAGAGACTGTTTAAGAATCATTCATGGTGGGGATTCTGGAGGTATCTTAGCGCGGAGGTTGGGGTATGCTAGGAGGTCAAGACCAAGCTTAGATTTCACTGAGATTTCGCAAACACTAGATCTTAGAAACACCAACGAAGTAGCCCCTCGCAGCAGTAGCAAAGAGGATCCCAAGGGAAAGCAAAAAGAGGTCTGCAGAGAGGCGACTCTGGTAGTATTGTGCACTCGATTCAAAGCAGAGTGTGGCCTCAAGATGACCTACGAATAATTTGTGGAAGTTGTACGAGCAAGTTCAGCATCTAAGTCTCCACCAGAAAAATATCAACCAGCAAGCCCGATGGAATCACGTACAGTGGCGAAAGAGTCCAATCTGTTCAAACAAATATGAATGGCCGAGAAGAAGGCTGAAGCCATTGATGATAGACCGCGAGTGGAATTGAGCAAGCCTTGCATTCCTCCTGCAAGCGGATCAGTGATTAAGGAAGATGTATGGTACGTGAAATCGGGAGGAAAGACGGTGGAGATTAACCTTACCAGAAAAAGGAAATTACAACGTCAATTTGGAGCTGCAAAGAGGACGTTGGAGGCTTTAGACAGAGGTTTGATCAAACTATAGCAGCTAATAGAGTCACCAGAGCAGATCCAGAAAAGCATGAATAGGCTCGTAGTTACACCTATGATTACGTTCGACAAAGGGTCCAGCGGACCAAAGGAGCGAGCAACCAGATCAATTGTGTTTTCCCAGATCGACAGGGTAAAGCCTTATGTAAAGCCACAACGAGTGCCGAAAAAGGCTTGAGAGATGGTTGAGGACAAGCTAGTATGAAAATCAGTTTTAAAATGCATCGAATCCAAGGTAGAACCAGTCGATGAGCCAAGAAAGAAACCGACGTTGCGGTGGAAACCAAAACCTTTGGTGATTGAAGAACAAAAGAAGCTCACACTTACTTCTTCTAAGATCAAGGGTATAAAAGTAACGGCTGATGAATCAGAGCTCACAGCGAGGATAGACTCTTCAAATAAACTTAAATCCGAGGTTTATGTAAGAAAGCAACATTGCCCTCCCGTTGAAGATCAGCAGCAAGAGCCGCTATTAGTGGAGACCAAAACAAGCGATGAGGATAAGCAATTGGTTGACTACGGAGAAGATTATGAAGACTTAGAAGAGGTTTACATAGAGGATGTGCACGTAGGCATGGTATACTTGTTACCGACCAAATTTGCCAAACCAGCCAAAACAATGTATGTGGTCGTCGTAAGCAAGGCAACTCAGGATTACCCCTGGCAGAACGTAAGGAACCTGAGGAACGGGAACCAACTGTGGATCCCGCGATGTAAAAGTCCTACATGATGTTCTCTAAATCGACAACCACGATGGCTGTGATGACCCGAACCAGAATCAGTAGAGTAATCGGCTTAATTCACGAGTTAACGCGTAATCGCAGTTTTTCGATAATTGTGTGGTTTGCCTGTTTTGATTACGGCTTAATTATTGGCCGAGAATTTGAGTTGTGTCTCTGCTCGAGAGTTGATGTATACGTGATTGCGAGTTCGTGGGCGGTTCCGGATGATTATTTCGACGAATGAGGAATATAATATGAATATTTGAAGTTTCGGATTATCGACGAGTTTATCCGTTTGTATCGAGTTTATCCGAATCGTAATGGTTATCCATTATGGACAGTCGTCTCGAGACGCGAGTATAAATATCGGAAATAGTCAAAAATTGTCGAAAATCACTATCCGGGAAGTTTGACCGTCGTTTGACCAAGGCTGAGCGTTAACCCGCGTTGACCGGAGAATAAAATCTCCACCGCCGCTGACTCGCCGGCGACCTTCATTTTCTGGCCACCTCCGGCTTGGACCTTGGTATAGTTCGATTCCTCTCTTGATTTCTTGTTGATTAGAACTTGGAATTGCTTGATTTGGTTGAGAATTGAGGGAGAAATGTTGATTTGAAAATTTGGGAATTTTGACCGGAATCGGCTTCGACGGTGGGAGGAGTTCCGGCGACTTTCCGAGGGGGGTTTGTGATGGAAATTGTTGGGCTTGAGGTAGATAAGTGGACCCTTGAGGATGGGAGGCCGAGATGGCCTCACGGTGACGGAATCGGGTGGAGGAGCATTTTTCGGCCGGTTATGGGTTTGGACTGTTCGAGCTGTTTTCCGGCGTGTGTGGCCGAAATTGGGCTTAGTCATAGAAAAAATATGTGTTGTACTCGTCGAGATGAAGCTTCGGTGAGCTTGGTCGCCGGGAAATCTCTCCGGTTGACGGCGCGCTGCTGTCGGCGGCGGCTGTCAACGTCAGAGATCAGGCGAGCAGTTGACTTTTTGGAATTTGATGATTTTAATGTCGTTTTACTCGTATTCGCGCCCCGATTGTCGCCTTGAGGTTTTTGAGTTGATTTGGGTATCGGATTTTCAGTCGAGGGTTTTGAGTGGAGATTTCGGGAATTTCGTCGATTATTTTGCACTGTGTTATATATTTCCGGGAACGGTTGGTTTCCGCGGTGTGGTACAGTGTTGTGAATTGTGATTTTGATCAGATATACTTTATGACTAATCAGGGGATCGAGATCCTGCTTCGGGCGAGGGATCTTCCGCCGACCACGACATTTGCGCGAGTGCGCGCTTTGCTCACCTGTGAGTGGACATTTTTATATTTTCACAGTTGTTGCAAGTTCGTGATTTTTCATATTTATTTTATACGATGTTGAGTTTATTTATTATTTTCGGAGGCATTATTTTATATTTTATGGTGATGGCATTACTTGCATCGATGCTTTGGCTACTCGGCTGATCACCGGTAGTCTGCCAGAGTTGAGAGATTCCTCTGGACCAGAGTTGAGAGATTCCTCTGGACCAGAGTTGAGAGATTCCTCTGGGCAGGGTTGAGAGATACCCCTATTATGCTGCCAAGGTTGAGAGATTCCCCTGGCCTATCACCGTCGGGCTTGAGCGATTCGCCTGACCGTCGGGCTAGAGAGATTCGCCTGGCACCTCCATATATATTTTCCGAACTCGCATTGTTTTACATTGATTATGTATATGAAATTGGTGAAAGGCATATGTTTATTTTCGTCTACTCACTCTAACGTTTTATTTGCCTTTCCCCTGGGCTTTCCGGTTTCCGTGCCCAGTTTGCAGTTCGGATTCTGGTGTCTCACGTCGCGGTCGGAGGCTAGTTGTTCGAGCTACCTGTCTTTTCCAGTAGGTTCCTTGTTTTGCCTACTGTTGTATATTTTGTATATGTATACACTAGAGGTCGCTCTGATACGATACTGATGCATGTTTTATGTGGGTTTTCCCGGATTTTCTATATTATACAGTTATGTTTACTGTTTATTGCTATTGTTATGATATTGAGAAATCCGGATGGGATTGGTGCGCACGGTTTGGATTTTGTGGCATAGGATGAAGTGTTATTTTCCGGGTGCAGGTAATGGCAATTCCCCGTTAGTAGCATTACTCTGCCGAAATTTTTACGGTTTTTGTTGGTTCGTATTTTCAGAAGGGGTTTGATTCCGGTTTAGGAAACTAAATCGGAGTTGGGTCCTTTCAATGGCCTCGCATATGAGACTATTGTACATCACTATGGGCATGGGGGCATCCAATTAGCAAGGTCATGCTGGATACCGATAAAGCGGTAAATGTCTTGACTACTCGAGCAATGACATTGTTAAGTATCCCACGATCAGCTATTCAAGCAACATCCATAAAGATCAAAAACTTTGTAGGGACTGTCTCGCAGACACTAGGATTACTATTCATAGAAGTCAAGGTTTGACCCGTCATAGGGGTGCACACTTTCTTTGTCATCGAATGCAATTCACCTTTCAGTGCAATATTGGGTAGAGATTGGATCCATAGGAGTTATCACGTGCCATCATTGCTTCATCAACAGCTCCTCATATGGGATATGAAGACATCAGAGTCGCATATAGTCAATGCCGATCCGCAACCTTATTCCGTCGCTGCGAATGCGCTGGATGCCGATTACTACAATGGAAATCTTTGGCCATTGGGAGTATGCGGTATTCATAAGAAAGGTCGACCCGTTGGGGTCACGGCCTCAAAACTAGCTCGGTGAGGAATAGTGCAAGCAAGAGAAGATAAAGCACGACATTATTTCTAGGAGCTAGCCTTCACAAGTCATTAATGATATGTCCGTCCAAATACGAGGAGGCAAAGGCTTATGCTTCTTTATACACAAGATTGCAAACCTATATGGTCAGGTCGCAAGCCTACGATTGTCTGCCAACCATAGCCACGGCAGAGTGTATCAATGAAGATGTCCAACAGGAAGAGATAGAGGAGGAAATCATCCAGCTCGAACCTGCAGCTTGGATGACACACCACCTAAAGTTAGATATCTAACCGAGAAGATTAACCATGGCACTCTGGTTGAGCCAATAGATGTGGCTATGAGTACCTTCCTAGAGCCTGAAGAAAGAAAGAGGCTCGTTGACCTCTTATTTAAGTATAAAGACTACTTTACAGAGAAATTTGAAGATATGCCAGGACTTTCACTAGAGTTGGTTGTCCACAAGCTCCGAATCGCAGAAGGAAGAAAGCCAGTCCAACAGTAGATGCGCAGGATGAACCCGGAGACAGCAACACTGGTCAAGGAAGAAATCGTAAAGATGTTGAAGTCTAGAGTCATCCAAGTGGCTAAGTACACGAAGTGGATATTAAACACAGTCCCAGTATAGAAGAAGAATGGAAAATTTTGAGTATGTGTGGACTATATAGACTTAAACCAAGCTACTACGAAGGATGCTTATGTAATGCCGGTCGTTGATCTGCTCATTAATGAAGTGGCGAGACATGAGATGCTCTCGTTCATGGACAGCACAGCGGGATATCATTAAATCTCAGTCGTTGAGGAAGATAAGCGCAAAACTTCATTTAGATGCCCAGGGGTGTTAGGAATGTTCGAATGCGTCAATATGCCATTTAGGTTGAAGAACGCAAAGGTAACATATCAACGAGCAATGCACTACATCTTCCATGACCTAGCAGGTGATACAATGGAGGTCTACATTGACGATGTTGTGGTCAAATCAAAGCAGAGGTTAACGCATGTGGAGGATCTGCGACAGGTATTCATGAGAATGAGGAAGCATCAGCTTAAAATGAATCTTGCCAAGTATGTTTTCGGGGTACAAGCGAGAGACTTCCTTGGTACATGAACAAGGAATAGAGGTCCTGGACGACAAGAAAAAAGGGGTGCTTAAAGCTCCCTTTCCAAAGAACAAACATGGACTTCAGCAGTTACTTAGAAAGATCAACTTCTTGAGGAGGTTCATTGCAAACGCGGCTGGAAAAACTATGCCTTTCGCACCTTTGCTCAAATTATAGAGCAAGAAGGAGTTTGTATGGGAGCAGGCTCACCAAGAAGTATTCAACAAAATCAAGGAATACCTAGTAAACCCTCCAGTCTTGGTACCACCACGGAAAGGTGTGCCATTTAAGCTCTACATTTCAGCTACTGAATTCTCTATAGGTAGCTTATTGGCACAAGATGACGAGGTGAAGGCGGAAAGAGCAATATTTTATTTAAGCGGAACTCTCACGGACTGCGCGACTAGATATACATCAATGGAGAAATTATGTCTTGCCCTTTATTTTTCCTGCTGCAAATTAAGGCATTATATGTTGTCCTTCACGACGTGCGTCATTGCATAGATCGACCTGGTTTCGTATATGTTAGCCCGACCTATACTTCGAGGACAGATATGGAAGTGGATTCTCGCGTTGTCTGAGTTTTCATTACAATATATTCCGCAAAAGGCAGTGAAGGGCCAAGCAGTGGCCAATTTCCTCGCACATCACCCTATGAAGTAAATCTCAGAGCAGAAGGAGTTAGAATTGTCACACATCTCTATGGCTCCTTAGAAACTCTACCTCTATGGATCCAGCATAAGAGCTTTTACAGGTGCAGGGATAACGTTGGTCAACCCGCAAGGTGAAACATTTGTATATTCCTTCTTGCTCAAATACAATTGTTCCAACAATGCAGCGAAATACCAAGCCTTAATCATCGGACTTGAACTTTTATGGGACCTGGGTGCTACAAACATACAAGTTTGGGGATGCTCGCTGCTTGTGATCAGACAGCTCCAAGCCACGTACAAAACAGGTATAATCCTCAAACCATACGTAAAAAGGGCTAGCGAGTTGTTGGAATTATTTACAGAGGTGACACTAACTCATATTCCATGCGGAGAGAATTTTACAGCAAACGAGTTAGCTCAACTTGCTACAGGGATAGAGCTGGTCGATGATGTCCATGAGTGATTAATGAAGGTAGAAGTCTATATGCTCCCTTCTTTCATGACTCGAAAAGAAGACAAGGGTGAATGGTATGTAGCAGCTTTGGGAACCATCGATGATGATTGGAGGCAGCCGATTATCACATACTTAAAAAATCCTAGCTCTATGGTAGACAAAAGGATCAGGTACTTTTCTCCAAATTACATTCTCCGTGGGGATGAGTTATTTAAACATGGTGAAGAGGGAGTGGATTTGGTCAGTGTCTTCAGTACTGAGGCCAAGCGACTACTACATGAAGTACCTCTCGCGTTCTGCGAAGCTCACCAATCCGGCCAAAAATGAGACGGCTCTTGCGCATGCACGGATATTTTTGGCCTTCAATGTTAAAAGATTGTATCACTTTTGCAAAAGGATGTGAGGACTGTCAGACTCATGGACCAGTCAACCATATTCCAAACATTCATACAAAGCGAATCATCAAGCCGTGGCCAGCATGAGGATAGGCATTGGATCTGATCGGTCTAATACATCCTCATTCTTCCATGTAGCATAAGTTCATTATTGTTGCTATAGATTTCTTGACCAAGTGGGTCGAAGCGAGGCCTTTGAAAGTGGTCTCTTCTGCCGCAATTAGGCAATTCCTATACGAGGATGTCATTTGCCGATTTGGAATTCCTAAGTGTTTTGTTTCTAATCGAGGCACCACATTCATGTCCAGAGAAGTAGAAGAATTGATGACAAACTTTGGGATCAAGTTTTTGCATTCTTCACTATACTACGCATAGTCCAATGGCCAGGCTGAAGCAAGCAACAAATTAATCCTCCACATCCTTAAGCGCATGCTCGCCAACAATCCAAGACTTTGGCATGAAGAATTGTTCAGTACTCTGTAGGCATACTGCACTTTTAAACGTAGTCCTACAAGGACTACTCCGTATGTGCTAATGTTTGGACATGATGCAGTCTTGCCATTAGAAATCAATGTTCAGTTACTACGGATCATGGATCAACATCAGTTGATTGGTGAGGATTATTTGCAAGTGATGTGGCAAGAGTTAAAGGATTTGGACGATAAGAGTAACAATGCCTTGACGAACCTATTCGCAGAAAAATAGAAGGTGGCTCGCTACTACGATCGACGTGCCTGTGGACTTAGCTTTACCGAAGGAGAACTGGTTTGGAAAACAGTATTGCCTTTGGGAGAAAAGCAAGAAGGACGGGATAAATGGTCTGCGAGGTGGAAATGACCCTTCATCATCGACAAAATTTTAGGCAATGGAGAATTTTGGCTATGCAACGTCGACGGTGAGGTGCATCGTAACCTAATCAATGGTCATTTTTTTAAGAAGTACCGAGAGCTAGTTTGGGAGTACGAAACACAAGAGGGATCAACAACTTAGTTTTGCATTCATTCGCAGCTTATCACAGAGGCTTGCGCTTTATGTAAAGCTAGGGGGCAACATGTATGTCCAAAGCCAATATATGTGGCCAAAATGTTACAAACTTGAAATTTTTTGAATCTAACTTATATGATTCTTTCAAGTGGTACAAATTGCTTATGACCAAAGTCCAGTGGTCAAACCAATGGAGATGGTATTTTTCGCTGTTATAGAGGAAAATAAGAGCAGTAAAAATACACAGTTTCATTTGATCAAAATTAAATAGTACAATATGAGGCTTTGCGGCCTCTAGCTCTAATACCATACATCGAATGAACAATCTCTAGCTAAAAACCAATTGTAGGAAATGGTTTAGATCTATCCCAACCAGTTGCAACGAAGTCCTCGGGTTATGCCGGTGAACGAGCATTGACTGGGGGTTAGATCTGCCTTCGATTCTGGAAGACTTTGGGGTACTTGCACTTGCCCAACATTTGCGGCTCAACAAAGCCATCCCTTTGATCACGATTTTAGGTGCTCCACTCAGAAAGCAAGGAGAGCTGCAGTGGAAGTGAGTGGGAGCATGCACCAGACTAGGATGATCAGTTTCAGAGATGGGGTTAGTGAGTGTCCATATCAACCATTGTCTACTAATTCTCAAAGGCTTGAGAATTAGTCCAGAATCAAAAGACCTGAGCTTTGGTACTACGACCTAAGCCAGGTTTGAGCTTTGGTACTTCGACCCAGAAATGTCTAGTAAAATACAAGATCTGGTGGATTTGCCTTGAAGCAAAGAAGGAGCAGACTATGAACTAGCTAGAGAAGCCATTGTTGTTTTGTATGAAGAGATGTTGAGGGATGAAGGAGAAGTGACAAGCTATTTATAGGCCTAAAAACACTAAGAGGCTTTGAATAACAGCACCCGGATTGAATAAAGGGACTCGGAGTTAAGGGGGTTCAACATTCAATTAGCGATTTGCATATCTCGTAAAAGCTGAAGACATGCAGTTTCAAGGTATGGAGTTAGAAGCTATTAAAGGCGGGTAGTTATTCCAAGGGCCAGCGTGATCTTTGGAGGCGCGAAGTTATTTGGTGGTAGAGAAGCACAATAGGTAATTAAGTTCATGGGCCATAGAGCATAAGTTAAAATAAGCAGAAGTTTATACAAAATATATTAGAGAGCCCAAATGTGGGGCTCGGTCAATAAAAAATCTAGAACTTCACAACAGAGCTGCCGAGAGCTCGCAAACTAGTCTTTACTTGGAGATACTGGGCCTGTGCAGTGGCCTAAGCTCTTTCAGCATTCGCAGCTGCAGTGCGATTTTGGTGAACACTTTCAGAGAGAGTCTTCTCGGCATTAAGAAGAGCGATAACAACCTGCTCTTTTCCGAAAAACTTCTTCTCTTTTTCACGTAGTGTAGCCTGGAGCTTTACAATCTCCGCGTGAATGGATGGAATGTCTACCCATTCACCTTCGTTGCTCTTTCCCATCATCGTGATTTTCTCTAAGCCAAGTTTTCACGTGCAGTTATGATCTACGCGATAAGAAATAGCTTTGTTGCGCTCATAGGTTGCAGAGACTGCAGTGTCATAAAGGCCATGGAGTTTTTGCAGCAGTTCCTCCATTTGATCTAGGATAGCATGATCTACTCCCTCCATAGCACGGTGAGCCATTTGAATATAAACAGCTAGCTCTTGACGAATGGACTCATTCTTGAAATTCATAGTCTATAGATCAAAAAGGTAGGCAATGACAAGTTTAACCTCTGAAGGATATTTTTCAGAAAGAGCAAAGTCCTTGTAGATCTCCACCGCCTCTCGCAGGGTGTTAGCCATTCCCTCGCTACCTCCTACAGGAGCTGGAATGACTAGAATCGTAGACTGGGGGGCAGCAATCTCGTTGTAGCCACGGATGACGTTAGAAAATTCTCCAAGCCTCTGTTGACCTCGGTGAGAGATATTTCCTCAGTACATGGATCCTTCTATGAGAAGACCTACACTTAAGGAGTTATGAAATGCTCAGAGGATTCACACAATGAGAACTTACACGAGTAGAGTCAGAATATACCTGAGATAGATGAGAGGGAGATTGGTTGTCAAACAAGGCAGTGTTGATGCAGGGAGGAGAAGGCATTTCAGTTGCGAACTGCGAAGGATAAGTAGGGGTTAAAATCTATTGGAAAATAAGCAAACCAGGTTTAGTAGTGCCAAAGAAGTGTAATACGGTAGACTCCATATGGCCAGTCTCAGCGGCCAGAATGATGGAGGGAGTATCCAGAAAGCAGGACTTTTCTCCTCTTGCAGGCATAAGAGTTGCATCCGCAGCAGCAGGAGCAGGTGCATGTGCCTCTCAAACAGTTTCTTGGGATCGCATAACCAAAAACAGTGGTTAAAAAAGCACAAATATTCCAGGGAAGATAAAGTCAGAGAAGATACCTCAGCGACAGAAGAAGTCTGTACAGCAGCAGTGTCAGAAGCTTCAATATCTCCTTCAGGCTCAGCAGCCTGTTTCAGGGGCTCTTCATCAACCACGATGGTAATAATCCCTTCCACAGTGGTGGCCGCAGTATCAAAAATTAGTCACTCAAAAGGTTGATCATAGACCTGCTCAAGGAGTTCCTTGCGCCGAGTTTCTTCATCTGTAGCGCCAGAAGGACCTAAATCTAGAGGTTTAGAAACTGAGGGTTCCCTAGATACACTCGCAGCACTAGAAGACGGCTCAGGAGTGGCAATTAGCTGTGTACACTTGCCTTTGGCCCGCGAGGCTTGAATGAGCAAGGCTTCCTCTGAAGGCGCACTGTCAGGCATCAGCTCAATAGAGGGAAATTTATCACTTAGCTCATCTTCTAATAATTGCATGTGTTCCTTAACGACATGGCGATGGGAGCGGTGAGTCTGACCGATAAAAAAGCAGGGTTGGAATTTAAAGGGAACAAGATTCAAAAGGAGAAAATCTTGGGACAAGTAGAAACCATACCAGTGAAACCTCTTCGTTTGAATCTCCATTCTCATAGTCCCATGCTTCAACGGCTTCCTACCTCTTTTTCTTGGTAGCAGCCATCTTCGCAACCTTCTTTGCAGTATGGGAAGCAGCCGCGAGGCTCACACCCATAAGATTATTGCATTTTGAGACAGAAAGGGGAGAAGCACTTATCTCTCGCTCCTTCCTTTTTTGGCATACCTCCTTTTGGACATTGGGACCTACAACCTTCTTATCCACTGTTCTCTTGAAATAATCAAGAAAAGAGGAGGGAAAAATGGTGCGAAAGACTTCAGGTTTGGACTGCATCAAGCTGTCACCATAATGGCGTCTATTCCACTCATGATACTCTTCAACCGCAAAATAAGTTACACAGAGTGAGTGCCGACGGAACTCGGAGAAGTCCAGCAGGGGAAAGGTTGGTGTAACAAGAGCTTGAAGAATTACTGCAGACGGTTTCTCCACACAAGTCCTCCACGAATTGTAACCATTGCAAGATTCTATCAAGGGAAAGGGAAGACCTTGCTTATACCCAAGTTGTCGAGCAAAGTGGTTAGGCGCGTATAGCTCTATCCATAAAACCGCATCAGGGACAATGATGTCCGCACAAGTGATGCACTGGGCAAAAAGCTTCCTTGCAGCAGGTGCTTGGAAGGGGGTCACTGTGAATCCAGTAGATAGTGTGGCAAGAAATCTTCTTGTTACTACAAACTCAGCCATATCCTTGGGGAACAGTTTCTGACCCCAGAGATAGTTGAAGCACTGCGAGTAGCTTAAAGATTTCGTTTCCCCAGCGAGAGCGAAGGATTTCCCTAAAACCTTTTCAGTGGTAAATTTCTTGTGATGTGGGCTGTGAAATTCAGGGAGGTAAACCTGTAACCACAAAGACGGGATCCAAACAGGCCCTGCAAATTTTAACTTGAATGAGTTTAATTAAATTCACCCAAGCCCACGGTACAGAGCATCTAATGCGGGTTGCACAAGGCCAAGGCAATGGCCATTATACAACACCTCGGCTACCTTAGTGAAGGTATTCGTAATCCTGTCCGCAGCAACATAGGATACGTAGTGACAGAGCAAGAATTTCAAAAAGGCAATGCTACCATATGCATTTTTCATCTGCTGTTCATCAGAAGCAGGGGTAGCCTGAAACTCCTCCGCGTTGTAGTGTTTGCGCCAATTGGAATAGGCAGTGCTGATAATTGAGCGAGCAGGATCCGTGGACAAGGGAAATGACCTTCTATTTAAAACACTGGGAAGAAAATGGCCATCTGCAGTGGGCAAGCCAGTAATAGCGACAACATCAAGAAGAGTAATCCCTAAATGCCCAAATGGGAGGACACAACTATTACTACTGGTCTCCCAATAACACAAGGCGCAATGACGGCTGCACAATTCCCTCCTTGGGGAAGATGGCAACCTGTTGCCAGAGCTCCTCGTCAAGCGACTTTCACTTTTGGTACCATTGAAGCTCTTCGGCTCAGGTGCTGGGCTATTCCCCCAATTTCACGTCAAGCTCCTTTTAACCCCACTGGAGAGGAGCAGCGGCTTCACCTCGCGCAACTAACGGGGGACGGCGCATAGCCGAATCAAGGGTGGAAGAGGCCCTCGTTGTATTGGTGGTTGGGCCCAGTATAACCTCATCCCTGATCGTCGGATCGACCAACGAATATAGGGTATCCTGATCTCGATGAAGGCGTTGGTCCAAATGGTTGCGGAAAGCTTCTTCATCCTTCTCGGAAATGTTTGGGCAGAACTTTTGATAAGGAGCCATTTGCAAGGAGAAGGACGAAAATCAGAGTTCAGGGAGTAATTGAAAACTTCAGAATCTTGGACTGATGAAACTTCAGAGAGAAGGTGAAAAGGGAAAAGCGACTGAAGAGGCTTAAAAGGGTTGAGAATTGACGGCACTCTCAAGGGAAAACACTTGAGTAGCCTAATGCGAGGCTATTTCAAAAACAAACCGCTTACTGAAAAGCAACACATCACATCAAGACCTCTTCGATTTCCCACGGGTTAATCTCGAGGTTCGGGGGGCAATGTTTGGACCCAAAATAAACTTAATGTTTATTCTGATACTTTTGGGCCCTCGGAAGTAAAATGGGCCAGCCACGTATAGCTTTATTAAGAGCTGCGAATCTATAAAGATATCTATGCGATTCCTAGATAATCTAGGGGAATTTAAGGGCAAGATATTATTCTCAATCAATGAATGTTACATTGTCAAGCGAGGAGGATCATAGTACCTATCTCTATAGATAGGCGAAGCGAAGCAAATTTGTGGATCCCTACACTCATACACAATTTACGCACCAGCAAATCTTACTCCACTGCGAGCAAACAACCAGTGACCAATGAACTCAAGATCTAGGCCACTTGACAGAGCGTGGAGATTCGAAAATTCACTCGAGCTACAACGACGACAATCGGCAGAGTCCAGGCCACCCGAAAGAGCGTGGGGTTTTTTAAGATTTACGAAGTCACACTATCTAGTGTTTTCAACACTACGTTCTTAGGATTGCTCTACTTTATACTTGCCCAAGGGGGTAAAGTATCGATTCTTTGTGGCTAAGGAGAGAGACACGAAGCTTACATCTTGTATCAAGACAAGTAGGACTCAACGAGCGAGGTTGGTGCTTTCCTCACTCCAATCGCTTGACAAGAAGCAGAGACTACATAGTGCATTACACAACAACATTCTGCCTTCAGCAGTGACATGCCTCGCACATAACCCAACAACAAACGCGGACACAAGAAGAGACACTTTGCGATCACTCCACTCGCAGTAACCTGACTGGAGAAAAATCGAAGCCAAACACTCACTTTCTTGGAAAAAACTTCCACTAATGTTGTCATAGCTCTACAAACGAAGTCAATGAAGGAACAAGTGAGTAATGTCAGATTGGTGATATAAGTTAAATTGATGGGTGCTGAAGATATGCGAAGGTGATAAAAGTATTTGGTTGTGGCATGAAATGAGGAAGAACGAAAGAGTATTGAAGAAAAATAAGGAAGAAGGGCACAGGCCACATGAAGAAGTCAAAAGCAAATTTAAAATAGAAATGAAGATGAGAAAGAAACAAGGGGGAAAATACAAAAGAAGAATAAAGAAGAAGAGAGAAGAAGATAAGGGGAGAGAGATGCATACAGAAAAGAAAATTTGAAAAAGTAAATTTCTTTTTGGCACTCGATTGAAGGAGGCCAGAAGAGGATTTGTGGTGATGGAATATGTGAGTTTTCGTTTCTACGTATTTGAAGAAAGCCTTGACAAAGTCATCATGTGCATTTTATTCTTTAATCAAGGGAAACGTGAGTTTCGGCTAATGTGGTGACCGAGTTGGTTGATGGAGTGACCAAGTCGACAACTCGTTTGTTTTAGTCTCAAAACCATTCTGATTGTGAGCCGAAGCTCATGAGACTAGGGGACAATGTTTGTGCTTGATTTTGCAATCACAAGTATGACATCGGCTGACGACATTGTCTGTCGACCAACAGTAAAATGAAATACGTTGACCATCGATGAGTGTTTTTTATAGAGGTCAGGACATGTTGGTGGGCAATTATGGCTTATTTGGTGATTAACAAAAGGAACATTTTATCATGTCATCCAACAGATACGTCACACCCAAAGAACCAAGTAGTTATCAATTCGGCATGATGGATCTAGATGGCTGGCGTACAAGTGTTGGGAGACAAAAATGGGATGAGCTCAAATGTGAGTTGGTCGGATGACACTCTGGGCTTCGACCGAGAATGTTATTAATGCAAAGATTATAGTGATTGGCTGGATCAAGTTTTAATAGATGAGTTGTCGTCAATCAAGAGTGATCGAGTCCAAGAGGGTATATATCAAGTTTTGGTCAAGATAAGGAAGGTTTTACTCGCCTCAAATCAAGGAATTTGAGTCCTAATAGGATTCGTTGGCCGGACGGACGAGTCGGCTAACCTAGGGTTTTGAACATATTGTATATAGAGAATTCTTATTGCACATTGTAAAGGGTCATGCACCAAATACACAAACCTACTTACAAATTTTCTTGCTTTCGCATCCATATGCACTTTACCTTGTTCATCCTTTGATAATATAGATCCAATTTTCACAATTTACATTCGTGTTCTTTACATTCTTGCAATTTAGTTTACGTTCTTTAGTTTTTGCACTTTCGATTCCTTGCACCTAAGAGTAGTTGGTTAACTTAGTTTTCTGACTCATCGACCTCTTTCGGCCAGTCTGGATTAGGTCGATGCACTTTGCCATTGACACTCATATCACATCCCAATGTTTCAACGATCGAGTCCATTTTACCTTCATATTCATAGTGGTTTATAAGTACATCAACCAGGTTGATTTCTCGTTGGTCACATGCACATTTGAGTTCACTCAAAGCTTGGATGTGATCGAGAACCAAGATTAAAGCCTTAGTCAAGTTCTTTCGTATAAGGAATTCGAACCAATGGCCAAGATGGTTCCTTCGTCGGCCATGAATCACATGAAGAGTCAAATCCAGTGCATACCTATCAAACCTCGCTCAGTGGATAGGCCACGATTTGGCACTCCGACGTTAATCAGAAGGACATTTTGAACCAGAAGTCTATCGGCCGTTGTGATATTGGTCATGACAGTTTTTTAGCAAACACTGAGTTAAAGGATAAAGCATATATGCAGTAATTATAGATTGAAACTGTGTCTTTACTCATTGACAGATGACCTTAATACAAGCATTACAATCAATTACAATTAATATCTCAATAAATCAGAGATTTCCAGAATCTTTACTTCTATTCTACTAAAGATAAGACACGCACTGGAAGATATGGAATATACTTTCCTTAAACATTCCCCCTTGTGCCGAGCTCCTAATGTATGATGAATAACTTGTTTCCTCACTAAAAACCTTGTCAAGTAAAAAAAACTAATGGTCAAAACAAAGACTTGGTCGAAAGGAAAAGGAGTACAATGCATCAACTACAAATGATACTACATGTGATGTAAACTCCACTTGATGTCTACCAAAATGTGACTCCCCTTGATTGGTTATTTAATCTTGGAGTTCGGATAAATGTCGCATGTCAATGTGCTTCAAATGTTTCACAAATGTAGATTTTGAAAGTGACTTCATGAACAATTCCACGGATTTATCCGCAGACCAATATCGCTTACATCAATATTCAAGAACTACTATTATTGCTGATTGAAGAAGAAGTTTGGTGAAATATGTTTTGTATTATCACCCTTGATACAACTCAACTTCATCTGCTAAATGCAAGCGGCATTATCCTCAAAGATACAAGTTGGTGTTGTCGTAGTAGATTGCAATCCACTAATTACTAATCTAAGCCAGACACACTCACTAACAACTTCATGTAAAGTTATGATCTCAAAATAATTCAACGAAATAGCAACAAGGGTTTGCTTTGTAGATCTTCAAGAAATCGTCGTATTCCCAATAGTGAAAACATAACCAGTTTAGGAACGTCCTTTATGTAGGTTAGAGAGATACTCAGCATCACCAAATCGTACCAACACATCAATCAGTGTCTAGAAATAGGAGACTACGTTGAAAGAAGGTTCAGTGTCAGCCTTCGACGGGTTGAAGGACTCTGGCTTATTCGTCCAGGAACCATGGTTCGACGAGTTGAGACCAGGTTTCGACAGGTCAAAAATGACAAGAGTCAGAAAGCTACGTTTCAACAATTCCACTTTCTGAAATTTCAAGTTTCTTTCTTGCTTTTTTCTTGGGAAAGAATAAGCCTACCTTAATGGATCCCTTCAAGTACCTGAAGATTTGTTTCACTCCATTCCAATGACGTTGCCTAGGGGCACATCTAAATCTAGCTAATAAGTTTACCGAGAAGGCAATGTTTGGACGTGTGCATTGAGCTAAATACAGCAAAGCTCCAATAACATTGAGATATGGAACCGTAGCTCCCAAAAGTTCCTCACCATCATCTTCCGAATGAAATGGATCATTTTTGGGTTCCAAACTATGAGCAACCATTAGTGTGCTAAGAGGGTATGCTTTGTCCATATTAAATCATATGGGCATCTTTTAGACATAAGCAGACTGGTGGATAAGAATTCCACCAACTCAATGTTCCAGCTCTCAACCGAGACAAAATCGAATCCTACCAAGGTCTTTCATCTCAAACTCGAATTTTAAGTAGCCAACCGTCTCATTATTCTTATCAAGAGACCCGATGATGTTCATATCATCTACATAGACTACTACAATGAAAAATCCTAAACTTGGTTCATTTTATGAAAATGCATGGGCATAAATCATCATTCTTGTATCCATTTCCAATCACGTATACACTTAGACGTCTCAATCTTATCACATGAGCACTCCGAGGTTTAGAGTTACTTGAATTGGGTATAACTATGCCATCTGACACTCTATGTATATCTCTAAATCAAAATTCCCATAGAGATATAATGTAACCACATCCATAAGATGCATACTCAATTTTTTGAATACTACCAAATTGATCAGGCAGCAGAAAGTAATGATGTCCATGACTGAAGAATATGTCTCCTCATAATCAATACCAAGGTGTTGAGAAAATCCTTGTGCCACAAGTCTAGCTTTATACCGCAAGACTTTTATCCTTTCATTGTGCTTTCGAACAAAGACCAATTCTAGCTTATCATTGGGTAAGCATAACACTACCGGACCGAAAACTTATTTTTTTCTCAGAGAGTCTAGTTCAGCCTGAATTGCATCTTTCCATTTAAGCCAATCTACTCTACGTTGACAATCCACAACAGAGGGATATGTCACATCATCATCATCAATGATTTAATGAGCCACAAAATAAGCAAATGCATCTTCAACAAACATAGAAGATCTATTCATAATAACGCCATCATTTGTTTAACTTTGTGATTTTTCTTTGTTCTCTGACATCACCATTGACTCTGAGGGGTCTCCTAATATTGTTAATCTCGATTTTAGGACATAGCTATAGTCAGATACAATGTCATGTATTGATGATGAATAAATCATTTTGTGCCTTGATGACTTTCCTTTTCATCGGCAGCTCATCAATGAATTTTGACCGACGCTACACCCCCACTATGGGCAGGAGAAACACTACCTTGCCCGGATGTAGCATTAACTTGCCCAATTCTAGGGACTTCCAACATTTGATATCCACTTAGGGTAGTGGACCTGGCAGATAAATCCGATTTTAAGCAAGTAATCTACCTCAGCGTGCATGGCAGCATACTACTCCTCATCGTAAGCGCCTCTTTTAATTTGCTTAGCGCGGTTGGTATGCGGATCCAGGATTAGCTTGTGTGAGATAAGATCAGTGAAGATGTCTGGCGTGTCTGCATATGACCAAGTGAACACTGCCTAGAATTCAATGAGGAGCTGGCATGTTCGGGTTGAGTTGGACACCTAGTTTCATTATGCGCTTGGGGTGTGTCTCGCTTAGCTGGATCGTTACCAAGGACTCCTTACTATGCATCTATCTGAGGGCATTGACGCCCTCGAGAGGGTCATCAAGCGTAACATTTTTAGCGGCACTATCCCCGATGGCTAATATCTCCTGCCATGCCAAGTACCAGTCTTAGGGTCAACTGGATGCTCTACAAAATCATAACCCCTGACGAAGCCAGTGCCAAAATCTTTTGGAAATTAGTGGCTGGCAAGGATGATCTTGAGTTTTTGAATAGCAGACCTACCAAGAATAACATTATAAGAGGAAGTTAAATCGACAACAATAAAGTCAGGGTGAACTTCCTTTTACGACGTGCCCGACGCTCCCAGACATAAGCGCATGTAGTCATTGCCATTAAGGTACAAGATGTCATTAGTGATTCATTATTCTGCATTAGCTTGCTATGAGGCCTGCCCAGCTACTCATAGGTGTTGTAGAAGATGACGTTGGTTACCATACCGGAGTCAATGAGAACGCGTTCCATCCTATATCTGTCGATCAACACATCTATGACAAGCGGGGCATCCATGGTGGGTAGATTACCTTGGCACCTGGTGTGCTAATGATGGAGAGTGTTGCCATATAGTAACGAGATGGTGCGTTTGCCTTGTGCTTTCCCCCGAAGATTAGCTTTGTACTTATCCAAATTACAAAGTTGACTGATATTCTTGAAGACCCTACAATCCTTAGTATTGTGCATTATCAGAGTCGTGGTACTTGCACCATAAGCCTGGGTTCTTGAGAAGGATATTTCTGGTTTTCGGCTTGGGCAGAGGTATGATCTATTTTTTGTTGGCTAGGATCTCAACATAATTGGTGTTAGCTACTGGGTTCACGGTTCTGTAGGGGGTTGTGTAGTCGCACCCGACGATAATGGTCAGTGGTGATATTTTGACGATGGTTGTTGTTTTCATGGTGGGTTGGTTGTCAGCACTCAGGAGTATGGTTCCTGGCTCATTTGGCTGCTGGTGGTGGTGAGGCTGGTTTTCCCTGGTAGCAGGAAGAGTGAAAGGCTATGCATGGGGTGTAGGGAGTGCATGCTTGGGAGGGTTTCGTGTGCCATAGACTCGAGTATGGATTTCTGCCTTCTCCATAATCAAATCAATGACCTCCTCATATGATAGGTGTGTGTGCTTCATAACTTTCTACTTGAATGGAGATGGAAGCATACCTTTTTTGAGGGAAGACAAGGCCGTCTTCTTGTCCACACTGCGATAGTGTTGGGAGGCTATGAAAAATCAGTTGATGAAGGTGGATTGTGGTTCAAATTCACCCAGACGGATGTTGAAAATAGAGTAGTTGTACTGCCCCTGCAACTTCTAGTGCTTTAGGAAGGCATTAATAAAATTCGAGAAGGAGATGACAAAATCTTGTAGAAGTTCAAAGAACCAGTTGAACGCCTCCCCCATGAGCATTTCAAGGAATAAAATGCCTTCTCCATAATCAAATCAATGACCTCCTCATATGATAGGTGTGTGTGCTTCATAACTTTCTACTTGAATGGAGATGGAAGCATACCTTTTTTGAGGGAAGACAAGGCCGTCTTCTTGTCCACACTGCGATAGTGTTGGGAGGCTATGAAAAATCAGTTGATGAAGGTGGATTGTGGTTCAAATTCACCCAGACGGATGTTGAAAATAGAGTTGTTGTACTGCCCCTGCAACTTCTAGTGCTTTAGGAAGGCATTAATAAAATTCGAGAAGGAGATGACAAAATCTTGTAGAAGTTCAAAGAACCAGTTGAACGCCTCCCCCATGAGCATTTCAAGGAATAAATAGCACAGGGTTGCATTATCATGCTGGTGTCCAACTATAGAGGATATGAATTTTTCCAAGAAGATGTTGGGGTCGGCACAGCCAGAGTAGCGCTCGTCCTTTGGCACTTTTGCATGCCTGTCACTTCAAACATAGGTTATGGCTCTAGATAACGATGTTTTCCATGGTGTATAGGTAATGCTAGTGCCTGATGGTTGGTAGATTTGGAGGATTTCATCCTCCAACTTTGCTAATTTCATGAGGATGGTTGTCATTGCGTTATACGCAAATTGTTGGTGCTCGGGAGGCGATGAGGGTCCTTAGAGCAGCGGGTTATAGAAATCAATGTTAATATGAATAACGTTCTGGCGGCCCCCATTTATAGGATGGTGTTGACTCTCATGGGGGTTGGGCACCTACTGGTTGTGTTGCATGGTGGCGAGTGCCTCCTTGAGATGAGAGTTAGCCTGGCGTTCAGTGTCATGCTCCTTGTGGAGTTGCGCCGCTCCGCAGAGTATCTGAGTGCTAGCATCCTTCTACTGCTGCTGGTACCAGTCCCCGGTGGCAGAGGGAGCGACATTAGAAGGTCCTTAAGGAGGCGTAAACAAGGGCCTGTGGGCGAGATAAAGTCGTTATCCTCGGGCTGAGGCATAACGAAAGGAGGATGTCTGAAAAGGATGGGGAAGGGCTTTTTGTGGCGGAAAGAACAAATTCGCTAGATGATGCAAAATGTTTCTACCAAATTTCGCTAGAGGTACGTGGGATATTGTAGGGGGATCGCTCCTCTTGGTAAAACCGAAGTCTTTCACTAAGTCTGCTAACTATACATATACACAAGCAGTGTTAGGAAGTTGAGACAGGGTTAACACGCCTTTAACGCCCCGATGCCTGAGTTAGGAGAAGAACGATACAGCTAACGGAAGTATAAGTTATGAAATAGAGATGAGTTAACTTTGACTTGTAATAAATACCTTCCTTATATGGGTGGTTGAGGATGTCATCTTCTCCTCCTTAGCAATGTGGGATTGTTTGTCATGCTTCCTTTTAGAGAATTTCAAGGGTAGAAGAGTCTTTTCATCAGGCTGGGCTAGCTTGGCACGTGGCGTGCGTCACCGCTGGCTTGCCTAGCACGAATATTCTGGTTCGGTCCATTTCACTTACTTTTCCATGCTTTGAGGCGCTAAGTGTGGCCTAATTTTAGGGGTCAAGTCTTGTCGTAATAACAGCATGAATATCAGATCTCATCACTTTTGCGATATCAGTAAAAGAGTCAGGTATCAAATTTGCTTCTTTCTGAAGATCAAGAATGTGTTGCACTTCAATCTAACTCTAAGATGCGCAGGGATCATGATGAGACATAGTGGGGTTAGTCCACGTCAATTTGTGACGTTCAACTGGTCTACGCATTTTATGCTTGATTCTTAACGTGTTTTTCTCAAAATTTAGCTTAGTTATGACCTTAGTTTCTTATTTCTAACTTATTTTATTATTTTTAGGTCCTAAATAAAGGAGATGAATTAAGAAAGTCAAAATAGAGCGAAAGCGCAGAAAAATAAAGAATCATATTTCGGCTGGGAATCCTTGTCGGAGTAGAAGTCCTTGGGAGAATAGGAAAGTGAATTCAGAATACATGTGCAAAATATTTCCTAAAGTGAAGAGGAAGTGTCCGGATATTTCCTAATTGATTAAGGAAACCTTTCCAAATTGTGGTTCAAGAAGAATTGAAATCCTAGTCCACCTAGAAGAATGATTTGTCACGGGCTTGCTTATATATTGAAAAGGCTGACCATATTGCTGAATGGGAGCCCAAGTTACTCAAGAATGGACCAAGATTGATGAAGATGCGTCAAAGACCAAGAGCATGTCCAGAGAAGCTCAAAGAAAAAAGATGGATTAAAATTAATTATCAGAAATCGGCCCTTGTACAATTAGCCCAATTTGAAAAACCATTGTGAACAGGTTAGGATGAATCTGTGACGACCCGGAATAGAATCAGTAGGAGGAATCAGCTTAATCTACGAGCTTGCGCGTAGTCGCAGATTTCCGACAGTTATTTGAATCGCTGGACTTGATAACGACTAAATCATTGGCCCAGAATTGGAGCTGAGTCTCTTCTTGAGAGTTGTTGTACATGTGATTTTGAGTTCGTGGGCAGTTCCGGATCATTATTTGGACGACCGAGGAATATACTATGAATATTTGAAGTTTTGACGTAATTGGGTTAAAATGGTGGATTTCTTAACGACTAAATTACCGGACGAGAAGTTGGTTTCGGCTTCTTCACAAAAGTTGTTGAGAATTTAATTTCGAACTTGTGGGAACTTCCGGAGCATTATTCCGAGTTATGAGGATCATGTTGTGAATATTTCTGATTGTTGATTATTTAGTCGGTTAAAGTATGTGTTTGGGTTGAACCGTTGACTTTTTATCGGCTTGGTCGATGTGTTTGACTTTCGGTGATAATTAAAGAATATATCGAGTCAAGTTTGTTGCCGCGAGAATTATTGGAATCGGAATTATGACGAGAAAGTTACGGGTATTTGAAGTTTGCCGAAAAGTGTGCTTGTTGGTTTCCTTTTTTGGAATGTATAAATAGTGGGTTGCTATATTGGGAAAGTCAACTGGGTCATTAATGGTGTTTGACCGGTCAACTCGGTTTGGGAAGGAGGAGGTGCGACGGCCTACGGCTCGCCGGTGGTGATCCCTCGTTCGGCCACCTCCGGGCTCGACCTGTACCTCATTCAACTCGCCGTGGCTCCCTCATCCTCATGCCGGCCACCGTTCACGGTGAGGTGGACGGTGGAGGGAGGAAAATTCCGGCCGAAATGGAGGAATTTTGAGGTTAACGGTGGATACCGATTCCGGCCGATTCGAGCTAAACCAAGTACTGGGTTTTGAAGCTCTCCTCTCCATGATTCTAACCATATAGGTATGGAGTTCTAATTTTGCTTGTGTGTGGAGAATTTTTGATTTGAAATTTGTGAGACAATTCGGTTTTACATGAGATTGACATGGTTAGAGTGAGAATTGGCCTTCGATGCAGTTGTGAAAGTTGCTCAGTGGGTGATTTGGAGTGGAATAGTGGTTGCTCCGCCAAAAAATTTCCCGTTCGGGTGGTGTCGCCGCCGCCGGCGGTGGTCAACGGTCAATAGTTTGACTTTTTGGGGTTTTCGACAAGTTGCATGTCATTTCACTCAAAATCGCGCTCCGATCGCAGTGGGGAGGTTCGTTTTTCGAATTGAGCGTCTGAAATTATAGCGAGGTATTAAGGTGTGATTAACGGATTTTTGACAGTTCGTCGACATTGAATTATGTGTTTCCGAGAACGGTCGTTTCTTGTGATTTGATTTGAATTGTCGAGTTATGATTTTGAGAATTGGATTTTATGATTATTCAGGGGTTCGTGATCGTTTGTTTGGCGAGGGACTTTCCGCCGGATCTTGGGTTAACGCGAACTGTGTTACGCTAGTCTGTGAGTGGACATTTCTTTTCACGGATTGATTGCGAGTCTTTCATATATGATTTTCGAACTTGAGCATGCAGTTTAATCATGATTTTTATGAGCATGTGTTTTACGATTATACATATACGGATATGCGTATACGAGTATACATACATATATATATATATATTATGTTTTATGCATGTGCATGAAAAGGAATTATGATTTGGTTTACACAGAGTACAGTCTCAGTATATATTGTTGTATCGATACACATTGGCTTCTCGGCTGATCCCCGAGTACGCTCCGGGGGGGGGGGGAGGACATATATCCTGACCCGAGGCCTTTCTGGCTAGGAATCACGTGTGGGTCTGGGATCCCGTGATTCAGACTGTGCTATCGCGTTGAAGTCCATGAGTGATTCCGCGATATTTATGATGCATGCTCTGTACGTGTGAGGAGTTAGAGTCTCCCTTGTGTACCATTTCTTTATCTATGCATTTAGACTCGCATATGTTTTTATAATATATATATTATTTGGCGAAAGACATTTATTTTCGTCCACTCACTCTAACAGTTTTCATGTCTTTCCCCTGGGCTTTTCGGTTTCCGTGCCCAGTTTGCAGTTCGGACTCTGGTGTCGCACGTCGTGGTTGGAGGCATACTTATATGATTATACATTAGAGGTCGGCTCGAGCTACCTTGTTTCTTCCAGTGGGTTTATTGTTCTACCTACTGTGGTATACTTATATGATTATACATTAGAGGTCGCTCTGAGTATTCTGTTGTATATTTTATACGATTTTACTCCGGATTTCAGTAAAGTACAGATATATTTACTACTTTACATTATTGCTGATATATTGAGAAATCCGGATGGGATTGGTGCCCATGGTTTGATTTTTGTGACATGGGATAAAGTGTATTTTCAGGGTGCAGGTAATGGTAATTCCACGTTAATAGCGAAACTCTGCCAAAATTTCTACGGTTTTTGTTGGTTCGTGTTTTCGAAGGGGTTTGATTCCGGTTTAGGCAACTAAACCGGGGTTGGGTCCTTTCAGCTTGATATCAGAGCATTAGGTTATAGGTTCTATAGACTTCTGTAGTCGTGTTTACTAAGGTTATTTGAGAATGTACAGCATGTCTGGAATGGTGACCCGACCGGCCGGCGGATACTCATCAATATTCTAGGTGTTGTATACTTTCAAATATTTGAAGTTCCATGATTACGTTCCACTTGTTGTGAATGATGTTTTATTCATTAGGATGCCTCCTTGACGTGCTTTCCGTGTCGGTACGATTGTGGATCCTATTGAGGATCAATCGACACGCGATTTGCCAGTGAACTGTGGGATTGGATGAGTATTCTGAGTTCAGAGAAATGTGTGGCACGGTTTGCCTGGTTGTGCGTGTATGAGTGTTTACATGTTGCCTCAGAGCTGAGAATTGTGGCAGTTGATGTTTGCCTGAGTCAGATCATTGTATTTGGTGGGCTGATATTGTGTGAGTTCCTGTTGTGACTCCATGGTCTACATTCAGGGTGTTGTTTATACGGTAATGGTGCACTCAGGCTACCCAGCATTCGAATGAGGAGTGTTTACCCACCTGAGGCAGAGATGCATTGTCCACATGTTTGTCCCTATTTGCACGAGTTATGTGGCTTCAGAGGAAGCGATGCACGAGGTTTGAGATGAGTTGAACTTGAGCATCAGAGAGAGTCTAATTGTTATGCCTCGAGATAACCGTGAGGAGCTTAGTGTGCTGCACTTAGTGGCGAGGCTATTAAGAAGGAAAAGTGTACGCGGTTTTCGATGTGACAGTTTGAGGAAAGTGGACTTAGTCGAGGTTTTGATGAGGTTGAGTTCTGACACTTCGGGATCAGTGACTCATCAGGCTGTGGTCTTTTTGATTATGTTGAGGGTCATCAGATCAAGCAAAAGATCTGTTTAGTGGTGATGGAGATCATAGGGTAGCGGACTTGCTCCTGTGGCATGAGTTCGAGTGATAGTTGGTGATCCTTTCTCGCAGCAGGTGTAGCTGTGACTTGTGTTTGTGGAGCACTTTCGGTTGCCATTGTGGTGGCCAGGAGGGTCACGTTGCGAGGGAGCGCCCTCAGCCAGCTGTTTTAGCGGTTTGACAGCTCAGAGTTCACGAGGAAGTCATGATGCTATTCCTGGAGTTTGATCAATGCAGCCTTCTGGACGAGTTAATCAGCAAGTCGCAATTGACGTGGGCGGCTAGTTGCGCATGTTGGAGTTCGTGCCATGACCTTGTATGAGGATGGAGTTTCTCCGAGGTTACTATTGCTTGATATCCATGGTTGTTGTACCTGCATCTCCACTTCCGAGTTTACTGAGAGTGTTATATCCATCCGGAGGTTGCGAGACCCTTGTAGAGGTTATGGGTTAGCCGCGAATCTATTATAGCTGGACATCGTGGTTTTGATGTGACTATGAGTATGGACTTCTTGGCGACGCATTGGGCTATGTTCGATGGTCACGAGAAGGTGGTTGTGTTTCGACGACCAGACTTTTCCCGAGATACTGTTTCGCGGTGATGGTCGAGCGGATGATGGAAACGGGTTGTGTTGTTGCTTAGCTCGTGTGGTGAATACTATGGTTGCTGTACCCAACATTGGTGACATTGAGGTGGTTCCCGAGTTTCCAGCTGTGTTTCGGAGGAGTTACCAGGTGTTCCTCCAGTTCGGGAGACCAACTACACCATTGAGCTTGTACCGGGCACTGGACTCATTTTACCGGCATCTTATCGTCCGGAGCTAATGGAACTACAGGTTCGACTCCAGGAGTTGCTGGAGGAGGTTTCAGGAGATTTCATGCGACCCCGCGTATTTGCGTGGTGTGCTGTTGCATTGTTTGTACAGATGTTGGATGGTTCGATGAGGTGGTGCATTGACTACCGAAGCCGGATTCACTTCAGAGGAGAGTGAGTATCCTCCGCTTCAGATTGATGATTGGTTTGATCAGCTCGCGAGAACTTCAGTCTTGTCGAAGATTGATTTCGGGTCTGGATACCATCAATTGAGGTTTGATGAGTCAGATGTGGTTTGGACAGCTTTCAGATTTCGGTGCAAGCATCAGGAGTTCTTGGTCACGCCATTGGTTGACCAATGCCCCGTAGATCTTATGAACTTGATGAACCATGTGTTTAGACGATTCTGGATGAGTTGCGGTCATGTTCGTCAGCAACATCCTGATTTACTTTAGGAGTGTGAGCCAGTACCTGAAGCAATTGCGAGCGGTTTTGCGGACTTTGCGAGATAATCAGCTGTTTGTGAAGTTCAGTAAGTGTGAATTTTGATCGTTTAGCGTGAAGATTTTGAGCTGTGTGATGTTATCCGAGTGAGTGGCATGGATTCTGACCAGATAAAAGCCGTGTTGATTTGGGGTTGACCTACCATTGTACCAGAGATCGGGAGTCTCTTGGGTTTGGCAGGTTATTACCGACGGCTTGTGCAGGATTTTCCCGGATTGCTACTTCATTTTCCGGATTGACGAAGAAGGCGTCAAGTTCGAGTGGTTCGATGCACACGAGGAGAGTTACTTACTCCTGCAGGATGGTTGACCGTTGCTTCGGTTTTGACCTTACCTGATGATCGTGATGAGTTTGTGGGTTATGGCGATGCATCGAGATTTGGATTTGGTTATGTTTTGATGTTGTGTAGCAGAGCGGTGGTTCATGGTTCAGGCAGTGGAAACCTTATGGAGCTACGTATCCTATGTATGATTTGGATGTAGCTATCCTTGTGTTAGCATCAGAGAGTTTGAGTCACTATTGCTACGGCGTGCAGTGCAGTGTAGGATGTACACTGATCATTTGAGTTTCATCCACTTGCATTTCGACCAGATTTGGGCTTGAGGCAGTGTAGATGGATGGGGTTGACAAACGACTATGGCTACACCTTTGAGCTTGTTCGAGAAAGACTAGTGGTTGCACTTTGACTATCCATCTGGGATGTCATTGCTGATGCATTCAGTCGAGAGTCAGGAGCTTCAGTGTTTCACGTGTATGTGGCTCGAGTTTCCGTGTTAGCCGAGTTGCGAGCTACGGGAGCTGAGTTCGAGTGTGATGATGTTGAAGCTCATTCTTTCGTGCGCATTTGGCGCTAGTGATGCGGAGATGTATCAGATACTCCAAGTTTTCTACTCGTGACGCAACCTGTAGAAGAATGTAGCAGTTTGTGTGTGCAGATGCCACATTTGTCGACTGGCCATGGCTAGGAGGCAGAGACTTGCCGAGAAGTGTCAGCCATTTGAGATTCCCGGTTAGACGTGGCGTTTGTCGCTGTGATCTTGTGTGCCAGTACGCACTTTGGTTTGTGATACCAGTTGTCAGGCTATTGTGGACCATTTGATGAACTTAGTACGTTTCCTTGTACTTTCCGGAAAAGATTTCAGTGGCAGGCTGGCATAGCTATGTTTGACGGAGATTGTCCATTCACATGGTGTACCTATGTCCCAGTTCGCTGACCGAGATAATCAGCTACAACTGAGTGTTGGCAAGCTTTGCAGCGAGCATTGGGAACCAGATTACAAGTTAGTACCGGTTCTTATCCTCAGATTGGTGGGCGATCTTTGAGGATTATTCAGACCTTGGAGGGCATATTGTGGACCTCGGTATTGCAGTTCCGGAGGATTTGGGACCAGCAGTTTCACTTGTTTGAGATTGCATGCAGTACCAGTCTGTGACCACTATGATATTGACGTTGCTTGATGTCGTTTTGAGGAACGATGTTGTACTCCATTGTGCTGGAGCGAGTTTGATTTGAGTTTGAGTTGACATTTGATTCGGATTTTGTGGAATGTGCTACCACAGACTGTCAGATTAGCGGAAATAGGTTAATAATTGCTTGAGTTCAATGTTTGAGTTATGTTGATGTGTGTAGACTGAGTTGTGATTTGCCATGTTGTTTTGATCCGAATGTGGTCATAGGCGAGTTTGTGTTGTACCGTATAGTTCGGCGTCGCCTATATTGTTGGCTTTTGTGTGTGTTGTGTTGTGTTCCATGTGGTGGAACTACATTTCAGGTTTGTTACGTGTTGTGTACCCTACTTTTTCCTTATGTAGGAACACTTGGCGTTTGTGTGGTGCCAGTTCAGATTCGAGATTTGAGGGTACAGGGATTTCAGCACGGAGCTATCTCCTATTGAGGGTCAGAATTGTTCAGTTGACGTTGTCACTGGAAAGTTGAGCAGTATGCAGAGGCAGTGCACTTATGTTTAGCCGGCAGACTTGGAAATTTCGAGGTCGAAATTTTTTAAGGGGGGTGGATTTGTGACGACCCGGAACAGAATCAGTAAGAGGAATCAGCTTAATCTACGAGCTTGCGCGTAGTCGCAGATTTTCGATAGTTATTTGAATCGCTGGACTTGATAACGACTAAATCATTGACCGAGAATTGGAGCTGAGTCTCTTCTCGAGAGTCGTTGTACGTGTGATTTCGAGTTCGTGGGCGGTTCCGGATCGTTATTTGGACGACCGAGGAATATACTATGAATATTTGAAGTTTTGACGTAATTGGGTTAAAATGGTGGATTTCTTAACGACTAAATTACCGGACGAGAATTTGATTTCGGCTTCTTCACGGAAAATTCTGAGGGAGGAAAATTCTGGCCGAAACGGAGGAATTTTGAGGTTAACGGTGGATACCGATTCCGGCCAATTCGAGCTAAACAAAGTACTGGGTTTTGAAGCTGTCCTCTCCATGATTCTAACCATATAGGTATGGAGTTCTAATTTTGCTTGTGTGTGGAGAATTTTGGATTTGAAATTTGTGAGACAATTCAGTTTTACATGAAATTGACATGGTTAGAGTGAGAATTGGCCTTCGATGCAGTTGTGAAAGTTGCTCAGTGGGTGATTTGGAGTGGAATAGTGGTTGCTCCGCCGAAAAATTTCCCGTTCGGGTGGCGCCGCCACCGCCGGCGGTGGTCAACGGTCAATAGTTTGACTTTTTGGGGTTTTCGACAAGTTGCATGTCATTTCACTCGAAATCGCGCTCCGATCACAGTGGGGAGGTTCGTTTTTCGAATTGAGCATCCGAAATTATAGCGAGGTATTGAGGTGTGATTAACGGATTTTTGACAGTTCGTCGACATTGAATTATGTGTTTCCGAGAACGGTTGTTTCTCGTGATTTGATTTGAATTGTCGAGTTATGATTTTGAGAATTGGATTTTATGATTATTCAGGGGTTCGTGATCGTTTGTTTGGCGACAGACTTTCCGCCGAATCTTGGGTTAACGCGAACTGCGTTACGCTAGTCTGTGAGTGGACATTTCTTTTCACGGATTGATTGTGAGTCTTTCATAAATGATTTTCGAACTTGAGCATGCAGTTTAATCATGATTTTTATGAGCATGTGTTTTACGATTATACATATACGGATATGCGTATACGAGTATACATACATATATATATATATTATGTTTTATGCATGTGCATGAAAAGGATTTATGATTTGGTATACACAGAGTACAGTCTCAGTATATATTGTTGTATCGATACACATTGGCTTCTCGGCTGATCCCCGAGTACGCTCCGGGGGAGACAGATATCCTGACCCGAGGCCTTTCTGGCTAGGAATCACGTGTGGGTCTGGGATCCCATGATTCAGACTGTGCTATCGCGTTGAAGTCCATGAGTGATTCCACGATATTTATGATGCATGCTCTGTACGTGTGAGGAGTTGGAGTCTCCCTCGTGTACGTACGCGTGAGGAGTTAGAGTCTCCCTCGTGTACCATTTCTTTATTTATGCATTTTAGACTCGCATATGTTTTTATAATATATATATATTATTTGGCGAAAGACATTTATTTTCGTCCACTCACTCTAACAGTTTTTATGTCTTTCCCCTAGGCTTTTCGGTTTCCGTTCCCAGTTTGCAGTTCGGACTCTGGTGTCGCACGTCGTGGTTGGAGGTATAGTGCTTGAGCTACCTTGTTTCTTCCAGTGGGTTTATTGTTCTACCTACTGTGGTATACTTATATGATTATACATTAGAGGTCGCTCTGAGTATTCTGTTGTATATTTTATACGATTTTACTCCAGATTTCAGTAAAGTACAGATATATTTACTACTTTACATTAGTGTTGATATATTGAGAAATCCGGATGTGATTGGTGCCCACGGTCTGATTTTTGTGGCATAGGATGAAGTGTATTTTCAGGGTGCAGGTAATGGTAATTCCACGTTAGTAGCGAAACTCTGCCAAAATTTCTACGGTTTTTGTTGGTTCGTGTTTTCGAAGGGGTTTTTGATTCCGGTTTAGGCAACTAAACCGGGGTTGGGTCCTTTCAGAATCTAGACATGATTAGCATATGGTTGGAAAAATCTAGAAGTCTAGTTTCCAACACAAAAAGAATTCAAGCGTTTGGAGTCCTACAACGACAAAAAAAGCTGTTTTTGTGGAGAAGAGTCAATCTGCCCGGTGGAGTAATTAGTTTCCTGGAAGGAGTCGAACTGGGCTTTGCTTGGTGCCTATATAAAGGAAGTTTCGGCCAGAACAAAATGGCACTCATCTTTTAGCCAAAATCTTGTCCAAGAGCCCTCTTACTCCCCAAAACACCAAAAATTTCCAAGCAAGTTGTCCTCCTCCACAAGCCGTCATCACCATCCTCCAAGGAAGGCATAGCTTCGCAATCCCAAGGTGTCGTCCCCTCCATTGAAGCTGAAGGCATAACTTGGCAATCCCAAGGTCTCAATGTCTTCATCATTGAAGAGCATCTACACGGCTAGTCTAGGGCAATTCTCTGATTTAAAAGTGTAACCATGTCTTCTTCTTTTTATTCTTCCTTGTATGTATTTCCGGTTATTATAGATTGGTTTCAAGAAGTCTTTTGGTTAAATAATTATAATATGTTTTTCTTGTAGTTTATTTTGTGTTCTTTGAATTTAGTTACACATGCTTATTGGTACCTAATGCTTAATTTAAATGCAGGACAATTCTCGGTTTAGATTATGGAAGTGTTTTAATGTAGGGCAATTCCCGAGTTTAGCACTCAACTATGAAAAATATGCATATAAAACGTAGTTAAATACTTATATGCCAAATAGGTTGCATGAAATCTGTTAGGTTATTAAAGGCTAGGTAAAAGGATGAGTTGATCATGTAAATATGTTAGATTTAGGTTTATTTTTGGTGTACAAGCATGTTTAGTGATTTTAGGGTTCTTGATTGTTTACTTGTCTATGAGCTAAGCATGTTAAAATTCTAGGAGTCCTCTATGTGTTTGTTTACCATGTTTTGTCTTTAATTTTTGTAGATATTAAAAACCAAATTATAAAACCCCCCAAAACTAGCGTAGTCATGCATACACTATCAATCTCCGGTTAAGAACGATACTCTATTTACCAATGTTACATCTACAACAAAGAGTTTTAATTGTTGTCTTTTCTAATTATTAAGTGTTTAATTTAGTAGTTAGTTTTGACATTATCAATTTTGGCGTCGTTGCCGGGGATTGTAAAGAATTGTGTGATTTCGTTTGTGTAACGACCCAAACCGGAAATGGTATGATAATTGGCTTGATTTGCGAGTTTCACGATTAGTCGCAGTTTGTCGTAATTGGTTGATATTGCCGGTTTGTTTACGACTAAATTATCGGGAAAGAATTTGGTATGCCTCTCTTCATGAGAGTTGTAGTGTGCGTGATTTCGATCTCGTGGAAGTTTCCGGAGGATTATTTCGACCTTTGTGGAGTAAGTTATCAATATTTCCGGCCGTTGGATTTAGTCGTGTTTATCCGTTTTTGTTTCGACTCGTTTTGGACCGTTGATTGTTTTGGTCGCACGTATAAATATCAGAATAGTCGTAAAATTGTCGAAAAGTTGCATTTGGGCCGTCTGACTAGCGTTGACCAAGTTTGACCCGTGTTGACCGAGCACCACCGTGACCCTCGAGCTGTAGCCGTCTGACCCAAAAATTCAGGCCACCTCCTGCCACAATCTTGGTATGGCTAGAATCCTCTCGTGATTCTCTATTGGTTTAAGCTTGATTTTGTGGGAATTGGTTGAGAATTGAGGGCGAACGAACGGGTTAAAGTTTAGGATTTTTGCTGGAAACGGGTGGCGGTTTCCGGCTAGTGTTGAGGTCGGGTTGGTGGGGGTTTTGCTTCCCCTCAACCCATAGACGAATTCTGGGTGTTTAATTTTGGTATTGGGTGGGGTTTGGTGGTGACCTGTGGTGGTGACCGGAGTGGAATTCTGGCGAGACTTTCGGCCGGAATTCTGGCCGGTGTGGGTGTAATTAGAGGAAGGTGAAGAAAAGGAAGATGTTGGGCTTGAGGAGAAGATGAGTTCTGGGCTTTTTTCGCCAGAGTTGGTCACCGTTGATGTCGCTTGGGATTTTTGGAGTGTTTTATACCGTTTTGCTCGTAATCGCGTTCTAATCATAGTCGTGAGGTTTTTGTGTTGATTTGAGTATTCTATTTTGGGTCGAGGGTTAATTGGGTGTATTTTGAGAATTTTGTTATCCTCGTCGATTTTTCGAGCAATACGTCCTTCGAGAACGCGAGGTTCTTGACATATTAGCTCCGTATGTTGTGATTCTTTATGTATTGATCGTATCCCTGTTATTCAGGTGATCGTGATCGAGCGTTTGGCGATGGATTTTCTGCCGGACCTCAAAGCTAATTTCATACAGTGAGTGGACATTTATTTACACTGTCGTAGCGAGTTCTTGGTTTCAGTATTTGTTTTCAGTACAATGTTCAGATTATTTATTGTTTTGAAGGTATTGTATATTTTATTGGTGATGGCATTTATTTATTTAGGATCAATGCATTGGCTATGCGGTTGATCACCGGTAGTCCATCTATCAGGTTTCATAGATTTGCTTGATATGCCAACTAGGCTTGAGAGATTTTCCTAGTTTATCACCGTCGGGCTTGAGAGATTCGCCCGACATGCTACTCTAGCTGGGAAATCCGCCGGAGTGGCGACCTTCATTTATTTAAAGAACTCGCATTATTTTGTGAATATATAAATTGTGAAAGACATATTATTATTATTATTTTCGTCCACTCACTTTAATGATTTTATTTGCCTTTTCCCTGGGTTTTTCGGTTTTCTTTGCCCAGTTTGCAGTTTAAATTCCGGGGTTGCACGTCAGTGGTGGAGGCGTAGAGTTTAGATCACACTTCAATTCGAGTAGGTTCTTTGTTCAACCTACTGGTTGTATATGATGTATATAGGCATCGCTCTGTATACTTATATTTTGTTTTCAGTTGAGTTTACTACTGAATGTTTATGGATTTCTTGTAAACCTTTCGGTTTATTATATATATGATGTTGAGAAATCTGGATGGGGAAAGGAGCCCCACGGTTTGGCTTTTGTGAAATATTCGAAGTGTGTTTCTTTGCAGGTTCTAATAATGGTTCACGTATTTCAAAGTAAACTCAGGCAAAAAAAAATTATAAGGTCATGTTTTCGAAGGGGTTTGATTTCGGGTTAGGCAACTAAACCGGAGTCGGGTCCTTTCAGTTTGTGTAAACATGTTTTTATTTTGTGTTTTCAGAACTGTCCACTGTCTTTTTTTGTGTAAATTATTTGGCATAGCTAGAGGTCTTCTAAAAATCCAAATTTTTTCATAAGTATTTGATTTTGTGTCTTATTTGTTTCTGTAAAGTTTCATTACATTCAGACTAGCCAATAATTGTGGAAAAAGTTCACAAGCAGTTGTGTTCAATTTTGCCCAATTCTGGAAGTTTGCATGTGTTCTTTGTAAATTTGTGAAATTGTGTAATAGAAAGCATGTCTATTTCGAAATTCTTACATACTTGTTTATAATCAATACTTGTTCATACCTACAATTTATTTTGCAGCCATACATGTTAAAGGAAGTTTTTGATTTACATTGAATACATAAGCTTGGTTTATTAAGTTGCACTCTTTGGAATAGATGACACCTATTTTCCTTGTCTATCTCCTTAACCCCTGATGATGTGTGAATTTCATCACCGCACACCATAACCTAAGTGAAGTTATGGACATGAGTTTGAGGGCGGAGTCTACAAAGGACTGGAAGGGGTGTAAATTTTTGAATGATTGGCTGAAAGTCGGACATGGTGTCTAGAAATGAGTTATGACTGGTGACAGGTTCTTGATCTAAGAAAGACTAACACCAATAGTGCATATATCATTGGCCTGGTTAGCCTCGGGGTGTTTTATCGAAATTAGTCTTGCCTCTCGCGTTATCTCTATCCTTAACTGGCCATGTTTTTCGATTGAACCAAGGCCGATTAATTGAGAATTTATACTTTATCGCGCAGGTCGCACATCCATTGAACGACCTAAAGATCAAGCTAGTGTACTCTCTTTAAATCTTAGACACACTCAATTTGGACAATACTTGTAAATAATACATGTCGAAATTGTGTGTTTTTACATTAAACTTGTAAAGGACTAACAAAATGTTGCATTTAGCATTGCATAACCTTCTGGCGGCTTTGTGATGTTCGGATTTCATCACTGGGTACCCTAATCTAAGTGAAGTTAGGGACATGAGGCCAAAAGATAGTTCACTTTTGCATCAAGTATTTAGCACGTAACTTATGTGTTTTCTGCAGGTTTTTAACGTTTTTTCTTATGTATTCACTCCATACTTCACTTAGGTTCTTGTTTGATGTATTTAGGTGACGATTTAAGTGTGTTATACATAAATTTGATGTGATTTTGAAAGGACCCAACCCCGATTTAGCTTCCTAAATCGGAATCAAACCCCTTCGAAAACATGAACCAACAAAAACTTTTCGAAATTTGGGCAGAGTTTCGTTACTAGCGTGGGATTACCTTAACCTGCACGCGGAAAATACACTTCATCCTATGCCACAAAAAGCAAACCGTGGGCACCAATCCCATCCGGATTTCTCAATATATCAACAGTAAAGTAAAGTAGTAAATATATATGCACTTTACTGAAATCCAGTGTACAATCGTATATCGTATTCAATAGGGAACTCAGAGCGACTTCTAATACATAATCATATACGCATACCACAGTAGGTAGAACAATAAACCTACTGGATGAAACAAAGTAGCTCGAGCACTATGCCTCCGACCACGACGTGCGACACCAGAGCCTGAACTGCAAACTGGGCACGGAAACCGAAAAGCCCAGGTGAAAGACAATAAACACGTTAGAGTGAGTGGACAAAAATAAATGTCTTTCACCAGATAATAAATATGTTATAAAAACATGTGCGAGTCCAGGTAAATATAAACAACATAGTACACGAGGTAAAACTCATACTCCTCCAGTGTACTGAGCATGCAAATAAAATCCCACGGGGTCACTCATGGACACACACCGTGCTAGTACAGTCCGAATCACGGGATCCCGGACCCACACGTGATTCTAAGCCAGAAAGGCCTCGGTTCCGGGGATACGCCCCTCGCCGGTCAGGTCGGGGTAACGCCCCGCCTGGGATGCCTACCATCGGGGATCAGCCGAGAGGCTAAGTGTATCGATACAACAACGTAACCAAGACTGTACTCTGTGTAAACCAAATCATAAACATTTCGATGCAAATGCATGAAACAGCATATAAGTGTATGTATACTCGTATACGTATAAGTATAATCGTATAATCGTAAAACACATGCTCATGTAATCCGTAATCTCAATACGCATGCTCAAGTTCGAAAATCATATAAAAGACTCGCAAACAATCCGTGAAAAGAAATTGTCCACTCACAGACTGGCGTAACGCGTAACGCGTTAACCCGTGATCCGGCGGAAAGTCCCTCGCCAAAACAACGATCACGAACCCCTGAATATTCACAATGTCCAATATTCAAAATCATAATCCGACAATACAAATCAAACCACGAGAAACCACCGTTCTCGGAAACACGTAATTCGAATACGACAAATTGTCGAAAATCCATATATACCACCTCAATACCTCACTTTACATTCGGACGCTCATCTCGAAAAACGAACCTCCCCACTGCGATCGGGGCGCGATTTCGAGTCAAATGACATGCGACTTGTCGAAAGTCAAAAAGTCAACTCTGACCGTTGACCGCCGCCCACGGCGGCGCCACCGCCGACCGAAGAATTTCAAGGCGGAGCCACCCCTATTCCATGCAAAACCACCCACTGAGAAACTTTGTCAACTGCACCAAAGGCCAATTCTCACTCTAGCTAGGTCAATTTCACGATAAACCGAATTGTACACAAATTTTCCAATCCAAAATTCTCCAAATTCAAGCAAAATTAGAGCTTCAAATTCACACAGTAGCTTCAAGAGGATGAGAGCAACAAAGCCCATCCAAAATTGCAGCTCAAATCGGTGTAAATTATGGAACCCGAAATCACCAAAAACTCATAAATTTTGGCCGGATTTCTCACCTTCTCCGGCGAGCCTCGCCGTCAACGGTGACCGTAGAGGGGTAGAGGGGACCGAGGCGCGTCCAACGGGACCAACCCCGTCCCACGGGGTGGCCGGAATCAATCGCCACCGCGAGCCACCGTCATGCACGTCGGCCACCATCTCTCACCACCGAGTTGACCGAGTCAACTCGGTCAACACCCGAATAGGAAATGTTTGACTTGTCCCAAAATGGCAACCTGCTATTTATAGCCTTTCCCGATTAGGAAACTTCATGTTTATCCAATTCGACAAACTTCAAACACGCATAACTCTCTCGTCGTAACTCCGATTCCGATAATTCTCGCGGCCACAAACTCATCTCGACATACTCTTCAATAATTATCCAAAGTCAAACACATCGGCCAAACTGATAAAAAGTCAACCCTTTGAACCAACACACATTAAATCGACTAAACAATCAACAATCGGCAAAATTCGCAACTAATCCCTCGTAACTCCAAATCAAGCTCCGAAAGTTCCCACAAACTCGAAATTAAATTCCGAACAACTTCCGTGAAGAAACCGAAACCAAATTCCAGTCCGATAATATAGTCGCGAACAAACCTGCCATTTAAATCCATTTCCGTCGAAACTTCAAATATTCATAACTAATTCCTCGGTCGTCAAAATAACGATCCGGAACCGCCTACGAACTCGTAATCACATATAGAACAACTCTCGAGAAGAGACCCAGCTCCAATTTTCGGCCAATAATTAAGTCGTTAGCAAGCTCGACAATTCCGAACAACCGTCGGATACCAGTGACTACGCGGTAACTCACGTACATAGCTGGTCATACTGCTGATTCTGGTTCGGGTCGTCACAGATTTATTGTGTGCTTATATTTTAACGTGTATATATTTGTTTCTAATGTTTATTCTAAGTTGTGCATTGTATATATGCCTAATTTTGTAGAAAACGTGTATATTGTGTCTTAACTTGTTTTTAGATCATTTTAACCACTTTGCATACATTTTAGGATTTTTAGGGCCTTGCATTCACGTTTAAATTACTTAGAGTGTCTAAACATCATAACTTAGTGTTTTAGAGTGTTTTAAGACTTTTGAGTCATTTTAGTGTGTTTTTGGCTTGTTTAAATTCATTTGTTTTAGTGTATTTTTGTTGTTTTCTTGTAAATTCCAACGTTTTTAGTTAGTATCTTCTATTCCTTGTGTATTATTTTGATACTAACACTTGATCTTTGATGGATGATCAGATTTCTATGAATGTCCAACTCCCACTCGACTCCGAAAGTTGATCTCCAAGCACTTACAAACCGTTTGGCAAATTTGAAGTCTCAAGTAGTTCCAAGGGAACAAGATCTTGACCGGCTTCTCATTGTGGAAGGTTTTGACTCTCCACATTTATCCCATCACTCCACTGAGCATTTTTCAAAAGAAGAAGAGTAAGAGATGGCCGGTGTCAATCCACTCAACCCTCCCAACAATGAGAAGCGATCTTTTCACCAACATACTTGCTCAACCAAATGGAGTAGCGGTCCTTTGTGCATACGATTCCCAAATCCTCAAGAGGACAAGAAGGACATTGAGCTTAAAAGTGGCTTCCTTCACCATTTTCCTACCTTTCAAGGAATGTCCCATGAAGATCCGAATATGCATTTAAGGCAATTTTAGTTTGTAATCTAGGTTGACAAAATCTAAGAAGGATGATCAATACGATGAAATCTTGGATATCTTTCGGAAAGTGCAAGTAAATCTTCCCTTGATCGAGCGCATAAAGCAAGTGCCTTTCTATGCCATGTTTTTGAAAGAGTTATGCACCCAAAGGAGGCAAACGAGAGCGAAAGAGGTTATGAAGGTGAATGCAACCGTTTCAGCGGTGTTGCAACGTCAGCTACCCCCCAAATTGAAGGATCTGGGGAGCTTTTCTGTTCCTTGTGTGACTGGTGACAATAAATTCGAAGATGTCATGCTAGACCTTGGTGCATCTATCAACATCATGCCTTACTACTTGTATGCATCCATGGAGCTTGGCGAGCTTAAGCAAGACAAAGTCATCATTCAACTACCTGACCATTTTTATAAGTACCCTAGGGGATACATTGAAGTTGTTCTTATGCAAGTTAACGACTTGATATTTCCAGCTGATTTCTACATTGTTGACATCAAGGAGAGTCCATTAAACACCACGTCATTACAACTCGGACGTCCCTTCATGAGAACCGCAAGAACTAAGATCGATGTGTTTGAAGGAACATTTTCCATGGAGAGAAGATTGAGTTTAACATCCTAGATGCCATGAAGGTTCCTACGACAAGTGTCGGTGCATGTATTTTGGTGGATATGGTTGAAGATATAGCGCAACAATACTTAGACACCATCAGAGAAGATGAGCTCGACATTGCTATTCAAGAAGGAGCGGAACAGACTCGACTCGGGGATGAAGCCATTATTGATGCATTGATCGACATGTTGGAGCCCAGAATCAGTGAAATGACTATAGCACTCAACGAGGCTCCCAAGATGACCACTAGGCCACGACTTATTCCTTTGGCCAATGGTACAAATCAGCTTGTTCCCTCCATTATCAAGGCACCACAATTAGAACTCAAGGTGTTACCGACTCATTTGAAGTATGCGTACTTGGGACAGAATGACATTTTGCCTGTTATCATCTCATCAACGTTAGAGGAAGAACAAGAAGTCAAGGTAGTACTTGTGCTCTCAAAGTACAAAACATCCAATTGTTGGACACTCGTGGACATCAAAGGCATCAATCCAGCCACATGTGTGCCTCGAATCTTGCTTGAAGATGGAGATAAACCGACTAGGAAAGCTCAAAGATGACTCCATCCGCCAATGATGGAGGTCGTGAAGAAAGAAGTGATCAAACTCTTGGATTATGGCGTTATCTATCTTATTTCGGATAGTCAATGAGTCTCACCCGTTTAAATTGTTCATAAGAAGTCCGGAATCATCGTGGTTAAGAATGTGGAGAATGAGTTAGTGCCACAACGAGCCGTCACCGGCCATAGAGTTTGTATCGACTATAGGAAGCTTAATGCCACCACTCGAAAGGACCATTCCATTGCCATTCATTGATCAAATGCTCGAGAGGCTGGGTAGTCACACTTATTATTGCTTCCTTGATGGATATTCGGGTTACAACCAAATAAGCACCGCGGAGGAGGATCAAGAGAAGATAACTTTCACTTACCCTTTTGGAACGTTTGCATATCGACGGATGCCTTTTGGTTTATGCAATGCACTAGGTACATTTCAACGTTGCATGATTTCTATCTTTTTCGATACATTGAGAAAATTATTGAAGTTTTCATGGATGATTTTAGTGTCTTTGGGAGGGATTTCGATACATGCTTAGGTAACTTAGAATAAATTTTACAAAGATACGTTGAAACTAAGCTAGTACTTAATTGGGAGAAATGTCATTTTATAGTTACTCAAGGGATCATTTTAGGACATATAGTTTTAGCTAAGGGGACAGAAGTCGATAAAGCTAAAGTAGATCTTGTACAGTACTTACCCTCCGACTTTGATTAGAGAGATTCATTCTTTCCTTGGACATGCAGATTTTTACCGAAGATTTATCAAGGACTTTTCCCATATCTCTCGCCCTTTGTGTAAGCTGCTCCAAAAAGACACTCCATTTGTGTTTGATGATGAATGTCGAGCTGCCTTTGAAAGATTGAAGGAGTTACTCACGAGTGCTCCTATCCTTTGTGTACCAGATTGGTCTCTTCCATTTGAACTTATGTGTGATGCCTCGGATTATGCCGTTGGAGCTGTTTTGTAACAAAGGAAGGATAAGAAGCCCTGCACCATCTATTATGCCTCTCGGACACTTGATGATGCTCAAGTGAATTATACAACAACCGAGAAGGAGATGCTAGCTGTGGCGTTTGCATTGGACAAGTTTTGATCCTACCTACTTCAAAGCAAGGTTATCATTTACACGGATCATGCAGTCTTGAAGTATTTGATGACAAAGAAGGATGCAAAATATATTCTTGAGCTCTTAAAGTAGTAGATTGTGGATTCTTTTGGCCTAGTTTATTTCCTGACTCTCATGAATTTTGTGCTAAATATGATAAGTGCCAAAGATCCGGTAATTTAGGACCTAGAGATCAAATTCCGCAAGATTTTATTATAAATGTCGAACTTTTTGATGTGTGGGGCATAGATTTTATGGGACCGTTTCCTTCATCTAACAGTTTTACTTATATTTTACTCGCAGTTGATTATGTGTTGAAATAGGTGGAAGCCAAAGCCACTCGTACTAATGATTCGTGAGTTGTTGTAAATTTCCTTAAAGCTAACATTTTTACAAGGTTTGGAATGCCGCACATTCTAATTAATCAGCGGTGGAGGGAGTCATTTTTGCAACAAGATGGTGGAAGCATTATTGAGGAAGTATGGTGTCACACATAAAGTCTCTACACCGTACCATCCTCAAACGAACGGATTGGCCAAAGTATCCAACCGTGAAATTAAGAAGATTTTGGAGAGAACTGTTAAGCTGGACCGGAAAGATTGGAGCCAATGTTTAAATGATGCATTATGGGCATATTGAACGGCCTACAAAACCCTCATTTGAATGTCACCTTATCGATTAGTTTATAGGAAAGCATGTCATCTTCCGGTGGAGGTAGAACACAAGGCGTGGTGGGCCGTGAAGTAATTTAACATGGATCGAGATGAAGCTGGTCTACACTGAAAGTTATAACTTTGTAAGCTCGAGGAGATAAGGGATGATGCTTTCGACAATGCTTGTATCTGCAAGGAGAAAACGAAGGAATTTCATGGCATGATGATCCAAAGAAAGGAGTTCCTAATCGGTCAAGAAGTCCTTTTCTTTAACTCTCGCCTTAAGCTTTTTCCAGGCAAGCTACACTCTAGATGGATTGGTCCCTTCATTGTCACCAAGGTATTTTCACATGCAACTGTCAAAATCAAAAGCCCAACAACCGGCAATGAATTCAAAGTCAATGGCCATTGGTTAAAGCCATACCACTTGGTCCTGAAGGAGGAATTCGTTAAAGATACAAAGCTTGAGGATCCCATCACTTCAAACACATGAAGCAGTATCATGTCTAGGTTGTAGGACATTAAAAAAACAAGCGCTTATTGGGAGGCAACTCAATGGAGGAGTACAAATCATATTTGTTTTCTCTTCCCCTTAACCTTTTAATTTTGTTGCATTTTACTTTTCTTAGTTAGATTTTTGTACATCCTAGTCTCCATGCTTGATTCTATACTATACTTTAGTACATTGAGGACAATGTAGAGTTTAAGTGTGGGGGGGGGGGGGGGGGTTTAAAAATTTATTTGAGTCATAAATTGTCAAAAACCGGGTAAACAATGGAACTTTCCGGCGGATGATGCCCTAAAAAATATATTTTTTTTGTTTTTTGTTTTAATTTGTATATTTCTAGAGTTTAATTTAGTGTAGTGGATGAACTCTTATTTTTTAGTAAGAAATCCTTGTGAATTGGTGTCTAGAAGGGGACAGTTGCTAGGACGGATTTTGGAAGTAAGAAAAGATAAGTTCAAAAATCACACCTACCTCTCTTGGTCTCTCTCGCCGACTGGCCATTTTACTAAGGTTGCCCAAAGAAGACAAAGACTAAATCTACAGTTTTTTTTAGTGTCTTAAGTCTTTTTGTTAAATTTAGTGTTTTAAAGAGTCTTTAGGATACCCTTAGTTAGTCTATGTTGAAAAGGGACTGAAAAGAATACATATGGCGTTGCAAATCACTTAAAAAATTTCTATTGCTACTTGAGATATTTTGATTATCATAATATGTAGTGGATATGGTTTGCATAAACATGATACAAATTTCGGATGTTAGAATTTGACGACCCGAACCAGAATCAGTAGAGTAATCAGCGTAATCCACGAGTTAGTGCGTAATCATTGTTTATCGATTATTGTGTGGTTGCCAGTTTCGTTTACGACTTAATTATCGGCCAAGAATTTGAGTTGAGTCTCTTCTCAAGAGTTGTAGGACACGTGATTTCGAGTTTGTGGGCGGTTTCGGATGATTTTTCCGATGACCGAGGAATATAATATGATTATTTGAAGTTTCGGTTTATCGACGAGTTTATCCGTTTGTATCGAGTTTATCCGAATGGTAATGGTTATCCGTTTTGGACCATCAATCGTCCCGAGGCACGAGTATAAATATCGGAAATAGTCAAAAAATTGTCGAAAACACTGTTTGGGAAGTTTGACCGGCGTTGACCAGAGAGTTGACCGTTGACTTTCGTTGACCGGTTATCCATAGTGCTGCCGCCGTCGGATTTCACGATTCCGGCCACCTCCGGCTTGGACTTTGGTATATTTCTATTCCTCTCTTGATTTTATGTTGATTAGAACTTGGAATTGTTGAAATTGATGCCGGAATGAGGTAGAACGGAGGGGTTGAATTTTGGGGATTTTCGCCAGAATCGGCCTTGAACGGGGTCGGTGCTCCGGTTGCTCTCCGGTGATGAGACTTGGTGGGTTCTGTTGGGTTTTAGCTCAGGATCATTTTCCCTTTGGATTGAGGGGACGAGGTGGCGCGACGGCGCCAGAATCGGTTCGGGAAATTTTACGGCCGGTTTGGGTTTGTGGACTTTCGAGCTGGATTCCGGCCTCTTTGTTAAAGTTGTTCGCCTTGTTGAGGAAATCATTGTGGCAGCTTGGTCGCCGGGAAAACTATCCTGTTGACGGCGCGCCGGCGGCGATCAATGCCGGAGCTCCGGCGACCCGTTGACTTTTTGGATTTCGATGTTTTTAATGTCATTTTTCTCGTATTCTCAACTCGAGGGTTTTGAGTTTAGATTTCATGAATTTTGTCGATTATTTTGCACAGTATTATATGTTTACGGGAAGGGTTGGTTTTCGTGGTGAAGTACAATGTTGTGAGCTATGATTTTGATTAGATATATTTTATGACTATGCAGGGGATCGAGATCGTGCTTTGGGCGAGGGATCTTCCGCCGGGCCACGTGATTAGCGCGAGTGTGCGTTTTGATCACCTGTGAGTGGACATTTCTTTTCATGGATTGACTGCGAGTCTTTTATATGCGTTTTACGAGCATGAGCATGCAGTTATGATCATGATTTAAACGAGCATGTGTTTTACGATGATGCATTTACGAATATGCATCTATGAATATATGTTCATATATATTATGTTTTATGCATGTGCATGGAAAGTATTTGTGATTTGGTTTACACAGAGTACAGTCTCAGTCATCAGGGTTGTATCGATACACATGGCTTCTCGGCTGATCCCCGAATACACTCCGGGGGGTACAGATATCCTGACCCGAGGCCTTTCTGGCTTGGAATCACGTGTGGGTATGGAATCCTGTGATTCAGACTGTACTAGCGCGAGGGAGTCCATGAGTGACCCCGCAGTATTTATGATGCATGCTCTATACGCATGAGGAGTTAGAGTCTCCCTCGTGTACCATTTGAGTTTTATGCATTTAGACTCGCATATGTTTTTATAACATATATTATTCGGCGAAAGACATTTATTTTCGTCCACTCACTCTAACGATTTTCATGTCTTTCCCCTGGGCTTTTCGGTTTCCGTGCCCAGTTTGCAGTTCAGATTCTGGTGTCTCACGTCGTAGTTGGAGGCTAGTTGTTCGAGCTACCTGTGTTTTTCAGTAGGTGTCTTGTTTCGCTTACTGTTGTATATTTTGTATATATTTACACTAGAGGTCGCTCTGATACGTTATGATACATGTTTTATACGGTTTTTCCCGGATATACTATATATTACAGTTATATTTACTGTTTATTGCTATTAATATGATATTGAGAAATCCGGATGGGATTGGTGCCCACGGTTTGGCTTTTGTGGTATAGGATGAATTGTTATTTTCCGGGTGCAGGTAATGGAAGTTCCGCGTTAATAGCGTTACTCTGTCGAAATTTTAATGGTTTTTGTTGGTTCACATTTTCAGAAGGGGTTTGATTCCGATTTAGGAAACTAAATCGGGGTTAGGTCCTTTCAGCTTGGTATCAGAGCATTAGGTTGTCAGATTCTGTAGACTCTTGTAGTTGTGACGCTTAGGGTATTTGAGTTTGTACAGCATGACTGGAGTGATGACCCGACTGGCCAGTGGTACTCATCAATACTTCGGGTGTTGTGTGTTGTCAAATATTTGAGGTCTCATGATTACGTTCCTTCTGCTTGTACCTAATGCTTGTCTTGTATCAGTAGGATGCCTTCTCGACGTGGTCCCCGTGTTGATCGGTAAGAGGATCCTGATATATGGATCGCCAGACGCACGACTTGCTGATACAAGACAAGCATTAGGTACAAGCAGAAATAACGTAATCATGAGACCTCAGATATTTGAGAACACACAACAACCGAAGTATTGATGAGTTTCGCTGGCTAATCGGGTCATCACTCCAGTCATGCTATACAAACTCAAATACCCTAAGCGTCACAACTACAAGAGTCTACAGAATCTGACAACCTAATTCTCTGATACCAAGCTGAAAGGACCCAACCCCGATTTAGTTTCCTAAATCGGAATCAAACCCCTTCTGAAAACGTGAACCAACAAAAACCATTAAAATTTCGACAGAATAACGCTACAAACGTGGAATTTCCATTACCTGCACCCGGAAAATAACACTTCATCCTATGCCACAAAAGCCAAACCGTGGGCACCAATCCCATCTCGATTTTCTCAATATCATATCAATAGCAATAAACAGTAATATAAGTGACGACCCAGAACATAATCAGTAAGAGAAATCAGCTTAATTCGCGAGTTAGCGTATCATCGTAGATTTCCAATAATGGATTTACTCGCCAGGTTTAATAACGACTAAATCATTGGCTGAGAATTGGAGATGAGTTTCTTCTCGAGAGTCGTTGTACGTGTGATTTCGAGTTCGTGGGCGGTTCCAGATCATTATTTGGACGACCGAGGAATAAATTATGAATATTTGAAGTTTCGACGGAATCGGGTTAAATTGGTGGCTCTCTTAGCGACTAAATTTTCGGGCGAGAATTTGGTTTCAAATTCTTCACGGAAGATGTGGAGAATTTAATTTTGAGCTTGTGGGAACTTCCGGAGCATTATTCCGAGTTACGAAGATTAAGTTTTGAATATTTCCGATTGTTGATTATTTAGTCGGTTTAAGTATGTGTTTGGGTTGAACCGTTGACTTTTTATTGGTTTGGTCGATGTGTTTGACTTTGGGTGATAATTGGAGAATACGTCGAGTCGAGTTTGTTGCCGCGAGAATTATTGGAATCGGATTTACGACGCGAAAGTTACGTGCATTTGAAGTTTATCGAAAAGTGAATTATGGAGGTTTCCATTTTGGGTAAGTCTATATATGGAAGTTGCCTGTTTGGGCAAGTCAAACATTGCCATTATGGGAGTTGACTGTGTTGACTCGGTCAACACGTTGAGGAGAGGTGGCGCGACACCTCCACGGCTCGCTGGCAGCGAGACACGTTCCGGCCACCTCCGAGCTCGCCGTTGGTCCCAAACGGTGCGCCTCGGCATCCCGAGTCTATTTCCGGCTACCCCTCACGGCGAGGGTGGCGGTGGAGAGGAGATTTTTCCGGCCAAAAATGGAGGATTTTGGCGGTTTCGGGTCAACATGAATCCGACCGAATTGAGCTGTAATTTGGAGTGGGCTTTGAAGCTCTCATCACCTAGAAGCTACCATGTAAGTTTGGTGTTCCAATTCATCTTGTACATGGAGAATTTTGGATTTGAAATTTTGGAGACAATTCGGTTTATCATGAAATTGACATGGTTAGAGTGAGAATTGGCCTTCGATGCAGTTGTGAAAGTTGCTCAGTAGGTGATTTTGCACGGAATAGGGGGTTGCTCCGCCGAGAAATTTCACGGGTGGTGGGGGCGCCGCCGCCGCCGGCGGTCAACGGTCAAAGTTTGACTTTTTTGGGGTTTTCGACAAGTTCCATGTCGTTTCACTCGAAATCACGCCCCGATCGCAGTGGGGAGGTTCGTTTTTCGAGTTGAACGTCTGAAATCATAGCGAGGTATTGAGGTGTGAATATCAGATTTTCGACGATTCGTCGACATTGAATTATGTGTTACCGAGAACGGTTGTTTCTCGTGATTTGATTTGAATTGTCAAATTATGATTTTGAGAAATGGACTTTGTGAATATTCAGGGGTTCGTGATCGTTCGTTTGGAGAGGGACTTTCCGCCGGATCACGGGTTAACGCGAACTGCGTTACGCTAGTCTGTAAGTGGACATTTCTTTTCACGGATTGATTGCGAGTCTTTCATATATGATTTTCGAACTTGAGCATGCAGTTTAATCATGATTTTTATGAGCATGTGTTTTACGATTATACATATACGAATATGCGTATACGAGTATACATACATATATATTATGTTTTATGCATGTGCATGAAAAGGATTTATGATTTGGTTTACACAGAGTATAGTCTCAGTATATCTTGTTGTATCGATACACATTGGCTTCTCGGCTGATCCCCGAGTACGCTCCGGGGGGGACAGATATCCTGACCCGAGGCCTTTCTGGCTAGGAATCACATGTGGGTCTAGGATCCCGTGATTCAGACTGTGCTATCGCGTGGTAGTCCATGAGTGATTCCGCGATTTTAATGATGCATGCTCTGTACGCGTGAGGAGATAGAGTCTCCCTCGTGTACGTACGCGTGAGGAGTTAGAGTCTCCCTCGTGTACCATTTCTTTATTTATGCATTTAGACTCGCATATGTTTTTATAACGTATATATTATTCGGTGAAAGAAATTTTATTTTCGTCCACTCACTCTAACAGTTTCATGTCTTTCCCCTGAGGTTTTTGGTTTCAGTGTCCAGTTTGCAGTTCAGACTCTGGTGTTGCACGTCGTGGTCGGAGGCATAGTGCTCGAGCTACCTTGTTTCTTCCAGTAGGTTTATTGTTCTACCTACTGTGGTATACTTATATGATTATACATTAGAGGTCGCTCTGAGTATTCTGTTGTATATTTTATACAATTTTACTCCGGATTTCAGTAAAGTACAAATATATTTACTACTTTACATTACTGTTGATATATTGAGAAATCCGGATGGAATTGGTGCCCACGGTTTGATTTTGTGGCATAGGATGAAGTGTATTTTCCGCGTGTAGGTAATGGTAATTCCACGTTAGTAACGAAACTCTGCCAAAAATTTCTATGGTTTTTGTTGGTTCGTGTTTTCAGAAGGGGTTTGATTCTGGTTTAGGCAACTAAACCGGGGTTGGGTCCTTTCATCTTGGTATCAGAGCATTAGGTTATAGGTTCTATAGACTTCTGTAGTCGTGTTTACTAAGGATATTTGAGAATGTACAGCATGTCTGGAATGGTGACCCGACCGGCCGGCGGATACTCATCAATATTCCGGGTGTTGTATACTTTCAAATATTTGAAGTTCCATGATTACGTTCCACTTGTTGTGAACGATGTTTTATTCATTAGGATGCCTCCTTGACGTGCTTTTCGTGTCGGTACAGTTGTGGATCCTATTGAGCATCAGTCGACGCGTGATTTGCCAGAGAATTATGGGTTTGGATGAGTATGCTGAGTTTAGAGAATTGTGTGGCACGGTTTGCCTGGTTGTAAGTGCATGAGCATCTACATTTTGCCTCAGAGCTAAGAATTGTGGTAGTTAGTGACTTGCTTGAGTCAGATTGCATTTGGTGGGCTGATATTGTGTGAGTTCCTGTTGCGACTCCATGGCCTACATTCAGGGTATTGTTTATACGGTAATGGTTCTATCAGGCTACCCAGCATTCAAATGAGGAGTGTTTACCCACCTGAGGCAGAGATCCATTAATCACATGTTTGTCCCTGTTTACACGTGTTATGTGGCTTCAGAGGAAGCAATGTATGAGGTTCGAGATGAGTTTGAACCTGAGCATCAGAGAGAGCCTGATTGATATGCCTCGAGACAACCGTGAGGAGCTTAGTGTGCTGCACTCAGAGACGAGGCTATTGAAAAGGAAAGGTGTACGCGGTTTCCGATGTGTTGGTTTGAGGAAAGTGGACTTAGTCGAGATTTTGATGAGGTTGAGTTCCGACATCTCGGGATCAGTGACTTCATCAGGCTGTGGTCTTTTTGATTATGTTGAGGGTCATCAGATCAAGCAGAGGATCCGTTTGACGATGGCGGAGATCACAGAGTAGCGGACTTGCTCTTGTGGCGTGAGTTCGGGTGATCGTTGGTGATCCTTCCACACAGCAGGTGTCGCTGTGACTTGTGTTCGTGGAGCACTTTCGGTTACTATTGTGGTGGCCAGGAGGGTCACGTTACGAGGGAGTGGCCTCAGCCAGCTGTTCTAGCGGTTCAACAACTCAGAGTTCACGAGGAGGTCATGATGCTATTCCTGGAGTTTGATCAATGCAGCCTTCTGGACGAGTTAATCAACAAGTCTCAATTCACGTGGGCGGCTAGTTTGGCATGTTGGAGTTCATGCCATGACCTTGTATGAGGATGGAGTTTCTCCGAGGTTACTGTTGCTTGATATCCATGGCTATTGTACCTACATCTCCACTTCCGAGGTTTTGGAGAGTGTTACATCCATCCGGAGGTTGCGAGATCCTTGTTGGAGGTTATGACTGAGCCGCTGAGCGGTTATTGCTGGATACCGTTGATTTTGTTACGATGTTGAGTATGGACTTACTGACGACGCATTTGGTTGTGTTCGAGTGCCTTGAGAAAGAGGTTGTGTTTCGACGACCAGGTTTCCCCACGATACTATTTCGCGGTGATGGTTGAGCGGATGGTGGAGACGGGTTGTATTGTTTGCTTAGCTCATGTTGTGGATACTACGGTTGCTGTGCCCGACGTTGGTGACATTGAGGTGGTTCTCGAGTTTCCAGGTGTGTTTCGGAGGAGTTACCAGGTGTTCCTCCAGTTCGGGAGACCGACTATACCATTGAGCTTGTACCGGGCGTTGGACTCATTTTACCGACGTCTTGTCGTTCGGAGCCAGCGGAGCTGATGGAGCTATAGTTTCGACTCCAGGAGTTGCTAGAGGAGGTTTCAGGAGATTTCATGCGACCTCTCGTATTTGCGTGGTGTGCTCTTGCATTGTTTATACAGATGATGGATGGTTCGACGAGGTGGTGCATTGACTACCGAAAGCCTGATTCGCTTCAAAGGAGAGTGAGTATCCTCCGCTTCGGATTGACGAGTGGTTTGATCAGCTCGCAAGAGCTTCAGTCTTTTCGAAGATCGATTTCGAGTCCGGATACCATCAGTTGAGGATCGATGAATCAGATGTGGCCATGTTAGCTTTCGGATCACGGTGCGGGCATCAGGAATTCTTGGTCACGCTATTGGTTGACCAATGCCCCGTAATTTTTACGGACTTGATGGACCGGGTGTTCAGACGGTTTCTGGACGAGTTGCAGTCATGTTCGTCGGCAACATCCTGATGTACTTCCGGAGTGTGGGCCAGTATCTAAAGCAATTGTGAGCGGTTTTGCGGAATTTGCGAGATGACCAGGTGTTTGTGAAGTTCAGCCAGTGTGAGTTTTGGCTGATTAGCGTGAAGATTTTGGACTGTGTGATGCTATCCGAGTGGGTGGCGTGGATCCTGACCAGTTAGAAGCCGTGTGAATTTGGGGATTGCTCTACCATTGTACCAGAGATCGGGAGTCTCTTGGGTTTGGCAGGTTATTACCGACGACTTGTGCAGGATTTTCCCGGATTACCACTTCATTTTCCGGATTGACGAAGAAGGCGTCAAGTTCGAGTGGTTCGATACACGCGAGGAGAGTTATTTACTCCTGAAGGAGGGTTGACCGTTGCTTCGGTTTTGACCTTACTTGATGATCGTGATGAGTTCGTGGGTTATGGCGATGCATCGAGGTTTGGATTTGGTTGTGTATTGATGCTGTGTAGCAGAGCGGTGGCTCAAGGCTTCAGGCAGTGGAAACTTTATGAGGCTAAGTATCCTATGTACGATTTAGGTGTAGTTGTCCTTATGTTAGCATCAAAACGTTGGAAACACTACTGCTATGGCGTGCAGCGCAGTGTAGGACGTACACTGATCACTTGAGTTTCATCCACTTGTATTTTCGGCCAGATTTGGGCTTGAGGCAGTGTAGATGGATGGGGTCAACTAACGACTATGGCTGTACATTTGAGTTTATTCGAGAGAGGCAATTGTTGTTGTTGCTGATGTATTCAGTTGGAAGTCGGGAGCTTCAGTGTTTCATGTGTGTGTGGCTTGAGTTTCCGTGTTAGCCGAGTTGCGAGCTTCGGGAACTGAGTTCGAGTGTGATGATGTTGAAGCTCACTGTTTTGCGCGCATTTGGCGCTAGTGATGTGAAGATGTGTCTGATACTTTGAGTTTACTACTCGAGACGCAACATGAATAACAATAAAGCAGCTTGTGTGTGTAGATGCCACATTTGTCGACAGGCGATGGCAGTGAGGCAAAGACTTGCTGGAGAGTTATAGCCATTGGGGATTTCCGGTTAGAAGTTGGAGCTTGTCACTGTGGTTTTGTGTGCCAGTATGCACTTCGGTTTGTGGTACCAGTTGTCAGGCCATTGTGGACCATCTGATGAACTTAGTACGTTTCCTTGTACTTTTTGGGAAAGATTCTAGTGGCAAGCTGGCATAGCTGTGTGTGGCGGAGGTTGTCCATTTACGAGGTGCACCTGTGTTCCAGTTCGCTAAACGAGGTAATCAGATACGACTGTGTGTTGGCAAGCCTTACAGCGAACATTGGGGACTAGATTAGAAGTTAGTACCAATTCTTATCCTCAGATTGGTGGGCGATCTTTGAGGATTATTCAGACCTTGGAGGGCATATTGTGGACCTCGGTATTACAGTTCCGGAGGATTTTAGACCAGCAGTTTCACTTGTTTGAGATTGCATGCAATATTAGTTTGTGGACCACTATGGTTTTGATGTTGCATGATGTCGTTTTGAGGATGATGTTGTACTCCATTGTGCTGGAGTGAGTTGATGTGAATTGACGTTTGATTCGAATTATGTGGAATGTGCTACCACAGACTTTCGGATTAGCGGAAACGAGATGATAATTGCTTGAGTTCGATGTTTGAGTTATGTTGATGTGTGTAGGCTGAGTTATGAATTTGCCACGTTGTTTTGATCCAGATGAGATCATAGGCGAGTTTGTGTTGTGCCGTATAGTTCGGCATTGCCTATAGCGTTGGCTTTTGTGTGTGGTGTTCCGTGTGATGGAACTACATTTCAGATTTGTTGCATGTTTTGTACCCTATCAGTTCCTTATGCAGGATGACTTGGCGTTTGTGTAGAGCCAGTTCAAATTCAAGATTTGAGGGTACAGGGATTTCAGCACGGAGCTATCTCCTATTGTGGAGTCTATTATCAGAATTGTTCAGTTGACGTAGCCACTGAAGAGTCGTTCAGTTGAGGTTGCCACTTGTGAGTTGAGCTGTATGCAGAGGCAGTGCTCCTACTTTTAGTTGGCAGACTTGGAAATTTCGAGGTCGAAATTTTTTTAAGGGGGGTAGATTTGTGACGACCCAGAACAGAATCAGTATGAGAAATCAGCTTAATTCGCGAGTTAGCGTATCATCGTAGATTTCCAATAATGGATTTACTCGCCAAGTTTGATAACGACTAAATCATTGGCCGAGAATTGGAGCTGAGTTTCTTCTCGAGAGTCGTTGTACGTGTGATTTCGAGTTCGTGGGCGGTTCCAGATCATTATTTGGACAACTGAGGAATAAATTATGAATATTTGAAGTTTCGACGGAATCGGGTTAAATTGGTGGCTCTCTTAGCGACTAAATTTTCGGGCGAGAATTTGGTTTCGGATTCTTCACGGAAGATGTTGAGAATTTAATTTCGAGCTTGTGGGAACTTCCGAAGCATTATTCCGAGTTACGAAGATTAAGTTGTGAATATTTCCGATTGTTGATTATTTAGTCGGTTTAAGTATGTGTTTGGATTGAACCGTTGACTTTTTATCGGTTTGGTGGATGTGTTTGACTTCGGGTGATAATTGAAGAATACGTCGAGTCGAGTTTGTTGCCGCGAGAATTATTGGAATCGGATTTACGACGCGAAAGTTACGTGCATTTGAAGTTTATCGAAAAGTGAATTATGGAGGTTTCCATTTTGGGTAAGTCTATATATGGAAGTTGCCTGTTTGGGCAAGTCAAACCTTGCCATTATGGGAGTTGACTGTGTTGACTTGGTCAACACGTGGAGGACAGGTGGCGCGACACCTCCACGGCTCGCCGGCGGCGAGACACGTTCCGGCCACCTCCGAGCTCGCCGTTGGTCCCAAACGGTGCGCCTCGGCATCCCGAGTCTATTTTCGGCCACCCCTCACGGCGAGGGTGGCGGTGGAAAGGAGATTTTTCCGGCCAAAAATGGAGGATTTTGGGGGTTTCGGGTCGACATGAATCCGGCCAAATTGAGCTGTAATTTGGAGTGGGCTTTGAAGCTCTCATCACCTAGAAGCTACCAGGTAAGTTTGGTGTTCCAATTCATCTTGTACATGGAGAATTTTGTATTTGAAATTTTGGTGACAATTCGGTTTATCATGAAATTGACATGGTTAGAGTGAGAATTGGCCTTCGACGCAGTTGTGAAAGTTGCTCAGTGGGTGATTTTGCATGGAATAGGGGTTGCTCCGCCGAGAAATTTCACGGGTGGTGGTGGCACCGCAGTCAACGGTCTAACTTTGACTTTTTTGGGGTTTTCGACAAGTTGCATGTCATTTCACTCGAAATCGCGCCCCGATCACAGTGGAGAGGTTCGTTTTTCGAATTCAACGTCCGAAATCATAGCGAGGTATTGAGGTGTGAATATCGGATTTTTGACGATTCGTCGACATTAAATTATTTGTTTCCGAGAACGGTTGTTTCTCGTGATTTGATTTGAATTGTCAAATTATTATTTTGAGAAATGGACTTTGTGAATATTCAGGGGTTCGTGATCGTTCGTTTGGTGAGGGACTTTCCGCCTAATCACGGGTTAACGCGAACTGCGTTACGCTAGTCTGTGAGTGGACATTTCTTTTCACGGATTGATTGCGAGTCTTTCATATATAATTTTCGAACTTGAGCATGCAGTTTAATCATGATTTTTATGAGCATGTGTTTTACGATTATACATATACGGATATGCGTATACGAGTATGCATACATATATATTATGTTTTATGCATGTGCATGAAAAGGATTTATGATTTGGTTTACACAGAGTACAGTCTCAGTATATCTTGTTGTATCGATACACATTGGCTTCTCGGCTGATCCCCGCGTACGCTTCGGAGGGGGGGACAGATATCCTGACCCGAGGCCTTTCTGGCTAGGAATCACGTGTGGGTCTAGGATCCCGTGATTCAGACTGTGCTATCGCGTGGTAGTCCATGAGTGATTCCGCGATTTTTATGATGCATGCTCTGTACGCGTGAGGAGTTAGAGTCTCCCTCGTGTACGTACGCGTGAGGAGTTAGAGTCTCCCTCGTGTACCATTTCTTTATTTATGCATTTAGACTCGCATATGTTTTTATAACGTATATATTATTTTCGTCCACTCACTCTAACAGTTTCATGTCTTTCCCCTGAGCTTTTTCGTTTCAGTGTCCAGTTTGCAGTTCGGACTCTGGTGTTGCACGTCGTGGTCGGAGCCATAGTGCTCGAGCTACCTTGTTTCTTCCAGTAGGTTTATTGTTCTACCTACTGTGGTATACTTATATGATTATACATTAGAGGTCACTCTGAGTATTCTGTTGTATATTTTATACGATTTTACTCCGGATTTCATTAAAGTACAGATATATTTACTACTTTACATTACTGTTGATATATTGAGAAATCCGGATGGGATTGGTGCCCACGGTTTTATTTTTGTGGCATAGGATGAAGTGTATTTTCCGCATGCAGGTAATGGTAATTCCACGTTAGTAACGAAACTCTGCCAAAAATTTGTATGGTTTTTGTTGGTTCGTGTTTTCAGAAGGGGTTTGATTCCGGTTTAGGCAACTAAACCGGGGTTGGGTCCTTTCAATATAACTGTAATATATAGTATATCCGCGAAAAACCGTATAAAATATGTATCGGAACGTATCAGAGTGACCTCTAGTGTAAATATATACAAAATATACAACAGTAGGCGAAACAAGAAACCTACTGAAAAACACAGGTAGCTCGAACAACTAGCTTCTAACCACAACATGAGACACCAGAATCTAAACTGCAAACTGGGCACAGAAACCGAAAAGCTCAGGGGAAAGACATGGAAACCGTTAGAGTGAGTGGACGAAAATAAATGTCTTTCGCCGAATAATATATATTATAAAAACATATGGGACTCTAAATGCATAAAAATCAAATGGTACACGAGGGAGACTCTAACTCGTCATGCGTACAGAGCATGTATAATAAATACCGCGGGGTCACTCATGGACTCCCTCGCGCTAGTACAGTCTAAATCACGGGATCCCAGACCCGCACCTGATTCCAAGCGAGAAAGGCCTCGGGTCAGGATATCTGTCCCCCCAGGAGCGTACTCGGGGATCAGCCGAGAAGCCATGTGTATCGATACAACCCTGATAACTGAGACTGTACTCTGTGTAAACCAAATCATAAATGCTTTCCATGCACATGCATGCATAAAACATAATATATATATGTACGTATATTCATAGATGCATATTCGTAAATGCATAATCGTAAAACACATGCTCATTTAAATCACGATCATAACTACATGCTAATGCTCGTAAAACGTATATAAAAGACTTGCAGTCAATCCGTGAAAAGAAATGTCCACTCACAGGTGAGCAAAACGCGCACTCGCGCTAATCACGTGGCCCGGCGGAAGATCCCTCGCCCGAAGCACGATCTCGATCCCCTGAATAGTCATAAAATATATCTGATCAAAATCATAGCTCACAACACTGTACCTCACCATGGAAACCAACCGTTCCCGGAAACATATAATACTGTGCAAAATAATCGACAAAATTCTCGAAATCTCCACTCAAAACCCTCGACTGAAAATCTGATACCCAAATCAATTCGAAAACCTCAAGGCGATGATCGGGGCACGAATACGAGAAAAATGACATTAAAAACATCGAAATCCAAAAAGTCAACGGGTCGCCGGAGCTCCGGCGTTGACTGCCGCCGGCGGTGGCGGCGCGCCGTCAACCAGAGATTTTTCCCGGCGACCAAGCTGCCACAATGATCTCCTCAACAATGCAAACAACTTTAACAAAGGGACCACCACCATCCAACCACCACCGTGGCCGGAATCCAGCTCGAAAGTCCATAAACCCAAATCGGCCGGAAAACTTCCCTAACCGATTCCGAAGCCGTCGCGCCACCTTGTCCCCTTAAACCAAAGGGAAAATAATCCTGAGCTAAAACCCAATAGAACCCACCAAGTCTCATCGCCGGAGAGCAACCGGAGCACCATCCCCGCTTAAGGCCGATTCCGGCGAAAATCCCCAAAATTCAACCCCTCCGTTCTACCTCATTCCGTCATCAATTTCAACAATTCCAAGTTCTAATCAACATAAAATCAAGAGAGGAATCAAAATATATCAAAGTCCAAGCCGGAGGTGGCCAGAATCGTGAAATCCGACGGCGGCAGCACGGTGGAGAACCAGTCAACGAAAGTCAACGGTCAACTCTCTAGTCAACGCCGGTCAAACTTCCCAAACTGTGTTTTCAACAATTTCCGATATTTATACTCGCACCTCGGGACCATTACGATTCGGATAAACTCAATACGAACGGATAAACTCGTCGATAAACCGAAACTTCAAATAATATTCCTCGGTCATCGAAAAAATCATCCGGAACTGCCCACAAACTGGAAATCACGTGTATTACAACTCTCGAGAAGAGACTCAACTCAAATTCTCGGCCGATAATTAAGTCGTAAATGAAACCGGCAACCACACAATAATCGATAAACAGCGATTACGCACTAACTCATGGATTACGCTGATTATTCTACTGATTCTGGTTCGGGTCGTCACAAAGAGTACAGTCTCAGTGATCAGGGTTGTATCGATACACATGGCTTCTCAGCTGATCCCCGAGTACGCTCCGGATGGGACAGATATCCTGACCCGAGGCCTTTCTAGCTTGGAATCACGTGTGGGTTTGGGATCCCGTGATTCAGACTGTACTAGCGCGAGAGAGTCCATGAGTGACCCCGCAGTATTTATGATGCATGCTCTGTACGCGTGAGGAGTTAGAGTCTCCCTCGTGTACCATTTGATTTTTATGAATTTAGACTCGCATATATTTTTATAACATATATTATTCGGTGAAAGACATTTATTTTCGTCCACTCACTCTAACGGTTTTCATGTCTTTCCCCTGGGCTTTTCGGTTTTCGTGCCCAATTTGCAGTTCAGATTCTGGTGTCTCACGTCGTGGTTGGAGGCTAGTTGTTCGAGCTACCTGTGTTTTTCAGTAGGTTTCTTGTTTCGCCTACTGTTGTATATTTTGTATATATTTACACTAGAGGTCGCTCTGATACGTTCTGATACATGTTTTATACGGTTTTTCCCGGATATACTATATATTACAGTTATATTTACTGTTTATTTCTATTAATATAATATTGAGAAATCCGGATGGGATTGGTGCCCACGGTTTGGCTTTTGTGGCATAGGATGAAGTGTTATTTTCCGGGTGCAGGTAATGGAAATTCCGCGTTAGTAGCGTTACTTTGTCGAAATTTTAATGCTTTTTGTTGGTTCACGTTTTCAGAGAGGGTTTGATTCCGATTTAGGAAACTAAATTGGGGTTGGGTCCTTTCAGCTTGGTATCAGAGCATTAGGTTGTCAGATTCTGTAGACTCTTGTAGTTGTGACGCTTAAGGTATTTGAGTTTGTACAGCATGACTGGAGTGATGACCCGACTGGCCAGCGGTACTCATCAGTACTTCGGGTGTTGTGTGTTCTCAAATATCTGAGGTCTCATGATTACGTTCCTTCTGCTTGTACCTAATGCTTGTCTTGTATCAGTAGGATGCCTCCTCGACGTGGTCCCCATGTTGATTGGGAAGAGGATCCTGATATGGATCGCCTGACGCACGACTTGCTGATGCGAGTGTTGCGTTTGGAGGAGCGTTTTGACCCTATGGTCAAAGCTCGTACTGCTGGTGCGACTGTCTTTTCGGGTTCAGCTGATCCAGAGATTTGTGATGCATGGTTAGTTCAGGTTGAACGTGTATGTGAGCGTCTGCGTTTTACCCCTGAGCAGATGACAGTGGCAGCAGTCGGATTACTTGAGTCAGATGCATACTTCTGGTGGGTTAGCACCGATAGAGTTCTAGTTGATACTCCGTGGACTTTGTTCTGAGATTTGTTTATGCAGAGGTACTTCAACCAGGCTACCCAGCAGCGTAAGTATGAGGAGTTCACGAACTTGAGACAGGGCAGTATGTCAGTGCTTGAGTACTGAGACAGGTTTACCCGCTTATCTCGTTTTGTGCGTGACATAGTGGCTACTGAGGAAGCCCAGTGCCGCAGATTTGAGCTGGGTTTGAACTTGAACATCAAAGGGACTCTGACTACGATGCCTCGGAACAACTTCGATGGGTTTGTCAGTGCAGCACTCCGGGGTGAGGATATCGAAAAGGAGAGGCAGATGAGTTACCAGCCTAGACGGTTTGAGGAGGGTGGACCGAGTCAGGGGCCTTCAAAGAGGCAGAGTTTTGATACTTCCAGTTCGGTTTCATCCTCGGGTAGTGGACCATATAGACCAGCAGCTTGTGCATCGAGACAGAGGTAGAGATGGAGGAGAGATCAACCGCAGCGACCACAGACTAGTGGGGGTTCCAGTGGTTCCAGTTTCCCTCGACGACCTTTCGGCACTTTTGCTACACCGAGGGAGTACCCATTGTGCAATTTGTGCAATAGGTATCATATTTGGTCCATGTCAGCGGGGTACCCTCAACTGCTATCATTGTGGCCAGGTGGGTCACTTTGCGAGGGAGTGTCCTCAGTTGGTTGGTGTTGGCGGCCAGACAGCCCAGAGTTCCGGAGGAGAGCGAGGTGCCACTTCGAGAGCTTGACCAGTACAGTATGCGGGCCAGGGCGGACAGCAGAGACAGCCTCAGCGTGGACGACCAGCCGGGCAGGCGAGGGTTCATGCCATGACTTTGCGAGAGGGCAGAGCTTCACCAGAGGTCGTTATCGGTACGTTACATATCTTTGGTATTCCAGTGCTTACATTGTTAGATCCAGGTGCCACGCATTCATTCATGTCATATAGATTATCATCATTAGCTACGGTATCTGCATCTCCACTTCCAGGGTTGTGGAGAGTGTTATATCGCAACAACTGTGTTCTCAACACTCTGTCAAGAAGATTGCTCTTCTCTGCACTAGATAGGGTGTGTGGAGTATCGATTTTCATGGCTCAACAGAGAAACACGAAAGCCCAAGTCGTAAGTCACTTAGGCAAAAGGAATCCAGCAGGCAGGGTTGGTGCTCTCCATGTGTTTTAATCACTTCTTAGAAGTCCACTAGTGGCCAACCGATGATCAACGTTTTGCCACACGACAGTGGCACCCCTACCACACACGCATGAGAGGAAAAAAGACAGTTTGAGACTTTTGGAGCCAAACACCTCTTTCTACCTTAATAATTTTTTTTGAACAGAAACAATAATAATGGAGTGAGCTCTTCACCAAATCCAATACCACTTTGTTAAAAACAGCTGAAAACCCAAGCTTTAGTGCTTGAATGCTCTGTTCTTAAGCTTCTGGGTTACTGGATGTTTCAGTTTCATCTTCTAGAAATGTCCTAACTTGATTTGGAGCAAGAAGTAGGACGTGGAAGAGCTCAAAGCAATGATCACTACCTTTGCCGACTTTCCCTAACCAAAATTGACGTCAACAACGGGTCGTTCAAGTACCACTTCGCTTTACCACATGCGTTGTCAAAATCAACCATCGATAACAAAACCAATAAGGAAGAACTTTGGATGAAGCATGAAGAGCAACGACCAAGAATGCGGAGCACCGATTGGTTCTTCAAAGATGATCTGGGTTCGAAGCAAAAATACTGGTTTTGTTTTGACAGAAGGGGTAGAATTGGAACTTCAAGCAAAAAATGGGATAATGGGAGTGTGAATTGTAAGAGCACCCACATCGGTGTTTTGCGATTGCTTATGCTATTTGAGGAGGAGCAAGCATTGTTTGAGGTGGAGCAGTCACTATTCATCAAATAGGAGGTGCAGTTCCTATTTTTCGCGTAGCGGTGCCAAAAAATAGCACCTCCTATTACTGTTCATAAATTAATTTTTTATGTAATATATATTTTTTCATTTTCAACCAATCCATAAACGACACGTGTCATTGTCGTATGAATAATTGAATAAGATTTCGGATAAGATTTTCGACGAATGGCGAGTTGACATGTGTCAAATCGACACAACGTTATCGGGTAAATAATTGTACAGAATTTACGATAAGATTTTCAACTAATCACGAGGCAACACGTGTCATGTCCATGTATCGTTATCGTTCTAATAATTGGTGTAAGATTCCCAGAGAGATTTCCGACCAATTGAAAGCTGACACGTGCCATCATCTTATCTAATCAGAATATCTAGACTTGGCTATAAATTCATAGATCGGTGCTCATCGTTCACTCACATCATTTTCAGCCATATATTCTAGATTTCGATAATATGAATCCTTTTAGTTTTGAGAATTTCTTCCGGAGAAGGGGACAGCAACGTTGGCGAAATGCCGAAATTGCTAATGCTTTCATCACTGAAGCGGTCACGGTCGATGCAATGTTCGATGATGAACCACCTCGCCGCCGACCAAATGAAGAAAGAATGAGGGAGTCAAAGGGACATAATGTGACGACCCAGAACAGAATCAGTATGAGAAATCAGCTTAATGTAATAGCTTGCGCGTAGTCGCAGATTTACGACAGTTGTTTGAATCGCCAGATTTGATAACAACTAAATCATTGGCCGAGAATTGGAGCTGGGTCTCTTCTCGAGAGTCGTTGTACGTGTGATTTCGAGTTCGTGGGCGGTTCCGGATCATTATTTGGACGACCGAGGAATAAAATATGAATATTTGAAGTTTCGACGTAATCGGGTTTAAAAGGCAGTCTTCTTAACGACTAAATTACCAAACGAGAATTTGGTTTCGGTTTCTTCACGGAAGTTGTTGAGTTTGTGGGAACTTCCGGAGTATTATTCCGAGTTACGAGGATTATGTTGTGAATATTTTTGATTGTTGATTATTTAGTCGGTTAAAGTATGTGTTGGTTTGAACCGTTGACTTTTTATCGGTTTGGTCGATGTGTTTGACTTCAGGTGGTAATTGAAGAACATGTCGAGTTGAGTTTGTTGCCGCGAGAATTATCGAAATCGGAATTACGACGCAAAAGTTACGAGTATTTAAAGTTTGTCGCAAATTAATTGTGGAAGTTTCCATATTTGGCAAGTATTTAAAGGGGATTACCATATTGGGAAAGTCAAAGTTATTAATGGGGCTGTTGACTTGGTCAATGCGGGGAGAGTGAATGGAGGCGCGACAGTGGTCGGCTCGCCGGTGGCGAGACGCCGTCCGGCCACCTTCGGGGTCGGCGTATGGTCCATCCAACTCGGCTCGGCCTCCCGAACCCATCCCCGGTCACCGTCGACGGCGTGGGTCGCCGGAAGGAGGGCGTTTTTCCGGTTAAAGTTTGTGAGAATTGGGGTTTTCAGGTGAATCGATTCCGGTCGAGTTAAGCTTGAACAAGTACTGGGTTTTGAAGCTCTCTTCTCCATGATTCTAACCATGTAAGTATGGAGTTCTAATTTTGCTTGTGTGCGGAGAATTTTAGATTTGAAATTTGTGAGACAATTCGGGTTTTCATGAAATTGACATAGTTAGAGTGAGAATTGGCCTTCGATGCAGTTGTGAAAGTTGCTCAGTGGGTGATTTTACATGAAATAAGGGTTGCTCCGCAGAGAAATTTCACGGTTGGTGGTGGCGCCGCCGGCGGCGGCGGTCAACGGTGGTCAACTTTGACTTTTTGGGGTTTTCGACAAATTGCATGTCATGTTACTCGAAATCGCGCCCCGATCGCAGTGGGGAGGTTTGTTTTTCGAATTGAGCATTCGAAAGTACTGCGAGGTATTGAGGTGCGAATATCGGATTTTCGACAGTTCGTTGTAATTGAATCATGTGTTTCCGAGAACGGTGGTTTCTTGTGATTTGTTTTGAATTGTCGAGTTATGACTTTGAGATATGAACTTTGTGATTATTCAGGGGTTCGTGATCGTTCTTTTGGCGAGGGACTTTCCGCCGGATCACGGGTTAACGCAAACTGCGTTACGCTAGTCTATGAGTGGACAATTTCTTTTCATGGATTGTTTGCGAGTCTTATTATACGTTTTACGAACTTGAGCATGCATACGTGATTTCGATTTACATGAGCATGTGTTATACGATTATACTTATACCAGTATATATATTACGTATATACATTTATATATTGTTTCATGCATTTGCATCGAACTATTTATGATTTGGTTTACACAGAGTACAGTCGTTATATATGTTGTATTGATACACCCGCATCCCGGCTGATCTCCGAAAATGTTTACCGGGGGAGGCTGTGACTCCTGACCAGAGGCCTTTACCGGGGAGAGGCAGACCTCTAACCTGGGGCCCTTTCTGGCTAGAATCACGTGGGGGCTAGGGACCCCGTGGTTCTGACTGTACTAGCACGGATGTGTCCACGAGTGACCCCGTGAGATTTTTATGCGTGCTTTGTATACGTGAGGAGTTAGAGTCTCCCTCGTGTACCATTTGATTTTTATACATTCGACTCGCATATGTTTTTATAACATATATATTATGTGGTGAAAGACATTTATTTTCGTCCACTCATTCTAACGGTTTTCATGTCTTTCCCCTGGGCTTTTCGGTTCCCGTGCCCAGTTTACAGTTCGGACTCTGGTGTCGCACGTCGTGGTCGGAGGCATAGTGCTCGAGCTACCTTGTTTCTTCCAGTACGTTTATTGTTCTACCTACTGTGGTATACTTATATGATTATACATTAGAGGTCGCTCTGAGTATTCTGTTGTATATGTTATATGATTTTACGCCGGATTTCAGTAAAGTACATATATATTTACTACTTTACATTATTGTTGATATATTGAGAAATCCGGATGGGATTGGTGCCCACGGTTTGATTTTTGTGGCAAAGGATGAAGTGTATTTTCCTCATGCAGGTAATGGTAATTCCACGTTAGTAACGAAACTCTGCCGAAATTTTGTTGGTTTTTGTTGGTTCGTGTTTTCGAAGGGGTTCAATTCCGGTTTAGGCAACTAAATCGGGGATGGGTCCTTTCAGCTTGGTATCAGAGCTTTAGGTTATAGGTTCTGTAGACTTCTGTAGTCGTGTTTACTAAGGATATTTGAGAATGTACAGCATGTCTGGAATGGTGACCCGACCGGCCGGCGGATACACATCAATATTCCGGGTGTTGTATGCTTTCAAATATTTGAAGTTCCATGATTATGTTCTACTTGTTGTGAACGATATTTTATTTATTAAGATGCCTCCTTGACGTGCTTTCTGTGTCCGTACGGTTGTGGATCCTATTGGGGATCAATCGACGCGCGATTTGCCAGTGAATTGTGGGTTTGGATGAGTATTCTGATTTCAGAGATTTGTGTGGCACGGTTTGCCTGGTTGTGTGTTTATAAGCATCTACATGTTGCCTCAGAGCAGAGAATTGTTGCAGTTGCTGTTTTTGCCTGAGTCAGATCATTGCATTTGGTGGACTGATATTGTGTGAGTCCCTGTTGCGACTCCATGGCCTACATGCAGGGTGTTGTTTATACGGTAATGTTTTAATCAGGCTATCCAGCAATCGAATGAGGAGTGTTTACCCACCTGGGGCAGAGATGCATTGTTCACATGATTGTCCATGTTTGCACGTGTTATGTGGCTTCAGAGGAAGCAGTGCACGAGGTTCGAGATGAGTTTGAACCTGAGAATCAGAGGGATCTTGATTGTTATGCCTCGAGATAGCCGTGAGGAGCTTAGTGTGCTGCACTCAGTGGCGAGGCTATTGAGAAGGAATGATGTAAGCGGTTTTCGATGTGATAGTTTAAGGAAAGTGAACTTAGTCGAGATTTTGATGGGGTTGAATTTCGACACTTCGGGATCAGTGACTTCATCCGGCTGTGGTTTTTGTGATTATGTTGAGGGTCATCAGATCAAGTAGAGGATCCGTTTGGTGGTAATGGAGATCACAGAGTAGCGGACTTGTTCCTGTGGCATGAGTTTGGGTGATCATTGGTGATCCTTTCACGCAACAGGTGTTGCGATGACTTGTGTTTGAGGAGCACTTTCAGTTGCTACTGTGGTGGCCAGGAGGGTCACATTGCGAGGGAACGCCCTCAGCCAGCTGTTTTAGCAGTTCGACAGCTCAGAGTTCACGAGGAGGTCATGATGCTATTCCTGGAGTTTAATCAATGTAGCCTTTTTGACGAGTTAATCAGCAATGTCGCACTTGACGTGGGCGGCTAGTTGGGCATGTTGGAGTTTGTGCCACGACCTTGTTTGAGGACAAAATTTTCTCCGAGGTTACTGTTGCTTGACGTCCATGGCTATTGTACCTGCATCTCCACTTCCGAGGTCTTGGAGAGTATTGCATCCATCCGGAGGTTGTGAGATCCTTGTTGGAGGATATGGGTTAGCCACGGATCTGTTATTGCTGAACATCGTGGTTTTGGTGTGATTTTGAGTATGGACTTACTGACGATGCATTTGGCTGTGATCGAGTGCCTCGAGAAGGAGGTTGTGTTTCGACGACCAGGTTTCCCCGAGATACTGTTTCGCGGTGATAGTCGATCGGATGGTGGAAACAGGTTGTGTTGCTTGCTTAGCCCATGTTGTGGATACTACGGTTGCTGTGTCCGACATTGGTGACATTGAGGTGGTTTCTGAGTTTCCAGGTGTGTTTCGGAGGACTTACCAGGTGTTCCTCCAGTTCGGGAGACCGACTACACCATTGAGCTTGTACCGGGCGCTGGACTCGTTTTACCGACGTCTTGTCGTTCGGAGCCAGCGGAGCTAATGGAGTTACAGGTTCGACTCCAGGAGTTGCTGGAGAAGGTTTCAGGAGATTTCATATGACCCCGCGTATTTGCGTGGTGTGCTCTTGCATTGTTTGTACGGATGTTGGATGGTTCGACGAGGTGGTGCATTGACTACCAGAAGCCTGATTCGTTTCAGAGGAGAGCGTGTATCCTCCGCTTCGGGTTGACAATTGATTTGATCGGCTCACGAGAGTTTCAGTCTTTTCGAAGATTGATTTCAGGTCCGGATACCATCAGTTGAGGATCGATGAGTCAGATGTCGCTAGGACGACTTTTGGACAACGGTGCGAGCACTACGAGTTCTTGGTCACGCTGTTTGGTTGACCAATGCCCCGTAGATCTTGTGGACTTGATTGACCAGGTGTTCAGACGGTTTCTGGACGAGTTTGCGGTCATGTTCGTTGGCAATATCCTGATTTACTCCAGGAGTGTGGGCCAGTACCTGAAGCAATAGCGAGCAGTTTTACGGCCCTTACGAGATGATCAGTTGTTTGCGAAGTTTAGCTAGTGTGAATTTTGGTTGATTCGCGTGAAAATTTTGGGCCACGTGATGTTAGCTGAAGGAGTCAGTATGGATTTCGATCAGTTAGAAGCCGTGTTGATTTGGGGATTGCCCTACCATTGTACCAGAGATTGGGGGTCTCTTGGGTTTGGCAGGCTATTACCGACGGCTTGTGCAGGATTTTCCTGGATTGCCACTCTACTTTCCGGATAGATGAAGAAGGCGTCAAGTTCGAGTGGTTCGATACATGCGAGGAGAGTTACTTACTCTTGAGGGATGGTTGACCGTTGCTTCGGTTTTGACCTTACCTGACGACCGCGACGAGTTCGTGGGTTATGGCAATGCATCGAGGTTTGGATTTGGTTATGTTTTGATGCTGTGTAGCAGAGTGATGGCTTATGGGTTCAGACCGTAGAGCTTGGTGAAGCTACGTATCCTATGTATGATTTTGGTGTAGCTGTCCTTATGTTAGCATCAGAGAGTTGGAGACACTACTACTATGGTGTACAGCGCAGTGTAGGATGTACATTGATCACTTGAGTTTCATCCACTTGCATTTTCGGCCAGATTTGGGCTTGAGGCAGTGTAGATGGATGGGGTCGACTAACGACTATGGCTGCACCTTTGAGCTTGTTCGGGAAAGGTTAGAGGTTGTACTTTGACTATCCATCTGGAATGTTGTTGCTGAGGCATTCAGTCGAAAATCGGGAACTTCAGTGTTTCATGTGTGTGTGTGGCTCGAGTTTTCGTATTAGCTGAGTTATGCGCTATGGGAGCTGAGTTCTAGTGTGATGATGTTGAGGCTCGTGGTTTTGCGCGCGTTTGGAGCTAGTGTTATGGATATGTGTCTGATACTTCGAGTTTACTACTCGTAACGCAACATGAAGAACAATGTAGCAGCTTGTGTGTGCAGATACCACATTTGTCGACTGGTGATGGCTAGGAGGCAGAGACTTGCCGGGAAGTTTTAGCCATTAGAGATTTCTAATTAGAAGTTGAAGTTTGTTGTTGTGGTTTTGTGTGTCAGTACGCATTTTGGTTTATGGTACCAGTTGTCAGGCCTTGGTGGACCATTTGATGAACTTAGTACGTTTCCTTGTACTTTTCCGGAAAAGATTTCAGTGGCAGGCTGGCATAGCTATATTTGACGGAGATTGTCCATCTACGTGATGTACCTGTGTCCCAGTTTGCTGGTCGAGGTAATCAGCTACAACTGAGTGTTGGTGAGCTTTGCAGCGAGCATTGGGGACCAGATTAGAAGTTAATACCGGTTCTTATCCTCAGATTGGCGGGCGATCTTTGAGGACTATTCAGACCTTGGAGGGCATATTGTGGACCTCGATATTGCAGTTCCGGAGGATTTGGGAGCAGCAGTTTCACTTGTTCGAGATTGCTTGCAGTACCAGTTTGTTGACCACTGTGATATTGACGTTGCTTGATGTCGTTTTGAGGACGATGTTGTACTCCACTGTGCTGGAGCGAGTTTGGTTTGAGTTTGAGTTGACATTTGATTCAGATTTTGTGGAATGTGCTACCATAGACTGTCAGATTAGCGGAAATGGGATGATAATTGCCCGAGTCCGATATTTGAGCTATGTTGATGTAAGCAGGTTGAGTTGTGAATTGCCACGTTGTTTTGATCCGTATGTGGTCATAGGCGAGGTTGTGTTGTGCCGTATAGTTCGGCGTCGCATATATTGTTGGCTTTTGTGTGTGTGTTGTGCTCCGTGTGGTGGAACTACATTTCAGGTTGTTACGTGTTGTGTACCCTATCTGTTCCTTATGCAGGAACAATTTGGCGATTGTGTAGAGCCAGTTTAGATTTGAGATTGTGGGTACAGGGATTTCAGCACGGAGCTACCTCCTATTGTGGAATCGATTGTCAGAGTTGTTCAGTTGACGTTGTCACTAGAGAGTTGAGCAGTATGCAGAGGCAGTGCTCCTACTTTTAGTCGGCAGACTCGGAAATATCGAGGTTGAAATTTTTTAAAGGGGGGTGGATTTGTAAGGACCCAGAACAGAATCAGTATGAGAAATCAGCTTAATGTATGAGCTTGCGCGTAGTCACAGATTTACGACAGTTGTTTGAATAGCCAGATTTGATAACGACTAAATCATTGGCCGAGAATTGGTGTGACGACCCGAACCAGAATCAGATTTGTGTTTGGCACGATTCTCGAGATTTGGTTATAGTCGCAGTTTTACGATATTGTGTGGTTTGTTGATCCGATTCGCGACTATGTTTTCAGTCGAGAATTTGAGTTGAGTGTCTTCACGGAAATTGTAGAGTACGTGATTTCGAGCTCGTGGGCACTTTCGGAAGATTTTTCTGATAACCAAGGAATATTTTATGATTATTTGAAGTTTCAGGTTCCGACGAGTTTATCCGTTTGTTTCGTGTTTATCCGAATCATTTCGTATATTCGTTTTGGACCGTCGATCGACCCGAGGCTCGAGTATAAATATCGGAATAGTCGAGATTAGTCGCAAAAACACGGAATTGCATTGATCAGTCGTTGACTTTCCCAAATTGGAAAGTTGACCGTTGACCAGAGAGGGAGAGACTTTCCATTTTCGGCTTCACCTTCCGGCGACCATTTTTCGGCCACCTCTAGCCAAGTGAAAGGTAGGGATCGATTCCTCTCATGATTTCGAGTTGGTTAGTGGTTGATTTCGTGAAAATTGATTGTGATTTGGGTGAGTTCAAGTCAGGCCGAGTGGTTGGTATTCGCTGGTGATGGACACGGTGGTTCCGGCAAGATTTGGGGGTGGGGTTGTTGGGGGTTTTGCTCCCCACGCCTCAGTGATGCTTTCTAGTTAGCCGGTTTGGGACGAGATGGTGGTTGGAGGCGAACCCGATTGGATTTTCCGGTGGGAATTCCGATTAGGTTTGTGAGAAATTGGAAGGGTTCTAATGTGAATTGGTCCTCATGTCAGTTATGGAAGTGGTTCGAAATGAGGAGGGCATGAAATCTGGAGCTTCCCGCCATGTAATTCCACCGTTGACGGCGCGCCGTAATCACACCCTGATCGAAATGTCAGTTAATGTCATTTTTCTCGTAATCACACCCTGATCGTCGTCCAGAGGTTTTTGGGTCGATTTGATTAGCCGTTTGTCAGTCGAGATTTCGAGTGGGGATTTCGGGATTTCCGTAATTCATTTTGTACTGCATTTCGTATTTCCGGGAACGGTTGGTTTCCGTGCATCAGTACAGTGTTGTGGATTACGATATTGATCAATTATGTTTTGTGAATATTCAGGAGATCGTGATCGAGCTTCTGGCGAGGGATCTTCCGCCGGTCCTCGAGAGTAGAGCGTGTGTGCTGTTTGCTCACCTGTGAGTGGACAATTTTCTTTTCACGGAATTCTTGCGAGTCTTTTATTTGATTTATGAACTTGAGCATGCGTATGAGATTTCGGATTACATGAGCATGTGTTTTTACGATTATACGATTATACTTATACGGATATACGTATACGAGTATACATATACTTATATGCTGTTTCATGCATTTGCATCGAGCTGTTTATGATTTGGTTTACATAGAGTACAGTCGTGGTTACGTTGTTGTATCGATACACTTTGCCTCTCGGTTGATCCCCGATGGTAGGCCGCCTGGAGGGGCGTTTCCCCAACCAAACCGGTGAGGGCCGTATCCCCGGATCCGAGGCCATTTCTGGCTAGAATCACGTGTGGGTCTGGGATCCCGTGATTCTGACTGTACTAGCACGGTGTGTGTCCATGAGTGACCCCGTGGGATTTTTACTTGCATGCTCAGTACACTGGAAGATTGTGAGTTTTACCTCATGTACTATGACGTTTTTATTTACCTGGACTTGCATATGTTATTTTATATATATATATCAACTGGTGAAAGACATTTATTTTCGTCCACTCACTCTAACGTGTTTATTGTCTTTCCCCTGGGCTTTTCGGTTTCCGTGCCCAGTTGCAATTCAGGTTTTGGTGTTTTCACGTCGCGGTTTGGAGGCTAGTGATCAGAGTTACCTGTGCTTTCCAGTAGGTTCTTGTTTCGCCTACTGATGTGTATATATTGTATATATGTTATACTAGAGGTCGCTCTGATACATACTGATACATGTTTATACGGATTTTCTCGGATATACATAGTACAATTTGTTTACTGTTATTGATTATATTGATGTTGAGAAATCCGGATGGGATTGGTGCCCACGGTTTGGCTTTTGTGGCATAGGATGAAGTGTTATTTTCATGGTGCAGGTTTATGCAATTCTACGCTAGTAACGAAACTCTGCCGGAATTTTGAAAATTTTTTGTTGGTTCGTATTTTCGAAAGGGTTTGATTCCGGTTTAGGTAACTGAATCGGGATTGGGTCCTTTCAGCTTGGTATCAGAGCATTAGGTTTTCAGCTTCTGTAGACTCATGTAGTTGTGACGCTTAGGGTATTTGAGTTCATACAGCATGACTGGAGTGATGACCCGACTGGCCATCAGTACTCATCAATACTTCGGGTGTTGTATGTCCTCAAATATCTGCGGTTTCATGATTACGTTCTTTCTGCTTGTGCCTAATGCTTGTCTTGTATCAGTAGGATGCCTCCTCGACGTGGTCCCCGTGTTGATCGGGATGATGATCCTGATGAGGATCGCCGAACGCGCGACTTGCTTATGCGAGTGCTGCGTTTGGAAGAGCGTTTTGACCCTATGGTCAAGGCTCGCACTGCGGGTGCTACTGTGTTTTTGGGTTCAGTTGATCCAGAGATATGCGAGGCGTGGTTGGTTCAGATTGAGCGTGTTTGTGAGCGTCTGCAGTTTACACCTGAGCAGATGTCAGTAGCCGCAGTTGGTTTACTTGAGGGTGATGCATACTTTTGGTGGGTTAGCACCGACAGAGTTTCAGTGGATACTCCGTGGACATTGTTTCGTGATCTGTTTATGCGGAGGTATTTTAATGAGGCTACCCAGCAGCACAAGTACGAGGAGTTCACGAACTTGAGGCAGGGCAGTTTGTCTATACTTGAGTATCGGGATCGGTTTACTCGTTTGTCTCGTGGATATGGTGGCTACAGAGGAAGCCAAGTGTCGTAGGTTTGAGCTGGGATTGAATTTGAACATCAAAGCGACACTGACTACGATGCCTCGGAACAATTTTGATGAGTTTGTGAGTGCTGCACTCCGAGGCGAGGATATTGAGCAGGAGAGACAGCAGAGGTATCAACCGAGGCGATTCGAAGAAGGTGGACCGAGTCAGGGGCCTTCGAAGAGGCAGAGTTCTGATACTTCTGGTTCAGCTTCATCCTCAGGCGGTGGATCACATCGACCACCAGTTAGTGCACCGAGACGGACACCGTTATGGAGGAGAGATCGACCACAGCGTCCATAGGCTAGTGCAGGTTCCAGCGGATCTAGCTATCCTCGACGTACTGGTGGCACTTTTGCTGTACCGATGGAGTACCCGTTGTGTAGTCTCTGCAGCCGACATCATGTGGGTCCATGTCAGCGAGGTCCTGTCACTTGTTTCCGCTGTGGCCATGTTGGTCACTATGCGAGGGAGTGTCCTCAGTTGTATGGTGGTGACGGACAGACGGCCCAGAGTTCCGGAGCAGAGCGAGGTGCTACTACGGGAGCTCGACCAGCACAGTTTGCAGGTCAGGGCAGACAGCAGGGTCAGGCCCAGCGAGGACGACCAGCCGGACAGGCGAGAGTACATGCTATGACTCTACGTGAGGGCAGAGCTTCACCGGAGGTCGTTATCGGTACGTTACATGTTTTTGGTATTCCTGTACTTGCATTGTTAGATCCGGGCGCCACACATTCATTCATATCATTTAGACTATCATCATTAGCCACGGTACCTGCATCTCCACTTCTGGGGTTGTGGAGGGTGTTGTATCCGTCAGGTGAGGCTGTGAGTATCGGTTGGGTTTACCGAGATTGTGAGGTGTTTGTTGATGGTCATGGTTTAGCTGCTGATCTGTTACTGCTTGATATTGTGGATTTTGATTTGATATTGGGTATGGACTTTCTGGAGTCGCACTGGGCCATGTTTGACTGCCACAGGAAGGAGGTCGCGTTTCGACGACCAGGGTTGCCCGAGATACTGTTTCGTGGCGAGAAGAACACTTCCCTACCGTGTTTGATTTCCGCGATGAGGGCGGATCGATTGATGAAGAAGGGTTGTGTTGTGTACTTAGCTCATGTTGTGGACACTATAGCTACAGTGCCGGACCTTGGTAGTATTGAGGTTGTGCCTGAGTTTCCAGATGTGTTTCCAGCAGAGTTACCTGGTATACCCCCTGTACGGGAGATTGATTTTACCATTGAGTTATTGCCGGGTACTGGACCGATTTCCCAGACACCATACCGGATGGCTCCTGCGGAATTGAAGGAGTTGCAGATTCAGCTTCAGGAGTTGTTAGAGAAGGGATTCATTCGACCGAGTGTTTCTCCGTGTGGTGCTCCAGTGTTGTTTGTACGGAAGAAAGACGGGTCCATGCGTTTGTGTATCAACTATCGGAAGCTGAATCAGATTACAGTGAGGAACAAGTATCCGTTGCCGCGGATTGATGACTTGTTCGATCAACTGAAGGGAGCAGCATTCTTTTCGAAGATTGACCTTCGATCCGGATATCACCAGTTGAGGATCCGAGATTCAGATGTAGCCAGGACAGCTTTCAGGATGCGGTATGGGCACTATGAGTTTTTGGTTATGCCGTTTGGGCTGACCAACGCCCCCGTAGCTTTCATGGACTTGATGAATCGGGTGTTTCGACGATTCCTGGACAAGTTCGTGATAGTATTCATTGATGATATTTTGATATACTCGAGGAGTGTGGGCCAGCACAAGAAGCACTTGCTAGCGGTATTGCGGACTTTGCGGGACCATCAGTTGTTCGCGAAGTTTAGCAAGTGTGAGTTCTGGTTGGATAGTGTGAAGTTTCTGGGCCACGTGATTTCGGCCGAGGGAGTTAGTATTGATCCTGACAAGATCGAGGCCGTGCTGAATTGGAGTCGACCCACTACTGTGCCGGAGATCCGGAGTTTCTTGGGGTTAGCAGGCTATTACCGACGGTTTGTTCAGGATTTCTCCCGGATTGCTACACCACTGACCAGATTGACGAAGAAGGGCGTCAAGTTTGAGTGGTCTGATGCGTGCGAGGAGAGTTATTTGCTCCTGAAGAAGAGATTGACTACCGCACCGGTTCTGACGTTGCCAGACGACAGTGGTGAGTTTGTTGTATACAGCGATGCGTCGAAGTTGGGACTTGGCTGTGTGTTGATGCAGCATGGTAGAGTTGTGGCATATGGTTCCAGACAGCTGAAACCGCATGAGGTCAACTATCCGACGCATGATTTGGAGTTAGCCGCTATCGTGTTAGCGTTGAAGAGTTGGAGACATTACCTGTATGGTGCTCAGTGTAAGATTTTCACTGACCACAAGAGTCTCACCTACTTGCGGACACAGCCGGATCTGAACATGAGGCAGCGCCAATGGATGGAGTTGATCAATGATTATGATTGTACGTTCGAGTACCATCCGGGGAAGGCCAATGTTGTGGCAGATGCGCTTAGTCGGAAATCTGGAGCTTCGTTGTTTCACATGTGTGTGGCCAGAGTATCGATGTTAGCTGAGCTTCGAGCTACAGGTGCTGTATTTGGGTATGATGATGATGGAGCTTTGTTGGCCAGCTTTCCGGTTCGACCGGTACCGGCTGATCAGGTACGGGAGGCACAGGATTCAGATCCTTACTTGTTGGGCAAGAAGACCATGATTCGGAATGGTGTGCCTACAGAGTTTCGTTTGAGCGACGACGGTACGTTGTTGTTTAGGGGCAGGTTATGTGTACCCAGGGACGAGGACTTGAAGAAGGAGATTCTGGACGAGGCCCACAGTTTAGCGTATGCGATGCATCCCGGAGGTACGAAGATGTTTCGTACATTTCGAGCGTACTATTAGTGGCGCAACATGAAGCGGGAGATTGCCACGTATGTGAGTCGGTGTTTGATTTGTCAGCAGGTGAAGGCGGAGAGGCAGAAACCTGCATGGAAACTACAGCCACTTGAGATTCCGGTTTCGAAGTGGGAGCATATCACGATGGATTTCGTCTATCAGTTGCCGCGTACTTCGGCGGGCAACACTGGTATTTGGGTTATTGTTGACCGACTGACGAAATCTGCACACTTTCTTGCACTTCCAGGGAAGATTTCAGTAGGTAGACTGGCTAAGTTGTACTTATCCGAGATTGTTCGCTTGCATGGTGTGCCTGTGTCCATTGTTTCTGACCGAGATAGTCAGTTCACTTCTGAGTTTTGGCAGGCTTTACAGCGAGCGTTGGGCACGAGGTTGCGATTTAGTACAGCTTTTCATCCTCAGACTGACGGGCAGTCTGAGCGGACCATTCAGACTTTGGAGGATATGCTGAGATCATGTGTGTTGCAGTTTCGCGGAAACTGGGATCAGCAGTTACACTTGATTGAGTTCGCTTACAACAACAGCTATCAGGCCAGTATTGAGATGGCACCGTACGAGGCCCTGTACGGGAAACAGTGTCGCACTCCATTGTGTTGGAGTGAGGTGGGCGAGCGTTGGCTCATTGGTCCTGATTTGGTGAAAACCACGATGGAGGACATCCAGGTTATTCGGGATCGCCTGAAGATCGCACAGGATCGGCAGAAGAGTTACGCAGATGTGAGGAGGAAGAGTTTAGAGTTTGAGGTGATTGGGTCTTCCTGAAACTATCTCCGTGGAGGGGAGTTGTGCGTTTCGGGAAGCGTGGCAAGCTTCGACCGCGGTACATTGGTCCGTATGAGATTACGGAGAGGGTTGGAGCTGTTGCTTACAGACTTGAGTTACCGGCAGAGATGGCTCGTGTGCATGATGTCTTCCATGTTTCGATGTTGCGGAAGTACATCTCAGATCCTTCACATGTGATAGCCCCACAGCAGTTGCCGATCAGAGAGGATTTATCGTATGTTGAGGAGCCAGTGCAGATTCTCGATCGTCGTGAGCAGGAGTTGAGGCACCGTGTGATTCCGCTAATGAAAGTCTTGTGGCAGAACCATTCAGTTGAGGAGGCCACCTGGGAGACCGAGCAGCGTATGTGGGAGCAATATCCTCATCTGTTCACTTGACAGGTACGTAAATTTCGAGGTCGAAATTTCTTTAAGGGGGGTAGATTTGTGACGACCCGAACCAGAATCAGATTTGTGTTTGGCACGATTCTCGAGATTTGGTTATTGTCGCAGTTTTACGATATTGTGTGGTTTGTTGATCCGATTCGCGACTATGTTTTCAGTCGAGAATTTGAGTTGAGTGTCTTCACGGAAATTGTAGAGTACGTGATTTCGAGCTCGTGGGCACTTTCGGAAGATTTTTCCGATAACCGAGGAATATTTTATGATTATTTGAAGTTTCGGGTTCCGACGAGTTTATCCGTTTGTTTCGTGTTTATCCGAATCATTTTGTATATTCGTTTTGGACCGTCGATCGACCCAAGGCTCGAGTATAAATATCGGAATAGTCGAGATTAGTCACAAAAACACGGAATTGCATTGACCAGTCGTTGACTTTCCCAAATTGGAAAGTTGACCGTTGACCAGAGAGGGAGAGACTTTCCGTTTTCGGCTTCACCTTCCGGCGACCATTTTCCGGCCACCTCTAGCCAAGTGAAAGGTAGGGATCGATTCCTCTCGTGATTTCGAGTTGGTTAGTGGTTGATTTCGTGAAAATTGATTGTGATTTGGGTGAGTTCAAGTCGGGCCGAGTGGTTGGTATTCGTCGGTGATGGACACAGTGGTTCCGGCAAGATTTGGGGTTGGGGTTCTTGGGGGTTTTGCTCCCCACGCCTCAGTGATGCTTTCTAGTTAGCCGGTTTGGGACGAGATGGTGGTTGGAGGCGAACCCGATTGGATTTTCCGGTGGGAATTCCGATTAGGTTTGTGAGAAATTGGAAGGGTTCTAATGTGAATTGGTCCTCGTGTCAGTTATGGAATTGGTTCAAAATGAGGAGGGCATGAAATCTGGAGCTTCCCGCCGTGTAATTCCACCGTTGACGGCGCGCCGCCGCCGGCGGCGGCGGTTAACGGCGAGGAAAAAGTCAACTTTTCTGATTTCGATAATTTTAATGTCATTTTTCTCGTAATCACACCCTGATCGTCCTCCAGAGGTTTTTGGGTCGATTTGATTAGCCGTTTGTCAATCGAGATTTCGAGTGGGGATTTCGGGATTTCCGTAATTCATTTTGTACTGCATTTCGTATTTCCGGGAACGGTTGGTTTCCGTGCATCAGTACAGTGTTGTGGATTACGATATTGATCAGTTATGTTTTGTGAATATTCAGGAGATCGTGATCGAGTTTCTGGCGAGGGATCTTCCGCCGGTCCTCGAGAGTAGAGCGTGTGTGCTGTTTGCTCACCTGTGAGTGGACAATTTTCTTTTCACGGAATTCTTGCGAGTCTTTTATTTGATTTATGAACTTGAGCATGCATATGAGATTTCGGATTACATGAGCATGTGTTTTTACGATTATACGATTATACTTATACGGATATACGTATACGAGTATACATATACTTATATGCTGTTTCATGCATTTGCATCGAGCTGTTTATGATTTGGTTTACACAGAGTACAGTCGTGGTTACGTTGTTGTATCGATACACTTTGCCTCTCAGTTGATCTCCGATGGTAGGCCGCCTGGAGGGGCGTTTCCCCAACCAGACCGGTGATGGGCGTATCCCCGGATCCGAGGCCATTTCTGGCTAGAATCACGTGTGGGTCTGGGATCCCGTGATTCTGACTGTACTAGCACGGTGTGTGTCCATGAGTGACCCCGTGGGATTTTTACTTGCATGCTCAGTACACTGGAGGACTGTGAGTTTTACCTCGTGTACTATGACGTTTTTATTTACCTGGACTTGCATATGTTATTTTATATATATATATATCAACTGGTGAAAGACATTTATTTTCGTCCACTCACTCTAACGTGTTTATTGTCTTTCCCCTGGGCTTTTCGGTTTTCGTGCCCAGTTGCAATTCAGGTTTTGGTGTTTTCACGTCGCGGTTTGGAGGCTAGTGATCAGAGTTACCTGTGCTTTCCAATAGGTTCTTGTTTCGCCTACTGATGTGTATATATTGTATATATGTTATACTAGAGGTCGCTCTGATACATACTGATACATGTCTATACGGATTTTCTCGGATATACATATATACATAGTACAGTTTGTTTACTGTTATTGATTATATTGATGTTGAGAAATCCGGATGGGATTGGTGCCCACGGTTTGGCTTTTGTGGCATAGGATGAAGTGTTATTTTCAGGGTTCAGGTTTATGCAATTCTACGCTTGTAACGAAACTCTGCCGGAATTTTGAAAACATTTTGTTGGTTCGTATTTTCGAAAGGGTTTGATTCCGGTTTAGGTAACTGAATCGGGATTGGGTCCTTTCAATTGGAGCTGGGTCTCTTCTCGATAGTCGTTGTACGTGTGATTTCGAGTTCGTAGGCAGTTCCGGATCATTATTTGGACGACCGAGGAATAAAATATGAATATTTGAAGTTTCGACTTAATCGGGTTTAAAAGGCAGTCTTCTTAACGACTAAATTACCAGACGAGAATTTGGTTTCGGTTTCTTCACGGAAGTTGTTGAGTTTGTGGGAACTTCCGGAGTATTATTCCGAGTTACGAGGATTATGTTGTGAATATTTTCGATTGTTGATTATTTAGTCGATTAAAGTATGTGTTGGTTTGAACCGTTGACTTTTTATCAGTTTAGTCGATGTGTTTAACTTCAGGTGGTAATTGAAGAACATGTCGAGTTGAGTTTGTTGCCGCGAGAATTATCAAAATCGGAATTACGACGCAAAAGTTACGAGTATTTAAAGTTTGTCGCAAATTAATTGTGGAAGTTTCCATATTTGGCAAGTATTTAAAGGGGGTTACCATATTGGGAAAGTCAAAGTTATTAATGGGGCTGTTGACTTGGTCAACGCGGGGAGAGTGAATGGAGGCGCGACGGTGGTCGGCTCGCCGGCGACGAGACGCCGTCCGGCCACCTTCGGGGTCGGTGTATGGTCCATCCAACTCGGCTCGGCCTCCCGAACCCATCCCCGGTCACCGTCGACGGCGTGGGTCGCCGGAAGGAGGGCGTTTTTCCAGTTAAAGTTTGTGAGAATTGGAGTGTTTGGGTGAATCGATTCCGGCCAAGTTGAGCTTGAACAAGTACTGGGTTTTGAAGCTCTCCTCTCCATGATTCTAACCATGTAAGTATGGAGTTCTAATTTTGCTTGTGTGTGGAGAATTTTGGATTTGAAATTTGTGAGACAATTCAGGTTTTCATGAAATTGACATAGTTAGAGTGAGAATTGGCCTTTGATGCAGTTGTGAAAGTTGCTCAGTGGGTGATTTTGCATGGAATAGGGGTTGCTCCGCCGAGAAATTTCATGGTAGGTGGTGGTGCCGGCGCCTGCGGCGGTCAACGGTGGTCAACTTTGACTTTTTGGGATTTTTGACAAATTGCATGTCATTTCACTCGAAATCGCGCCCCGATCACAGTGGGGAGGTTCGTTTTTCGAATTGAGCATCCGAAAGTACAGCGAGGTATTGAGGTGCGAATATCGGATTTTCGACAGTTCGTTGTAATTGAATCGTGTGTTTCCGAGAACGGTGGTTTCTCGTGATTTATTTTGAATTGTCGAGTTATGACTTTGAGATATGAACTTTGTGATTATTCAGGGGTTCGTGATCGTTCTTTTGGCGAGAGACTTTCCGCCGGATCACTGGTTAACGCGAACTGCGTTACGCTAGTCTGTGAGTGGACAATTTCTTTTCACGGATTGTTTGCGAGTCTTATTATACGTTTTACGAACTTTGTGAATTCGATTTACATGAGCATGTGTTATACGATTATGCTTATACCAGTATATATATTACGTATATACACTTATATATTGTTTCATGCATTTGCATCGAACTATTTATGATTTGGTTTACACAGAGTACAGTCGTTATATATGTTGTATCGATACACCCGCATCTCGGCTGATCCCCAAGGATGTTTACAGGGGGAGGCTGTGACTCCTGATCCGAGGACTTTACCGGGGGGAGGCAGACCTCTGACCTAAGGCCCTTTCTGGCTAGAATCATGTGTGGGCTAGGGACCCGTGGTTCTGACTGTACTAGCACGGATGTGTCCACGAGTGACCCCGTGAGATTTTTATGCATGCTCTGTATGCGTGAGGAGTTAGAGTCTCACGCATATTTATGATGTGTCCCCAAGTACATATATATTTACTACTTTACATTATTGTTGATATATTGAGAAATCCGGATGGGATTGGTGCCCACGGTTTGATTTTTGTGGCATAGGATGAAGTGTATTTTCCGCGTGCAGGTAATGGTAATTCAACGTTAGTAACGAAACTCTGCCAAAATTTTGTTGGTTTTTGTTGGTTCGTGTTTTCGAAGGGGTTCAATTCTGGTTTAGGCAACTAAATCGGGGTTGGGTCCTTTCAGATAATCTGATGGAGCATTACTTCATCAAACGCCCCGTCTTCAACGAACAAGCCTTTCATCGAAGGTACCGAATTAGTACGAATTTATTCAACCATACAATGACGAATCTCTGCAACCACGACCAATTTTGGCACCAAAGAGCTAATGCCACTGGATTTGTTGGACTTCTTCCACAACAAAAGATGACTGGCACTCTTCGTATGTTGGCGTACGGCGCATCCGCAGATCAATGTGCTGAAATAACAAGGATGAGTGAATTCACAACACTACAATGCATGAAGAAGTGGTGTATGCATATATACGAGCTTTACGATGACCTCTATCTCCACGCTCTAAATGCCACAAAAATAACCCGACTTCTAAAGAGAGCAAGGCATCGTGGATTTCCTGGTATGATCGGAAGCATTGACTGAATGCATTGGGAATGGAAGAATTGCTTCACAGCTTGGCAAAGGGCATTCTTGGGGCGGAATAAGCGTCCAACTATTATTTTAGAGGCGGTGGTCTCATATGACATGTGGATATGGTACAACTTCTTTGGGGTACCCGGATCACAAAATGATATCAACATACTCCACCAATCAGACATATTCAATTCGCTCCTTGCCGGAAATAGTCTGAGTGCAACTTATAAAGTCAACGGTATGACTTACCACAATACTTACTATCTAGCTGACGGTATATATCCCAGGTACTCCTCGTTTGTGAAAACAATCTCCAATCCCCATGAGCTACCACAGAAACTGTTTGCCAAGAAACAAAAGGCATACTGCAAAGATGTAGAGAGGTGCTTTGGGATTTTGCAATCTCGTTGGGGAATTATTCGGCATGCAGCTAGGTGTCATCACCAATCGACATTGAAGAGCATCATGTTGGCTTGCATTATAATGCATAACATGATTGTCGAAGAAGAATTTATGGAGGAGGAGTTCGAGGAGTTGGAAGAAGAAGATCTACAAAACCCATCAACTGCTTTCATAGTTTATGATGGACCAATGGATGAACAAAGTAATCTCATTCCTTTTGAGCCTGTTCGAATGGATGGGCAAAATGAACAACGACCGTGTTGTAGATCTCCAATCTGCGTACATCCATGGAGAGTTGCAGAAGGACTTAGTTAAGCACAACTGGTATCTAGAGACCGGCGAACGACTTTAAATGATGTGTGTGTGTAATTTTAATTAACCTGGTTTGCAACATGTTTGCTTTATTTGTTTTTCTTTTTGGTTGTTTGAGTGATGTGTGTTTGATTTTAAGTCATAATGTTTTATAGTAATGTGTATGAGCTTTGATGGAAAAAAAAGGTGCATTTTTATTACTTGAAAAATTAAAGTACATAATTTCAATCAAAGCCTAGAATTATTGGAAATTTAAATTACATAATTTCATAATGGCAAACAAATATCAAACTATTGAAATAGTGGGCGATAACAATTTGAAAATGCTTCATCGTTACCATCTCCTTCCTCTTCCTCCATTTTCTTAAGGATATTCTCTTTTTTCTTCAAAAAATACCTCTTCGATTTTGGGGTCATAGAATCCGTATCCATTGCCATAATCCTTGAATTCTCCGCTTCAGCCCTCAATGTGTAGTCCTTCTCCTTAAAGGCGAGTTGTTTTTGGTATAAAGCTAGCTCGGTGGCATCACTTTCTTTTTTCCCGACGAGATGCATTCTTTGATTTTCCATCATAGTTTTCAAAACCTCATCTCTTACCTCATTTGAAGATGTCATGGCTCTTTTCCCCTTTCTTTTAGCTTCCTTGGCCGCCTTCACTCTGATTGGTCTAACCGGACTAGAGTACACTTCTTCTTTGTTGCTTTGTGGTGTTGCAATGACTTCATCATCCTCCACGTCGACGGGGGGAGACCTTGAGGTAAAGGGAGGAGTAGTTGCGGAGTTGGAATATGAAGGAGGTGGTATACTAGGTTCGACAGGCCGAAAATTTGGATGGTTCTTCATCACTTCCCAACATTCAAAGTTGGTAAACTTTTTCTTCTTTTGTGCCACGTACCATGATTGAGCTTTTCTTACCTAGGGAAAAAAAATTATATGTCAAAATAATATCTAGGAAATGAAGATGTCAACATTGATAAAAATAAATGTAATAAATAATTTATGACACAATTATTAACACTTACCTCATCTTGCAAATTTGAGCACGAGAAGAAACCACGGTTTGGGTCCTAGGCTCCGGCCTTGATTCACCATGCGCAATCTCCCAATTTTTCTTCTAATCGGCATAGACTTTTTCTCACAATTTTTGGACTTTTACCTGTTGCCGGTAATAGGGAAAACGCTAATACGAAAATAAGAAATACAAAGTTATAAATCTTCGCAATCAAGCCAAATGGACATTTTTTGGGAACTAAAATACAAAGGGATGAGAGGAGGATGAAGGAGAAGAGGAAGGAGAGCATAAATTTGTTGTGCACAAATTTGTGTGAGATGTGAATAAAATTGATGTAGTATTTATAGAAAAATTATAGGGTGTTATTTGCAATTTTTTTGAAATTTTTGGGATATTTTTGAAATTTTTTAGGGTTTATTTTGCAAAATGGCAGAAATTTCTGAAGTTGCTGTTTCGGTTGAATCTCAGCCATCCGATCAGAATTTTTGATTTGAAATGGACGGTCCATATCATTCTGACCGTTATGGATTTTTATCCATCCGGATCGCCATGTGGCGCCTCCCCATTGGTGCGTAATTTTTTATTTACCATTTACTGACGTGTGTATTACACGCGCCAGGTGTAAAAAAAAATCGAACCAGCCAGGCTGGCTTTACCCATGTGCGTGGGCTCTACCAGCACGAGCAGCTTTTTCTTAAGCAACTGCTCGATCCTCCGGTCAACGAGCAGTCGCCACTCGCCTCCATCACCGCTGCAGGTCACCTTCGGCTCCCGTTCGTGCTACCGGCAACTGGGGCCCGCCTTTTCCTCCTGCTTGTGCCGGCACCGGTGCGGGTGCTTTAAAGTGGGGAATGCCAAAATCACTACCAGAAATTGTAGTGTCACTAAAAAGTTGTAGACGCAAGTTGCATGTGGATGGTGGTCTAAGTCAACCTTATAATGTGAAGAAATTGGCCTTTGATATATATTAAGGTCATGTTGTAGAGGAATATTTTTTTTTGAAGTTGTTGTAGTGGAATATTTGATAGACTGAAAACTGTAACATTTTCATCTATACAATGTCTTATATATAGGATGATATAATCTGTTATAATAAATATCCCTATGAAACAGAGATTCTCTCTATCTCTATCTCTATCTAGACTAAATCGTATTTTACTAGGACAAGACACACACTAGAAGTTACGGAGAATAAACAAGTCAAACATATAATTTTTATATTTCTCCACGAATCATTTTATTTCCACTCATTTCTCTTAATTTCTAGGTTAAATAGTAACTGCATGTTTTCAAAAAAACTAAAGGTTTTATTTCAAAAAAAAAACTCATGAAGAAAACTACCACAAGTAGTTACTTTTTAAAAATAAAAAAATCCAATAAATATTACTGTTACAGTAAAAATGATATTCCACACCCATAAGGTGTGCTTTCCCTCGTGTGTGTGTGTGTGTGTGTGTGTGTGTGTGTGTGTGTGTGTGTGTGTGTGTGTGTGTGTGTGTGTGTGTGTGTGTGTGTGTGTGTGTGTGTGTGTGTGTGTGTGTGTGTGTGTGTGTGTGTGGTATTGTCTTAATCATGACCAGCAGGATCTTTTCTTTATGTTTCTTCGGGGATTTGAGCATCTTCAACAACTCTTGTAAAAATTCTTTATTACAAGATAAAAATACAAAATTTTTAAAATAAAATGACCTCAACTCCAACAGCTCTTTTATTCTACTGTACAAAATAAATGCTTTCTTGTATAATTTAATGAATCCATTTAAATATTTTATATGAATAGTCCTGATTTAGTGGTCAATAAATTTCGTGGTCAGTCGTGGTCAATTTCTGATAATAAATTGTTTTCCAACTGTTTTTTAATCACCTACCGTCAGATGTAGATCTAACGGCAGTGGACTATAACTGACTACATAATTTATTGACCACCAAATCAGGACTCTATATATCAAACTCAAAATTTTATGTCAAAACTTGCTCTTTTAAAGAGAGAGAGAGTGAATTATAGTAGGTAAGCAATAAATTTTAGAGGTTTTGTGATGAATATACAAGTTTTGAGAATTCTATAAATATAGGGATTCTCTATCCTTCTTTTTTTTTCATTTTCTATAGGGTACAAGATGGTTTACAAGAGCTGTTGAAGCTAAAATGAGCTATTTTTTTTCCTGCTAAAATAACAATTTTTGTGATGTTACAAGAGCTGTTAGAGAAGCTCTTATGGCACGAGCGCAATAACATAATTTAGAATCAAGGGGATTCAATGACATTCATATGTTGCAGTGAGTTGAAAATTTGTTGATTGAATACCATGCAGTGCACACTAAGCAGTAGGTGAAAAGTAAAGTGTTTACTTTCATTTTCTTTATTCTCTATGGGAAGATAAACAAAATAGTTACATCAACTTTCCTATATTGTGTTCGGCAACATAGATATGATAATCATAAGGAAGGAAAAAAAAGTGTGTGTTTATTATACATAAGTGGATTTGACACTTATTTTAAGATATTGAAGAATTAAATAATGGAAAAACATAAGGAGGGAATGGAGGAACAATTTTTCCCTTAATTTCCTCTTCCCTTGGGCCTCGATCATTTGGCTGTTTGGAAAGGAAAGAAAAGTATCTACTTCCCCTTTCCTTTCCCTTGAGAAGAGAACAAATAAATTTCAATTAAGGTGTTTGTTAACATCAGGAGAGAGAAATGAAAGTAACTTTGTTTGGTATATGTCAAGAAGGGAAAAGAAAAATATGCTTATTTACTAAACTAACCTCATATGTTATTTAAGTTTATAGAGAAACTGGTTTTGTGATCGACTAAATAATTTCCAACTTTTATATGGCTAGAGATGTTATCGTAGACATGAACCAAAACTCTACCACAATTGAAAAATGAGCTACACTGTTGCTATGATTTGTCTAGCAAATCTGCTGGTATTTGTAGTTCATTTGTAGCTAACAGCAAATGAGAACAAACCAATGCTATATGAGCTGAACTATAACATTGGTCTGAAAAATGAGCTGCAATTGTATCCCTAAAATGAGTATAGACCTCTGCTATACCAAGAAGGCTATCAAGTTTCAAGCATAAAAGATGGTGTCATATGCATGTGGAACACTGCCTGCTTGCATATATAGGTCCCATTCTCAAAATATTGTATAGCTTAAAAACTAGACCGACATGAAGACACATATCAATAACTCAACCTTAAACTCATACCAGAAAGTTCAAAAGAAGCAAAACAAAGAACTCCATAGATTATATCTCAATAGGAAATAATCTCAAATATTAGAATACAAATTTAGATTAAATTAAGTTTTACTGTATACAAAATACATGATGTTGTCATCATCCATATTCGAGATTAGGTTCTATTCTCTGCAAAATAGAACACCATGTTGCCAACATCCATGTTCTAAAACAAAAGCTCTCCTGAAGCTAACATTTGTCTTCAACTTTTACTTTTTAGTTGCGAATAAGCTTATGAATAAATGAACTCTTCAAATTATCTGGTAGGTTGAACAAGAGCTCAATTTTTGGGTCATCACTAATTAGTTTAGCTGCAGCTTCAAGCACATCATGATCATCCAAACTAGGTTAGAGGTAGGATGTTTTACCGAAAACTGAAATAAACCAAACCGAAACTCGTTGGGCCCGAAACTCATGGGACAAACTAATTTAGAATCCGAACTGAATGACTTTTTATGGTATGGCACTGCATAAAATTGAACCGTTCCGAAATGATACACATGTCAAAATTGTGCTTATTTCTTTACATAAATGAATATTCTCGCCCCCATTTTGATAGTTTTTTTGATATATATAGAAAACACTTACAAAAGTACTCTCATTCTCTCATATTTCTTCTACCTCTCTATGGTTTTGCCTTTCTCAAACAATAATTAACTTAAACAATGATTTAGGCCTAGAAATGTTTATCGAAAAACTGATCTAAAACCAAAATATACGGATCCGAAACCCGTTGGGCACGAAACTAGTGGGACTGGCTTGCCTAAAAATCAAACCGAATAGGACCCGAATTGAAAAATTGATTACAATACGATACGGGTTTGGACCTAATTCCAAACTGATCTGAACCGATCCCACCCCTGATCCAAACCTTCAATTTTCATGATCGAGTTCATTAACAAGCTGACCTCTTCTTTGCAATGTCACATGCTCATTCAAAAAGACTCCTTGCATAGTCTCCAAGTGTGACTTGGTCACTTCCACAAAGGACTGTAGTACGCTAGCCATGTCTCCCAAATATTGTGAACATCTCATGGTCTTCTCCTACTTCGAGTTGAATTAAGAGGACAGGGTGGTGTGGGAATAACAGGATTAAGAGATGTGTTATCAGCCAAACCGTCTGCTTTAAGTTCAACAAATTCATTCTCATTATTCAGGTCTTCTGCTGCCTCACCAGGCCCTTCAACACTCAGCCCATTTGCTCAATCTCTCGCAAAGCATTCTACCAAACTATCATAAAATAGTTTCATTTTGAGTCATTTGGCATCCTTATGAACCTGACATATAACAAACACATGACAATAACATATCAAATCAAATTTAATGACTTAATTTTGAAATCTACCTATGCAGCTATTGGAACATATTCAGTCAGATCTGCATATGAATTTTACCATCTGTAACTGAAGTTTCAGTATTTCTATAAAGGTTTTGTTTCTTATTCTATGAAACTTAAGAAATTACTCAGAACTACTCTTTGAGTTCAGCATGACTACAATTGATTATAGTTAATCTTCCTCTAGACATCCTATTGCACAGACACGGGATACGACAAAGTCTAAAAAAGTAGGACACACACATGGTAGGATACGGTAATTAATTTAATATGAATATAAATATTTAATCTATAATAAACTAAAATTAAGTTGGACATATATATATTTTTTTTTAAAAGAGAGGATTATAACAGCAACAATGTATAGGTTTGAATGATTGTACTCATGTATGAAGACTCTTAACCTTAATATATAATACATTTATATCTCAAACTCAATCTCCTAATTCTATAGTCAATATGATCTCACTAAAAAATATTTTTTTTTTTTATTTGATGTGCTAAAGTGCCCACAAGTATCGAAGGAATGTCCCCGAGTGGTCTAAAGAGTGTCCTCAAGTGTCCAAATAACAAAAAAAATTGGACACGCCACGTGGCACTTTGGACACAACGTCCCCAAGTGTTGGAGTGTCCCTAAATATCGGACACGTGACACGGCACTAAAATGAAGTGTCGGATACTGGACACTTTGTTTTTCACTGTTGATTAGCGAGACTACTTTTATCTTCACAATTTTATTTATGATTATATATATATATACTATGATATGATATGTTTATGTTTATGCTTATGATATGATTTTAGGTTTTATGCATGTTATGTCCATGTATGTTGCATCGATGCATTTGACATCTCGGCTGATCATCGAGATGCTCCAGAAAGGTCATGACAAACACCCGACCCGTGATTATGTTGTTCAGGCCTCCACACACTTATGATGTATATATTTTATTTAGACTCGCTATGTTTTTAATATACGATCATAGTGAAAGGCATAAAAATACGTTTTACGATTTCTTATGAATCTTTATTTTTGTCCACTCACTCTAATGATTTTATGTTCTCTGTGCCTTTCCCCTGGGCCCTTCGGTTTCAAACGCCTAGGTTGTAGAGTTTTAGCTGAGGTCAGACGTGCACACAATTCGAGGTATAGCAGCATCCATCGTAGGATCCAAGGTTGATTCGACGAGTTATGGTTGTGTCCTAGAGGGGAGGTTAATAGGCATTTAATAACTTTTTCATCAAAGTTCATTATCAGGGACAACACGATATGCAGCTTTCCTAAGTAACAGATACTTAATGACAAAAAGAAAATATGCAAGGAAGTAAACAGACACATAGCACCAAGATATTTTTCTTTAACGCAGAAACCCTGCAACAGGGAGAAAACTGCGTGCCCCTAACTCTTGAGGGACAAACCTTTTCACTATGTAAAAATACTCCTTACAAGATTTTAGTTCTCGGGATAGAAACTAGCTCGTCTATTCTAACTAGTTCTTGGGATAGAAACTCACTCGTCTATCCTAACCAGTATCACACACTAGTATAAGAACTACACTCTAATCTCTAAGTGTTTACATATGAAAGCTTTATAAGCTTCTACGCTAGAATTCAACTCCCATAGTTGATTCCAAAGAATACATGTCAAGACACATCTTACAAAACTACAACTCTTCATATAGCAAGAATGGTGCTATCCTATCTAGACTTATGCACTAGACTAAGAGCTGTACTCTGCTTTGTTTCTAAGTGTTTGCACATGCAAAGCTAACTAAGGATGGAAAAATACAAAGCTATCCCAACTACACTGCCACTCTAGCTTGAAATCCACTTGGTCTTATTTATTCATTTCCTCATATGAAAATATTAGAAGCTTTATTTGCAAAACACAACTTTCACATAGTTGGTTCTTTAGAACACTTCTTGGGTTGCTTACACTACTAATCCGATCTCATGGATACAAGATGCAATGAGTATGAAAAAAGGCTTTAATACTACTCTAAGATTTATAATCAACAAGAGGAAGACTTAGAGTAAAACACTATGTAAACAAACCAAGATTCAACAAGGAAACTATGCTATGATAGTTTGTACATTTCGACAAAAGTTTCTACATCCTAACAAAAGTTTTTAAGGGTTTTTATACATGCATAGAGATATTAAATCTCAAGAAGAAAACCTTGAAAAACCTCCTAACACATGTAGGAGTTTTGAAGAGTTTTTATGCTTGCATAGACTTTAAAAAAAAAACTCAAAAAAAAAACTTTGATAACTTCTCAAGACAAGGAGTTTAAAAGACAATGAAGATCCTTGAGAAAAACCTCCTAACACATGTAGGAGTCTTGAAGAGTTTTTATATGCTTGCTTGGAGATATGAAATCTCAAGAAAAAGACTTGAATAAAACCTCCTCACAAATGTAGGAGTTTTGAAGTGTTTTCAAGCTTGCATAGAGATATGAAAACTCTTAACACAAAAGGGAAAACCTCTTAACAAATGTAAGACTTTTGAAGACAATAAAAGAGACTTTAGAAAAATGAAACCATCCCCAATTTTTCTAAGTGCGGATCCCTTTTATTCTTGTGGTATTTATAGGCCAAATAAGGGGGCATATAGAAAAATCAAAACCATCTTAGCCATTCATCTTTGATCAAAAAAAGACAAATCAATGGCTTCTCCATAAAATGGGGAAGAGCCATACTTGTTCTTTCTACCAAGGGAAAATTCACAAGGAAAGTTTTGAGGAATTTTTTTTTCTCCATGAAATAAGGAACAACCATACTTCCTTTTAATCAACCGAAACTTATAGGAGAAGAAAGATACATATTTTATCAACAACCCTCTTTTCCAAAAGCTTTAGATGTGGATACAAGGAAGATATATTGTTTAAAAACCTTGATTTATAATGATGAAAAGAGGTATGATGTGCATGTTTTTACCTTTATCAAGGGGACAACAATTATGGTTGCTTGTTCATGAAATAGAGAAGAGCCATACTTTTCAAAAACCTACCGATTAAGAAAGCTCATGCCCATAAAAATACATCTTCCATGTAATATGGCATAGCCATGCCTTAAAAAGGTTGTCAAAGAAGACCCATGTTATTGGGTACTTACCAATAAAGTAGACACATGCTTGGCAAGTTGAGTTTGGACAAAATATCTTCCATAAATTGGGTGATAGAGAAAAAATGTAATCTTTATAAAAATCTTATGGCAAAATAGCATAAATGGTTATTAATTCATCTCTACCCAAAAAGACAGTTTGGTAACTATCGTATGACACATGTCAAAATGGTCATTCGTCTTTTTCGAAAGTATATCAAAATGGTCATTCTCCCGTTAAAAAAACTATTTTTTTCAAGGGTATTTTTATCTTTTTGTCTTTTTATCTTGGCAAAATTGCATGAATAGTCATTAATCTTTGTCCAAAACGACACTTTAGTCACTATCGTATGGCATATGTCAAAATGGTCACTCCCGCTAAGGTTTCATTTTCAAATTGGTCATTCGAGCTCAAACGTCCGTTAAAAAAAGAATATTTTCATTTATGTTCAGGGGTAATTTTATCTTTTTATCCTCATTTGACAAAAAATAATCTAAAAATATAAAATATATAAAAAATTATCCTTTCTATCTCTCCTCCCCCGAGGCTTGCCACCACCAGTGACGGCTCGTCGATCAACATTTGTAGTAGCACCGCAACCGAAATCCATTGCCGATAAATAGATCTCTACCTCGACCAGGCTTGTTAGCATCTCAAGCCACATGCTCCGAGGCAGAGTGAAAAGCCTACGAGAGTGAGATAAAGGAGAAGACGGAAGTCGGGAAGGTTGGGAGGAGCTGGCCGTGGCTACGTCGAGCTCGGGGGAGAGATGGCGCAACGCTGGGGGGAGAGATGGCGCAACGCTTGGGTTCCTTCATTTGGCTAGCCGCGAGGAGGCATAAGATGCCATGAGGTGACTGCGATTGTGGAGAATCTAAGGGCGGCGATGACGAGGGTGAGGGAAGAGAGAGGTTTGTAGGTCCTCATCGTTTAGAGTTTAGGGTTTACGGCTCCTTCGTGTTGTTCTCAGGCTTGGGTTCAATCTCCATCGGCCGACGATTGTGAGGTGGAGAGAGAGAGAGAGAGAGAGAGAGAGAGTTAATAATTTTTTAAAACTTGTAATAATGACATTATTGTAAATTAAATAAAATTAAATGATAAAAAGACATTTGTACCTCTTACATATCAAGTATTTAACGTCTAAAATAGATGGAGTGACTAAATTGATAGATAGAGAACGAAGATGAGTGACCATTTTGACATATGTCATACGATAGTGATCAAAGTGTCGTTTTGGGCAAAGATCAATGACCATTTAAAACCTTTAGTAATGGTATTTTTGTAAATAAATACAATTTAAAGATAAAAAGACATTTTTATCCCTAAAAAGTTAACGGGAGTGACCAATTTGATAATTAAATGTTAAAGGGAGTGACCATTTTGACATATGTCATATGATAATGACCAAACTGTTGTTTTGGACAAAGATTAGTGACCATTTATGCTATTTTGCCAAATCTTATTTATCTTTACCAATTGTAAGAGTAGATATTAAGGGATAAAATATTTTATTTTCACATAGCAAAAAGCACAAGTGAGATGACTAAAAAGTCATAAGACTATGGAAAATATTTTTTGTTACGAACCCAGAAAAATAAGGATATCAGAAAACCTGGCTATCCTTCTACGACTCAGATCAATTCAAAACTATGATATGTGTATGCATGTTTTACCCGAGACCATGAGACATTTTGGTTATTTATCTTTTTCATCAGCTCCATTCTTCATTTCACTACAAGAAAAACTCACTTAGACCGCGGAGCGTTTCCGTCGTCTAGGTGCGTTTTTCCGTCGTCTAAGTACTTAGACGACGGAGGCTCCGTCCTCCAGACTCCGTGCTCCAAGTTCTATCGTCCAAGAACTTGGACGACGGAGAATGTCATCTTCCTCCGCGGTCCAAGTGAGCACTTGGACGACGGAGAATGTGATCTCCGTCGTCCAAGTGCTTATTTAAATTTTTTTTTAAATTAAATTGTTATTAAATATTAATAATTTAATTTATAAACCAATCTCATTTAAATAATTAAAAATATTAAATTTAATTAAATAAAAAAAATTTGTAATTACTTAATTAAATAATAAAAATTAATTTGTACATACATGATCGAAAAACGCATAAAAATTAAAATATTGTTCGGAATCGGGAAAGAAACGATATAATAAACTACACAAATGAACTACTAGCTAAAATACTGGAGGAGCAGATGCGCCGCCGAGTCCCCCGCCTCCAGCCGGGTCATCGTCGTCGGGGTATGGGTTCGGAGGAGGTTGACACTCTCGTCGAGCTTGATTTTGCATGAGGGCGACGAGTTGGGCTATCTGCGCTTCTTGCTGATCAAGCCTTTGACGCATAGATTGATTTTCCTTTCGTGCGAGTCGAGCCTCTTGAATGGCTGCTTCGACGGTCGCAGCCTGAGTACTTTTCTTCCCCGAACCTCCCGTAGATGATGAGTCGGAGGTCGACAGATCTCGAATCACCTTAGGTCCGAACCCCCTAACCTCCCTGCCAGCTCTACGACCGTAGACCTCATCCGCGATTGTAATTTGGCTCTCTATCGATAGAGGAGGCAGGTCTTCTAGCGGCAAATCTGGGAACACAAGCTGAATGCTAGCCAATTCTTCCTGCGCACGTTCTACCACCCTTGCCTACAAAAGAATAATTAAAAAATTATAATAAAATAATAACTACTACAATTAAAAGCACATATATATATATATATATCACTTACGCCGTATTGACTCGCTTCATTATCGAGCCCAAGCGTCACGTACGCGCTTATGCTAGCATCGAGATAAGGGTGTTTGGAGCCCTTATCCCTGTGCTCCTTGGCTATTTGAATCAGTTGCTTGGCGCCGGAGGTATGGTGTTTGTCCTTCTTCCCCCGGTTGGTTTTGTTGATTCCGGAGAATTTCTGTTAGACAACATAAATCATTAAAAAATTAATAAGTAACTAAAATTAAAATAATTCAATTCTCTTAATTGAAATAAAAAAAGTTAACACCTTATATTCTTCATCTTGGAAGTGGTTACACAACCACTGCCACTCATCTTCCCTATCCCCACGCAGCTCTACGGGGGTAGGCACGGGGCCGATATTGTCGAAGTATTGATGAAGCCTGTACTTCCAGTCACGGTAGATAGAGTTGGTGGTTTGGTTGATATGCCTAAGCATCAACGGTGTGGGATCTACCTCATATTGTTCCTATCAGAAATAAATAGAAAATTATAATCGTATATCACTACCAGCAGAACCACTATATCCGACGAGCTGCCGGAAAACAGACCGACGAGAAGGGATCTCGTCGGTTATAGTTAACTATAACCGACGACAGGATTATCTCGTCGGTTATAGTTTTATGACCGACGAGATTATCATGTCGTCGGTTATAGTCGCCGGAATCTCGTCGGTCATAGTTATCGACTATGTCCGACGAATTTTTTGGACTATAACCAACGATTTTTTCATTTCGTCGGTTATAGTTTCTTATTTCAGATCTGGGCAGCAGCTCGATCTGTCATTCAAAAAACTTTCCATTTTTTCAACAAATGCTCTGAAATCGATCTTTGGGTGATGTCGAGAATGAGTTCGTGATGATTCGTGCGCATTATATATAGCTAGCTAGCTAGCTAGCTAGGTACGTTCTTAATTAATATATATATATATATATATATGTGTTGTGCATGCATGTATTGCTTAATTAATTTGTTGAATTAATAGATGGATCGATCGATCGAGTTAATTAATTAATTGACTCTTGAGTTTGATCGAGTAATTGATCGATGGTTGATTTTGATTACGTATGCGTGATTGATCGTAAATATATATATATTTTTTGTTGTTAATTTTAATTTGATTATTGTGAATATATATATAGCAATTATATATATATATTTAGATTTTTGTGATCGATTATATATATATATAGTTAGGGTGTACGTGTGTGTGTATATATATATATTAAAATTATGGGAATTAAAATAATAAATATTTATATGTAGCTATGAAATTTGAATTAATAAGATCATGGGTATATATACATGCATGCAGTTATAATTTTGAGGATGGACAAGAGTTGGATATGTCTTCCAAGATGGGATGTAAGATATCACCGTGGAATTAGAAGTTTTGTAGAATATGTGAAGGTTAATTGTGGAGGGATGACAATTCATTATTGTCCGTGTACGAAATGTCAGTGTCGCAGCGAGCGATATCGTTTTCACATCGATAAAGTATTGGAGCACTTGAAGAAAAACGGGTTTTGGGATAAGTACACATGTTGGATTTATCACGGTGAAAGCTCAACAGTTGGTCAATATGATCACGGACAATTTTTTGAGAGTGGCAGTACATCCAATGATCCAACAACAAGGTTAATCAACGATATGTTTCCTCATGAGAGCGGTATATTTGCTCAAGCACCGGATATCGATATCCCTCCCGCCGTTGGAGACTTCCCTCATATTGAGCCAGTCCACCAATTACCTACAGCTGTCAACACTGCTGGTATGGACAAGTACAACAACCTCATTGCCTTCCAACAGACCCTGTTGTACAACGGGTGTAATAAGACTGTTTTGGAAAGTGTTATGGGAGTAATGAAGCTCAAAGTGGAGAACAAAATGAGTGTGAAGGCTGTTGATGATTGGCTGAAGTGGTCTGGTTCGTTGTTGCCCCCCGGTCATCGTCTTCCTACCACTCATCGTAAGGTGCGACAGATCCTTAAACATCTTGGCCTTTCCTACATCAAAATCCATGCTTGTAGATATGATTGTGTTCTCTTCTGGGGTGAAGATGCTTATGGGAATGATCTTGAATCCCTTGATGAATGCCCGGTATGTGGTACAGATAGGTATAAGTTGACTCCTGCCGGAAACAAGAAAGCTTTGAAGATACTTCGGTATTTTCCCCTGATAGATAGGCTAGAATGGTTGTTCATGTCTGCACACACGGCTGAAGCTATGAGATGGTGGGCCGAGAGGAATTTTTCCGACGGTGATACGCTTATACACCCTGCTGACGGAGACACTTGGAAGCACATGGTGAATGAGTTTTCTTATTTTGCATCAGAGGTTCAAATTGTTTGGCTGGGGCTTTCATCTGACGGATTCAACCCTTTTGGGAACATGAGTCTTCAATACAGTATATGGCCAGTTATTTTGGTACCGTACAACTTTTCTCCATGGATGTGCATGAAGAAAGAATGCAATATGCTCACTATGATCATTCCAGGGCCGGGTTATCCAGGAAAGTGTCTCGATGTGTATCTAAGACCCTTGATTGAGGAGCTTAAGTACTTGAGTGAGCATGGTCATCCCACTTATGACAAGTTCATAAATGAGATGTTCCAGATGCATGCCATGCTTGTTGGCACCATTAGCGATTTTCCTGCACGCGGGATGTTGTCGGGCAACGTTACCAGGGGATACAGGGCTTGTCCAAAGTGCATGACGGTTGAGTGTTGCAGACCTCATTGCAGGAAGATTGTACAGATGCGACATCGTTGTTGGCTTCCACATGATCACCCATTTCGGGAGGATATGGAGGCATTTGATGGGACTGTGGAAATAGGTGAGCAGCCGAGGAGATGGACGGGGGATGAAATCTTAGAAGTGCTAAATGAATACGATTTTGGGCAGCTAAGCAATCATCCGCAGATAGTGGCGTCAATACCTGACAAACCCGACAGGTATAAATTTTGGACACACAAAAGTATTTTTTGGGAACTTCCTTATTGGTCCAAGTTGCTAATCAGACACTACTTAGATGTCATGCACATAGAGAAAAATGTATGCGAGAGTGTGGTCGGCACAGTGTTGAATTGGGAGGGAAAAACTAAAGACGGCCCGAAGGCACGCATTGATCTTAAAAGGATGGGACTGCGAAAACATTTGTGGTTAAGAGATGGGAAGAAAAAAATGCCACAAGCTCCTTATACCGTGAAGCCTGCCCAGAAGAGTGAAATCTTTGGTTGGATGGGTAATGTCAGGTATCCTTCAGGCTATGCCGGAAATATAAGTCGATGTGTTAACTTCAAAGACAACAAGATGTACGGACTAAAGAGTCATGACTGTCATATACTGCTCCAATGCCTCTTCCCTGTTTTCATTCGAGGGTACCTGCCCAAAGAGGTGGTAGAGCCGTTAGTGGCTTTGTCAAGATTCTTTCAGAAGTTATGCACGAGAGAAGTGAAGAAATCGGACTTGTTGGAAATGCAACAGGACATCATTTTTATCATGTGCAAATTCGAAAGGATATTTCCCCCAAACTTTTTCGACATCATGCCTCACCTGATGCTCCATCTTCCGGAACAATGGTTGCTTACTGGTCCAGTACACTACACATGGATGTATCCTATGGAAAGGTACGTAATGCATCTCTGAATCTGGCTATATATATGTCGATCTTTAATATTATTTATTCACTTATATATTGTTGCAATAAGCATAACATGCTCGATCTGTAATTACCCATTTACAGACAATTGGGGGACTACAAAGACTATGTGATGAACAAATCTGCACCCGAAGGGTGTATCGCTGAAGCATATATTGCGCATGAGTGCGTAACGTACACCAAGTTGTATTTGGGAGCGTTAGAGGACCCTCCACAACATATGCCCATAGATGGAGGGCAGTTCAACCTTTCGATCATCTCCGATGATGTTGAAGTTTCTGGAAAGTTGCCCAACTCGTACAAGTTGGAACCTTATGAGCTCGTCATTGCCCATTGGTCGGTATTGATTAACTGTCCAGAAGTTCAATATTGGAAAAATTTGCACCTTTACTGCCCTGCTATTTCCGGTGATGTTGAGTACCACAACAAGACGTTCGCAAACTATTTTGGCAACTGGGTAAGTTGATACTTAAATTGACCTGTATATGATCGATGTTAAGTGCATGTCTCGCATCCTATTTATACGTACTTAATAAATGATTATTTTCAGATGAATCATGTACAAGATGATGGTATCCCTCAGTGGTCACACGAATTGAGGCTCTTGGCGCAGAAACCGGTAACTTCCAGAGTTTATCCTATGTGTAAGGTAAATGGCGTCCTATTTATTTGTGAACATAGAGATGTCAGACGAAAAACACAGAATTCTGGGGTAATGGTGCATGGTGGGCAGAATGGAGTTGACTATTACGGTGTTCTCCATTCAGTTGTCGAATTAATATATGGGGAAGGCATGACCGTGCACTTGTTTAAGTGTAGATGGTTTGATACCGACCCTCAGAACACAAGGACCGATCAATACGGCATTTTTTCGGTGAATACTGCCACAAGCTGGTATGAAGATGATCCGTTTGTGTTGGCCACCGCGGTGAAACAATTGTTCTATCTTGATGATCTTGTGCATAAAGGCGCGTGGAAAGTGGTTAACCATGTTCTTCCACGAAGCCAATACAGTGCCTCAACCCTTGGTGTGACCTCGGATAATGAAGAAGTCAGTGCATACCAAGAGCCGAACGCAACTGGTATTCCTGAAACCTCAACAATTCGCCTTAATAATGTGAGACAGGGCAGTGTGGTACGAATTCCTCAACCGAATCTTCTTGATGTTAATCAAAATGAAGAGAATGAAGACTCAAGTGACGAGGACATACACATATTACCTGAAATTAACTCGGAAACAGAGTCAGACTCAAGCGATGATTCCGATTATGCACCTTAATTAATTAGTGTATAATTTATATGTATGTAGATGGTTTGACTTAGAACGTGCAATGTAAAATGAATTTTATTCGATCATATTATCGATCGACTTTAAATGGCCGGTGTCGATCGACCGGAAAAAAAATACAACGGATCGATTAATAATTAATATCGATCGATCGTATTATTAAATCATTTTGCTTAATTTACTAATTTCGTATTAAGTATTAATAATTTCGTATTAATTAACTATTAATAAATATATATATTAAAACACTACACATTTAATTAGTTTACCGGCCGGCATAAATGAAAATTAAATAGAGGAACTATATCCGACGAGTTGCATATGATCTCTCGTCGGATATAGTTGAACCCAAACTATATCCGACGACATTCATATGAAATATCGTCGGTTATAGTTTGGGTTCCACTATATCCGACGAGATCACTTAACTCGTCGGATATACTTTGGCTTTATATCGTATCTGGGTACGATTTGGGGCAGAAACGAAACTGCCCCAAACACTACACAGTCGCCTCCTCTCGATTTTCAGGGCAGTTTAAGTGTTGGAAGCAAGCAATCGAAGGTCACCAAGCTATTCCATCAATCCTCAAGCAAAATCCTCGTCGATTAGTGAAAAAACAGGTTTGAAATCCCTAATTAATTTTAATTTTTCGAATTTTTTGATTTCGGTTGGATTTTACGTTGTGGAATGCGTTGATTGTCAATGTGGATGCATGTATTGATATAGTTGTGGATTTTGTGGGGATTATGCATATATTGAGTTATATAATTAGGAATTAGGAAATTTTAGGTTAAATTCAATTGGATTATATATTTTTTTTATGTTAAATTAGGATTATATTTTTAGTTAAATTTGGATTATAATTTAGGTTAAATTAGGATTAAAATTTAGGTTATATTTGGATTATATTTTAGGTTAAATTAGGTTAAATTTTAGGTTAAATTGTTAGGTTATAATAAAATTTGGATTATATCCGAATTTTATGTTAAATTAGGATTATAATTTATGGAATTTTAGGTTATAATTAAATTTCGATTGTTTTGAATTTTATTCATGAATTGATATATATTGGGATGTACTGAAAGGACCCAACCCCGATTTAGCTCCCTAAACCGGAATCGAACCCCTTCGAAAACACGAACCAACAAAAACTTTTCGAAATTTGGGCAGAGTTTCGTTACTAGCGTGGAATTACCATTACCTGCACGCGGAAAATACACTTCATCCTATGCCACAAAAAGCAAACCGTGGGCACCAATCCCATCCGGATTTCTCAATATATCAACAGTAAAGTAAATCAATAAATATAATAGTACTTTACTGAAATCCAGTGTAAAATCGTAAAACGTATTTAATAGGAAGCTCAGAGCGACATCTAATACATAATCGTATACGCATACCACAGTAGGTAGAACAATAAACCTACTGGATGAAACAAAGTAGCTCGAGCGTTATGCCTCCGACCATGACGTGCGACATCAGAGCCTGAACTGCAAACTGGGCACGGAAACCGAAAAACCCAGGGGAAAGACAATAAACACGTTAGAGTGAGTGGACGAAAATAAATGTCTTTCACCAGATAATATATATGTTATAAAAACATATGCGAGCCCAGATAAATAAATCAACACATGTACACGAGATAAAACTCATACTCCTCCAGTGTACTGAGCATGCAAGTATAAATCCCACGGGGTCACTCATGGACACACACCGTGCTAGTACAGTCCGAATCACGAGGTCCTTAGTCCCCATGATTCTAAGCCGGAAATGGCCTCGGTTCCGGGGAAACGCCCCTCACCGGTCAGGTAGGGATAGCGACGCCCCTCCTGGATGACCTACCATCGGGGATCAACCGAGAGGCAAGTGTATCGATACAACAACATAACCAAGACTGTACTCTGTGAAAACCAAATCATAACAGTTCGATACAAATGCATGAAACAATATAAAAGTGTATGCATAATCGTATACGTATATCCGTATAGGTATAATCATATAATTGTAAACACATGCTCATATAATTATAATTTCGTATGAAATCTCATGCTCGTAAAACCATAATCATGCTGCATGCTCAAGTTCATAAAACATATATAAAAGACTCGCAATCATTCCGTGAAAATAAAATGTCCACTCACAGACTGGCGTAACGCGTATCGCGTTAACCCGTGATTCGGCGGAAAGTCCATCGCCAAAACAACGAGCACGAACCCCTGAATATTCACAATGTCCAATATTCAAAATCATAATCCGACAATACAAATCAAACCACGAGAAACCACCGTTCTCGGAAACACGAAATCCAAAGTCGACGAATCGTCGAAAATCCTTATATGTATACCACAATACCTCGCTTTACGTTCGGACGCTCAACTCGAAAAACGAACCTCCCCACTGCGATCGGAGCGCGATTTCGAGTCAAATGACATGCGACTTGTCGAAAGTCCGAAAAAGTCAAACTTTGACCGTTGACCGCCGTTGACCGCCGTCCACGGCGGCGCCACTGTTGACCGGAGAAATTCACGGCGGAGAAACCCCTATTCCATGCAAAACCACCCACTGAGCAACTTTGTTAACTGCACCGAAGTCCAATTCTCACTCTAACATGGTCAATTTCATGAAAAACCGAATGAACACACAAATTTCAATCCCAAAATTCTCCTTCCACAAATCGAATTGGAACACGAAACTTACAGGGAAGCATCATGGTGATGAGGGCTACAAAGCCCACCCCAAAGTTCAGCTCGAATCGGCCCGAATCCAAGAACCCGAATCACAAAGTTTTCCCTCCATTTTTGGCCGGATTTTCTTCCATTTCCGGCGAGTCTCGCCTTGAACGGTGGCCGGGGAAAGGACGAGGAAGCTGAGGCGCTTCGAACGGGACCAACCCCGTCCCACGGAATGGCCGGAATCGATCGCCGTCGTGGAGTCACCGTCATGCACGTCGGCCACCTTCTCTCACCACCGAGTTGACCGAGTCAACTCCGTCAACACCCGAGTCAACTCCGTCAACACCCGAATAGGAAATGTTTGACTTGCCCCAAAATGGCAACCTGCTATTTATAGCCTTTCCCGATTAGGAAACTTCATGTTTATCCATTTCGACAAACTTCAAACACGCGTAACTCTCTCGTCGTAACTCCGATTCCGATAATTCTCGCGGCCACAAACTCGTCTCGACATACTCTTCAATAATTACTCGAAGTCAAACACATCGGCCAATCGGATAAAAAGTCAACTGTTCACACCACACATATTTAAATCGACTAATTAATCAACAAACGGAAATATTCACAATTAAATCTTCGTAACTCAAAATCATGCTCCGGAAGTTCCCACAAACTCGAAATTAAATTCTGAACAACTTCCGTGAAGAAACCGAAACCAAATTCTCGTCCGGTAATTTAGTCGCGAACAAACCCGCCATTTAAATCTGTTTCCGTCGAGACTTCAAATATTCATAACTAATTCCTCGGTCGTCCAAATAACGATCCGGAACCGCCCACGAACTCGTAATCGCACGTACAACGACTCTCAAGAAGAGACCCAGCTCCAATTCTCGGCCAATAATTTAGTCGTTAACATCTCTGGCGATTCCAATAACTGTCGGACAGCTGCGACTACGCAGTAACTCATCAATCAAGCTGATCATTCTGCTGATTCTGGTCCGGGTCGTCACATGTACTCGGAAATTTTAGGTTATATGTGGATTGGATTATATGTGGAAAGGATGGATTATTTGGATTATATGGATTATTTGGATTATATGGATAGGATTATATGGATTATATGTGGATTATATGGAATTTTAGGTTATATTAGCATGAATTTGGATTATTTGGATTATTGGAATTATTGATATATATATATAGTTAAATTATTGAATTGGATTAATTATATATGTATTGGAAGTTTTATGGAATTATATATTGTTGATTTTTGTGGAATATTTATATATTGAATATATATTGGATTATTGATTTTTAGATGAATTAGGAATTATTTTTAATTTTAATAATTTTATAGCAACGATGCAATGGTTTAATTGCGGACCTTCCCGAGGGGCCGGGTCGAGTACTTCGAGGGGGAGGTCCAGAGGGAGAGGGAGATCGGGACGTGGGGATGAGGACTCGGGAGTTGGGGATCCTGATGGCACCGGAAGTCGGTCCGCATCAGGATCCACCAGTGTCCCCAACACTTACAGTGTTCCGCTGACCTCTCGACACCGTCGGCTGATGGGCGAGGGACAACCTCAGCAGCAGCAGCTCGAGCCGGCTCGATCCTCAGGCGCGAGGAGGGTTCAGCAGGTCAGTCGCACGCCGGAAACGGATAGTGCGACTCAATCCTCGGTCCGAATGCCGGACATTCATCGCGAGGAGGGTTCCCCCGTCATCCACCAGACAGCTCCTCATTCTTCCGAGGAGGCTGGTGGATCTACTCAGTCCTCGGCGAGGATGCGACTGTGCCCGCCGCCTACATTATTCTTACCGTTGGAAATCCCGACGATACCTCACGTCGATTCCGACGGGATGCCTATTCCGGGACAGCTAGGGTTCATTACCCCGGAGCAGGCATATGCGTATATACCCTTCCCGGCACCTCTCTGGAGTGCAAGGATTCCGGGACAACGCACCGACGAATCAGGTAAATATTAATTAGTGATATCTTTTTACTCCCTAATATTTAAATTCAATTAGGTGTTGATGTTTACAAAATCGTCTACATATATATGTGATAGGCGAGATCGTGCCCGGTGCCAAACAGAAGAGAACCAGAGGCCCCGTCGTCGGCAAGTTACTGGACGAAGCCATTCAGGCTAGCGGTGGTGGCCAACTTATGATTCCGACCAGGGATGGAGGGCAGGTGATCGAGGGAAAGTTCACTCGAAAGTACGCGGGGATGGCGGGCAGCCTCATACGGGATAGAGTCCCAATGTTGTGGCAAGATTGGAATTCAGTGCCACAAGCCGTCAAACATCAACTGAATAATGCGTTGTCGGTGAGTTGAATTGTATATTCATTATGAAAATTTTCAATAATAAATTTTTAATATTATTGATATATATATATCAATATATGCATTGCAGAGGTGGTTCCGCGTGGATGAAGACATTAGACCCACGTGGGCGGATGAAGTGCATGGGAGCAGGTTTGCAGACGACCATTTGTTTCAATTTTTTCGTTTCTTTTGATTATGTTCATACAATGTTGTTTGTTACTAACGCTTGATTTTATGGGTATATATAGGTATAAGGAGTGGAAGGCCGAGCTGAAGAAGCATTGGAAAAAGTACGGGGACGATCGTGAGGGTACCCCTAGCGAGTTTCGTTATAGGGAGTACGAGTGGCGATGGCTTGTGGTTCACTTCAACAACCCTCGATTGAAGGTACGCAACCTTCAATCGATTTAATTTTGGTTTTATCGTACTTCCCGTAAATTATTTGGCTAATGAGTATTTTTTTATGTTGACTTAATCGCACAGGCTCTTTCTGAAATCAACGCAAGGAACCGGGCCAAAAACACAACAAATCATCATGCCGGTACCAGATCATACTCGGGTTGGATCGAGGAGGCGGCCAACCACCCAGAAGATGATCCCCTTGTCTATACGATGCAGCACGCGTATCCGCAGAATCCCGAATATGCTGTAAGTGTCCTTATAACAAAATAAACTTATTTCTTATTTATTTAGATTGCTTTTTTAATTAATATTTTATTGTTCTTTGTCAATTAGGCGAGAATTCAGGAGGCGATTCCGGAGGTGTTGACTCAAGTGGCGAGAGAGCTCTATCCCGACACCCCCGATGCGGAACTCCCGATTGATCAGATTGATCGATCTGATCCGATCGTCAGGGCCAGGATTATGTCAACTGCGATCCCTCCAGGGAAGAACACATTCTACTGCAGGGGTTCCGGAAAATGGGGTCAAGGGCTGCTGAAGCAGACCCCTGGATTCTCTCGCGGATCGGGATCATCATCATCATCTTCGAGGACTAATGAGCTAAACGACCGGCTTCATAGGCAATCAATTGAGATGGAAGCTCAACGGCGTCGGATAGAGGAGATGGAGCAAGCGCAAGCTGCAAAGCAGAATCGGTTGGCCGAACAGCAGCAGCAAATGGGGACATGGATGCAGTAATGTTATGCACAGTTGCAAGCATCTGGAATCCAGATACCTCCCCCGCCCATATTCGATGAGTCACAGCCACAGCCTCAGCCTCAGCCGCAGCCTCAGCCACAGCCACAGCCAGACCAGGACCAACCTACTTATGACGACCCGTTTGACCACATAGACTTAGGACCAGGACCCCCCTACATTTGAACAATTATTGGTTTCATTTTTATTTTCATTATTTACTACGCATATGTATATAGATTTGAACTATTTCGGTTTTTTATTAATTTATTTATTTACTACGTACTCTAGTTTCAATGGTTGTTGATTTTCAATTTGAACAATATATAGATAGCGTGATTTTTTGTGAATGCAGGTTTTGGGATGAAACCCAAAACCTGCAAAAAAAAATTTTTATTTTTCCACTATATCCGACGACATGTATCAATATCGTCGGATATAGTTTTCTCCAGAGTCAACCATTTTGACCATGGAGAAAACTATATCCGACGATGATGTCGTCGGTTATAGTTTAAAACTATGACCGACGCAAAATCGTCGTCGGATATAGTGTATACTTTTTCCAACGGTAACCCTAACTGATCGTCGGATATAGTATGACCGACGGTCTATTACCGACGCTACTATATCCGACTACACATCGTCGGATATTACTATGACCGACGAGGATCCCAAACAGACCGGCAACACCAAGTCGTCGGTCATAGTAATTGTTCCGGTAGTGTATATTATGAAATTATAATTTTTATTGGTTATTAGAAAATAAATTTAAAATTGTACGTATTACGTACCGAAAGTTCTTTAAAGAGTTTCACCTTCTCTTCATCCGGCAACTCCTTCCAAGTAGGGGCAGTGAGACGAACCCGGCTACGAAGGATTGACCCTATGCTATGCGCCGAGAGACTTGCTAGCTGAGCTATGGGAGGGCTACCGATGAATTCGTCGTACGGCTAGTCGATCTTTTTCCCGGTCGCCTTTAAAATTTTCTCTGCTTTGCCGCCTTTAACGAGACCGCGGGTCCTTTTCGGTTCCAGGTCAGTCGGGGCCCTCCTTTGCAAACTCCGCCCTCAACCTCATGTCCATAACTTCACTTAGGTTATGGTGTGCGGTGATGAAATCCACACATCACGAGGGGTTAAAGAGATAACCTAGGAAAAGAGGCGCCATCTATTCCAAAGAGTGCGACTTAATAAACTAATCTTATGTACTAAATTTAAATCAAAGACTACCAATTTAATTACTAGAAAATTCTCATAATGATCAATTAATATTTTGTAATTACATGCAATAATAATCACAAATTATACTATTAATTAAAACAATAAATAATGACAAAAATTAATTATTATTTATCATGCATTTAATAATAATTATTCATTTACCAATATAATTAATTATTATTAACAATAATAATTATTACTATTATTTAATTTTAACTAATATATTATTCATTACCAAATAACAACTAATAATGAGTACTAAATTAGTAATTAGTACTAATAATAATTATTATTAATTATTATAATTACTAATTAATTAACATTATTTACAAATTAAATAATTACTTAAATAATAATAATGTTAATTAAAACATAGAATTATTACCTTGCCGGAATGTTGCCGGAAATTCGCCGGAATGTCGCCGGAGTAGAGTCGCCGGAGAGAGGGAAAGTCGCAGGAATTTTCGGAGGAGGAGGAGGAAGGCCGGAGGTTTTGAGAGGAGAGGAGAGGAGAGGAGAGGAGGAAAGGAAGATGGGATGAGAAAATGAGAGGGGTGAACTGTTCTATTTATAGGCGTTCACTTAGACGACCGAGTCCTATTTTCCGTCGTCTAACTGCACTTGGACGACGGAAACGGGCTTTTCTGTCGTCTAAGTGAACCGTTTCAAAATTTTGAAACGGCGCCCAATTAATCGGCGGGACGTTTCAACCGCCTTAATTTTGAACTTAGACGACGGAGAATATATTCTCTGTCGTCTAAGTCAAATTTGAAGCGGCGGCGAAATTTAAGGCGGCACATTGAACCGCCATAATTTTGAACTTGGACGACGAAGAATGACCATCTCCGTCGTCCTGGTGACCACTTAGATGACGGAGATGGTCATTCTCCATCATCCAAGTAGTCACCAGGATGACGGAGATGGTCATTCTCTGTCGTCCAAGTTCAATTTACCTTAAAAAAAATTAAAAAATTAATTCACAAGGAATTTGTCGATCTGTCATTCGAATGAAATAGTCGTAAAATATCGATGAACGCATCGTATATATAAACAGTTAAATTTGAAACGACGAATAATTTTACGTCTTTAAACTTGTTAAGTATCTACTAATCTTTATGACTTAAGTGTTATTAAGTATAGGCTCATTTGCACCAAAGTATTAACAAAATTGAATTTGGACAAAACAATCGTTGGATACGTTCGCTGTAACATAATATATAATTACAATAATTTTCAGAAAATAATAAGTTCGTGAAGGGTTTTGAAAGGACCCAACCCCGATTTAGCTTCCTAAATCGGAATCAAACCCCTTCGAAAACACGAACCAACAAAAACTTTTCGAAACTTGGGCAGAGTTTCGTTACTAACGTGGAATTACCTTAACCTGCACGCGGAAAATACACTTCATCCTATGCCACAAAAAGCAAACCGTGGGCACCAACCCCATCCGGATTTCTCAATATATCAACAGTAAAGTAAAGTAGTAAATATATATGCACTTTATTGAAATCCGGTATAAAATCGTATAGCATATTCAACAGGAAGCTCAGAGCGACTTCTAATATATAATCATATACGTATACCACAGTAGGTAGAACAATAAGCCTACTGGAAGAAACAAAGTAGCTCGAGCACTATGCCTCCGACCACGACGTGCGACACCAGAGCCTGAACTGCAAACTGGGCACGGAAACCGAAAAGCCCAGGGGAAAGACAATAAACACGTTAGAGTGAGTGGACGAAAATAAATGTCTTTCACCAGTTAATATATATGTTATAAAAACATATGCGAGTCCAGGTAAATAAAAACATAACATAGTACACGAGGTAAAATTCATACTCCTCCAGTGTACTGAGCATGCAAGTATAAATCCCACGGGGTCACTCATGGACACACACCGTGCTAGTACAGTCCGAATCACGAGGTCCTTAGTCCCCGTGACTCTAAGCCAGAAATGGCCTCGGTTCCGGGGAAACGCCCCTCACCGGTCAGGTCGGGATAACGACGTCCCTCCTGGCGGCCTACCATCGGGGATCAGCCGAGAGGCAATGTGTATCGATACAACAACGTAACCAAGACTGTACTCTGTGAAAACCAAATCACAAACAATTCGATGCAAATGCATGAAACAGCATATAAGTGTATGTATACTCGTATACGTATATTCGTATAAGTATAATCGTATAATCGTAAAACACATGCTCATTTAATCCGTAACCTCAATACGCATGCTCAAGTTCGAAAATCATATAAAAGACTCGCAAACAATCTGTGAAAAGAAATGTCCACTCACAGACTGGCGTAACGCGTATCGCGTTAACGCGTGATCCGGCGGAATGTCCCTCGCCAAACAAACGATCACGAACACCTGAACAATCACAATGTCCAATACTCAAAGTCATAATCCGACAATTCAAATCAAATCACGAGAAACCACCGTTCTCGGAAACACACAATTCGAATACGACGAATCGTCGAAAATCCATATATACCACCTCAATACCTCGCTTTACGTTCGGACGCTCAACTCGAAAAACGAACCTCCCCACTGCGATCGGGGCGCGATTTCGAGTCAAATGACATGCAATTCATCGAAAACCATGCCGGGCGAAAAGTCGTCGCCGCCGCCGGCGGCGCCACAGTCGCCGGAAAACTCCAATCTGCCCAGAAAAATACATGGCATACATGGTTTCAAAGATCTCGACGAGCCCAACAACTTTCCAGTTATAGGTTAAGGCCAATTCTCACTCTATCTAGCTCAATTTCAGGAAAAACCGAATTGTTCCACAAATTTCAATCTCAAAATTCTCCACACTCAAATCGAATTAGAACACCATGTTTATATGGTTAGAATCACAATGAAGAGGGCTACAAAACCCAGTACCTCTTGAGGTTCAACTCGGCCCGAAACGAAAGTCACCATTAACACCAAAAACCTTGAACTTTGGTTCCAAATATCTCTCTCCACCGTGAAGCTTGCCGGAAAGTGAGGCCGGGAACAAGATAAGGGAAGCTAGGCGAGTTGATTGGTGTATGGTATAGGCCGTGGGGTGGCCGGAAAAATTCCACCGCCGGTGAGCACCGTACGGCGTCAAACTCCTCTCCTCCACCATGGTCAACCCGAGTTGACCAGGTCAACTCCCAATCTGGAAAGTCTTCCCCTTGCCCAAAATAGCAGGTTACTATATATAGCCTTTCCCAAAACGGAAACTTCATGTTTATCCATTTCGACGAACTTCAAACGCGCATAACTTTCTCGTCGTAATTCCGATTCCGATAATTCTCGCGGCCACAAACTTGTCTCGACATATTCTTCAATAATCACTCGAAGTCAAACACATCGGCCAATCGGATAAAAAGTCAACCCTTCGAACCAACACATAATTAAATTAACCAAACAATCAACAATCGGCAAAATTCGCAACTAATTCCTCGTAACTCCAAATCATACTCCGGAAGTTCCCACGAACTCGAAATTAAATTCTGAGCAACTTCCGTGAAGAAGCCGAAACCAAATTCTCGACCGGTAATTTAGTCGTTAAGTAGCCCACCATTTAAATCTGAACTTCAAATATTCATATCTAATTCTTCGGTCGTCCAAATAACGATCCGGAACCGCCCACGAACTCGTAATCACACATACAACGACTCTCGAGAAGAGACCCAGCTCCAATTCTCGGCCAATAATTTAGTCGTTAAGAACTCTGGCGATTCCAATATCTGTCGAAAATCCGCGACTGCGCTGTAACTCACAAATCAAGCTGATTATACTTCTGATTCTGGTCCGGGTCATCACAGGTTTCATCGGCACAGTCAACCGCAAAACCGAGATTTTGACAAACCGGAAACACTACAACATTTTTACCCATTGCCGGCGACTTTTATGTCGCCGGCAATGTTTTTGGACATTACCAGCGATTTTTGCCGGAAAAATCGCCGGTAATGTCTTTTTTTTTTCTTTTTTTTTTTTAACATTACCGGCGACATAAATGTAAGTCGCCGGTAATGTCTTGCCGGAAAAGACATTGCCGGCGACTTACATTTATGTCGCCGGTAATGTAAAAAAAAAAAAAAGACATTACCGGCGACATAAATTAAGTCGCCGGTAATGTCTTTTTTTTTTTTTTACATTACCATCGAGACATTGCCGGCGACGGACATTACCGGCGACAAAAATCGCCGGTAATGTAAAAAAAAAAAAAAGACATTACCGGCGATTTTTCCGGCAAAAATCGCCGGTAATGTGCAAAAACATTGCCGGCGACTTACAAGTCGCCGGCAATGAGTCAATTTCCAGTAGTGAAACGTGGATACAAGACATTTCATAACTCCGATTTTAGAACCGTCGAAGCTCACACACCAAGAATTGTATACTCTATAGTCTTGACGAAAAGAATATGCATTAGGAAATGGTCTAGATGGTCGTTGTCTTAGAAAAAATTACGAATTCTGCACCTGGACGACGGAGATAAGCTTCTCCGTGGTCCAGGTGAGTACTTGGACGACGGAGAACTCAATATCCGTGGTCCAAGTCAGTACCTGGACGACGGAGAAGTTCATCTCCGTCGTCCAGGTGAAAACCCTGAATTCAGGGGTTAGGGCCTCACTGTTTAGGGTTTAGGGTTAGTGCTTCACTTGGATGACGCATATGGTATTCTCTGTCGTCCAGGTGAGTACTTGGACGAAGAAAAACTCATTCTCCGTCGTTCAGGTGTCTCTGTTCAATTCTTCTGATTGAATTCGCTTAAAAATTCGTCGATCCGATCCCATCCGCTCCTCGATCGATCCGATTCGATATCGTTCCGATTCGGATTCATTAATTAATTAATTTAATTTAATTTACATATGTCGGTTGATCCGATCCGAGCATGGACGCGTGTAATTAATTAAGTACAAAAATAATCGTTTTACATACGTACATACATACTCCTTCTTATAATATTTATATTAATTATTGATCGATGATGCATCATATATTACAATAATTACAATAATTAATTACCAATTAATAATCCTCGTCGTATAATTGTACTCTTTGTCATAATCGTCATCATCCTCATCCCCGTTATCCGATTGTTCATCCTCCTCATCATACTCAACATCGTCCGACGAATAACCTGAGTCCTCGTCCGCGTCCTCATCATGCACGTCTTCTTCATCTACCTCATTAATGGCATCAATAATCTCATCTTCAGTTAGATCTGTACAACCATCAGGCGTAGGTAACCGTTCACCATCTTGAACCAGGTCCATTATATCGGAGCGGATGACAGAAATATTAGGCTCTTGATATGCAGGAATGTCTCTTTCTGGTTCAGCAACATCTTCAGTCGCCGATGTCCCTTCAATTGTCTTTGTATTCCATATTCCTCGATAAGAGATATGGTTCACTATTTTTCACCATTCACCAACTTTCGGATCGTCGAGATAAAACACCTGCCTAACTAAGGTGGCGAGAGCGAAAGGCTCATCCTCATACCAGCTTGAGTTTGTATCGACTGATAAAAGTCCCAGGTCTTCCTTTGTACGCTTGAACCATCTGCACTTGAATAGGAAAACGTTGACATCATTCCCGTAACATAGCTGAACCACATTTACAATAGCCCCGTAATATAGATCATTGTCTTTCCTAACTGCTACCCCACTATTTTGTGTTCTTCTTCCTTCATCTCGGGCCAATGAATGGAACTTTACACCATTCACAAAACATCCGGGATAAATATAGTGTTTAATCGGCTTCCCTGCTAGCAAGTGCTTTGGCCAGGACCACCCCCCCCCCCCCCCCCCCCCCCCCCGTGGTTTTCGGATTTTGTAGATCAATCATCTGAGAAAATGGGAAAATATAAGGGTTTACTTTCTACAAACATGAGCGATATGTATATAAATTACTAAATACCGAGACGTACATACGTACCCATTGGAAGAAATAATCAGGGAACTTTTTCTTAACCATTTTCTCAATCCACGCCGAACTCTTGTTTTGATTTAACGCCTGAAGCCTCTCCCTGTATAACATCATGTACGGCTCAACTTCGTCACAGTCTCGCAACACTACTCAATGTGCCTCAATAAGTTCTTCCCGTGTTAACGATTCCTTTAATACTCCTCTAAACGGTCAGACGACATTGGTGACGACAGAAAGATTGATGCGGGTACTGGGATCGGAGGCAGTGGGAGGTGGTGGATCTTTGAGGAACCTGTTGCAGTAAGTAACACACTTATGCATTAGGTATGTCTCTGCTATGGAGCCATCCGGGGTCGACTTGTTTTTGACGAATGACTTATACTGTCCAAGCTGTCTACAAAATCAAACGTACAATAAGAATAAGTACATATAGCTAGTAATCTCCAGTGGAACAAATTATGAATCGAAAAACCTGTATAATTAATTAGTTGTACGTACCTTTCTTGAGGATACATCCAAGTGTACTGGACCAGACCAGAAATGAGCACCTGCTCGGACAAGTGGATCATTAGGTGAATCATGATGTCAAAGAAAGCAGGGGGAAAAATCCTCTCTAGTTTGCAAATGATGTGCACAATTTGTTGTTGCAGTTCCACCACATCTGACTTCTTTAATTCTCTGGCACATAACCTCTGCCACCATCTGCACAATGCCACTATTGGTTCTACGATGTCACGAGGCAAATATAATCGAATTACCACTGGAATCAGACGTTGCAGCATAACGTGATAGTCATGTGTCTTTAAACCAACAAACTTGTGTTGCACCTCGTCCACTGCTCAAATTATAGTAGCTGCATACGTAGCCGGATAACGAATGCCCTTAAACCTGGGAAATACAGAACGTCTAAGTGTCGGCTTCACTGTGTAAGGTGCAGCTGGCATCTTGTTGTACACTCATTTCCTATCCCTCCTCAACCACAAGGGACGACGTAGATTCATTGATTCCATATCTGTGCGCACTTTTGGAGTATCTTTAGTCTTGAACTTAATACCGAAAATTGTTCCCACCACGTTGTAGCACACATTCTTTTCTATGTGCACCGCGTCCAAGTTGTTCCTCAGCTTCAACTTCGACCAGTAAGGGAGTTCAAAGAATATACTCTTGTGATGCCAATAGCAGAGATCATGTGGAGGAATTGGATTACATTTCTTTACATCCGCGTCATTGGTCAACACACCAAAGTCGAAATAGCTCAACCTCTCTAAAATCTCTTCGCCCGACCAACTACGGGGTTTAGGATTGTTCTCTACCGTTCCGTCGAAATGAGCTTCATCCTGTCGCCACGGGTGGTCGTGAGGAAGCCATCTACGGTGACCCAAGTAACACACCTTCCCCGCGTGCCAACTAGAGTTCACGTCGTCCAAACATATAGGACATCCACTATATCCTTTTGTCCTGCAGGCTGCCAACATCCCATACGCTGGAAAATCGTTGATCGTCCACATTACGGCAGCCCTCATCATGAACATCGTGTCAGTGAATTTGTCATAAGTTGGGACTCCATTTTGCCACAACAGTTTCAGCTCGTCGATCAAAGGTCTGAGGTAGACATCTAAGCACTTCCCTGGAGATTTAGGACCTGGAATTAGTATAGTAAGGAAATTAAATTCCTTGTTCATGCACATCCACGGAGGCAAGTTGTACGGCATCAGAATAACTGGCCAAGTGCTGACGATGGAGCTATTACTTCCCCAAGGATTGAATCCGTGAAAGGACCCAATCCCGATTCAGTTACCTAAACCGGAATCAAACCCTTTCGAAAATACGAACCAACAAAATTTTTTTTTTTTTGAAATTTCGGCAGAGTTTCGTTACTAGCGTTGAATTACTATAACCTGCACCCAAAAATTAACACTTCGTCCTATGCCACAAAAAGCAAACCGTGGGCACCAATCCCATCCGGATTTCTCAACATAAATATAATCAACAACAGTAAATAAACTGTATTATGTATATATGTATATTTGTGAAAATCCGCACAACATGTATCAGAATGTATCAGAGCGACCTCTAAAGTAAAACATATACAATATGTACATCAGTAGGCGAAATAAGAACCTACTGGAAAACACAGGTGACTCTGATCACTAGCCTCCAAACCGCGACGTGAAACACCAAACCTGAACTGCAAACTGGGCACAGAAACCGAAAAGCCCAGGGGAAAGACAATAAACACGTTAGAGTGAGTGGACGAAAATAAATGTCTTTCACCGAGTATATATGTTATAAAAACATATGCGAGTCGAAATATAAATAAATCAAATCAAATAGTTTACGAGGAGACGCTGACTCCAACTCGTAAACAGAGCATGCATAGAAAGTATCACGGGGTCACTCATGGACACGTCCGTGCTAGTACAGTCAGAATCACGGAGTCCTTGACTACCACGTGATTCATAGCCAGAAAGGCCTCGGTTCCGGGGTACTGCCCCTCGCCGGTCAGGTAGGGGTACTGCCCCTCCTGGTGGCCTACCATCGGGGATCAGCCGAGAGGCAAGTGTATCGATACAACAACGTAACCACGACTATACTCTGTTTAAACCAAATCATAAACATTTCAATGCAAATGCATGAAACAGCATAAAAGTGTATGCATGTTCGTATACATATATCCATATAAACATATTCGTATAATCATAAACACATGCTTATTTAATCATAATCTCGTATGAAATCTCATGCTCGTAAAACCATAATCATGCTGCATGCTCAATTCATAAATCACATAAAAGACTCGCAAGATTTCCGTGAAAAGAAATTGTCCACTCACAGACTCTCGAAACGCGCACACGCGCTACACTCGTGGTCCGGCGGAAGATCCCTCGCCTGAAGCACGATCACGATCCAGATCTCGATCTCGATCTCCTGAATACATTCACAAAACATAACTGATCAATATCGTAATCCACAACACTGTACTGATGCACGGAAACCAACCGTTCCCGGAAATACGAAATGCAGTGCAAAATGAACTACGGAAATCCCGAAATCCCCACTCGAAATCTCGACTGACAATCGGCTAATCAAATCAACCCAAAAACCTCTGGACGACGATCAGGGCACGATTACGAGAAAAACGACACTAATTACATCGAAATCTGAAAAGTTGACTTTTTCCTCGCCGTTGACCGCCGCCGCGCCGTCAACGGTGGAATTTCACTGTGGAAAACTCCAGTTCCCAAGGTCTCATCAAGGCGAACAAGTTCCTCTTCTACCTCATAAACCAATTCCAAGCAGAACTACCTCAATTCTTCGAAACCAAATCGAAATACCCAAACCGGATCCCTAATCGGGTTCACCCCAAAACCTCACCTCTTCCAAAACTAGCTACCCCGTGAGCTTCTCCTAGGTGTGGGGAGCAAAACCCCCAACAAACCAACCCCAGAAACTCGCCAGAATCCTTCCTCCCATCACCGGCGACCAACACCGATTCGGCCCTAATCGGGTTCCAACAAAATGGAACCAATTCTACTCAAACCAATTACCATCATGCTCGAAATCACAAGGAGAAACGATCTGTACCTGTCCCGTGGCCGATGGTGGCCGGAATCCGATCGCCGGAAGTGCAAGACCGAAACGGAAACTCTCCTCCCACTGTCAAACAGTCAAACTTTCCAAAACAGGAAAGTCAACAATGGTCAATGCAAATTCGTGTTTTTATGACTATTTTCCGACTTTTCGATATTTATACTCGTCCCTCGGGTCGATCAACGGTCCAAAATGAAAATACGAAATGATTCGGATAAGCTCGAAATATTCGGATAAACTCGTTGAAACCCGAAACTTCAAATAATCATAAAATATTCCTCGGTTATCAGAAAAATCTTCTGGAACCACCCACGAACTCGAAATCACGTACTCTACACTTTCCGTGAAGACACCCAACTCAAATTCTCGACCGAAAATAAAGTCGCGAATCGAATCGGTAAACCATACAATATCGTAAAACTGCGACTATAACCAAATCTCGAGAATCGTGCCAAACACACATCTGATTCTGGTTCGGGTTGTCACAATCCGTCTGTAGATAGGCCGAGTCTAACATTTCTAACCTCTGCAGCAAAGTCTCCAAATTCTCTGTCGAAATGTTTGAAACCCTCCCCATCCGCTGCGTGTCGCAGGACATCGTCATCTATTCGCTTTTCTGCGTACCATCGTATCGCATCTGCTGTGTGTAGAGACATGTACAGGCGCTACGTAAAATTTGGGAACCAAGGGAAAATATCGAACAACTTTCAGAGGAATTCTCTTTTTCGAACTCTTCCTATTCAGCTCATATCTGCACTGGCCACATACGGGACAATAGTCCAAATATTTATACTCTGTAAAATAGCACACAATCATTCGGACATGCGTCAATTATCCTGTACTTTAGGCCGAGGCTGCTCAAGATATTTCTAACCTTATAATGAGATTTAGGAAGATTGTGATCATCAGGAAGCAACTTACATATTCGCTCCTGAATTTCGTCAAAAGCACTGACTGACATTTTGTGCTTCACTTTTATCTTCATTTGCTCTATCACATATTGCAACACATTCTCTCGACATCCAGGGAACACTGGGGTCTGCGCTTCAAGTAGCATCCGGTTGTACTTATCCATCTCACTAGTGTCAGTGGCCAAGCTAGCAACGGGGAATATATCATCATGCACATGAGTGGTACTGTAACCTCCGTCTTGGTGTTGGTGTCCACCATGACTAAATCCCAAAAATGCATCATGGACCAAATCTGCAGTTTGGTTGCAAGCAGGGGGGCCGGCACCACTGCCGTTGGATGAGGCACCATGGTAATTGTACCCTGAGCTGAAGTCTGCTGAGCTGAAGTCTACTGCTTCACCATGCTCGCTCCATGTAGTGTAACTCCACATCATACCATTTTCGTATAGGTGTTGCACCATAACATTAACCTCCACATACTGACAATTAAGACATTTCTGGCACGGACACCTGAAACGCTTCTTTCTCTGACAATGTTCTATCGCAAAATTCACAAATTCGCTAATTCCATCCATATACCGGACATCACATCTATTCTGCAACTTCATCCAACTCTTGTCCATACTTCTACAAAATATTATAATTAATTAATTATTACATATATATTAGTCAATTAATTAACTATTAATTATACGTACTCGATTTACATCGATCAATTACGTACTTTAATATGTGTAGCTAACATCCATGCATGTATGTACGTTTTAACTAAATATTAACCAAATTTGAAAACATCCATACATATATACGTACTACATGTCTATAATTAACTAATATATATATCATCAATTTCCTAACTTAATATATTAATTATATATTAATTAGACGTACTAATTAATTAATTATTAACAATGGGCGTTTTAACAAACGTACATGCAATTAAATATATATATATATAAACCTATGTTAATGGTGTTGGAAAATTAACTGCGTACGTACCTGGTCTTCTCCGATATATATATGGCGAATTAATCGATGGTCGGAGCCGAAGATCGATATATATAGTGCTATATATCTAGCCAGCTAACTAGGACGTCGATCATCGTTTGCATTGCGTGCACGCGTGAGGCGCTAGCTGATCAAGACAGGAAGAGATTATGCTCGATCAGTTGAGAGTGAGCGGAGAGAGGAAGAGAGTTTGGCGTTGGCCTTATATAATGCTTCACTTAAACGACGGAGGTGTCGGTACGTCGTCTAAGTGGACACTCGGACCACGGCGTGTCGGTCCGAGGTCCACGTGAGAACCTGGACGACGGAGATAGTAGTCTCCGTCGTCCAGGTGCTCACCTGGTCAACGGAGATAGTTTTCTCCATCGTCCAGGTGCTCACCTGGACGACGGAGATGGTTTTCTCCGTCGTCCAGGTGAGCACCTGGACGACGGAGACTACTATCTCCGTCGTCTAGGTTCTCACGTGGACCTCGGACCAACACGCCGTCTCCGAGGTCCAGGTGAGAACCTGGACGACGGAGAATTCTCCGTCGTCCAAGTGTCACTTGGACCACGGAACAATTACGTTTCCGTGGTCTAAGTGCTGTTTTCTTGTAGTGTTTGTGAGGATCTATATATGTCCACGATAGATTGTGTTTTGTTCAATAAGACGATTGCCAAAATATGTCATACTAACATTCTCCCCCTTTGGCATTCCCTTAACAAAACACTCATTTTACCTATTGAGCTAGCGAAACATAACCACTAACAACAACGTACCCTGCATAATATCTCAACAAGGCAAGAACAAGTGAGGGAAAAGAATAAAGTAGTATTTTCAAATATAAGCTTCACACATGGAATATTCCAAAAGTACATAAGTACTATAACCATAGAAGTAAAAATGATGAAAATAAACACCTACCCACTTACTAACTCTCCCCCTTTTTGTCAAGGAATGACAAAGGGATGTAAATAATTTGGGATCAGAGGACTTCCCCTCAATTGTGGAATCGTAATCGTTAAGAATTAGGATTGACACCACCATTCCCCAACAAATAGAAACAACATTTGACATGGAAGATAAAGCATAAAACTCTTTATAGTTCAAAGAATAGCTTTGACAAGTTTCATTTAAAAATGAAATCCATATGAGTTCACCATGTTGAATACTCCCCCTAAATGTATGCATATTGAAAGTCTTTTTATGTTTTTTTGTGTGGAATAAATAAATCAACACAAAGAGATAAAAAACATAAGAAAGACCATGCACTAATTTAGGAATGCAAATGTAGACATATCCTTGACTTAGATAGTTTATGTATAGACTTACAAAGTGAGACACCAAAAAATTCTAATGTCTCAGACTAATGTATTCACAACGATGTATGATTGAGAAATGATATCACATATCACCATGGTCCACAAATCATATCTAAGACATTAAGATATATGTGTGTGTGAAATAGCTATACTTATGGGGCTTAGTTCAACGTACATTAAATGAGATGAGAGGTGATGTATCATAAGATGCACACGTCACATTGTCACATCCATCCTTATAACTCCAAGTACAACTTGTTTAAATTCATAAGCAATTTAGCCATTTAAAACTCTAATTGTTCATTAGCTCATTTGAAAAATTATCCTTTTAGGTCCATATAACAAAAGAGTTATCATTGACTTCCTGACCAGATGATTATAGGGCAATATGTGTAACAAAGACACTCATTGGATAACAATCTCAAACCCATTGGAGGATAGACTACATTTTAGGGATCTTCATTGATTTCACGTAGCAAAGAGCACACCAAAGACTCCCAAGTCAGTTGACTTTAGGGCACTAAGCATAACAAAGATGTTCCTAGTATGATACAATTCGAAATCAATCAAAGACTAGCTTTCACATTTTAAAGATATTCTCATTAGGAGTCATTCAATCTTTTGGTTCAACATTGATCAGTTATAGATTTTATCAAACTTCACAAAGTCCATCATCTCATCTCTATTTAATACCTAGCTTTTAGCAACCCATAAAGTCAGCTAAGTGACAAATGTTATCTATTTAAGATTTCAAACCATAAATGATAGGATTCAAGGTATGCACATGCACACATACTTGTGAATAAGATAGTAAGGAAGACAAGTGAAATTCAGACGCTTGGGTCAAATTTAATAACAGTTTAGGGATATATCAATATACATATCAATCCTTACAGACAAACATTAAGACAAAAGTAGCTGACTAATTTTTTTTATTTTTTCTAAAGTGCAAATTAAGACACAAAACTTCTAATACTATCAAATTGAAATGAAAAATGTATGAGTTGGAGAAGTAATCAAATCAAGGAAACACACACCAATTTCATTTCATATGCACTCAAAATGAAAATTTTCAAGTGATTTTTGTGAACACATAAACCAGTAAATTAGTTTTCATTGCGAACAAATGACATTGTAGTAATTTATTCGCAATAAAAATCTTAATTAATGAAGTGACTTCAATTCTCAAAATGTTTAGAGAGAGTGCAAAACTAGATATTTTGAGATATTTATGGCACTTATATTGTCACAAGACATGGAAAACTTACCTGGTAGGAAGCCATAATCATGAAGCATGTGCTTCGTTTGTGAGTCTTTGAACTTAACCTAGCTGCCCAACATAGTATCAATTCTCAAGTGGAGATGAATAATGACATAGCCTTGGTGATCCTTTCTGAATTCTTTACTACCAAAATGAGGTTGCAATCCTAACGTGAGATTGAAGATGACATAGCTAGTATCAATCCTTATTCCTAAAATGCTCTTTTTGTCATTATCATGCGACACTTGAAAAAAAAATAGGGGCAAAATACTCTGCAATATTCACGTTAGTGTCAACGTAAAGAAAATTCAAGTTAAAATTAGCAATAATTTTAGACCTTGAACACATCAAATGACGAACAACAAAGAGTGTTTCTATCCCAAACTTCTTTTCGAATACTGCAATGGTGGAACCAAGCTAGGATTATGTAATCTACATAGCTAAGTTCATCAAGATGAGAAGATAACTTTTCATACTCTGTCATATGGTGCTTGTTTAGCCTCCAGAAAGCTTCTTCAAATAACGAGGATATATGGTTAGGATCATATAAACCAATTAAGCCATTGCTTTTGGCTGTAACCATCATGAACATCACCAATCTCGGAGTGATCATTATCTACTTGAAAATTTCTTGATCTTTGTGGAGTTAGAATCACTGCAGTCTCATCACTGAAGCTCATGTTCAAATAACTCATTCTCATGTCCAAATAACTCATCATCATATGAGAGGATTTCACTAGAGTGAGTGTATTTGCAACAATATGTTCCTGCTCGTACATGGAAGGAGAAACGTGACAGCACAAAGGTAATTAATTAACAACAAGGACCACACAATAAGCTTCTCGTTAAATCACGATGCCCATGATTATCAGAAGAATATTCAAGAAGAATTTCTTTATCGTTTAATCATCATTCTACCACCAATGCTTTGGACATGGACGGATATGATTCATATGTATGAAATAACTCATAAGCATGACAAGCAAGGTAGATACAATAGGGCTTTCATGTCTAAATTTCAATATGACATTGGTTCACTCATAGTTCATAAGTACTTCTTTCTTTGGACATGGACAAAAAAAGTTCATAAATATGAAAGAATTCAAAAACATGTAAGGTGAGATAGATATAGTAGGGTTATCATGGTTAAACTTCATTATGACATAAATAGTTCAACATCGTACATATGTACTTGAATCAAGAAGAAATTTAAACACACAACATATGAAAATAACCCCTACAAGAGTTCTCATATGCATGAGGAGGACGAGTCACTTACCCACCTTGATGTCATCCCACATACCTTAGGTCTATGAGTGGGTTGAGCCAAACCTTTAAATCATTTATTGGTTGAGACTTCACAAAGTCTTGATCGATTATCAAATCATTGTCATTTGACACAAGATTGCAAAACTCTTTGTTATCATCTGGATTACCATCATACTTACCATAAATGGCACTTCCATAGTTTTTGCCAAAAGTAATCGCCACATAGTCTGCCTAATGGATTTGAATAGTCTGTAATCTAATCATTAGAACCAAAGATGTGAAACACACACATCCTAGGATTTGCAAATATAGACACAAATCTCATGAAGCAATTATCAACCTCACATGTGATTCTATAAGTCTTCATTGAAAATAGTACACACAACAATAATGGAGAACATACCAAGTCTAATAGTAGTAAGACACCAACGTCCTATCATACCACTACAGGAAGTATGTTTAATAAATAGTTTAATTAAAACCACACATGACAAGCATCATTTCCAACTTTTCACAAATAGATTCAACTCAATTATTAAAGATTGAACCTAATCATGCACAACAAATTGAACTTGATAACAACAAATTTGCTTTTGTATTTAGGAATAAAATCTCACAATAATTTTAGAAAATTGATTCAATTAATTTTGCATGAAAATTATTCAAAACATTCATAACAAGTTATTTGATACTAATTCATGATGATGCACAAAGAGCCATAAGAGAGGAGAATATTACTTACACCTTTTTTTCATTTTTCGAGGATTGATGGAGATAAGAACTTATGTGCTGAGTGATAGCAACAACATATGTTGGTTGAGACTCCATCAGAGGATGGCGCAGTTGGATGCAGTCCTACCCGAATGCCTAATTTAGAAGCATGAACAAATGTGTATGGCTAATGAGTTGAGCCTCATTGACTGACATCTTGAGAGGGCTGATAGAATGTAGAACCCTCATATGTATTATGAGATAGTTGAGTATCAACCCATCGCTTGAGAGAGAGTGATTATGGCGGCATGCAGAGCCAGCAAAAGAGACGTCTAAAATAAAATTGATTGTCATAAAAGATACTCAAGGGTTAGAAATAAACTTTCAACAGTTTCTATCCACTTGAACATTCATCGAGTAAAAACCTCAAATCTATTTTAATATGAGGAACATCTCAATCCATGAGATAAAGAGTAGACACAACCATGTTCGATTATTCATGAGATACCTCTAATACCCAACACATTTTTCCATTTAAAGATTTCAGAGGTACTAAAAATCACTCATATATTTCTATACAGGAGGGATCACAACTTTGACTACAACCCATACCCGGTATTTGGTTTAACTTGTGATCAAGTACATTCAAGCATGGAATCCATCCATCAAGTATTGTGTTTGCCGCATCACCACTTAAAAACAGAAAAAACTGTAAGGCATAATGTGGTATGACATATAACATATGTATGAAAATGAATATTCATTCAGTAGTTGATGATACCAATGAAGTAATGATCTCATTTATCCACAAACAATGAGCGCTCAAATTTTAAAACAAACAACAAGTTCCAAAGTATTATAAGCATCCCTATTGTTGTGTGCAGTATGTAAAAAATAGAAGGTTTACACATGATGCATATTTGAACAAGAAAATAATTTAAAAATTTTTTTTAAAAGAAAATTCATACAATGTTGAGGATCATTAGATGAGCACTCTTTCTTTCAAATTGGACAAAAGATAAGTCATAAATATTAATAAAGTAAACTAAAAATCTAGGATAGAAACATGTTTACAATCCTGAAAGGTACTGATTACTAAAAAATATGCTCTTGGAGACTTACATTCTAAGATCGGGTTCATCAATAGCATTTAAACTCAACATCAGCATAAAACATATGTCATCGAAGAAATACAACATAAGACATGATTCCTACTTTAATATGAGATACATAATTTAAGAATGCATGTGACTATTCTAATTATGCAATGATGACATATGCACATAAATACCAAATTAAATTTATACATATATATATATAAATATGAGATCATAGTTTAATCACCTGTATTTGAAGCCGTAAGAAGACGAAGTTTTGTACTTATCGAAATATGGCTTGTTTAGGGAACAAGCATCAGGGGATTGAAACAGAGTCTCACATCCTATGTCAAATTTGACTAGGATTTTGAGTGTTGCTCTGATTGTTACTCCAAGTAGATACAAAAGTTATATTGAAAGGTGACATGAACCAATCTTTCAAAAACATACTCGAAAAAATCAGATCCTCCATACATAACCTTCATATATAACGTTTTCATATGAAATCAGTGATTAGAGGATACGAATGTGTCAAGCGATCCTACATATGAAGATTTCACTACATCGACCAGTTTTTCACTCGATCCTTCATGATCAAATAATAACTCCCAAGAGTTCTCATCATCTTTTGATTCACTTGAAAACTCATTAAAGATAGTAGCATCATAAGCTACAAATTCCTCACATTCAAAAAAGAGTATAAGATAAATCATTAATTTCACTCTTTAAAAAGAAAGAGAAAGATGAAGAGTTTTTTGACCATTTGAAAACTAACTTTCTAGACTTGATAAAACTTTCCAAATTGCTTCATAAGAAGACCAAAATACAAAACACAAAAGTCTAAAAAATCATTTACATCTTCCATAATGGAGGATGCGACAATCTCTTTGTCCATCCAAGATGATCCGCATATCTCACTAACACAGGTTAGTGACCCACTCTGATACCACTTAAAGGTCCTAGAGGGGAGGTGAATATACATTTACTAACTTTTTCGTCAAAGTTCATTATCAGGAATAGCACGATATGCAACTATCCTGAATAACAGATGTTTAACGATGGAAAGGAAATATGCAAGGAAGTAAAGAGACACATAACACCAAGATATTTTTCTTTAACGCAGAAACCCTGCAACAGAGAGAAAACTACATGCCCCTAACTCTTGAGGGACAAACTTTTCCACTATGTAAAAACACTCCTTACAAGATTTTAGTTATCGGGATAGGAACTCGCTTGTCTATCCTAACCAGTATCGTACACTAGTCTAAGAACTACACTCTCATCTCTAAGTGTTTACATATGAAAGTTTTATAAACTTCTACCCCAGAATCCAACTCTCACAGTTGATTCCAAAGAATACATGTCAAGACACTTCTTACAAAACTACAGCTCTGATAATAGTAAAAGCGGTGTTATCCTATCTATACTCGTGCGCTAGACTAAGAACTGTACTTTGCTTTGTTTCTAAATGTTTTCACATGAGAAGCTAACTGAGGATGGCAAGCCATGAAGCTATTCCATCTAGACTACCACACTAGCTTGAAATCCACTCGGTCTTGTTTCTTCATTTCCTCATACGAAAATATTAGAAGCTTTATTTCCAGAACACAACTATCACAAAGTTGGTTCTTTAGAACTCTTCTTGGGTTGCTTGCACTACCAATCCGATCTCATGAATACAAGATGCAATAAGTATGAGAAAAGATTTTAGTACAACTCTAAGATTTACAATCAATAAGAGGAAGATTTAGAGTAAAACACTATGTAAACAAACCAAGATTCAACAAGGAAACTATGCTATGATAGTTTCTATATTTTGACAAAAGTTTCTACATCTTGACAAGAGTTTTCAAGGGTTTTTATGCATGCATAGAGATATTAAATCTCAAGGAGAAAACCTTGAAAAACCTCCTAACACATGTAGGAGTTTTGAAAAGTTTTTATGCTTGCATAGACATAAAAAAAAATCAAGAAGAAAACTTTGAAAACTTCTTAAGATAAGATGCAGTTTGAAAGACAATGAAAGATCCTTGAGAAAAACCTCCTAACACATGTAGGAGTTTTGAAGAGTTTTTATACGCTTGCTTAGAGATATAAAATCTCAAGAAAAAGATTTGAATAAAACCTCCTAACAAATGTAGGAGTTTTGAAGTATTTTCAAGCTTGCATAGAGATATGAAAACTCTTAACACAAAAGGGAAAACCTCTTAATAAATGTAAGAGTTTTGAAGACAATAAAAGAGACTTTAGTATAATGAAACCATCCCCAATTTTTCTAAGTGCCGAACCCTTCTCATTCTCGTGGTATTTATAGGCCAAATAAAGTGACATGTAGAAAAAGCAAAACCATCTTAGCCATTCATCTTTGATCACAAAAAGATAAATTAATGGCTTCTCCATAAAATGGGGAAGAGTCATACTTCTTATTTCTACCAACCGAAACTTCACAAGAAAGGAAAGTTTTGAGAAAAAATATTTTTCCATGAAATAAGGAAGAATCATACTTCCTTTTAACCAACCGAAACTTATAGGAGAAGAAAGATACATGTTTTATCAACAACCCTCTTTTCCAACATCTTCAGATGTAGATACAAGGAAGATATATTGTTTAAAAACCTTGATTTATAATGATGAAAAGAGGTATGATGTGCATGTTTTTACCTTTATCAATGGGACAACAATCATGGTTGCTTGTCCATGAAATAGAGAAGAGCCATACTTTTCAAAAACCTACCGATTAAGAAAGCTCATACCCTTAAAAATACATCTTCCTTGAAATATAGCATAGTCATGCCTTAAAAAGGTTGTCAAAGAAGACCCATGTTATTAGGTACCTACCAATAAAGTAGACACATGCTTGGCAAGTTGAGTTTGGACAAAATATCTTCCATAAATTGGGTGATAAAGTAAAAGTGGGTGATTGGGAAAAAATGTACTCTTTTATAAAATATCTTATTTATCTTTACTGATTATAAGAGTAGATATTAAAAGACAAAACCTTTCATTTTCACATAGTAAAAGTTAAACCACAAGTGAGATGACTAAAAAGTCATAAGACTATGGTAAATACTTGTTGTTATGAACCCAGAAAAATAAGGATATCAGGAAACCTGGCTATCTTTCTGCGACTCAGATCAGTTAAAAACTATGATATGTGTATGCATATTTTACCCGAGACCATGGAAACATCTTGGTTATTATCTTGTTCTTCAGCTTCATTCTTCACTCGTAAGGATCTATGTCCATGATAAATTGTGTTTTTTTTTCAATAAGAGGATTGCCAAAATATGTCATACCAATAAAATTCCAAAGATTATATATCCACATACATTACAGTAGAACTCATATTTGATTTCTCTAGATCCGATCCAAGCCATAGTCAAATAGAATGTACTAAACTAATTTTTAGTCATGAAAATGATTAGTCCCAATTTGAGTCAAAAAATATGAATGAACTCCTTTTAAAAATAAAAAATAAAAAAAATAAGAATGAACGTCTATAGTACTGGTGACATTTGTCTCTCTACGTAGTAACAAATTATTATCGATCATACTAAAAACATCACTATCCTTAATAAAAACATCATTATGCTTGAGAAAATGAGGTTCGAGAAACCGCATCATTTACAGTATAACTATGGTGAGCACTACTTCACTATTCACAATTGGTATATTTCTATTTTTTTTTAAGTTTTCGGGGGCTTTAGTCTTTTGCTAGGTCATGGTACAATACTTGAGGTTTCTCTCTCTTATCTTCTTTTCACTAACACTATTCTCAAAGCCTCTCCGTCTCTTCATTATGTGATCCTTGCTCTCACATCACCCTACTCTGCTTGATCTCCACTGTCCCTATTCCTCTTGAAAAATCAGTTTTAGAAGTCAATAACATATTTGGTGCTTCTTATTTCATGGTCGTCTCATTTTTTATTTTTAACCTCTTTTACTTGTTTCTCAAGATGCACTAAGGTGTTGGACTCTCATGAGATATTTCATGTGTCCACATCAGATATTACTCTAATATATCCATAAGCTGGAACTCAGTTTACTTAATGTAAAGTCATCGATTGAGCTTTTCAATTAACCAGAATATATTTGTGATCATGTTTCCACTCATTTTGTATACCAATATGTTCTTCTTCTTTTTTGTCTAAAAATTCTGTTATGTTCTTTCACTCATGATTAGTAGCAAAATAGGACAGAAACAACAAAACATATCCAATACCATTCACATATTTAGCTTCTATTCATCATAGTGCAATGTAAAGTAAAATGAGAGCTAAACACCCAAAATTTAATTCCAATAAACTATGACATATTTTTATAAACCAGAAGATGAAGATGAGAATCAGAAATAAACCATGCGGCATTTGGAGCCTCCAATTCTGCTCTGTAATATTGGTCATAGAATGAAAAGGATAAGCCCCCACGCGCAATTGCAATTCCTACATATCCACCAACTATAAGATGTGTCTGGCATCTTCCTAATCAAGAAATACCACAAAGCCCAGGGTTATCTGAAAATCTTGAAGAGCCACAAAATTAGTATAGAGATCACTTTTAGTAATATATTTAGTAATTCTCATCAAGTTCAAAAGATTAAAGCATATTTGTAGGTCGTTTTGTACAAAAGCCAAAGTCCCTTTAGATTAGAATGAACTTTTCTGGATAAAGAGTGGCTATTAAGATACCTACACTGTAACTATAAGTTAGTATCTTATTCACAAGTGGAAATGAAATAGAAAAAGTAATGCACATACAATTTTCTGTTTGAAGTCAACTGTCCAAATGTGGCAGGAATTGACCCATTGAGGAAATTGTGGTAGAGATCCCTGCCAAGAAACATGAAGTTAGTATATAATTTAATCATATATATACATCTTATGATTACATTTAATGTGAAAAAGGATAAAAATATGTCGTCGTTTATATACAGGGTGATTTGTCATCGTTTATATACAGGGAGTTTTATAACTTAAAATATGGTATGCAAATTATACGGTTTCGAAAAAAATTTGCTACATTTTCGTTCCCGCATGTATGGAGATTTTTGGTTTATTTGGCCACAATGGCCATTGTGAAACAATTTGAAACAATTGCGGATTCACATTTTTTTCAAGTATTTCCACATAGATGATAGAATCTATATTAGGTAATGTCTAAAACTTGCATAATTTATGAAGCCAAAATAACATATGAGTGTGAGATAAACCACGTTTTTGAAATTTTACTGTATACACATGCACCTCTATTTTTCCAAATGGTTCTCCATATTTAATGTAAGCTATCATATGTTCTGATTTTATTTTAAAAAACCGTGAACATATGCGGTCGATCTTTGGTTCATAGTCGGATTATCTTAGGAACTATCTTATTATTTCAGGCCATCTAACGTGCAAGTAAAAGTTGTGAATAAATTCGGATTGTCATATTCTCTATAAATTGTCATTGCATCTAGATAGTTATTGATCATATATCGGAGATTTCTAATATGAGAGTTCGGAAGAATAGTTCTTTATCTAACATCGCTACTATTAGCAGTTCCTGATCCTAAAGGATTGAAAATTTGTTTTTTTTTCCCTCTTAAACTTGGGTTCATTATGCTTAATATAATTTATACTGTTGAAATAATCGGTCATCTTTTAGTAAAGTACATGTATTGTTTTGTAGATCATAAATTTGATAAAAATGTATTTTATCATTGTAATTATATTTCCTTTTTTTATGACTGTACATTTGGTTGTAGAAACAAATCAAGTTTGAATTTGTCTCTGTCATATGGGAAAAGTAAAGGATAGTGAGAGTCATATATTTAGGATGTCTTTAGAAATTCGTTTTTAACTTCCATCATTTGTTTGAATAATAATATCTCTATCAAAATCACATGCTCTAATATCACCACTGATTAAACCACTGATTTTAGAAGTATATGGCAATTTATATTGTTTATTATCAGTCAGTAATCGATCGAGTATAGTTAAGTTACATGTGGGCAGTGAACAATTTTCAAACCTGCCTCTTATGGTTGGAAATTTCTTTGTTAGTTGATTCACTTTATTAAACATTTATTTTAATCCTTCGAATATATCGGGCTTAATTTTTTTATTTGTACAATTTGGATCAATAGCATTTATTCGATTGAAAATTTTGTGAGCATTATCATATACTTATAAATGAGCATATTTAGAACATTCATCTTCAAAATGTAATATTGAGCTCATAATAATGCACTTGTTCACAGATCTTAAATATGTAGGGAGCACATCCATTATTTATGTCATAATTTATTTTGGCTCCCATTGAAGTAAAAACAAACTTTTAATTATAGACTTGAATATTTTCACGAAACATAACGCTTTCTCGACCATTATTTGGGTCTAATAAGTATCACTACAAAATCAGGCACTATAGCCAACGACCTCAAGTCGTCTGCTATAGCAAGACCAGTCGTTAGCTATAGTCATAGTCGACGACCGGCCATCGACTATACCGTCGATGACAGAAGGCCGTCGGCAAAACTATGGTCGAAGACTCAATTGAAGGTCGCCGACAACATGAAGTTGTCGGCTATAGTCTGACTATAGCCGACGACCGGTCAACAACAAGTGTTGACCGGATGGCAACTATAGCTGACGACCAAGACACCAAGTCGTCTGCTATAGTATTTACCTTAGCGGACGACTGTGAATAGTATCGTTGGCTATAGTAGAAAATTTCAGGAAAAAAATACTCGAAAATGTACAATTCTAATCACCGAACCTACAATTGCATAATATTATTGATCGAAATTGTAAAACACACTACAAATTCACTAACAAAACATAAATTCACGCATATTACACACCTACACTGTGGGTGATCCAAATTGATGTTATTGAAAACATCGATGTTAATATCAAGGTCTTCAGGATCCTCCTACGGCCACGTGGCAGGAAAAGGAAACGTAGGTCGAGCCGGGACCGAGAATTCAGATGCCTGGAGCTGTGCAGTCTAATTCTAAAACCAAGAAGCCATCACAGACTGCTCGGCTAATCTCACCCACTCCATCTCTTCTAACTGTCTTCGAGTCTCTTTCAGCTCCCTCTGATGCTCTACCGCCTACCTCTGGTGCTCTGCTGTCACCCTCTGGAGTTGTTCCTGTAGATGAGAAGACCTTAAACTTATCGACCTGCGTGAGAATCCTGGAGTGTTCTTCAAGACCTCGTCCCCCTTCTGTCCCAGACCCCTGCAGTAGTAGTCGCTTCCCCGTAGTGAGAAAATCTCACTCATGATCCTCGCCGCTACAAGCGGGTCAGATTGATCAATCTACGAGATGGCCTGAGGAGGTCTGCATCCTGGGTCTCAGGCTATTGCTCTCTCACGATCTGAGTCAACACCTCTGGAGTCACCTCTTACACTCTCGTCTAATTGACAAGGAAAAAAAATTATTAGTAAACATACGTAAAACAATTTAGAGATATATAAGAAAATATGTTAATTAAGTTATAAGAACATATGACTTACAATATCTTCGGGGCATTGAGGATACGCTTTCTGTAACGTATACTCCAAATGGGGGGCTTCAGGGTATTGGCTGCCTCCTCCATCCAACTCGCAAAGGATCTCGAATCAGCATGATGGTTCTTCGTGTTTTTTCCCCAGTTCGCCGCGTTTATTGCAGAAATAGCCTTCTTAGATGACATATGTGAAGAAAAATTAATTAGGAAACTATTTTCACCAAATACGATATAAGTAAGCACAAACGGAGTGTTGCATACCTCGAACTTTAGGGAGTTGAAGTGGAGTACAAGCCGCTGCCACTCATACTCCTTATACATAAAATCAATAGGGGTACCCCCATGGAGGTTGCCGTGCTTCTTTCAGTGCGCTTTGAGCTCACTCTTCCACTCTTTGTACCTATATATGGGAGGAATATGTTATAAATTGACAATACATAATCAACAAAAAGTCTAAAATTTAACTCCATATCTCATCACCTTCTTCCTTGCATGTCAATTGCCCACGTGCATTTGAGCTCCTCCGGCACAATAAACTACAGCTGCAATGTATATATAAATAAATATATAAATGGTATAGATACATAATGAATATATAAAGGATAATTATATATAATGAATATATAATTAACCTACCAACAACGCATTGTTCACACAGTCCTTTACACATTGTGGCACGGATGACCACTCTCCCCATAGAACCGGCACTCTGTCCGGTATTATACTCCCTACCATGCCGGCGTACTTCCGCGTATTCTTTCCCACTATCACAACTCTATTCGAATTGGTCTGTATGACCACTTTCTCACTGTCCTTGACCTCCTTATCAAGTAGCTTACCGCTAACCATTCCTCTAGTTGTCTTTTTTGCATTGCCTCCAGCGTCGGTGTCGGCTAACAAAAAGGAAATTTTATTTCAAAATAATCACTTAAGCGGTATATACGCTAATATTAATAAGTTTCAAATTAAATACTAAGTTTGCTAATATTTAACCGATTCCCTCGCACTATACAGAGGTGTAACAAACGGCACATAGAAGTATGCCTCTTCTGGGGTAGTGTAACCAATCTGTCTTGGAATGGGCACTCCCCGATCATCGAGCGCAGGTATGGATGGTATCGTATGGGGCATAAAGAGGTGGGGCAGCGAACCACCACGTGTCCTCGTAGAGGAAATATCTGAAGGACCTGTATTAGAGGCCGACAGCTGCAGCGAGGGAGTAGGCGCCGTTGGCTGGGAGATAGGAGGCATAAAGACACCTGAATGTATGGGACCCGTAGTGGCGGCCGGCTGCGGCGAGAGAGTGGCACATTCGTTGAAGAGAGACCTCATGCAGGCGGGTAGGTGGGGCCCTACATCTCGTTGCGGTTGCTGAAGCAGTTGAAGGTGTCGAGAGGTCCTCAGGTCGCTATAAGTGTTACTTATAGAGGCGGATGAAGAACTATCGCCGCTAGACCCGGTTCCTTTGTTAGAGCCCTTCGAACTCTTCCGACTTAACCAATTCATGATCCCTAATTATTTAAACTCTAATTAAATTAAACGATACATAAATATCAAAATTCATACATAATTCACAAAATTCATACATAAATCGCAAAATTCACAAAATTCACACATAAAGCACAAAATTCATACATAAATCACAAAATTCACAAAATTCATACATAAATCACATATTTCATATATTCACAAAAAATTACATAAAATTCACATAATATTCCCTCAAAATAATCACATATTCCATATATCACAAATTCCATAAAATTTACAAATTCAATTAACCCAATCACAAATTTCATACACAAATTCAATAACCCAATCACAAATTCCATACATAAATTCAATTAATCCAATCTAATAACCTAATCACAAAATCCATAACCCATAATCAAAACTCATACACATTCACATAATCCAACACATATCAAACTAAAATCCCTCAATAAAGCTAAAACCCTAAAATTTAGGGGGAAATGAGAGAGAGAAAGGAGAGAGAGAGAGAGAGAGAGAAAGAATCTGTTTTAGAGAGATTGAGACCGATTTTGGGGCGTTTTCGGCGATTTGGGATGTCCTAGGAGAGATTCCGGGGGTTTGGGGCTATTTGGAAGAGAGGAGGAGAGTTTTTGAAGGAGGAGAGGCCGAACAGTGAGGTTTAGGGTTGGGTTCTTCGAGTTATAACAGTGAAGCATAATCGACGACATTCATTAAGTCATCAGCTAAGGCTTAGCCGACGACTTAATTAATGTCGTCGGCTATGCTTCAATTTTTTTATTTTTTTACACTTTTTTAACTTTCGCGGATGACTTTTGTGCAAGTCATCAGGTATAGTATGTAAAAAAAAATTAAATGCAGACCTCATAATAGTAGAACAAAAATGAAGCAATCATGTAGAGCAACAATGAAGCAATCATGCACAAAAATGAAGCAATCATGCACAATACCTGTTTTGCAGTAACACCTGTTTATCTAATAGTAGAACAAAAATGAAGCAATCATGCACAAAAACATCCTCATGATCAACCCACACATTTAATTAATTAACAAAAATTTATATTTAACTAAGGCTCATAATCAGAATCATCACTTGAGTCTGGATCAGTGTCGGAGTTAATTTCCGGTAATATGTGCCGCTCCTCGTCACCGGAGTCTTTGCTGTCTTCGTTTGAATTAATATCAGTAAGACTTACATCAGCCCATAAAAGTCGAACCACACTACCGGGTCTCACATTACTTAGGCGAATTGTAGAGGATTCAGGAATACCAATTGCACTTGGCTCTTGGTATGCAGTCACTTCTTCAATATCTACGGCCTCACCAAGTGTACCAGCACTGTATATGTTTCTAGGAACAACATGGTTGACTACTTTTCATGCCCTTTGTGCACAAGATCATCTAGATAAAACACTTGTTTTACCAATGTGGAAAAAATAAAAGGGTCATCCTCATACCAGCTTGTAGCAGTATTCACTGAAAAAAGACCATATTTATCGGTCCTTGTGTTCTCAAGGTTAGTATGAAACCATCTACACTTAAACAAGTGCACGGTTATGCTCTCCCCATAAATTAGTTCAACCACTGAATGGAGAACATCGTAATAGTCAATGTTATTCTGTCAAAAAAAATTGGGAGAAATATCCTCTCGAATTTGCACATGATAAAAATGATGTCCTATTGCATTTCCCTCAAGTCTGATTTTTTCACTTCTCTAATGCATAACTTCTAAAAGAATCTTGACAACGCTACTAATGGCTCCACCACCTAACGGGGCAGGTATGATCGAATGAAAACAGGGAAGAGATGTTGAAGCAGTATATGGCAGTCATGACTCTTTAATCCGTATATCTTATTATCTCAGAAGTTAACACACCGGCCTATATTGCTTGCATAGCCTGAAGGATACCTAACATTACCCATCCACCTAAAAATTTCATTCTTTTGGTCAGGCTTAACGGTGTAAGGAGCTTGAAGCATTTTTTTCTTCCCTTCTCTCAACCACAATTATTTTTGTATACCCATTCTTTTCATATCAATGCATGTCTTAGGACTGTCTTTAGTTCCCCCCCCCCCCCAATTCAACATTGTGCCCACCACACTTTCGCAGACATTCTTCTCAATGTGCATGACATCTAGGTAGTGCTTGATGGGTAACTTAGACCAGTATGGAAGTTCCCAGACTATGCTTTTATGCGTCCAGAATTTATACCGGTTGGGAATGAGAGGTATTGCTGTCACTACATCAGGATGATTGCGGAGCTGCCCAAAATTGTATTCATTCAGCACTTCCAAAATTTCATCCCCCGTCTATCTCCTGGGTTGCACACATGTTTCTATAGTCCCATCAAATGCTTCCTTATCCTCTCAAAATAGGTGATCATGTGGAAGCCAACAAATGTGACGCATCTGGACAATCTTCATGCAATGAGGACTGCCGCAATCAACAGTCATGCCCTCTTGACAAACCCTGTATCCCCTGGTAACATTGCTGGACAACATCCCTCGGGTAGAAAAATCACTGATGGTGCCAACAAGCATGACATGCATCTGGAACATCTCGTTTTTGTACTTGTCATAAGTAGGATGACCAACGTTACTCAGGTACTTAAGCTCCTCAATCAAGGGTCTCATATACACATCGAGACACTTTCCTGGATAACCCGGCCCTGGAATTAACCTAGTCAACATATTGTATTCTTTCTTCATGCACATCCATGGAGGAAGGTTGTACGGTACCAAAATAACTGGCCATATACTGTATTGAAGACTTATGTTGCCAAAAGGGTTGAATCCGCCAAATGAGAGTCCGAGCCAAATAGTTTAGACCTCTGATGCAAAATGAGAAAACTTCCTGACCATGTGCTTCCAAGCCTCTCCGTCAGCAGGGTGTATGAGGGTATCATCGTCAGGCAAATCTCTCTCTGCGTGCCATCTCATAGCTTTGGCTGTGTGTGTAGACATGAACAACCATTCTAGCCTATCAACCAACGGAAAATACCAAAGTACATTTACAGCTTTCTTATTCCCTGCAGGAGTCAACTTATACCTATCGGTGTGACATACCGGACATGCATCAAGGTTTTCAAGATCATTCCCTTCAGCATCTTCACCCCAGAAGAGAACGCAATCATATCTGCATGCATGGATTTTGATGTAGGTAAGACCAAGATGTTTTAGGATATGTCGCACCTTACGATGAGTGGTAGGCAGATGATGATCAAGGGACAGCTCCGAAGCTGTCAACTCCAGATAAGCATCAACAGCCTTGACACTCAATTTTTTCTCCACTTTGATCTTCATTATTCCCATGACCATTCAAGAACAGTCTTGTTACACCCGTTATACAACAAAGTCTGTTGGAAGACAATCAACTTGTTGTACTTATCAATATCGGCAATGTTGACAACTCTGGGTAATTGCTAGACTGAATAAAAGGGAAGCCCTCAATGTCGGCAGGGATATCTTGTACTTGAGCATATACATTGCTCTCATAAGGAAACACATCGTTGAACAACCTCATTGTTGGATCATTGGATGTACTGGCCCTCTCAGAAAATTGCCCATGATCATGCTGACCCGCTGATGATGTTTCACCGTGATAAATCCAACATGTGTACTTATCCCAAAACCCGTTTTTCTTCAGGTGCTCCCATACTATATCAATGGAAAAACGATACAAATCGCTGCAACACTGACATTACGTACACGGGCAATAATGAATTGTATTCCCGTTAACATTACACTTCACATATTCCACAAAATTTCACATTTCAACGCCATATCTTCGATCCCATTTTGGAAGGAAAATTCAATTCTTGTCCATCCTCAAAATTCAATTCGATCCCTTATTTTTTTTTCCTTTTCTCTCTCTCATTTTTTCTTTTCTTTTTCGAGGGTTGAAATTGGTTGAGCACATTGACCGCTCTCTCCCTTGGCGAAAAACCGTCACCAAGGTTCTTGAACCACCGGCAGTCCACCAACGGTCATGATTTTGGTCGAAATTGAATGACCTTTCTCTTCTCTACCTCATCCTATCCTCAGATTTAACAATTGATGTGAGAGGAAAGCAAATTGAAACGATAAGTTTTTTAGATTTCTGTTAAAGTTCGGCCGCTGTCTCCGATGACTTTTCCAAACCAAATTTGGATGTCAATCGAAAACTTCCAAGCTCCTAGTTGTGTTGTGTTCTTTTGTGTTTTATTGAGAAATTTCAGGTTTGGGCGAGGAGACGCCACTGATTGTTGACCACCGCAGCGAAGGTTGTCGGCGATGGCTACTGACGAGGGTTAAGGGGTTTTAACCCTCACGGTGTCACGAGTTTAGCACGGCTTTCCTCGAGCCCCATGGTGGCTCGACGACGGCGCTGCGTTGCCAATTAGTTTGGTCGGCGAGGTTTTGGCAGCATCTTTCGGGGCTGATTTTGGCCAATTCCTGGTGAAATCCAGCTTATTCCTAGTTAGGGAAATGATAGGTCACGGTGAGATGCATATTTTGGGTTATCGGGTGCCGCCGTCGACAGTGGTTGTTGGCGGAGGTGTGTGGAAGCTAGGCGACGAGGCTGAGGAGTGTCCAAATTAATTTTAGGAGTGCCCATAGCAATTTTGTGAGTTGTACCCATAACATTTTAGATTTACCCCTTCATTTGGAAAAAAAAATGTCACCGTAATCAATACAAATAGAATCGTGATGAAAAATAACTCTAAACGCGCATCACGCTGATACGATTTTAAGATTTCATACATGACTTTAATAATTTTTAAAATTTAACCATGAATCTTTTCCTAACAATAATAATAATAAAGGGATATATATATATATAGCCTATGTGCTTACCTATGAGGCTATGATCAAACACCTTCGTCGTCATTTGAAATTCGCAAAACAAAACTTCACCAGCTCCAAGATCGATCTTCTTATTAACCGATATTAGGAGCCTTGGTGACCACGTACGCATTGTGCCACGAACGCGGTGACAAAAGATCCTTTGTTTACTGTGTGTTCTTTGACAGATGGGTTTTCTCTGATGATGGTGGCTAGCTGGGGCTGCTTCTTCTCCCTTGGTGCTTACTAGCTCTCCCGGGGCCACCAACTCTTAGTTTCTGGATTAATTAAAAGGAGGAACCGGTAGGTACATTAACTAAACGTACGTACGGACGTACTAAATGAGTAAACTGAAAGCCATGCGAGCAAATTGAACTAATCGATCATTTCATTTTATACGTCAAACGTACTCCCAACAGAATTAGTAGAACTTGTACATCACGAACTATAACATTTCTTGCAGATTTCGGAGTAATGGAGGTTATTATAGATGGATGGGGCATAGAATGTTTTGGCCTTCCTTTGGATTTGTGGATTTGTCGGCCGGCAGGGATTAATTTGTTGACGATCGAAATGCTTAATTTTGGAATGAGCTAGCTAGAAGAAGATATTCTTTTTAATTTAGACAAAATACAAATGTGCTAGCTAGCACTCCTAGCTAGCAGCAAAATTAGACAAACTTTGGAGGCATATACCTTGTAAATTTAGCCCTGCAGTGAAAAACTTATGTCCAGCATTGTTCTAGGATGATTAGGAGTAAGTTGTTCATTCTTGTGATGAGAGGTCAAAAGAATATGCAGCACTGATCGATGTGTATGTTTGACAAGTTAAACAATATGCAGCACCAGCTCTTGCCATATGAAGTGTGTGACTACAATTAAGTGCAACATTTCACTGATGTTGTGTACAACCTTGTGTTCTTCTCTAGAGGCTCTTTTTCTGTTCCTCCAACCATCACCAATGTAAGATAGAGTTGCTGCTCATGTATTATCTCTTGGTCCGCAGTTAATATCTATCAATTGTTGCTTCCTTAACTTTGTGCCTCTGGAGTCCAGCAACTTTGGCTCTTCATATATATGGCGCATTGTTTATGACTTTATGTGCTGAATTAAATTAACTCTGTTATCGTTGTAGACCGCCCGTTACTATTTAATTCACATATTGCGATCTGGATGACGAACATCCTGAATTCGATTGCTCGAGTCACTTGTTCATGTGTTCACTGAGCTACTTTCTCAGTTTGTGGTTTTTTTGTGGGCTTTCAACCCTTCTCACTTTCAGAAGCTTGTATTGTATTGCGTTCAAAGAGTGAATCATCAGCAGGTGCAGCAGCCTTGTTCAAAGCAGTGTACTTAGACCGTCTGCATGACAAATTTTTATAGCTTAAAATTAATAAAAAGTAAAAAATTTGGATAAAAAATAATTAAAAAAACTGTTAAATCTTTTACGCTTATTTTTATAAACAGTACAAATAATAAGCAGTGCACTTACACCGCCGTGTATAAAATAATTTTCAGTATACTTGTATCCTCTGGATGATTGCATTTCCAGTTCTAAAAAATGAAATTGATCCACAGCTTATAGCTCTTCCAAATGGTCAATCCAATCACTCCAAAGTCGCGTCTCATTTGAAAGCTCAATTTGTGGCTTTGTGATCCATTCCAAAGTACAGTACATGCTTTACTTTGGTAAAGGTTTAATGCATTAGCTCAACAAAACCAGCTGAAACAGTAGCTCAGGGACTCGGAACTTTTCCTTTTAACAACAAACTCTCCTCACAAAGTTACAGAAACAAGCCTCCAGTAAGAAACGAAGGGTGTCACACGTCAAATGATTTTCTAGGAAAAATAATTAATCAACTTCCTTTATATCTGACCACACAAGTTACTCCAAACACTACCCAGAGAGAAGATGCTGGAAGAGTCAAGAATGCAGATCCAAAATGACAACAAAAAAATGAATCCAATGGGGTAAGCGTCAACCAGGAACAATAATCAGTCAATCCTCGAAATCTCCAGCATTCTCCAATAGATAGTTGGCTGCCAATTCTTCATTGCGGTCACATGCCAAAAATGCTTCAATTACCAATGCTCTGTCAAATCCCATTGCCTCAAGCTATAGGGAAAACAGCAAATGACGAGTTATTATAAAAAAAGTTTGCAGGAATGAATTCTCTCAGAGATAGCTTATAAAAATTACATACCCGTTCAATGGCCTCCTGTTCAGCTGGAGTTACATTTACAGCATGCGGCATATCTTGATCAGGCTGCTCATACTCACTGGAGAATGAAGTAATTGCATAAGAACAAAACGATTATGATTACGAGAAGTTAAATGCAAAAACTTTATATAAATTCTACTAAGACACAGCTTCAACAGATACCAATGAGAACTCTCTAGGCCTTCGCTCAAAAGAAAGGTGGAAAGTGAGAGATTGTTTAGACCATAGCTTTCCCAAGAAACAAAATTCCACAGAAGGGGAGGTGAAACTATGACGGAGCAAGATGGAAGATGAAGGTAGTATAATGAATCTCAGATAAATGACTCCAGCTTGGCTAGGTTTCTCATTGTTAATGGCTCATTTTCTTATTGTTTTTGGTTTGTTGAGATTTTCAAGTATTTATTAGACATTTTTATTTGGGTTTGGAAAATCGCATTTGTAAATGCTCAGTTGCTCACCCTTCAGAACCCTCAAGAGGTTCATTTATTAACTGAAGAAACTCAGCATGGTGTTCCTGAATTAATCTCAAAAGCTGGGGGTTTTGCTTTCCAAGCTCCTGCAGCATGGGCTGTAACAAAAGCATAATGGAAAAATTCAGAGGCATATTAAACAGAAAACCGTCACAAACACTAATGAGAAAGTTTCAATGCATATGCAGACCTGTAGAATCTGTGGGTTTGCTTGCACCATTGAGCGCAATGTCTGGAACTGTAATAATGAAAACAAATTAATTAAATCAAATTCCTGACAACTTAATCACACAAACATTGAATCAAACATAACCTCCACACATTGACCTTACATATCAAAACATGAGATGGGCTAAAGAAAATGTGCATGCTATAGTGACAAGGACATGAGCTCAACCTCTCATGGTTGGCTTCTCTACTTTCCAAAAATAAAAAAATAAAAAGAATAAGATAGTGAAAATAGCATATGATATAAAATCATCAAATAAGCTTATGGTTGACATAAGGTAATGATTCATAAATAATTTAATAAATTTTATAATTGCGGAAACATAATATAACCAATGTGATGTAAACCATGGATACAAACTTAAAGTGAGACATTGTCTATGTAGCAATAGAACAGAATCACTCAACATATGTTCTGACATTTCTTTGCAGGATTCTTACTTGATGATTGTTTCTAAGAAAGTCGAGGGATCCAAGGGCGCCAGCGCCAGCACCAGCACCGGACAGTGCTTCCTGGAGGATTCCAGGTTAGATACACATACCGCCGCGTAGAACTATAAAAAATATATAAGTTATAAAGTCCCCCCAGTAATAGATTTACCTGAGGAAACATGTTCAAGGGAGCTGAATTAGGTGCTCCAGAGACAGGTGGAGCAGCGACTGCGCCTGTGTCAATTGCCTGACTTGTAGGGAAGTGAGCCACAGGCACAGCAACTTCTGCTGTTTCTGGAATACTCTGAAGAACATTATGTCAGTAGTTGAATACATATAAAGTATGAGAGCTAAGAGTTAAGAGGAATAGACATACAGAGTACAAGTAATCCACTGCTCGCTCTGGGTTGTTGTAAGCTGCTCGAAGCGCACGTGTAACTGTTTCTCTGTCCCAACTTCCACCACCCATATCCATTATTTGTTGGATTGTCTGATCAAGATTAGTTCCAGCAACTATATTTGAAGCAGCTTGACCATATGTATCAGTAAGCACACTACAAATGAAACATAAGAGACTTAACATAATTAAGTTTATAATTACCGAGGGAAGAATAATCCTAAGGAGAAAAAGAAAACATAGCCGCATCAGCCAGAAACAGTTAACTATAATTCCAACATGGGTAACCCAGAACCACCATATTTATGTATATATTCCCATAAAAGGAACATACTAACTACATTATCTGATACATCATATTAACAGAAATTTTTAAGAGAACTGCAGAAAGAAGTATACCTCGCGGTGTCTGAAGAAGGTGCGGTACTCTCTGAGGGCCTGCAAAGCATACAGAAAATTATGTCGGGGAAAATGTCAGTTAAAAATAAAAATTCAAAAACCTGCTTGTCATCTGGACTCACTGCACTTGAATGGGAGCTTCAGCTCTGGAAGTAGAATTTGTAACCGAGGCAGTTGTGGGTGGATTTGTAGTAGGCTGTGACACGTACACACAATAGCTTAGACATTTACAAAAAAAAAAAATCGAACAGAGTTCTAGCAAGGCAGCGAACTTGAAAGGAAGCGTAAAAATAGAACCTGAGCAGATGAAGCCCCTGCTAAGCTTGAAGTTTTACTCTGTCAAGCAAACATAAATGAAGAGTGAGGCCGTAAGAAGGAGAGCTTATGACAATAAAGTAGAGAATATGACAGAGAATTTCCAGAATTGTTTTGCATATCTGGGTTATGTTTACATAGATTCTGTACATGTGAAACTTAAATTTTAAGATGCAAAAGCACACAGTAATTGTTGGTTTTAGCAAAACATAACGGAACCTAAAGACATCCAAAGTGTATAGAACACATACCAATCTGAAAACACATTCACCAGATTCCAGATTTCATATACATAATTTTATTAGCATGAGCCCATTCACAGAAAGGGAAAGAAAAAATTCATTGCTTGATTTAGTAAACTTAAAACACGGTTAGTAATACTCAAATCTTCCCCATGTCTGATTCCTATATAGCCTAATAGTAGAAGTAAACATCATATATGGATAAAATTCAAATTCAAATTCAAATTCAAGAAGTACTCTTTCTAGATACACATATATGGATAAAATTGTTTCTATATGGAAGCAAGCAGCAAATGAGTTGATCCCCTGCAAAAAGATTGTAAATTCTTCACCTTGAAGGCTTGAACCATAAAGAACAAAATTAGGACCTGAGGCACTTGCATGCAGCCCATATTTGCTTCTAGTGACAGCTCATTATAAGCATCAGGGTAATAATATGAACAATCAGGCCCATGCCTTGGTCCCTTAAGTTTGGTTCAAACACCCTTAGGGTACCTACCTAACTACTAGCTAATTTCATATGCCGTATATATAGCAGGATCTGACCAGAGACACCGGTTCAATCTTGGTTCCGTTCAGTGGGTTTGGGAATAAAGAAAATGATAACAATTTAAAAAAAAAAAAAAAAAAAAAACCATTCCTCTTGCAATCCCTGTGAGTCTGTGACCATTACCATATAGACCATTGAAAAATACACTCTTATCAAATAGACCATTAATAAGCAAAGAGTTAAAGAGCCCTTTCCTCATGCAATCCCTATACGGCTATACCTGCTTCCACCACTTCACATTAATAGAATCATCAATCTCAGTATCCTCTTTGCCACAAAGGATAAGATCTGAGAAAGAACAGTAATTAATGTTAGTGTCTCACGATTCAATGAGCCACAGTCTATCTTCTCCCTTTTGATATAGAGGTTTCCTTCCGACCTTTTTAACCTCCTGTTCACTTCTTCGACCAGTGAATCCCAAAAGCTCACAGCCCTAATAGGCAGTCGCCAGTTTGCATTCGCCAGCTCTTTACCCTACATCCAACAGTTTCAGCTAAAGTGTATGTTCTTCCTTCCTGAGTAATGGTTTTCACCTCTCCCAGTGACAGGACTTACACCATTCTACTAATGGTTTTTACCTCTCCCAGACAAGGAAAATGGATTCACGTACCTCCAGCTTCACAATAAGGGCCATACATTATCCATGAAAGCTAACTATTGTAAGCTTTCTACTCTGATTTGTGCCTTAAGATACTACTTAAAGAGTGTAATCATATTAACTACTGTAAGTGTTAGGTAACAGAAGACACTATTGTATCCGCAGTATTGTTAGACTAGCCAACTAAATTAAATCATAATATCTATACATAGCATAACTTATCTTCCTAAAACAGAGGTGTGGCATCACGAGCAAGTAGCCATATATAATTAATTCATTATTCCTTTTATAAAGCATGTTTTTCCATTACCCGAAAAGAGGCGGTAGGTATGTAATAACTACACCAGACAATAAAAGCTCCAACACAGTTGCAATAAACTCGTAGTGTCCATAAGCTTAACCCTTTTAAAAAAATATATAACAGGCATTCCCTTCACCTGGTATGACTATATGCATGTTGAAAATCCCATTAGTAAAAAAACAAAAAAATTAGCTGAAAGTTACAATATCAATAAGCATATCAAAAAGCCCATATAATGCAGTTTTCCTATCCTGAAACTAGCTGGGTCGCACATAATTAAACACATTCACCACATTAGAAAAATCAACCAAGTAACAAAATTGGCACACACACAAAAAAACTAAATGATTATGGCATTCAATATTTGAATAACAGCAAACAAGAGTCATTATCACATTTCGTAGGGAATGTACCTTGCTAAGCATAACTACAAGAAATCCATCTTCGGTGACCTTGTTTTCAGCCAATGTAGTTTCGTCTTTCAAGACTTTCCCATTGTGTATCAGTAACTGCTGCCCACATGGGTAATTATCTTTTCCTTGTATATCCTCAATGTTCTTCTTCACTCCCATAACCTTCACACATAATAAGTACCACCAAAAATATAAATCCTCTCAATTATAACAAACACTCCTAACTATCCTTAATTCTGAAGAAATGCATACACTTCACTCTAGTTTGGGCATTGCTAAATCACTTGAATCGAAAAAAGCAAGGACCACTGCGAAAAGCCTTAAAAAAAACATAGATACATGGAAATTTGAATGAAATTGAAATAGGAGAACAAGAGAGGAGCTTACGGTGTCAGTGGGCTGAACCCTAATTTCAAAATGGCTGCCTTTGAGGGTCTTGACAGTGAGCTTCATTTTCGTTTTCGGCGGATTGACAACTGAAAACCCTAGAAAGGAAGAAGAAGAAGAAAGAAAATCCGAAGGCTTCCCCTGAAAGACGAATTAAGGAAGACGAGTGCAGGGAAGGAGCGCGCACACACCTTTTGTCACTTTTCCATTTCTTAATTAATAGTAGCCAGCACGAGCGGGTCACGTGACTCTAATATAATCCCCAATGGCTTGGTACTCGAAAATTGTGGGAAATGAAAAAAGTAAGGGAGAATTATTTAAAAATTTAAATTCAGTTTCTTTTTTTCCAAAAAGTTTAATATTTTTTTCTTTGTCTAACAAAGTTCAGCATTTTTTTTAAAGAAAAAAAATTCAAATTCATTAACCAATTATAAAAAAAAAAACTCATTATTTTTTAAAACCCAGTTTTTCTTCTTATTTTACCCATGAGAGTCTTCGTTTCTTTCCTATTTAAATTCAAAAATCTATTTTATTGATTAAATTGATTGAGCTGCTCTCTCTCTCTCTCTCTCTCTCTCTCTCTCTCTCTCTCTCTCTCTCTCTCTCTCTCTCTCTCTCTCTCTCTCTCTCTCTCTCTCTCTCTCTCTCTCTCTCTCTCTCTCTCTCTCTCTCTCTCGTACTGGATTAGTAAGTTAATCTTCATTTGTTGAGTTTATTATCTGGGTTGGTTTTGTTTCGACAACGTTAATCAAGAGGAGTAGTTTATTTACCGTCGATAAATAGTGAGAGCTTGTGACTTGACTTTTTATCGAATCGTTGAAATTTGTTGATTTCGGCTGGAAGTCGTAGAAATTGTCAAGTCAAGTCCGTGGACGCGAAGAATGCCGAAAATTGAGTTATGACGAGAAAGTTACGATTGACGGCTGTTTGTTGTAAAGTTATTACCAAAGTTACCGTATTTGGAAAAGTATATAAACGAGGGGTTTCCTTATTTGGTAAGGGCCGGGAGAGTTGACTTAGGTCAACTTTCTCTCCAGTGGAGAGAGAAAGCTAGCTGAGGCAGTGTGGGGCGGCGCTACACTGTCCCGCCACCTCCGGCCACGGGATTGGTCAGGATCGGTTGGGTTCCACCTCCTCTTTCGATTGGTGATCTTATTTCCGGCGATTGGAAGCCGAGGAGAGAGAATCGACAAGTTAAAGTTTTAGGGTTTCGGGTGGTTTTGCGCCATAGTCAATAGCGAGGTCTCTGGCGACGGTACTGGTATGTTTTGACTCGTTATCATGTGTAGATTATCATTATATATGTTATGATGTATTTTGGGTGCAGGATTTAACCGTGGGAAATTAAAATCCGATTTTCGATCGGGTTTGTTCGACCTCCGCTGTGTAAGGCGTTGCCGGCGGTTTTGGCCACTGAGGGGAGAGGGGTTTTGCTCCCCTCACTGCTGCGAGTCAGTTGGGACTGGCCTCGAGCCACTAGGTGGCTCAACAGCGGAGTTCGGTGTCGGAGAGATTTCTGTACCGTGGGTTTTCGGGGCCAATTTCAGCCAAATCAGCTGGAATGAGGCATAGGTCGTTTGGAGTTAATTGTTGGGCTTGATGAGATCTTTGATTTTGTGTATTAACCTCCTCCGCCGGTGGTGGTCGCCAGTGGTGGAGCGTGGGCGGCACGTGGCCGAAAAAGTTGACCGGAAAATTATCTTCTTAAACGGGTCGAGTTATATGTCGTTTTACTTGTAATCACGTATTGATCGCAATATTGAGGTTATTCAGTTGATTTGGACATTATTGGTTTAAACATGTGATTAATCGGACATTAATGAATTAATTTAACGATTTTAAGGATCGGTTCAATCGAACATTGAATCAACCTCGAGTCGCGTAACGCTCAAGAATTGGGTTATGAACTTTAAAAAGGATACAAGATTTAGAATATGGAATTAGATTAAAACTTGTTTATACTTCGTGAAGCACGATATTCGAGAATGCGACGTTCTCGATGATATTGCTCGTTAGGTGAACAAGCTTAATTATCTAATATTATTATCAACAATTAGTCTTTAAATATGAATCATTGTTTCATGACAACATATTAGCAGCTAGTGGCAGATATATAGTAACGCCGCTGACAGGCTTTGATTTGGTGGAATTCACGACACAGTACTGTCAGTGGACATTTTATTTTTACTGTTGTTTAGCAAGTTTTCAGTTATGCATTTACGTTTATGCAATTGTATTTGGAGGCATATATGAGTTTTTTTTTACATATAGCATAGTCATAGTTGTTGCATCTATGCACTACTTCTCGACTGATCCCCAAGATGCTCCGGGAGGGCCAAGGACTTGACCCAAGAATTTATATAGCACTCAAGAGGGCCAGGAACCTGACCTGGGCAGTATTAGGACTAGCGGTTAGATGACCCAAGTCGTAGCCTCTGTATATTTTATAGTATCCAGGAGTACCTGGATAATCATAGTCTTAGACTAACATTATTTTTATGTACATTTATAATGAAAGGCATATTATTTACAGTTTTCAATTTAAAGTGAAATATTATTTTCATCCACTCACTCTGACAGTTTTATTATTCTATGTGTCTTTCCCTGGGGTTTTCTATGACGACCCGAACCAGGATCAGTTGCTTATTCGGCACGATTCTCGAGATTGAGTTTAGTCGCGGTTTATTGTCGTAATTGTGGTTTGCCGATTCGATTCGCGACTTGGTTTTTGGTCTAGAATTTTAGTTGAGTATCTTCACGGAAATTGTAGAGTACGTGATTTCGAGCTCGTGGGCGGTTCCGGAAGATTTTTCCGATAACCGAGGAATATTTTATGATTATTTGAAGTTTCGGGTTCCGACGAGTTTATCCGTTTGTTTCGTGTTTATCCGAATCATTTCGTATATTCGTTTTGCACCGTCGATCGACCCGAGGCTCGAGTATAAATAGCGGAATAGTCGAGAATTTGTCGTAAAATTACTGTTTTGAGTTGACCATCGTTGACTTACTATTTCGGGAAAGTTGACCAGTTTGACCGAAGAGGGAAGTTTCCTCTTTGAGTATTGCCGTCCGACGACCTGTTTTCCGGCCACCTCCGGCCAAGCGAAGGGTAAGGTCTCCTTCCTCTCATGATTTCGAGTAGGTCTGTGTTTTGTTTGAGAGAAATTGGTTGTGTTTTATGGTGGAACCATTTGTGGCCGAAATGAACATTTCGCCGGTGACGGGGAGCTAGGCTCCGGAAAGATTTGGAGGAGAGGATTAGGGGTATTCGACTCCCCTCGTCTCTCTGAGTCTCGTGGTGTGAATAATTGTGGCTAGGGATGAGTTTTTGAGGCAACCCGAATAGGTCACCGGAATGTGTATTTTCGATCGGATTTTGGGTAAATTGGAGGACTTCTGTTTGGATTTGGCCTTCGGGGTAGAAGGGAAAGTGGTTCGAAATGGTGTGATCTTGAAATCTGGAAAGTTTCACCGAGAAATTCCACCGTTGACGGCGCTCCGCCGGCGGCGGCGGCGGTCAACGGCCGGAAAGTTGACTTTTTCAGATTTCGATGTAATTAGTGTCGTTTTTCTTGAAATCGCGTCCTGGTTATCGTACGGAGGTTTTCGGGTTTATTTGGTTAGCCGATTTTCAGTCGAGATTTCGAGTGGGGATTTCGGGATTTCCGTAATTCATTTTGCACTGCATTTTGTATTTCCGGGAACGGTTGGTTTCCGTGCATCAGTACAGTGTTGTGGATTACGTGATTGATCAGTTATGTTTTTGTGGATATTCAGGGGATCGAGATCGAGATCTGGATCGTGATCGTGCTTCGGACGAGGGATCTTCTGCCGGACCAAGTGTTTAGCGCGAGTGCGCAGTTTACGAGTCTTTGAGTGGACATTTCTTTTCACGGATTGATTGCGAGTCTTTATAAATGATTTACGAACCTGAGCATGCGGATTGATTATGATTTTACGAGCATGTGTTTTACGATTATGCATATACGAATATACGTATACGAGTATACATGTATATATATTATGTTTTAAGCATGTGCATAGAAAAGATTTATGATTTGGTTTACACAGAGTACAGTCTCAGTATATGTTGTGGTATCGATACACATTGGCTTCTCGGCTGATCCCCGAGTACGCCCCGGGGGGGACAGATATCCTGACCCGACCTTTCTGGCTAGGAATCACGTGTGGGTCTAGGATCCCGTGGTAGTCCATGAGAGATTCCGCGATATGTTTACGTTGCATGCTCTGTACGTGAGTGGTAGCTGGAGTCTCCTCACGTTTCATTTGATTTTCATGTATTTGACTCGCATATGATTTTATATGTATATACTACTGGTGAAAGACATTTATTTTCGTCCACTCACTCTAACATGTTTATTGTCTTTCCCCTGGGCTTTTCGGTTTCCGTGCCCAGATTGCAGTTCAGGTTTGGTGTTTTCACGTCGCGGTTTGGAGGCTAGTGATCAGAGTTACCTGTGCTTTCCAGTAGGTTCTTGTTTCGCCTACTGATGTGTATATTGTATATATTTTACTTTAGAGGTCGCTCTGATACATTCTGATACATGTTTATACGGATGTTCTCGGATATACATATATACATAGTACAGTTTGTTTACTGTTATTGGTTATATTGATGTTGAGAAATCCGGATGGGATTGGTGCCCACGGTTTGGCTTTTGTGGCATAGGACGAAGTGTTATTTTCTGGGTGCAGGTTATGGCAATTCCACGCTAGTAACGAAACTCTGCCAAAATTTTGAAATTTTTTTTTATTGATTCGTATTTTCGAGAGGGTTTGATTCCGGTTTAGGTAACTGAATCGAGATTGGGTCCTTTCAGCTTGGTATCAGAGTATTAGGTTGTCAGATTCTGTAGACTCTTGTAGTTGTGACGCTTAGGGTATTTGAGTTGATACAGTATGACTGGAGTGATGACCCGACTGGCCAGCGGTACTCATCAATACTTCGGGTGTTGTGTGTCCTCAAATATCTGCGGTTTCATGATTGCGTTCTTTCTGCTTGTACCTAATGCTTGTCTTGTATCAGTAGGATGCCTCATCGACGTGGTCCCCGTGTTGACCGGGATGATGATCCTGATGAGGATCGCCGAACGCGCAACTTGCTTATGCGAGTGCTGCGTTTGGAAGAGCGTTTTGACCCTGTGGTCAAGGCTCGCACTGCGGGTGCTACTGTGTTTTCGGGTTCAGTTGATCCAGAGATATGCGAGGCATGGTTGGTTCAGATTGAACGTGTTTGTGAGCGTCTGCAGTTTACTCCTGAGCAGATGACAGTAGCCGCAGTTGGATTACTTGAGTCAGATGCATACTTCTGGTGGGTTAGCACCGACAGAGTTCCTGTGGATACTCCGTGGACATTGTTTCGTGATCTGTTTATGCGGAGGTATTTCAATCAGGCTACCCAGCAGCGCAAGTACGAGGAGTTTACGAACTTGAGGCAGGGCAGTTTGTCTGTACTTGAGTATCGGGATCGGTTTACCCGTTTGTCTCGTTTTGCGCGGGATATGGTGGCTACAGAAGAAGCCAAGTGTCGTAGGTTTGAGCTGGGATTGAATCTGAACATCAAGGCGACATTGACGACGATGCCTCGGAACAACTTTGATGAGTTTGTTAGTGCTGCACTCCGAGGCGAGGACATTGAGCAGGAGAGACAGCAGAGGTACCAGCCGAGGCGATTTGAGGAAGGTGGACCAAGTCAGGGGCCTTCAGAGAGGTAGGGTTCTGATACTTCTGGTTCAGCTTCATCCTCAGGCGGTAGATCACATCGACCACCAGTTAGTGTACCCAGATGGAGACAGAGATGGAGGAGAGATCGACCGCAGCGACCACAGGCTAGTGGGGATTCCAGCGGTTCTAGTTATCCTCGACGACCTTTTGGCACACCTGCTACACCGAGGGAGTCTCCGTTGTGCAATTTGTGCAATATATATCATTTTGGATCGTGTCAGCGAGGCACCCTCAACTGTTATCATTGTGGCCAGGTGGGTCACTATGCGAGGGCGTGTCCTCAGTTGTATGGTGGTGATAGACAGGCAGCCCATAGTTCCGGAGTTGAGCGAGGTGCCACTTCGGGAGTTCGACCAGCTCAGTTTGCAGGCCAGGGCCGACAGCAGGGACAGCCCCAGCGAGGACGACCAGCCGGGCAGGCGAGGGTTCATGCTATGACTCTACGTGAGGGCAGAGCATCACCGGAGGTCGTTATCGGTACGTTACATGTTTTTGGTATTCCTGTACTTGCATTGTTAGATCCGGGCGCCACACATTCATTCATATCATTTAGACTGTCATCATTGGCTACGGTACCTGCATCTTCACTTCCGGGGTTGTGGAGAGTGTTGTATCCGTCAGGTGAGGTTGTGAGCATCGGTTGGGTTTACCGAGATTGTGAGGTGTTTATTGATGGTCATGGTTTTGTTGCTGATCTGTTATTGCTTGATATTGTGGATTTTGATCTGATATTGGGTATGGACTTTTTAGAGTCGCACTGGGCCATGTTTGACTGCCATAGGAAGGAGGTCGCGTTTCGACGACCAGGGTTACCTGAGATACTATTCCGTGGCGAGAAGAACACTTCACTACCGTGTTTGATTTCTGCGATGAGGGCGGATCGGTTGATGAAGAAGGGTTGTGTTGCTTACTTAGCCCATGTTGTGGACACTACAGCTGCAGTGTCGGATCTTGGTAGTATTGAGGTTGTGTCTGAGTTTTCGGATGTGTTTCCAGCGGAGTTACCTGGTATACCCCCTGTACGGGAGATTGATTTTACCATTAAGTTGTTACCGGGTACTAAACCGATTTCCCAGACACCGTATCGCATGGCGCCTGCGGAGTTGAGGGAGTTGCAGATCCAGCTCCAGGAGTTGTTAGAGAAGGGATTCATTCGACCAAGTGTTTCTCCGTGGGGTGCCCCAGTGTTGTTTGTGCGGAAGAAGGATGGGTCCATGCGTTTGTGCATCGACTATCGGAAACTGAATCAGATTACAGTGAGGAACAAGTATCCGTTGCCGCGGATTGACGACTTGTTCGATCAGCTGAAGGGAGCAGCAGTCTTTTCGAAGATTGACCTTCGATCCGGATTTCACCAGTTGAGGATCCGAGACTCTGACGTAGCCAGGACAGCTTTCAGGACGCGGTACGGGCATTATGAGTTTCTGGTCATGCCGTTTGGGTTGACCAACGCCCCCGCAGCTTTCATGGACTTGATGAATCGGGTGTTTAAACGGTTCCTGGACAAGTTCGTGATTGTATTCATAGACGATATCTTGATTTATTCGAGGAGTGTGAGCCAGCACAAGAAACACTTGCGTGCGGTGTTGCGGACTTTGCGGGACCATCAGCTGTTCGCGAAGTTTAGCAAGTGTGAGTTCTGGTTGGATAGTGTGAAGTTTCTGGGCCACGTGATTTCGGCCGAGGGAGTTAGTGTTGATCCTGACAAGATCGAGGCCGTGCTAAATTGGAGTCGACCCACTATTGTGCCGGAGATCCGGAGTTTCTTGGGGTTAGCAGGCTATTATCGACGGTTTGTACAGGATTTCTCCCGGATAGCTACACCACTAACCAGATTGACGAAGAAGGGCGTCAAGTTTGAGTGGTCTGATGCGTGCGAGGAGAGTTATTTGCTCCTGAAGAAGAGATTGACTACCGCACCTGTTCTGACGTTACCAGACGACAGTGGTGAGTTTGTTGTATACAGTGATGCGTCAAAGTTGGGCCTTGGTTGCGTGTTGATGCAGCATGGTAGAGTCGTGGCATATGGTTCCAGACAGCTGAAACCGCATGAGGCCAACTATCCGACGCATGATTTGGAGTTAGCCGCTATCGTGTTAGCGTTGAAGAGTTGGAGACATTACCTGTATGGTGCTCAGTGTAAGATTTTCACTGACCACAAAAGTCTCACCTACTTGCGGACACAGCCGGATCTGAACATGAGGCAGCGCCGATGGATGGAGTTGATCAACGACTACGATTGCACGTTTGAGTACCATCCAGGGAAGGCCAACGTTATAGCGGATGCACTTAGCCGGAAATCTGGAGCCTCGTTGTTTCACATGTGTGTGGCCAGAGTATCGATGTTAGCCGAGCTTCGGACTACAGGTGCTATGTTTGGGTATGATGATGATGGAGCTTTGTTGGCCAGTTTTCAGGTTCGACCCGTACTAGTTGATCAGGTATGAGAGGCACAAGATTCAGATCCTTACTTGCTGGGCAAGAAGACCATGATACGGAATGGTGTGCCTACAGAGTTCCGATTGAGAGACGACGGTACGTTGTTGTTCAGAGGCAGGCTATGTGTACCCAGAGACGAGGATTTGAAGAAGGAGATTCTGGATGAGGCCCACAGTTCAGCGTATGCGATGCATCCCGGAGGTACGAAGATGTTTCGTACACTTCGAGCGTACTATTGGTGGCGCAACATGAAGCGGGAGATTGCCGCGTACGTGAGTCGGTGTTTGATTTGTCAGCAGGTGAAGGCGGAGAGGCAGAAACCTGCAGGGAAACTACAGCCACTTGAGATTCCGGTTTGGAAGTGGGAGCACATTACGATGGATTTCGTCTATCAGTTGCCGCGTACTTCGGCGGGCAACACTGGCATTTGGGTTATTGTTGACCGATTGACGAAATCCGCACATTTTCTGGCACTTCCGGGGAAGATTTCAGTGGGCAGATTGGCCAAGTTGTACTTATCATAGATTGTTCGCTTGCATGGTGTGCTTGTATCGATTGTTTCTGACCGAGATAGTCAGTTCACTTCTGAGTTTTGGCAGGCTTTACAGCGAGCGTTGGGCACGAGATTGCGATTTAGTACAGCTTTTCATCCTCAGACTGACGGGCAGTCCGAGCGGACCATTCAGACTCTTGAGGATATGCTGAGATCATGTGTGTTGCAGTTTCGCGGAAACTGGGATCAGCAGTTACACTTGATCGAGTTCGCCTACAACAACAGCTATCAGGCCAGTATTGAGATGGCACCGTACGAGGCCCTGTACGGGAAGCAGTGTCGCACTCTATTGTGTTGGAGTGAGGTGGGCGAGCGTTGGCTTATTGGTCCAGATTTGATGAAAACCACGATGGAGGACATTCAGGTTATCCGGGATCGACTGAAGGTCGCCCAGGATCGGCAGAAGAGTTACGCGGATGTGAGGAGGAAGAGTTTAGAGTTCGACGTTGGTGATTGGCTCTTCCTGAAACTATCTCTGTGGAGGGGAGTTATGCGTTTCGGGAAGCATGGCAAGCTTCGACCACGGTACATTGGTCCGTATGAGATTACGGAGAGGGTTGGAGCTGTTGCATACAGACTTGAGTTATCGGCTGAGATGGCTCGTGTGCATGATGTCTTCCATGTTTCGATGTTGCGGAAGTACATCTCAGATCCTTCACATGTGTTAGCCCCACAGCAGTTGCCGATCAGGGAGGACTTATTGTATGTTGAGGAGCCAGTGCAGATTCTCGATCGTCGTGAGCAGGAGTTGAGGCACCGTGTGATTCCGCTGGTGAAGGTCTTGTGGCAGAACCATTCAGTTGAGGAGGCCACCTGGGAGACCGAGCAGCGTATGCGGGAGCAGTATCCTCATTTGTTCACATGACAGGTACGTAAATTTCGAGGTCGAAATTTCTTTAAGGGGGGTAGATTTGTGATGACCCAAACCAGGATCAGTTACTTATTCGGCACGATTCTCGAGATTGAGTTTAGTCGCGGTTTATTGTCGTAATTGTGGTTTGCCGATTCGATTCGCGACTTGGTTTTCGGTCGAGAATTTTAGTTGAGTATCTTCACGGAAATTGTAGAGTACGTGATTTTGAGCTCGTGGGCGGTTCCGGAAGATTTTTCTGATAACCGAGGAATATTTTATGATTATTTGAAGTTTCAGGTTCCGACGAGTTTATCCGTTTGTTTCGTGTTTATCCGAATCATTTCGTATATTCGTTTTGGACCGTCGATCGACCTGAGGCTCGAGTATAAATAGCGGAATAGTCGAGAATTTGTCGTAAAATTACTATTTTGAGTTGACCATCGTTGACTTACTATTTCGGGAAAGTTGACCAGTTTGACCGAAGAGGGAAGTTTCCTCTTTGAGTATTGCCGTCCGACGACCTGTTTTCCGGCCACCTTCGGCCAAGCGAAGGGTAAGGTCTCCTTCCTCTCATGATTTCGAGCAGGTCTGTGTTTTGTTTGAGAGAAATTGGTTGTGTTTTATGGTGGAACCATTTGTGGCCGAAATGAACATTTCGCCGGTGACGGGGAGCTAGGCTCCGGCGAGATTTGGAGGAGGGGATTAGGGGTATTCGACTCCCCTCGTCTCTCTGAGTCTCGTGGTGTGAATAATTGTGGCTAGGGATGAGTTTTTGAGGCAACCCGAATAGGTCACCGGAATGTGTATTTTCGATCGGATTTTGGGTAAATTGGAGGACTTCCGTTTGGATTTGGCCTTCGGGGTAGAAGGGAAAGTGGTTCGAAATGGTGTGATCTTGAAATCTGGAAAGTTTCATCGAGAAATTCCACCGTTGACGGCGCGCCGCCGCCGGCGGCGGCGATCAACGGCGGTCAACGGCCGGAAAGTTAACTTTTTCAGATTTCGATGTAATTAGTGTCGTTTTTCTCAAAATCGCGTCCTGGTTATCGTACGGAAGTTTTCGGGTTTATTTGGTTAGCCGATTTTCAGTCGAGATTTCGAGTGGGGATTTCGGGATTTCCATAATTCATTTTGCACTGCATTTCGTATTTCCGGGAACGGTTGGTTTCCGTGCATCAATACAGTGTTGTGGATTACGTGATTGATCAGTTATGTTTTTCTGGATATTCAGGGGATCGAGATCGAGATCTGGATCGTGATCGTGCTTCGGGCGAGGGATCTTCTGCCGGACCACGAGTTTAGCGCGAGTGCGCAGTTTACGAGTCTGTGAGTGGACATTTCTTTTCACGGATTGATTGCGAATCTTTATAAATGATTTACGAACTTGAGCATGCGGTTTGATTATGATTTTATGAGCATGTGTTTTATGATTATGCATATACGAATATACGTATACGAGTATACATGTATATATATTATGTTTTAAGCATGTGCATAGAAAAGATTTATGATTTGGTTTACACAGAGTACAGTCTCAGTATATGTTGTGGTATCGATACACATTAGCTTCTCGGCTGATCCCCGAGTATGCCCCGGGGGGGACAGATATCCTGACCCGAGGCCTTTCTGGCTAGGAATCACGTGTGGGTCTGGGATCCCGTGGTTCAGACTGTGCTATCGCGTGGTAGTCCATGAGAGATTCCGCGATATGTTTACGTTGCATGCTCTGTACATGAGTGGTAGCTGGAGTCTCCTCACGTTTCATTTGATTTTCATGTATTTGACCCGCATATGATTTTATATGTATATACTACTGGTGAAAGACATTTATTTTCGTCCACTCACTCTAACGTGTTTATTGTCTTTCCCCTGGGCTTTTCGGTTTCCGTGCCCAGATTGCAGTTCAGGTTTGGTGTTTTCACGTTGCGGTTTGGAGGCTCGTGATCAGTGTTACCTATGCTTTCCAGTAGGTTCTTGTTTCGCCTACTGATGTGTATATTGTATATATTTTACTTTAGAGGTCGCTCTGATACATTCTGATACATGTTTATACGGATTTTCTCGGATATACATATATACATAGTACAGTTTGTTTACTGTTATTGGTTATATTGATGTTGAGAAATCCGGATGGGATTGGTGCCCACGGTTTGGCTTTTGTGGCATAGGACGAAGTGTTATTTTCTGGGTGCAGGTTTTGGCAATTCCACGCTAGTAACGAAACTCTGCCAAAATTTTGAAAATTTTTTTTGTTGATTCGTATTTTCGAGAGGGTTTGATTCCTGTTTAGGTAACTGAATCGGGATTGGGTCCTTTCATTTTCGGTTTAATTGCCCAGTTTGTGGAGTTCATTTGTGGTCGAGCGCGCACGCAGTTCATGGCATAGCAGTATCTACCGTAGGATCCAAGGTTGATTCTGTGAGTTAGTATTTTACTTTACATTCGCAGTTTAATTTGTCTAGCTGCTCTGATGTCAAAAACAGTTGTATAACTTTTATATTTTAGTAGTGAACCCATATGTGGGAAATTTCTTTATTTTATTGACTTTTGAATTTTGGATCTCCACATTGGATATCAATTAGTGAGTAGTAACTAACGTTAGCAGAGTCGTTAGGGCTTAATTTCGATTTAGGCAACTAAATCGGGGTTAGGTCCTTTCACTCTCCCTATCTCCCTGCCTTCATCGCTGATGTGAGATCACTTCCGACGAGAGTGAGGACGACATTGTGAGAACAGAGTTTGTTCATGTTGGATTCAATGTTCAATTCGAGGTCTTCAGATTATCTCTACAAGATAAGGGACAGTATTTTGTAGGGGGTGTGGAAGAATTCAGAGACAAACTCAGAGTCTATTCAATAGATACTAGTTTCAAGTACTTATTCGAAAAGAATGAGTCGACACGCGTCAATGCATATTGCCTAAAGAAAGAGAGTGATCACTGTGAATGGAAAGTGTAGGAGCGCTTATGTCGTGCCAATGGTTGATTCTATATCATGAAATTTCAGAAAGAGCACACACGCAAAGAGATAATCTGTGTTAACAAGAACGAGATGATGAGAGCCTTTATAATCTGGTATGTGTTCACTGTGGTTAGCTGTCTTTCACTATGTTTAGTTTTCTTCTAGATTTGTGTTTCACTGTGATTAGCTGTGATAAGTTGCGGTTAATTATAATGATTCTTAGTTAACTAACTGTAAAACTTTTACTTTTGTCAACTCTATTGTCAAAGACAAACTGCGAGCGAATCCTAACAAGCACTACAAGAAAACAGCACTTAGACCACGGAAACGTAATTATTCCGTGGTCCAAGTGACACTTGGACGACGGAGACTTCTCCGTGGTCCAAGTAACACCTGGACGACGGATAATACCATCTCCGTCGTCCAGGTGACCACCTGGACAACGGACCGACAAGCCGTGGTCCGAGTAACTTCCACTTAGACGACGTACCGACACCTCCGTCGTGTAAGTGAAGCATTATATAAGCCCGATGCCAAACTCTCTTCATTCCATCCGATCCTCTGTCCCGCGGCAAATTTTAAAGATCGAAGAAGAAGGAGAAGGGAGAAGGAGAAGGAGAAGGATCAGGAACAGGATCTCCGCTGACTAGCTAGATAGCTTAATTAACTGATATCGAGAAGGCCAGCAGGTACGTACGCAGTTAAAATTTGCTTAATATATATTTAGTGAAAACGTACATACATGCATGGATGTTAGCTATATATACAGATTAAATTACGTACGTAACTGATGGATCGATGTAGATCGAGTACGTATAATTAAGCGTAAATTAATGGACTAATATATATATATGTAATAATTAATTAATTATAATATTTTGTAGCAGTACGGACAAGAGTTGGATGAAGTTGAAGAATAGATGTGATGTCCGGTATATGGATGGAATTAGCGAATTTGTGAATTTTGCGATAGAACATGGTCAGGGAAAGAAGCGTTTCAGGTGTCCGTGCCAGAAATGTCTTAATTGTCAGTATGTGGAGGTTAATGTTATGGTGCAACACCTGTACGAAAAAGGTATGATGTGGAGTTACACTACATGGAGCGAGCATGGTGAAGCAGTAGAGTTCAGCGCAGCAGATTTCAGCTCAGGGTACAATTACCATGGTGCCTCATCCAACGGCAGTGGTGCCGGACCCCCAGCTTACAACCCAACTGCAGATTTGGTCCATGATGCGTTTTCGGGATGTAGTCATGGTGGACACCAACACCAAGACGGAGGTTACAGTACCACTAATGAGCAAGATGACACATTCCCCGCTGCTAGCTTGGCCACTGACACCAGTGAGATGGATAAGTACAACCGGATGCTACTTGAAGCGCAGACCCCGGTGTTCCCTGGATGTCGAGAGAATGTGTTGCAATATGTGATGGAGCAAGTGAAGATAAAAGTGAAGCACAAAATGTCAGTGAGTGCTTTTGACGAAATTCAGGAGAAAATATGTAAGTTGCTTCCTGATGATCACAATCTTCCTAAATCTCATTATAAGGTTAGAAATATCTTGAGCAGCCTCGGCCTAAAGTACAGGATAATTGACGCATGTCCGAATGATTGTGTGCTATTTTACAAAGAGTATAAAGATTTGGACTATTGTCCCGTATGTGGCCAGTGCAGATTCCAGGTGAATAGGAAGAGTTCGAAAAAGAGAATTCCTGTGAAAGTTGTTCGATATTTTCCCTTGATTCCTAGATTGCAGCGCCTGTACATGTCTCTACACACAGCAGAGGTGATGCGATGGTATGCAGAAAAGCGAATAGGTGACGATGTCCTGCGACACGCAGCGGATGGGGAGGATTTCAAACATTTCGACAGAGAATTTGGAGACTTTGCTGCAGAGGTTAGAAATGTTAGACTCGGTCTATCTACAGACGGATTCAATCCTTGGGGAAGTAATAGCTCCGCCGTCAGCACTTGGCCTGTTATTCTGATGCCGTACAACTTGCCTCCGTGGATGTGCATGAACAAGGAATTTAATTTCCTTACTGTACTAATTCCAGGTCCTAAATCTCCAGGGAAGTGCTTAGATGTCTACCTCAGACCTTTGATCGACGAGCTGAAACTGTTGTGGGAAAATGGAGTCACAACTTATGACAAATTCACTGACACGATGTTCACGATGAGGGCTGCCGTAATGTGGACGATCATCGATTTTCCAGCGTATGGGATGTTGGCAGCCTGCAGGACAAAATGATATAATGGATGTCCTATATGTTTGGACGACGTGAACTCTAGTTGGCACGCGGGGAAGGTGTGTTACTTGGGTCACCGTAGATGTCTTCCTCACGACCACCCATGGCGACAGGATGAAGCTCATTTCGACGGGACGGTAGAGAACAATCCTAAACCCCGTAGTTGGTCGGGCGAATAGATTTTAGAGAGGTTGAGCTATTTCGACTTTGGTGTGTTGACCAATGACGCGGATTTGAAGAAATGCAATCCAATTCCTCCACATGATCTGAGCTATTGGGATCACAAAAGTATATTCTTTGAACTCCCTTACTGGTCGAAGTTGAAGCTGAGGAACAACTTGGACGCGATGCACATAGAAAAGAATGTGTGCGACAGCGTGGTGGGAACAATTCTCGGTATTAAGTTCAAGACTAAAGATACTCCCAAAGCGCGCAAAGATCTGGATTCAATGAATCTACATCGTCCCTTGTGGTTGAGGAGGGATAGGAAAGGAGTGTACAACAAGATGCCAGCTGCACCTTACACAGTGAAGTCGATACTTAGACGTTCTATATTTCACTGGTTTAAGGGCGTTCGTTATCTGGCTACGTATGCAGCTACTATAACTGGAGCAGTGGACGAGGTGCAACACAAGTTTGTTGGTCTAAAGACACATGACTATCACGTTATGCTGCAACGTCTTATTCCAGTTGTAATTCAACCATACTTGCCTCGTGACGTCGTAGAACCAATAGTGGCATTGTGCAGATGGTGGCAGAGGTTATGCGCCAGAGAATTAAAGAAGTCAGAAGTGGTGGAATTGCAACAACAAATTGTGCACATCATTTTCAAACTAGAGAGGATTTTTCCCCCTGCTTTCTTTGACATCATGATTCACCTAATGATCCACCTGCCCGAGCAGGTACTCATTTCTGGTCCGGTCCAGTACACTTGGATGTATCCTCAAGAAAGATACGTACAACTAATTAATTATACAGGTTTTTCGATTCATAATTTGTTCCACTGGAGATTACTAGCTAGCTATATGTACTTATTCTTATTGTACGTTTGATTTTGTAGACAGCTTGGACAGTATAAGTCATTCGTCAAAAACAGGTCGGCCCCGGATGGCTCCATAGCAGAGACATACCTAATGCATGAGTGTGTTACTTACTGCAACAGGTACCTCAAAGATCCACCACCTCCCACTGCCTCCGATCGCAGTGCCCGCATCAATCTTTCTGTCGTCACCAATGTCGTCCGACCGTTTAGAGGAGTATTAAAGGAATCGTTAACACGGGAAGAACTTATTGAGGCACATTGGGTAGTGTTGCGAGACTGTGACGAAGTTAAGCCGTACATGATGTCATACAGGGAGAGGCTTCAGGCGTTAAATCAAAACAAGAGTTCGGCGTGGATTGAGAAAATGGTTAAGAAGAAGTTTCCCGATTATTTCTTCCAATGGGTACGTACGTACGTCTCGGTATTTAGTAATTTATATACATATCGATCATGTTTGTAGAAAGTAAACCCTTATATTAATTTGCCCTTTTTCGCAGATGATTGATCTGCAAAAATCTGAAAACCACGGGGGGTGGTGGTCATGGCCAAAGCACTTGCTAGCAGGGAAGCCGATTAAACACTATATTTATCCCGGATGTTTTGTGAACGGTATAAAGTTCCATTCATTGGCCCGAGATGAAGGATGAAGAACACAAAACAATGGGGTAGCGGTTGGGAAAGACAATGATCTATATTACGGGGCAATTGTATATGTGGTTCAGCTATGTTACGGGAATGATGTCAACGTTTTCCTATTCAAGTGCAGATGGTTCAAGCGTACAAAGGAAGACCTGGGACTATTATCAGTCGATACAAACTCAAGCTGGTATGAGGATGAGCCTTTCGCTCTCGCCACCTTAGTTTGGCAGGTGTTCTATCTCGACGATCTGAAAGCCGGTGAAGGGTGGAAAATAGTGAACCATATCTCTCATCGAGGAATATGGAATACAGAGACAATTGAAGGGACACCGGCGACGACTGAAGATGCTGCTGAATCAGAAAGAGACATTCCTGCCTATCAAGAGCCTAATATTTCTGTCATCCGCTCCGATATAATGGACCTGGTTCAAGATGGTGAACGGTTACCCATGCCTGATGGTTGTACAGATCTAACTGAAGATGAGATTATCGATGCCATTAATGAAGAAGATGAAGAAGACGAGCAGGATGAGGACGCGGACGAGGACTCAGGTTATTCGTCGGACGATGTTGAGTATGATGAGGAGGATGAGCAATCGGATACAGAGGACGAGGATTATGATGATGACTACTTAACTAAGACGAAAAAATTAATTGGTAATTAATTTATGTAATTATTGTAATATATGATGCATCATCGATCAATAATTAATATAAATATTATAAGGAGGAGAATGTATATATGTACGTAGATCTTAATATTTTTGTACTTAATTAATTAATTACACGCGTCCATGCTCGATCAGATCGGATCGACCGACGTACGTAAACTAAATTAAATTAATTGATTAATCCAAATTATATATCCTGGACAACGGAGAAATTAATTGCAGACCGTCGCCTTTTGGGTATTTTGGCTATCTCCCTAAATCCTCGACCCTAAATCTAGCAAATCGGATCGATCGATCATTTTTTTAATTATATTCTTGAATCAGAATAATTGAACGGACACACAAATGACCGAGGACGACCTAAACCCTAAACCCTAAGGCCCTAACCCCTGAATTTAGGGTTTGTACACTTGGACGACGGAGATGGTCATTCTCCGTCGTCCAGGTACTCACTAGGACGACGGAGAAAAGAATTTGCGTCGTCCAAGTGCAAAACCCTAAACCCTAAGGCCCCCTAACCCTTGAATTCTGGGTCTCTGCACTTGGATGACGGAGATGAGCTTCTCCGTCGTCCAGGTGCAGAGACCCTATCCCTAAACAGTAAGGCCCATATAACCCCTGAATTCAGGGTCTCTTCACCTGGACGACGGAGCTGAGATTCTTCGTCGTCCAGGTACTAACCTGGACGACGGAGATGAGCTTCTCCGTCGTCCAGGTACCAAATTTCGTAATTTTTTCTAAGACAACGACCATCTAGACCTTCTTCCAATGCATATTCTTTTCGTCAAGACTTTAGAGTAAACAATTCTTGGTGTGTGAGCTTCGACGGTTCGAAAATCGGAGTTGCGAAATGTCTTGTATCCACGTTTCCGGTTTGTGAAATTCTCGGTTTTGCGGTTGACTGTGCCGATGAAACCCTTCCCGAACTTATTATTTTCTGGTCCTTTATTGTAATTATATATTATGTTACGACGAACATATCCAACGGTTGATTTGTCCAAATTCAATTTCGTTAATACTCTGCTGCAAATGAGCCTATACTTATGAACACTTAAGTCGTAAAGATTAGTCGATACTTAACAACTTTCAAGACGTAAAATTATTCGTTGGTTCAAATTTAACTGTTCATATATACGATGCGTTCATCGATATTGTACGACTATTTCACTCGAATGACAGATCGCTAAATTCCTAGCGAATTAATTTTTAAATTTTTTTTTATGTAATTTGAACTTGGACGACGGAGATGGTCATTCTCCGAACACCTGGACGACGGAGAATGACAATCTCCGTCGTCCAGGTTCAAATTACCATGGCGGTTCAATTTTTTTTTAAATTTTTTTTTCAATGTAAATTGCACTTGGACGACAGAGATGTCATATTCCGTTGTCCAGGTGTTCACCTGGACGACGGAGAATGACCATCTCCGTCGTCCAAGTTGAAAATTATGGCGGTTCATTGTGCCGCCTCAATTTTCGGCACCACTTGAAATTTCAATTAAACGACGGAGAATCAATTCTCCGTCGTCTAAGTTCAAATTTATGGCGGGTGAAACGTCCCGCCCATCAATTACGCGCCGCTTCGAAAAAATTTAACGTTTCACTTAGACGACGGAAAACACTGTTTCCGTCGTCCAAGTGCACTTAAACGACGGAAAATAGGTCTCCGTCGTCTAAGTGAACGCCTATATATAGAACAGCACCCCCCCTTTTCTCATTCCATCTCCTCTCCTCTCCTCTCCTCTCCTCTCCTCCGGTGATTTTCCTTCTCCGGCGACGCTCCGACGACTAAATTTCCGGCGTGGTTCCTCCTCTCCGACGACTCAACTCCAGCGATATTCCCGATTATTCCGGCGAGGTAAATTTCTATTTTTTACCTTATTAACATTATTTTTATTTAATTAATTAATTTCTAAATATAATTAAATAATTAGTTTTAAATAATTAATAGTTGTAATTATAATAATTATTTAGTGGTTATTATTAATATTTAGTAATCATTTAGTTATTATAATTATTATAATAATTATTTAGTTGTTATCATTTAATTATTTAGTTATTATAATAGTTATTTGGTAAATAATTATTATTGTAATTAAATAATAGTAATAATAATTATTGTTAATAATAATTAATTATATTGGTAAATGAATAATTATTATTAAATGCATGATAAATAATAATTCATTATTGTCATTATTTATTGTTTTAATTAATTGATAATTACGTGTATTTTCTAGTAAATTGCATGGTACGTAGTACGTCTCTGATTTAAATTTAGTACATAAGCTTGGTTTATTAAGTCGCACTCTTTGGAATAGATGGCGCCTCTTTTCCTAGCTTATCTCCTTAACCCCTCGTGATGTGTGGATTTCATCACCGCACACCATAACCTAAGTGAAGTTATGGACACGAGGTTGAGGGCGGAGTTTGCAAAGGACTTGAGGGAGTGTAAATTTTTGAAAAATTGCCCGAATGTCGGACATGGTGTCTAGAAATGGGTTATGACTGGTGACAGGTTTTGGATCTAAGAAAGATGACACCAATAGAGTATATACCATTCATTTGGTTAGCCTCGGGGTGTTTTGTCGAAATTAGTCCTACCTCTCGCGTTATCTCTATCCCTAACTGGCCATGTTTTTCGATTTAACTAAGGCTGATTAATTGAAAATTTACACTTTATCGCGCGGGTCGCACGTCCATTGAACGACCGAAAAAGCCAAGCTAGTGTACTCTATTTAAATCTTAACCGTACTTAATTAGCGTAAATTTTGCACTTGTAATTATTATGGTAAGTAGGTATTTTAACAACGTACTCCTAGGTTTAAATGGCTCCATCCGGCAAGAAAAAAGTCCAACAGGAGGCAGAAGATGCTATGCTCCGCCGCTTGGCGGACCAAGTCGGTTGGGTTGAACAGGAGGGCAACGACGCCCTCAATCCGGACCCTTCATCTGGTCCGGAGGTAGGGCCTTCTGGGGAAATTCCCGCTGCCCCATTTATCTCCAGCGGTGATAACGTCGACCCCTTTTCAACTCCGATGCCCGGTACCGGTTCAACGGCAAGTACTCAGGCATCCTCCACTGCTGAATCTATCATGTACAGCGCCCGGCGTAAGCAAAGGAGGGCCCCCACTGACCTAGAACCGAAAAGGACTCGCGGTCTCGTTAAAGGGGGCAAAGCGGAGAAAATTTGCAAGGCAACCGGGAAAAAGATCGACTTGCCCTACGACGAATTCACCGGTGGCCCTCCCACAGCTCAGCTAGCAAGTCTCTCGGCGCATAGCATAGGGTCAATCGTTCGTAGCCGGGTTCGTCTCACTGCCCCTACTTGGAAGGAGGTGCCCGATGATGAGAAGGCGAAAGTCTTTAAAGAACTTTCGGTACGTAATACATACAATTTTAGTTATTATATAATATTGTTAATATAAGTTATAATTTCATAATATATACGATTATTATTTTCTATTTATTTCTAATAGGAACAATTTGCGGTGGATCCGACACCGGCGATGTTGAGGCAAATCAACCAAACCGCCAACTCCATCTACAAAGATTGGAAGTACAGGCTCCATCAGTATTTCGAAAATATCGGTCCGTAGAGCTGCGTGGGGATAGAGAAGATGAGTGGCAGTGGTTGTGTAACCACTTTCAGGATGACGAATTTAAGGTGTTTACTTTTTTTATTTCAATTAAGATAATTGAATTATTTAAATTTTAGTTACTTATTAATTTTTTAATGATTTAATTATGTTGTCTAACAGAAATTCTCTGGAGTCAACAAAGCCAATCGGGGGAAGAAGGACAAACACCATACTTCCGGCGCCAAGCAACTCATTCAAATAGCCAAGGAGCACAGGGATAAGGGCTCCAAACACCCTTATCTCGATGCAAGCATAAGCACGTACGTGATGCCTGGGCTCGATAATGAAGCGAGTCAATGCGGCGTAAGTGATATATATATATATATGTGTGCTTTTAATTGTAGTAATTATTATTTAAATATAATTTCATTATAATTTTTTAATTATTCTTTTGTAGGCAAGGGTGATAGAGCGTGCGCAGGAAGAATTGGCTAACACTCAGCTTGCGTTCCCAGATTTGCCGCCGGAAGACCTGCCTCCTCTATCCATGGAGAGCCAAATTGCAATCACGGATGAGGTCTACGGTCGTAGAGCTGGCAAGGAGGTTAGGCACTTCGGACCTAAGGTGGTTCGAGATTTGTCGACGACCTCCGACTCATCATCTACGGGAGGTTCGGGGCGGCGGAGAAGGACTCATGCTGCAGCCATCGAAGCAGCCATTCAAGAGGCTCGACTGGCACGAGAGGAAAATCAATCCATGCGTCAAAGACTTGATGAGCAACAAGCACAAATAACCCAACTCATCGCCCTCATGCAACAATCTCGAGGAGAATGTCAACCTCCTCCGAACCCATTCCCTGACGACGACGACCCGGCTGGAGGCGGGGGACTCGGCGGCGCATCTGCTCCTCCAGTTTGTTTGCTAGTAGTTTATTAATTATCTCGTTTCTTTCCGCATTCCGAACAATATTTTAATTTTTATGGGTTTTTTCGATTATGTATGTACAAATTAATTTTAATTATTTAATTAAGTAATATTACAAATTTAGTTTATTTAAAGAATTTTAACATTTTTCATTATTTAAATTCAATTAATAATAAATTAAATTATTAATCTTTAATTACAATTTTTTTTAAAATTAAATAAGCACTTGGACGACGGAGATTAAGTTCTCCGTCGTCCAGGTGCTTACCTGGGCCACGGAGAATCTCCGCGGTCCAAGTGCACTTGGACGACGGAGAATATATTCTCCGTCGTCTAAGTGCTTGGACGACAACACTTGGAGCACGGAACTTGGACGACGGAGGTTCCGTCGTCTAAGTACTTAGACAACGGAAAAACTCACTTAGACGACAGAAACGGTCCGTCGTCTAAGTGCGTTTTTCTTGTAGTGAAGGGTGCAAAGACGCTACAATCGGAAATAAAAGAATCTTATGGTTTGGAAATGCCTTACAAGATGGTCTGGTATGAGAAGGAGAAAGCCATGGCTGCAATTCATGGAAACGAAGTTGAATCCTACACAAATCTTCTCTGGTTTGCCAATAATTTTGTGAAGACAAATCCAGACTCAAGAGTTGCTGTAGATAGCAATCCTAAAACACATAAGTTTAAATGCCTTTTTGTGTGCTTTGACGCTTTTATGAAAGGCGATTTTTGTTGATGTCGGATTCTTGAAAAACATATACAAATGGACTATTATCGGTGCTTCTGGAAAAGATGCAAATCAAGGTAACAAGAGTATTGATTGGTTTAACTGTATCTTTGCTGTATCTCACTGTGGTTAGCTGTCAGACCTTGCATTTTTTTTTCTGTCTTCTAGGGCTTTATCCATTAGCTTTCGGTATTATGAATTCTGAAAATGACAGTAATTGGAGGTGGTTTCTGGAGTGATTCAGAGAAGAGAGAGATAAGCATTTAATCCTGAGACTAATACTCGTAGGAAAATCACATTCCTCTTTGACTGCCACATGACAATAATGAGTTCTCTTCTTGAGGTTTTCCCGAATGATGCACACGGATTCTATTTTAGGCACTTACTGGCAAACATCAAAGGTTTGTATACAGGTGCTTTCATAAAGTTTAGGATGTGTGATCTTTTCATGAAATGTGCTTATGCCAAAAGCGAAAGACAATATGAGTTCATGCTTGCCAAATTAAAGGCTGAAGGCGGGGAAGAAACAATTACTACTTTCTTAAATGATTTACCAAAAGAGAAATGGTCTGCTGCATTCTTTGAAGGAGATCGATACGGAGAAATGACAAACAACATTTCTAAATGCTTCAATAGTTGGATAGTTGATCTTCAAACACTTCTTGTGTACTATATTGCCGATAAAATTAGGTTTGTTCTCTTTCTCTCTTTTTTCTCTTTTTTCCCAATTTACTTATCTATGTTCAGTGTTCTTTGTTATTTATCTGGCTTCTTTCTTTTTTGTCATTACATTTGTTATTTAAGAAAACCACAGAGGTGTGAATTAACTTTCATTGCGTTGTGGTCAACTGTGGTTAGTTGTCATTGCCATTTTTCTTTTTCTTTCTTTTTTAGGTGCAAGTTGATAGGAAGACTTGCAACTAGGAATGAATTGGGAAAAACCTGGCACACTATGGTGGGACCTAAAATTGAAAAGAAGTTAAGGGAGCTAGTAAATACTAGAAGGCATTGGAGGGTGATGCCTGCCCACGATTATCTCTACGAAGTGCAATGCGATAAGTATTCTACTGTTGTCAACATCGACACAAGAAGTTGCTCTTATAGACAGTGATAGTTATTAAGGTTTTCATGCTCACATGCTCTTGTCGTCATCCAGAAGCTCAATCATTCTCCTTACGATTACTTAGACAACTTTTACCGTGTTACATCTTTCAAAAATGCCTGCTCTTTCACTCTGAATCCAATGTCGTCGATTGAGAGACCTCTGTAGAACATGTCAGCATATGGTCCGCAATTGTTGCCTCCATTGACAAAGAACTCACTAGCTGTGGTCATTTGTCTATAATTAACTTGAAAAAAAATATTCAGTTATGTTTTATAACATCTTCTTAGTCATAATTCCCTTTGTTTTAATTTGTTGTCTTGTGCATGCATGTTTTCGTAACATGTTTAAACAGGAAAAACTGTAGTTCACTTTGTCTAACTCTGAGTAATTCAAGCATCATTTTCAACAAACAACATGGATCACTATTGTTTCACTGTCAAATGTTGTTGTTAACTGTCGTTTCACTGTCACTAACTGTTGTTAACAAAAAGCCTGGAACCAGAAATATGCATGATAGGTTGCTGTGGTTGACTCAAGTCCTAAATCCTCAACTTTTTAAAAGTTTTTTGAAGCAAAAGTTTTCTATTACAATACATCTTGATACATTTTCACATCATCAAAATTACTTTTAGTAAAAGGTAGTTATATCAGATCTCTTCATTCATTCACAACACATGCAAATCGCAAGCAAACAAACAGAACTCATGATAAACTAGAAAGATAAATAAATTCATTAATAAGAAATAAATTCATTACATAATTATAATAATAATAAAAATATAGAAAAATACATAGAAATAGTAATAGATAAATAAAGATGTTGCAGTTGGCTTGTTCAAATCTTCCTCTTCTTCCCTTTGTTGCCACTGATGCTTACTGTCTCAAACCCTGTAGGTGGAGGAGGCAAACAACACAAGACCATATCCAACCTTTTCAGAAGGGTATTGTTCTGCTCGATGCTGACCTTCAGCGATTCCTTTAGGTCTTTGACCTACCTTTCCAAGAGTTTGAGACGCTTGGCATTTGTCAATGGTTTAGGAGGCCTCTGATTGGCCTCTCTAGCAATTCTGACCACGCTAAGAATTTGGTCAGATTCTGAAGAATCAGGTTTTGGGATGGGTGAATTGGAAGGGGAAGGGGAAGTGCTAGGAAGGAAATAAACCTAACTTCAACCATCAAAGCCAGTGTCTGAATGTGAGGTCGTCTGAGAGCAGTGAACAAGTTTTGGGGCCATTTTTATTTTATTTTTTTTACAAAGAGGGATTTGGATTCTTCATAACTAGGGAGAGATAGAATAGAGTTCTTCACAAAGTTCGAGACACAGGAATAAAAAAGAGTTTCTCTATGGCCTCCTCGTTTTGAGACATTATGGCTTTGGGGTCGACCCCGGTAACAAAGAAGGAATCCATAAAAACTTGGGATCTGACACCATGATAAAATACTACCCTCATGATTAGACCATGTCCCTGAGATTTGATAAAAGAAAGGTGCATTAGTTGCAGAAGATGCTCTGATTAAACTGCAGGAGAAGATAAAGATAGTTGAGGAAGATGCCATTTATTTATAGAGGAGGAGTTTGAAAGGTGATGAGAAGAATTGAAGAGTTGTGTCTTGAATCAAGAAAATATATGATGTGTCAGTGTTTTGGATGAAGAGAATGTTGTAAATGATGTCTTTTAGAAGAGCAAACGAAAACCAAACTGTAAAGAGACTCGACTCTTCAATTTCCCAGAATTTTTCTTAGAATTTGAAAAGAACTAAATTAACTGCAGCAAGTGACAGTTAAGGACAACAAACCCATTTGATTAACTGTACCTCATTGTCCCTCACTATGGTTAACTAAAGAACATTCGTTTACGAAAGTTTATGTCATTTTGATGGCTTAACTGTGGTTCATTGTCACATATATGTGGTTTACATTTCAAATTCAAATTACAGAATAGGCGCATGTTTTGTGAAAACACACAACTGCCCATTAACCGTTACATGTCTCTTCTTCTTATCCCAAATGAGACAATTATCTCTTTTTATCCCAGATTCTCAACTGCCTACTTAAACGTTAACAAGCTTTCTAAATTATAAAAAAAAATTGATAATCTCACCTCTTAATATCCCTTTTTGTCTCTCTCAATTCTGATAATCTATTGCCATGGCCAGCAACCCCAAAACACCGAGGCTTTGTAGTGGATCAAACACTGCCTCCATTAACCGCCAACCATGATCCTCTTCCTCTTCTACATCGTTGTTGTCTCCACCAACAAGTCCAAGAGGTCAAAAGAAAGAAAGAAAGAAAGAAAGAGATGCATACTCTGTGGTGCGCTCGAGTACAAGGTGGCTTCTCCGGATCTCCACGACTGCGTCATCCATCTAGATAAGTTGGTTCGTGACCGTTTCGACAACGTGATTAAAATCTTGGATCGTGTTAGTATGGCTCAATGTAGCACTGCTCCGATAATCGCGGGGCTGAGCGACAGAGAAGAAAAAGAGAAGAAGATGATGCTTAGTTTATGGTTGTTTTAGATGTTGCTTTCTTTTATTTCTAGTTCATGTGTTGTTTGCTGTTGGATTCTGAATTTGCTCTAGTTTTTTATGTTGTCTATATGCATTAGTTTGTTTCAGTATGTATGTAATATAACTTATTTTAGTTTGTTTATGTTGAAGAACGTTGTTTCAGTTTGAATCAATTTTCATTCGTTATGATCTATGAAAACAATGAGGAAAACTCCACCATAGATAGGAAAACTCACTACAGAAGGAAAATGTCTTTCATTATGCTTCATTGCAGTTTTTAGAATGTTGTTATAAGCAATACAGAGTTCACATTCATCTAACTGACCCTAACTATCCTTCACTGATGGTTAATTGTATCTTCACCGTCTTTCAATGAATCGCCACCATTTGACTAACACCAATTGATGGTTAACTGTATCTCTTTGGTTTGCATTTACATTCACAAAAATATAACTGATTCAAGAGAGACGTATCTTTGGTTTTGCATTGGGTAGTGTGTTGTTATAGGCAAAACAGAGAACACTGTCATTTAATTGATGGTCATCTATATCTCACTGAAGCCTAATTGTACTTCACTGATGCTTAACTATACCTTCACTATCTTTCACTGATGATTTAGCTGTTATTACCACACATTGAAAATATTAAAAAAATGAGCATGACTAGCAAAAATAGTAGTTCCTTCTTTTATAGTTCCACATATATGTTCACCAAAGGAAGTTTCAGTGTGTACTCAAAACCATAACAACACTAGAAACCGGAACTACTCATCATCACAAAACTCTGATTACATAGGGTAGTCCATAACAACGTCTTTCAAATCTTCCCCCATCTCTTCCAAATTCTTAATCTTCTTAGTGGCCTCGTCAATCTTCACTGTGGCTTTGTCAATCTTCATTGTGGCCTAGTCAATCTTCATTGTGGCCTCGTCAATCTTCTCAAGAGCAAATTACATCATCCCCAGCAATTTAAAGTTTGAAAGGTGATTTGCCTCAATTGTATTCCTCGTCCATGTGAACTCGGCGACAATTAGATCAAGAGGAGTAGCCATTGATGATTAGGAGTTGGGGCACTGAGATGGAGGAGTAATCTAGGATGAAGCTCCTCTATTGAGCATGGATGATCTGCGAGTAATTGGAGCCATGACTTTTTGGGAGATGAGTTGTTTTAGTGTTTTAATAAAGATGTGAGGATGCAACTGGTGGAGGTGTGAGGATTGAGGAGCTTTTATACTAGCTTTTAGGGTTTCAATGTTTTCCACTTTTGTTAAACAAATTGGCCCGGATTTTTGGCAGGGTTGTGATGTTGCTTCCAAGGGATTAGGGTCAACTGTCATTCACTATCATTAACTGTGTTTCACTGAAAATTCAGCTGTGTTTTGCTGAGGCTTAATTGTCATTTCATTGTTCATCTTGAGAGCTTCTCGTTACTCATCTATAGGGAGAGTAGGTGTTATGTGACTTAGACATGCCGAGTCATCAAGCACTTGAATTACTTGACATGATAGGTTTTCAATGCCTGGGATGTCCATTAACTCGGGTGGCATAAACTCCTTGAGAGTTATTAGACACGAAATCCATATACTCACTAGGTAAGTCTACGTACCTTTGCTTTTCTTTTGTCTCATGCCATTAACTGTGTTTCACTGATTCAATGAGTTCCATTATTATTAAAGAAAATGGCACAAATTTTTGGCTGGGTTGTGATGTTGCTCCCAAGGGATTAGGGTTAACTGTCATTAACTATGTTTCATTGATTCAATGTGTTCCACTGTTCTTAAAGAAAATGGCGCGAATTTTGGCGGGGTTGTGATGTTGCTTCCAAGAGATTAGGGTCAACCATCATTCATTGTCATTGACTGTGTTTCGTTAAGGTTTAACTCCGCTTCATTGAGTTCAACTATGTTTCGTTGAGGGTTTACTGTTGTTAACATTATCTGATTCCTATAGGTTTTAGTGTAGGTTTGTTTTTCTGTTTATGAATCAGCTTTTTTTTTTTTAGTTTCTGTGTATCTAATTGATCAATCTGTGGTAACTGGTACTTCATTGTCATGCAATCCCAAAAAGAAATGAACATGGGCAATAAAATATTTCCTTGATTAACTATATCACAAAAGTTACTCCAAACTAGAATAACATAGACCTAAACGAAACTAACATAAAAGCAAGAACATAAACTCAGATTAGTTTAAATTGTCCTTCTCTGAAATATGGATTTAAGAGATGATGATTCACTGAAAAAATTACAAGGCCCAAAATACAATTTCCAACATGGGCAAACCAGAATTAGCTGTCATTCAATAATCTAGAGACTGTGGTTTCCAATGGGTATGTGATTGTTTGCAAAATAGAGTTCACTGATGGTTATTTGTTGTTACCACATCAGAAAAATGTCAAAACAAATCAACATGTCCAACAAAATAGTTCCTTCATTTACATTTCCCCATACAGGATTACCAAAGGATGTTCCGGCATGTACTTCAAACCAGAACTATCACAAAAGTCCGAAGAAACTACAAAATACAACAAACTCAATGTGAGAATCCGGAAATATTTAAGAAGATTAACGCGACATTTAATTTGTAATCTCAGTGATCACAAAGACCTTCGCGAAAATTTTATGAAATTTCGAGTAAGCGGAAATTCTTAGTTTAAAGATTCGGCAGATAAGTACGCATCATCACGAGTCCGTGGTAATTTTTGTGGCATTTTTCGGAAGCGTTCTCTATTTATTTCGAATTTTAGAAGATTGAAAATAAGAAAATATTTTATTTATAGGCTGTTTTTGGACCATTGTATTTAAGTGGGATAATCCAGACCATTAATCACAAGTTTTGTGATTTGGGCTTTGAATAGAAGTTCTTATACATTTGCATTAGTTTGGAAATGAACCAGAGTGAACATAGCTACTGTTTTTCGTCCTAAGCCATATTCCCGTCAGATGCATTCCAGGGCTCGAATCGATATGCTACATTTCTCTTTTGCCTTTGGGTTTTTTACAAAAGTTTCTCAAAATTGTGTCTTCAATATCATATCCAAATTTCGTAATGATCCAACGGTGAAGTTATTCTAGATCAAAGTAAAACCACCTACTACTCAAAAAGAATCTTGTTTTATTATGAAATTGTGATTTTGATTCTCAATCCTTTTTGCATGTCCTTTTCTTTTCCAAATTCAATTTCCCTATGTTGTGATACTAATTTTCTAGTTGCAATTGAGTTTGAGAAGTACATTTGGTGATACTTTGTTCAATGCACACCAAATGTTTGATGAAATGCCTAGGCATGTGTTACATAAATAAGTGAATTTGGAGTGATTTTTGAGATAACTTATATTTCTTATTTTGCTATGTCTTTTTCCATTTTGAAAGTAGACTAGTTAATGATCATTTAGAGACCTGTTTCATAAAGATCGGAGTCCAAATGAATTAGTTATGCTTTTTCAAAATTTATCCTTTACACCAGCTTTTCTACAAAATTGTGTTTTTGATACTACTTCTCATGGCTATTTAAGTAGCCAAAAATGAACTCCAAATTGCATGAAATTTTAGTATGTTCTGCTCTAATATGTAATCTTTGAATCTGGAAAGTTTCATATTCATTGGTTAAAATCTGAATTTTCGATGATTTTTCAAACTTGGGCTGTTATTTTCATTACAACCTGTTATTACTCATTTGGTTTCAAACTTGTCCAGTAAGCTGCCTATTGTCAAAGCTAAATGATACTCATTGGACACTTCATTGTATTCTAGATTTTGTTATGTTACAACTTGGTACTAGTCTTCATGAGTGAATTGAGTGTTTAGAGTGTTTAGGCATCGATGTGTATAGAAATTGATACATGCAGTGATAATCTGCGATATGTGTTGCACTAGGATTTTGATCAAGTTGTGGACATCAATGAGAGAAGAACTACTAATGGAGGATTTGTGCATCAACATGTCATTGTAAATTGACAATCGAGGTAGAGAAGCTTCACCCTAATTAGTGGTTTTTCTGAATTGCTAAACTTTACAATGGTTTTCATTTTACTACTTATTTTTCTTGAGGATGACCTGAGAATGAGTGGGGCATGGCGTCTTCCTTGGGTTTCGATCCCCTAAACCTCTGGAGGGGATTTACGGACGGGATGGTGTCTAACGTCCTTTGTGATGTGACATCAGTCCTAGGTGATAGGGCATGAATGGACACTCTCGCTACTTCTTATCATTTGGTGGAGATTTAGATCTTCGGTAAGAAGGTAGTCGGCTAGGATAGCAGGTCATCAGGTTTGATATATTATCCGGGTGCTTTATTTGTTTTGATATGGTTTTACTATACGAAACTTGATTTCTATTTACTGTTTCGTATATGTGTTTTACTCAACCGACACCAATACTATTTGGATTTATGCTTTCAAACCTAGTTAGGTTATAGCTTGAGCAGCGAGGACGAAATCTCACCCCTACTATAGTTGGTTTGCAGGTACTGTGCATGAGGATTAAGGAGGATATCGGGACGGAGCTAGGTGATATGTCTCAAAGTTATGTGTCGGTATATTTGTTTCTTTTTCAAGATCACCTCTGTATTTTTCACTACTCTTTTGCGGTTTATACATTTGTAATGAGATTATTATTTATGTTATGTCTCTCTTTTTATCTTCACATTTTGTTTGGTGCTTTTAAATTAGATATGTGTTGTTTTCACCTCCTTTAACTCAATAACTTCTGCTTTGTGTCTACTCTGAAATAAATTTATTTACTCGTTTAAAAATAGATTTTACCTTGGTTATCTTTAGGTCGTGAGTTGAGACATCTTAGCTTGTGAACCTGAGGGTTTGCTGCACTGTAGCCTTTCCAATTTAAGGAGGTGTAAATTGGGGCATTACATCATATTTGATAGTGGCCTAGCTAGCATAGCAAAAACATAAACGAAAATGAAACAACATAAACACAAATCAGTTAAGCTTGTCCAGAACAATCTTAATCAAACCTTCAACCTTCTCTTCCAATTTCTTAATCCTCTCAGTGGCCTCATCAATCTTCTGAAGAGCAACTTCCATCATCCCTAGCAATTTAACGATGGAAATGCGATTTGACTCATGAGTAGTCTTGATTACAATCATCATCCATGCAAACTCCAAACCAACTGAATCAGGATCAGCCGTAGATGATCCAGAGTAGGAACACTGAAATGGAGGAGCAGTCGAGGATGAAGCTCCTCCATTAAGCCTGGATGATCTGCGAGTAGTGGGAGCCATGACTTTTTGGGAGATGAGTTGTTTTAGGGTTTTTATAAAGATGAGAGGATGCAACTGATAGAGATTTGAGGATTGGGGAGCTTTTATACTAGTTTTTAGGGTTTCAATGTGCTCCTTTGGTTTTAAATGAAATGGCGCGAATTTTGGGTGGGTTTGTGGCGTTGCTTCCATGGGATTAGGGTTAACTGTCATTCACTATCATTAACTATGTTTAATTGGAAATTCAACTGTGTTTCCCTGAGGCTTAACTGTCATTCATTATCATTAATTGTGTTTCACTGAAAGTTAACTGTTGTGTAGGTTTGGGTTTCTGTTTAGAATCAATTTGATCAATCTGCGGTAACTGTACTTCAAAGTGTTGATGCGATACCACGGTATCTGTCGTAAAAAGTGTTTAGAACTCAGATAACACACAGTATCTGTCGTAAAAAGTAAACTCAAATGACAAAAAAGAAAAGCTTTGTCGTCTAACTTATACGACAGAAGAAAATCTACTGTCTTCTAAAATAATCTCTATCGACATCACCCCACTAAATTCTGTTGTCAAATTATAATTCAGATGACAGATAATAATATGTATCATCTAACTTGATAAAAAGAATAATCATCTTTTGAACGTAAAATTCTCTTAGATGACGCCTTGACAAAAAATAGTCATCTAAGTTTCACTTTAGATGACAGATTCGATTGAAAAATGTAACTAAAGATGCATTTGTATAATAGAAGTAAAAAATCTTAATACTCTCCTTATTCACTATTGTCTAATTTTCCTTTATATTTCAATTTTCTTTGGCTTCTGTTATTGTTGAAATTATCAGAAAACACATAAATATGGCAATCTCATTTATTTGCAAACAAAGAACTTTTTCATTCATACAATCATTCCAAAATCTTGTAGTTCTATAGCATAATTATAAGAAAAACCTAACAAGCTAGTGAATTTTGCACTACAATTTTCTGCCGTTTACTTCCCAATTTGGTCCGCAGACCTTGAATGCCTTTCACCATAGCTACCACAAATGCATTCTTCACGACATAATCTACATATTGCAAAAATGATTCCAAGTGATTACAACTGCCTCCTATCCTGCCAGTCCAGAAAACATAATAAATTTAGAGTAAGAAGCAACTTGGTTGTATGACCAAAATTAAATGAGTTTAGCAGAAGAAGAAAGGGAAAGAAAAGCCAAATTTGTGAAAATGAAAACAAAGAGCAAGGCAGAGAGGTGAACTCAACCAACAAGCCTCATCAAGCTGAATAGGCTTGACATCAATTACATTCATTGCAGATAAAGGATCCATTAGGCAATTACAGAACCACCCAAGCAAAGAAAAGAGTAACCATAGAGATATAGTGGTTTAAAAATAATTAATAGCATGTCTGCCTTTCGGTATGAAAGATACGAGGTGCTTTGCATCTTAATGCAAAGGACAATAATGATGTCCGAAAATGTGGAATTACATTGTTTTTACCTGGAAGAAAGACACCCTTGTAGCTGCTTCCAAAAGCACAAGAACATCAGGAGCAGATGTATATTGCAATCGCCAAGTCCCATCCAATTTCACCAAATCTAAGGCCCTCGTCACCTGTATCAGTGGACAACAACAATTATACTTTCTTTATAATCATCAAAAGCATACCACGAACAAAGCTTTGTGATCCCTTAAGTAACAAAAGGCTCTTAGACTCATTGCACATTGAATGAAACTATGACTTAAGGAATACCAAAACCTTATTAATCCACACACGCTAAGCAAATTCAACTGGTTTTCATTAAATTATTAAACGAGAACACATGCCGTTGCAATTAGGTTGTTAAAACATAGAATTAGTCCAATCAAAGTAACAAACTGCTCTTTAAAAGAGCCAAAAGGAAAGATGGTCAAAGTTTATGATCAATCCAGACAATTTTATAGCCAAAACAAACACATTTAGACACTAGATACACATTGCACCACCTATAATTGATAAAAGTTTCAAGAAAATGCCCAAATAAAACTACAACAACCATGTCGCATCTGGTTTCTTGAAACAGAAAAAATCAGTCATTATATAATTGTGACAACCCTGAACAGAATCAGCAGTGAAATCAGATTAATCTACGAGATTGCACGTAGTCGCAGATTTACGACAGTTGTTGGAATCGCCAGATTTGTTAACGACTAAATCATTAGCCAAGAATTGGAGCTAGGTCTCTTCTCGAGAGTCGTTGTACGTGTGATTTCGAGTTCGTGGGCGGTTCCGGATCGTTATTTGGACGACCGAGGAATAAGTTATGAATATTTGAAGTTTCGACAGAATCGGGTTATAATGGCGATCATCTTAACGACTAAATTACCGGATGAGAATTTAGTTTCGGCTTCTTCACGGAAGTTGTTGAGCATTTAATTTCGAGCTTGTGGGAACTTCCGGAGCATTATTCCGAGTTACGAAGATTAAGTTGTGAATATTTCCGATTGTTGATTATTTAGTCGGTTTAAATATGTGTTGGGTTGAACAGTTGACTTTTTATCTGATTGGTCGATGTGTTTGACTTTGGGTGATAATTGAAGAACATGTCGAGACGAGTTTGTTGCCGCGAGAATTATCGGAATCGGAATTACGACGAGTAAGTTACGGATATTCGAAGTTTGTCGCAAATTAATTTGGGAAGTTTCCATATTTGGCAAGTATATAAATAGAAGGTTTCCATATCAGGTAAGTGAACTATTGGTCATTTATTGGTTGACCTGGTCAACTCGGCTGGAATGGTGGTGGCGCGACGGTCACGACGGCTCACGGCGGTGATGCCCGTCCGGCCACCTCCGGCCACGGGGAAGGACCCCATCGATGCGCCTCAACCTCCTCGTCCCATCCCCGGCCACCACGCAAGGCGTGGCTCTCGGTGGAGAGAGAAAACTTGGACCAAAGTTTGTGATTTTTGGGGTTAATGGTGGTTTGCGATTCCGGCCGAGTTGAGCTCAAACAAGGACTGAGTTTTGTAGCCCTCATCTCCATGATTCTAACCATGTAAGTATGGAGTTCTAATTCGATTTGTGGATGGAGAATTTTGGATTTGAAATTTGTGTTTCAATTCGGGTTTTCATGAAATTGAGCTAGTTAGAGTTTGAATTGGCCTTCGATGCAGTTGACAAAGTTGCTCAGTGGGTGATTTTGAGTGGAATAGGGATTGCTCCGCCGGGAAAAGTTCAGATTGGTGGTGGCGCCGCCGCCGGCGGAGGCGGTCAACGGTCAAAGTTTGACTTTTTGGGGTTTTCGACAAGTTGCGTGTCATTTCACTCAAAATCACGCACTGATCGCAGTGGGGAGGTTCGTTTCTCGATTTGAGCATCCAAAAGTACAGCGAGGTATTGAGGTGTATATATCGGATTTTCGACGATTCGTCGACTTTGAATTACGTGTGTCCGAGAACGGTGGTTTCTCGTGATTTATCTTGAATTGTCGAGTTATGATTTTGAGTAATGGACTTTGTGAATATTCAGGGGTTCGTGATCGTTCGTTTGGCGAAGAACTTTCCGCCGGATCACGGGTTAACGCGAACTGCGTTACGATAGTCTGTGAGTGGACAATTTCTTTTCACGGATTGTTTGCGATTCTTATTATACGTTTTACGAACTTGAGCATGTTTACGAGATTTCGATTTATATGAGCATGTGTTATACGATTATAGTACTTATATGCATTCATATGCTGTTTATTGTATTTGCATCGGATTATTTGTGATTTGATTTACACAGAGTACAGTCGTAGTTCATGTTGTTGTATCGATACACATGCATCCCAGCTGATCACCGAGGGTGCTTACCAGGAGGGGTACCGTACCTTGTGCCGATGTAGTTCCGAGTGGGTACTGGTTTCTGTACCTTGTGCCGATGTAGTTCCGGGTGGGTACAGATGTCTGTTTCTTGTGTCGATGTAGTTCTGGGTGGAAACAGATACCCTGACCTGAGGCCTTTCTGGCTCGAATCACGTGTGGGTCTGGGATCCCGTGATTCGGACTGTACTAGCACGGACGTGTCCATGAGTGGCCCCGTGGGATTTTTACTCGCATGCTCTGTACGCTGAAGGAGTATGAGTTTACCTCGCGTATTTTATTATATTTATTCATTCGACTCGCATATGTTTTTATAACATATATATTACTTGGTGAAAGACATTTATTTTCGTTCACTCACTCTAACAGCTTTCATGTCTTTCCCCTGGGCTTTTCGGTTTCCGTGCCCAGTTTGCAGTTCGGACTCTGGTGTCGCACGTCGTGGTCGGAGGCATAGTGCTTGAGCTACCTTGTTTCTTCCAGTAGGTTTATTGTTCTACCTACTGTGGTTTACGTATATGATTATACATTAGAGGTTGCTCTGAGTATACTATTGTATATATTATACGATTTTACTCCGGATTTCAGTAAAGTACAAATATATTTACTACTTTACGTTATTGTTGATATATTGAGAAATCCGGATGGGATTGGTGCCCACGGTTTGATTTTTGTGGCATAGGATGAAGTGTATTTTCCGCGTGCAGGTAATGGTAATTCCACGTTAGTAACGAAACTCTGTCGAAATTTCTATGGTTTTTGTTCGTTCGTGTTTTCGAAAGGGTTTGATTCCGGTTTAGGGAGCTAAATCGGGGTTGGGTCCTTTCAATAATGCTCTTTATAAAAGTACCAAAAGCAAAAAAGACTCGAACATTTTGAACAATCAAGCCAAGCTCTAAGCCAAACAAACAGATTAACAATGCCATATAGCCCTATAAATATAAACACATTTTCAAGCATTAGGGGTTCGGTAAGTCATGAAACTTGGTCATTCTAAATTGCTAAAAGCCTCATAATCTTCAAATCAAGATAATTTACCTCATAATACTCCCCCCAAAAAATAACCAAAAGCAAAATAAAAGACTCAAACTTTATGAACATTCAAGCCAAATTCTATAGCCAGGCAATGTCTATACATAGCAGCACACATAGTTAAATGCATTACCAAGTAAAACAAGAACAACATTAAACCCATCTAAAAACCTTAAACCCATGAAATAAGAGGTCTCATACCAGTTTATGGGCTCTAGTCCAAACCCCATTGTCCCAATCCCAATATGATCTCAACAAATTGCGCCCTAGCTCCAACAAATCTGGCAGCTCCTTAAACCCCACCATATACTTATCCCTCACAACACTCATCACCACCCCAGGCCACCAAGAGTCCATGTAAAACGCCTTTAAGACATCGTTCGACTCAAACCACCTCTCTTTCACCTCTACGACACGGTGGTCCTCTCCATATGAGGTTTGGTTGGACCGAATGGAACAGCCTCTGTGGAAGTGCTGAATCTGAATTTAAGACCGCAGTTTGGGGTTTCGCGGAAAAAATTGAAGGAGCTCAATGGCTGAGGGAGACGGAGCTCGAGATCGACTGAATCTAGGGTCGAAGAAGGCGGAGTGATACAGATTGAGGTAGGAGCACTGCAGCTAAGGGAGAACAGCTAAAGACTGAGGGAGAAGGGAGGAGGTTTTAAAGCTAGAGAGACGGCGTACTGAGCTAAGTTGTGTGGCGCAGCTCATACGCTCGTAGCTAGAGGCCGCCACGGCGAGATGCGGCTTGGGCTAAGCTGAAGGCTATATTGGAGAGAGGTGAGTGTCTTTTTTTTTAGAGAGAGGAAATGTTCAACTTTTCCTTGTTAAATCAACCAAGTGTAAACTTATTAGGTCAACTCCATCAAATGATTTTATTAATACGCCTTTCTTTTATTTTTATTGTTTTTTTATAGGGTTTAGGGATTAGGGTTTAGAATGTAGTGTTTAAGGTTTTGGTCTTTTTTTTTACATGGTAAGATAGATATGAACCCCACGATAGTGCATGTGAGGTACTTGGTTTCGACTTTGTTTTGATGGAGCGGCAAACCACGTTTACTCTTAAGAACAATATGGTCACAATGTTCGACGCATGGATCGAGGTCAAATTTAGATCGGATAGTCCTAATTTTTTTACGGCATGCTTAGATCATTCTGATCATCTCATCTAACGGTCATATTTGCATAATGATTACTTGTTAGAGATTTAGTTTTATAAAAGCTTATTTTTTCATATAACCAATAAACAATGTAAGTAATATTATTAATTCTATGTAGAATTTAAGAAATAAAAAAACAAAAGTGGTCTACTAAGAAATTTGTCCATACACATACGTTAACCTCGTAATAAAAGGGACCTTGCGAAAAAATTTACCTTGTCGGACTTCGTTTAGACTGCGGTCAATGAGGTCAAATATGACCAAAAGACTAAATTTTTGAAGGATTTTACTCATTCCTCTATGGGGGGAGTAGCTATGTAAACTAATTTTGTCATTTTTTTGACATGGTAAGAGACATATAAACTTCATGGGAATGCGTATATGAAACTTGGTCTCAAATTGTTTTTTGATGGAGTCACAAATCGAGTTTTAGTCTAATTAAGACTAGGGTCACAATGGTGAGACCCACAGATCGAGATCTAATTGAAGTCGGAAATTCTTAATTTTTTAACTACGTTCTTACATAATCTCGATCATCTTATCCAACGGTCAAATTCACAAAAATGATTAGTTTTAAACGAATTTAGTTTATAAAGGTTTGTTGTTCCATAAAATCAATGATGAGATGACATAACACTTATTCAATCATCTGATTGTTTCTTCCTAATTCAATCAGATGACAAAATTATATTAAGTCATCTGATGATTGTTTCTTAATTTAATAAGATGACATAACAAATTTTCTGTTATATGAGGGTTTTCTTTCCAATTCAATCAGATAACATAACAAATATTTTGTCATTTGATGATTTCTTCCCAATTCAATCAGATGACATAACAAATCTTTAGCGTTCTAAATATTTCTACAAATAACATAACAAATATTTTGTCATTTGATGATTTCTTCTCAATTCAATCAGATGACATAACAAATCTTTAGTCATCTAAATATTTCTACCCATTCAATCAAATAACATAAACAAATCTTCAGCTGTGTGATAACATCGTCACAAATAATCAAATGACATACACAAAGCTTCTGTTGTGTAATCATTTCTTCCCAAATAATCAGATGACATAACATTTGTATAAAGTTGTCTGATGAATTCTTTTGAAACTTCAGACAACATAAAAAAACTATATTATGTCATGTGATCTCATTAAAACTTTTTAAGGTGACATTGTCGAATTTTAAGATACATTCAGATAACAAATCAATTTTGTTCTATCGTCTGATGATCCGGATGACAGAAAATTAGTCTTCAGTCGTCTCATCTGGGTGAACCGTTATCTATAGCCGGACAGAGTTTTTCTGCTAGTGAGATTAACTAATATAATTAGATACACACAGTTTAAGATTAGACAGATACAGGCGGAGGTGGAGTAAAATTTTATCACAAAAACTCCACCTTGGTTTTCCGTTATCTATAGCCGCTGCATGAGGACGATACTATTCCACAATGATAAGAATAAGAAAGATCCTGCAATACAAAAAATCTTCAATATCAGACACACGAATCCACTTCAACATAGCACACAAAAGCTATAGCATGAGGTTGATTAATAAATTTAAGCGTAGCCTACAAAAGCCATCAACTCAAAAGAACCATGGGAAGTATAGGGTTTAGTTGTTTAAATTCAATCATAGTAATAATCCACTACTTGATCTGATGGAAACTATCCACAGATGAACAAATTTTTAATATCTCTAGCTATCAATGGACATTTATATAAATTCATGCAGTATCTTTAGTATCTCGTGCACATACGGATATCCATTGGGAATCATACAGCAATAAGAACCCATAATTGAATCACTAAAAGGACATAATTGAATCATCATGGAATGATAATTAACTTTAAATTTTGGTCAGCATCTAATTATACCTGCCCAACATCCATTACCTCACATGCTTGCTCTTTTGTTCTTGCTTACAGATTAGCATTCGATCAGTTTTCAGCAAGTTTTGAATACATATTGATTAAATAGTAGGTGGATGCTGAGATTAGTGATTACTTGACTGTAAATTCTAATGAGCTGTCAAACATGTCCTTCAGCTCAGTCCCAAACTGCCCAACTTCTGCCATGGTTTTGTTGTTTTCTTTTGTTAGGCTGTTATTTAGTGATAATACTCAACAGATGCTGCAGAGTCGTCCTTATCTTCTTTTCTGTAACAAATCAAAATTAAAGCATTACTAACAATTAAGACGAATGATGATCTAACTAATGTAGAGGAACACACACCTTTGACGTCTTGGTCCCCTCCGCGTTTTTGGCTCAGAGTCATCCATCATGGTTGCACCCCATCGCTTGTTTTTCTGCTTTGTTTTTCATCTGACCATCCATGTTGCGCTTGAGCGATGGAATTTCATAAACAATTACATCCTTCAATGATGGATGTGGAAATTTGGTACGAGAATTTGGAGATGTGGGGGCTGGTCGATCAGGCAGAATGATCACTTCCTTTGGGATCGGTAATAAGTTTTCATCCTCAGCAAATCTGTAATATATCTTGTCTATCATATTATCAATCTGGCGTCCTACATAGAATAAATCATGAAGTCAATTTTTTTCTAAACAGCAGGTGATGAATGGAGAAGTTATAAACTAAGGGAACAATTAGGATTCCATAAATATCATCATCCTTATACAAAGGAGAACCCTTGTAATAACCAGTTTACTGTACTCTAAATAAGTACTCAATTAATGGTGGTTAACAGTTAAGCCACTGAAACAAGACAGTAGATGTTGCACTTTGTAATCAAAACTTTTTTCCATTAGACATAGTATTATTTTGTGGAACCATGTAAAATACATAAAATAAAATCTATATTATCCATAACATACGATAGCAAATACCTCACTCGTTATCCAGTTTCTATTTCTACTGCATCTCAATTCAATCATGCATATTTTACCTTTCAACCATGCTATTTCAATATGAAAACAATGAAAGTATAAGTTGTCACCGCAATCAATATCATATTAAGAACACTATTACCAGAGTAGCAATTCAAAAGAGCCATACAAATGAAAGCAGTGATTAGTTAACTAAAGATAGATCATAGATCAATTGAAATTTAAACAATGAACCCGAATAACCCAAATCGAATAAATTGTTATAGACATGCATTCAAAATTAACATCAGATTAATCTACTTAGTCAAATCTAAACATCGAATCCCACAAAACACGACTAACCCAATCAAATAAAGTGTTCCACATATGCATTCAAAAATTAACGTCAGATTAATCCACATAGTCAAATCTAAACATTGAATCCAAGCATCGAATCCACAGATCCATCTTACCACAATGCACTAAATACGCTTGTAAAAATGTAGAAATCACACCAAAGGTTTAAGCTTTTAAAACAAATGTCAAACTTTTTTTACAATCGATTTAAAATCGCAAGACCCAAAGCCTCAAGAAGGAAGTATCACAGACATGCATGAAGAATGTCAGCATCATTATGGGATTCGGCCGTATTATCGAAAATCAAATTCGATATGTGAGAGGATAAGAGCATCTTGCACGGGGCAAATTGTTTGCTCGAGCAAGGAGCAAAATTGGTGGGAGCCAGCCTAATAGCACAAGCAAGACGGAAAAATTGATGTAGCGGTGTCGTTGTTGGCCGGCGACTGGAGGTTGACTTCGGAGGCGAGCAGCTGCTCGAGCGAAGCTTGCTCGTCGCTGCGGACGAGCAGTCTGGTGGGGCCCACGCACGTGGGTGACGCCAGGTTGCGTGTAATTTTTTCTCTTCTGCCTGGCATTTATGTTAAATAATTTTTTTAACCGTGTAATAACGGACCAATCAGTTCGAGCCACGTGGCCCAGAGCTGCTGCCTTTTGACCCCCAACGGTCAAGTGATCTGGGCCGTTCATTTCAATTCCAAAATTGAATATGACGGCTCAAATTCAAAGGCAACAGATAATTTTTTTTTTCCTGAAATAATAATGGGCAGAACATATATTTTCCCAAAAAATAGTCTAAAAAATTGTTAAAAATTTCTAAAAATTTACAAACACTACCCTATAATTTTCCTATAAATACTACATCAATTTTACAAACCTCCCACACCAATTTGTGCACAACAAGTTCATCATCTCCCTCCATCTTTTCTCTCATTCATTTGTGTTGTTTTCTCCAAAAAAATGTCGAATTGGCTTCCTTCGGAAGATTTGCAATTGTGCATTTCTTATATGCATATTAGCATTGATCCTATCACCGACAACAAGCAAAAAGTTGACAAATTGTGGGAAAATGTCTATGCCAATTATATTAAAAATTGGGTGATTGGTCATGGTGAATCAACCAAGGAAGATAGGAGCCAAACCGCAATTTCATCTCGTTTTACTAAGTTGAAGCCGGTTTTCAATCTTTGGGGCGAAACTCTTAGTTATGCACGAAGAAATCCACCACCATCAGACACCTCTCCACAAGATCAAGTAAGTTCTTGTAACTTTTCCATGTCTATTATTTTGATTTTATGAACTAAATGTTGTGACATAGAAATTTGTTATTTTTATAGTTAAGAAAAGCTCAAATGTGGTTTGTGTTGAAGACAAAGAAAGAGTTTTCGAAGTTTGAATGGTGGGTAGTGGTGAAGACTCATCATTTCTTTAGGGAAACCACAGCTACTACTCCACGTATTTACAACTATGAAGCTACTACTCCTACCGTTAGTGAAATGCCTCTCACCGTCAATTTGGATGAGGATGAGGTGATTGCAACATCAACGAGAAACCGTGAAGGTCTTTCGAGTCCGCCTAGACCACCAAGAGTGAAGGCAGCAAAAGAAGCAAGAAGAAGGGGGAAAAAAGTCATGACTCCTCCAAGTGATCTACGAGATGAGGCTTTAAAGACCATTGCGGCCAATCAAGCCATTTGGGCCGCCGCGCAAAATTTAAGTGAGGATAATGATTTTGCTTTACACAAAGCGCAACTCCTCCTTCAAGAGAAAAACTACAAATTGAGAGCTCAACAAGAAGAAACAAGGATCATGACAATGGATATGGAGAGAATGACCTCAATTTCAAAGAGGTATTTCACAAAGAGGAAAGAGAAAATCCTTAAGCAAGGAGAAGGAGACGACAACGAACAAGAAGATAGAGAGAGAACATTTTCAAATTGTTATCGCCCACTTTTTCAATAGTTTGGTTTTCGTAATAAATTTATGTTTGGCTTGTCATTATGTAATTTAAATTTTCAACAAATAAAAATGCACTTTTTATTTAGAGATAGTATTAAATAACATTACATGAAATCCAAATTAAAATACACCAAATTCAAACACACCAAATTAAAACACACCAAATTCAAATACACCAAATTCAAACACACATAATGCAAAAACATATAATTCAAACAACATGTTTAGATATGTTCACTGGTCTTTAGAAACTAGTTGTGCTTCACCAAGTCCTTTTGAATCTCTCCATGGATATAAGAAGACTGAAGATCGACAACACGGTTACGAAACCGTTGCTCATCTAGTCCATCTTTTCCAACTGGCTCAAAAGGAATCTGATTACCTTGTTCATCCACTGGCCCATCATAATTTGCAAAGTCACTTGATGGGTTTTGTAGATCTTTTTATTCATTCTCCTTAAATTCTTTTCAACTATCTTGTTATGCATAATGATGCAAGCCAACATAATATTTTTTATTACCCTTGTGTGGTGAGACCGAGCTGCATGACAAATCATTGCCCAACGAGATTGTAAAATGCCGAAGCACCTCTCCACATTTTTCTGGTATACCTCTTGTTTCTTTGAGAACAACTTCTGTGGTAGAGTCTGGAGATTGGAAATAGTTTTGACAAATGAGGAGTACCTCAGATAAATTCTGTCAACCAGATAGCAAGTGTTGTGGTATTTTATAACTCTTTTATGGGCTTCTTCCGGCAAGGAGTGAATCGAAGATATCCGATGGGTGGAGCACGTTGATATCATTATGTGCTCCAGGTACCCCAAAGAAGTTGTGCCATATCTACGTGTTATATGAGGCCACCACCTCCAAGATAATAGTAGGACAATTTGACCGGCCGAGTATGCCCCTTGCCAAGCTGTTGGACAGTTCTTCCATTCTCAGTGCATGTAGTCGATGCTTCCGATCATACTTGGAAATCTCCGATTCCTAGCCCTCCTTAGAAGTCGAGTGATGTCAATTGCATTTGGACTGCGGAGGTAAATATCATTGTAAATCTTGCACACTTGGGTGCACCACTTCTTCAGGCATTCTAGTGTGGTTGATTCACCCATCCTTGTGTATTCAGCACACTCATCTGTAGTTGCGCCGTACGCTAACATTTGAAGAGCACCAGTCATCTTTTGTTTTGGAAGATGTCCTTGCAATCCAATGGCATCTGCTCTTTGATGCCAAAATTGGTTGTTGTTGTAAAGATTCGTCCAGATATGGTTGAATAAGTTCAAACTCATTCGGTATCTCCGATGAAATGCTTGCTCGTTGAAGACCAGACATTCGAGGAAGTAATCTTCCATAAGATTATGTCCCCTTCGCACCCTCAACCTTTCTTCGTTTGGACAGCGGCGAGGTGGTTCATCATCGAATGCTGTAGCTACCACAACCGCGTCAGTGACGAAGGCGTTAGCTATTTTTGCATTTCGCCGGCGTTGTTGTCGTCTCCTCATGAAAAAAGTGTTTAAACTAAAAGGATCCATCTTACTGATGCTGGAATGTGAAGAAATGTTTGAAGAAATAGCAAGTAATTTGTAGATGGTGTGAGAATATAAGGTTCCTGAGATGATTCTATTATAGCTGATTTTAGGTTATCTGATGTCTGATGATAACGACACGTGTCATCTCGTGGTTGGTCATGGATCTCAAAGGAAATCTTCGGTAATTATCTACACGACAATGACACGTGAAAGTGACACATGTCGTCAAATGATTGATCAAAAATCTTATCAAAAATTTTGGCTCAATTATTTAAACGATAACAATCATTATGAGTGACACGTGTCATCTTGTGGTTATTCGGTAATCTTATTCAATTATTCATATGATAACAACACGTGTCGTCTAGATATTGGTTGAAAACTTTACAAAGAAATAAATAAAAAAATCAATATATAAGTGATGAATAATAATAGGAGGTGTTATTTTTTGCACTGCTGCACAAAAAATAGCAACTGCACCTCCTATTCGGTGAATAGTGATAGCACCTCCTGAAATAGGAGCTTTTGGATCCATGATCGAGGTGAGAACCAAGAGTGAGAGATGTTTGTTTAGGTTTTTTAGGGTTAATGAATGAGTGAGACACAAAGTAAGAGAAGTGAATGACTGGGTGAGATAGACGGGACGATTAAGAGATTGAAATGAGTGTGTTTGGTTAAGTGTCCAATGGTTAGTTGGAATACCAGTGATGACATTTATGAATGCATTTACTTTCTAGCAACGTGTTGTATCTGAAGAAACACGATTTACCGTCAAATTGAGACAATATGGCCTTTGCGAAAAGATTGAGTAGAATATTGTAGACATTTATTGGGTAGAAAATTATGCCTTATTATAATGGGCTCTGAATATTATGGGTTTATTCACTCTTCTCAGCCTATCTAACATGTTTTGGCGCATTCTTAATATGTCAATTTTCTGGCTATGACGTGTATAATTTTGACAAAAAATATCGAAAGCAAAATATGTGAATAATTTTAAAGTACATAGTTGGATTGAAACAAAAAGTACATAGTTGATATTAAGTGCAAAATATAATAAAAAGTTCGCGATGAAATGACAATTAAAATTACAAAGCACAAACCATGAACTAATTTAAAACTGCAAGGCATGAAGTAAATTTTAATACAAACTGAAGTAGTGGTCTTCATTCCAGTACTTAGCCACATGGACGAAAAACAATACAGGTAGAATAGTTAAATCTGTAAGGAAGAAAATTGGTTGTTAATTCTATATGATAAATTATGATTTGCATAATTTAGGACATATCAATAATTAGAATATGATTTACATGTAGAATATCATTAGGCATATTAATTTAATTAGTAAACACATAAACGATAAATTCCCTTAAAAAAAATTACATGTAAAGTAGAATTTCATGGACATGATGAATCATCGACTTACTCTGCTCGGCGCATATGGGTAGCTTTACTCTCTTCGTTGTAAAGTATGCGTGTATATCCAGTAGTGGACAGCTGTGGAGTTCCTATGTTTGCAAAAAGAAATAACTATAATAAAAAGAAACACGATTTTGCAAATTATATCACAGTTAACTTTAAAAAGTATCGAGACAAAAATTAAATTTATACAGCCTGTTCCTCAATTTTGTATCCCGATGAAAACAATAATTAGTATGCTAGTCTGTTCAAAGATGAAATCATAATGTAGAAGTTGTTCTGTAGGAGGCAAGATTGTGATCTCAATGATATCGTTGCTACGATACGATAGTTGAAATAAACAAAATTAATGATACTTCATAATATTTAATATTCTACAACAAATATAAGTACAGGAAAAAAAATTATATATGTGTGTATGGTAAAAGTAATATTATTACACTTACTTTGTAATCATCAATGTCAGAACGAAATGATGATTTGTTCTTCTGCGGTTAACACCATGGCCATGAGAAAAATGTATCTCGGCAACTCGATCTCCCAATCACATCTATATTTTTGAAAATGACATTCAGGTGTGGTGCATTTTGGTCAATAAGATTATCATATATATTGAACAAATGGAAATTAATGCAGTTATTAATTAAAAATAATACCTATGAGGAGATTTCTCTCGGTGCGGAGATGAATTAGATTAAATTGAACTTCATTAAAACTATGAAGCGGGATTATAAGTGTAGGAAAATAATGTAATATTACATAAAATTCAAAATTATTAATTTAAATAATGAGTAAATATAAAATAAAATGGGAAGAACAAAATTTGAAAACTTTGAATTTGTTACCCAAGTGGTTGCTGTCGATGAACGAGGAATAAAGTGGAGTTGGGTGTATCACACATTCTCCTTAAGAACTATCACGCCGCCCACATGCTTGAATGAAGTTGTTTTCCCAGAATAAAGTAACATGAAAGTTTTTGTACCGTAGCACATACAAGATCTTCTCGTCGAACTGAAGAGTACCTTATTCTATCACTGGAACTGAACTCAAAAGCTTGGGATGGAGAGAAGAGATTAGAAGAAGAGATTGCTTTATGATGGAATGAGAAATGAGGAGGAGGAAACCTCTATTTATACAAGGAGGAATGAGGAGGAACATAAATTTCAGCCACTCCAAAGGTCTTTGGTTTTGTAACAATTAACTAGCCAAATTTATTTCGGTAATTTATTGCCAAAATTTATTTCGGTAATTTATTGCCAAAATTTATTCCGACAATAAGTTTGTAACCGGAGTAATCTGAAAAGCCAAAAGTTTTGTAACCAAAATGAATGTGGAAAGCCAAAAGTCTCGTCAATTTTCATGAGTGCAAAAGGAAACTTATGCGACTTGAGCCCAAAGCACACACACGTCTTTATCGCAAGTCCAATCCAACCAAGAGAGAGCCTCTCTACTTGCTCACTCAAAGCATAGTAGAGTGGAATCATATTTAATGACCTCTACATTCCTAGTTTTTCCCATATGGGATAAACTTCATTCCTTTTGTTTCAAGTGACCAACTTTGGGTGACAATTTCTTATTCACCTCTTAACCAATTTAAACAAGTGAATGCATAACTTTTATGTACTATTGTAGGAGAACACAAATCCATGTTTTTCTTCCATTAATATTAAATATATCTCACTTAATTATTTTTTAAAATTGTCCAACTAAAATGTTGGAAAACCACAATTTTTCCAACAAGTCCCCACATGAATGAACATTGGCAACCAAAGATTCGATAGACTTGGTATAGATTCTGCGGTTGAAAACTTGTATAGGATAGGTAGGGGTTAACCTTTTGAAGCTTCCCTTGTAAAAGCATGCTTACTTTACTAACACAGCAGTAGATGCGATGTCTTTGAACTGTTCATCATTTGTGTAAATGATGACATACCTCACACAGATATCTTCCTGATACTTTGAGTTCTCACTATTGTGTCCGTTTTGGCCCTGGACACGTACGTGGTTCTGTAAGAGCTTAACAGGAATTGTGCCCTGAATAATTCCCTTTGAAACGACCCCACTTCTCTCTTACATAGGTTATTTCTCAATTAAGAGTAATTTACATTACTCCACTCGGATTTTCGACACATAAGAATCATTAAAAGCTTTTAGCTTAAGCTCATGCCTTATGGGAATCATTGTTTCATCATAGGAATGGACTTGAGGTAGATCCCCACAGTGAACCGACACAGTCTCTACAATTTAGTTTTTCCTTTTGGAATCTCCAGTCAACTAGGTTGGGTATCCACTGTAAAGATTTTAACTTATGGGATTTAGTTTCATTCCCCTCGATGATTTGTCAACTAACTCTCTATTTAACTCTTTGGTTAACATATCTGCTATATTATCTTTTGACTTCACATAGTCAATGGAGATAACTCCAGTAGAGAGTAGTTGTCTAATGGAATTGTGTTTTCAACGAATGTGTCTTGACTTACCATTATACAATTTGCTTTGTGTCCTACTAGTTATAGACTGACTATCGCAGTGTATGCAAATTGAAGGCACATGATTGTCTATTTCAGAATATCTTTTATGAATTGGCGTAGCCATTGTGTCTCTTCCCCACATTTATCTAGGGCAACAAACTCAGATTTCATTGTGGATCTGGTTATAATAGTTTATTTTGAGGATTTCCACGATACTGCTGCACCCTCTAGAGTGAGCACGTATCCACTAGTAGACTTTGTTTCTTTCATGTCAAATATCCAGTTTTTGTTGTTGTATCCTTCTGGACAGCTGGATATCTCGTATAGTACGTGCATCCCACATGTACAAGTATACCTCAAATACTCTTGCAATTTCTTGCAAGTGTATTACTCCAGGATTACTCGTGTACCTGCTTAGCTTGTTCACTGCGTAAGCTAAATCTTGCATTGTACTTGTAACAATCCAAAATAAAAAAATTACGCACAAATCGGCACTAACTAAGTTTATCGTAAATTAGTCGTATTATGTGATTTGTTAACAACTTTTTCACCAAGTGAGAATTATACTTGATTTTCTTCACAAAATTTGTAGCGTATTTTATTTCAACCTTGTAGAAATTTTTGGAAATTTTTTTGGATAAGTGAGTTATTTTTTTAATGATTTTTGGAAGTATGCTTAAAAAATATTAAAAAGTAATTTATTTGAGGTGGTTTGATCTGGACCGTTGGATCCTGATCAGATCAAATTTGAGTCTTTGATTTGATAAGGTGCTTTAGGGGTATAAATACAGTATTTATACTTTGATAATAATTCAGAAAATCAAAAATACCTCAGCTCGACCCGTATTGCTCTGCGACCCGTATTGTAGTCTAACCCGACTTGATTTCGAACCCGCCGGAAAACGCCACCGTTCTCGGCGTTCTTGGTATGCACTACAAGAAAAACGCACTTAGACGACGGAGCGTTTCCGTCGTCTAAGTGCATTTTTCCGTCGTCTAAGTACTTAGACGACGGAACCTCCGTCGTCCAAGTTCCGTGCTCCAAGTGCTGTCGTCTAAGCACTTAGACGACGGAGAATCTATTCTCCGTCGTCTAAGTGCACTTGGACCGCGGAGATTCTCCGTGGCCCAGGTAAGCACTTGGACGACGGACATTAAGTTCTCCGTTGTCCAGGTGATTACCTGGGCCATGGAGATTGGCAGCTACTCCGTGGCCTAGGTAAGCACCTGGACGACGGAGATTAAGTTCTCCGTCGTCCAAGTGCTTACCTGGGCCATGGAGAAGGTGACAATCTCCGTGGCCCAGGTAAGCACCTGGACGACGGAGAACTTAATCTCCGTTGTCCAAGTGCTTATTTAAAATTTTTTTTAAAATTAAATTGTAATTAAAGATTAATAATTTAATTCATTATTAATTGAATTTAAATAATGAAAAATGTTAAAATTAATTAAATAAACTAAATTTGTAATATTACTTAATTAATTAAATAATTAAAATTAATTTGTACATACATAATCGAAAAAACCCATAAAAATTAAAATATTGTTCGGAATGCGGAAAGAAACGAGATAATAAACTACTAGCTAGCTAATACATTGGAGGAGCAGATGCGCCGCCGAGTCCTCCGCCTCCAGCCGGGTCGTCGTCGTCGGGGTGTGGGTTCGGAGGAGGTTGACATTCTCCTCGAGATTGTTGCATGAGGGCGATGAGTTGGGTTATTTGTGCTTGTTGCTCATCAAGTCTTTGACGCATGGATTGATTCTCCTTTCGTGCCAGTCGAGCCTCTTAAATGGCTGCTTCGACGGCCGCAACCTGAGTCCTTCTCCGCCGCCCCGAACCTCTCGTAGATGATGAGTCGGAGGTCGTCGACAAATCTCGAACCACCTTAGGTCCGAAGTGCCTAACCTCCTTGCCAGCTCTACGACCGTAGACCTCATCCGCGATTGCAATTTGGCTCTCCATGGATAGAGGAGGCAGGTCTTCCGGCGGCAAATCTGGGAACGCAAGCTGAGTGTTAGCCAATTCTTCCTGCGCACGCTCTATCACCCTTGCCTACAAAAAAATAATTAAAAAATTATAATGAAATAATATTTAAATAATAATTACTAAAATTAAAAACACACACACATATATATATATATATATCACTTAAGCCGCATTGACTCGCTTCATTATCGAGCCCAGGCGTCACGTACGCGCTTATGCTTGCATCGAGATAAGGGTGTTTGGAGCCCTTATCCCTGTGCTCCTTGGCTATTTGAATGAGTTGTTTGGCGCCGGAAGTATGGTGTTTGTCCTTCTTCCCCCGATTGGCTTTGTTGACTCCAGAGAATTTCTGTTAGACAACATAATTAAATCATTAAAAAATTAATAAGTAACTAAAATTTAAATAATTCAATTATCTTAATTGAAATAAAAAAAGTAAACACCTTAAATTCGTCATCCTGAAAGTGGTTACACAACCACTGCCACTCATCTTCTCTATCCCCACGCAGCTCTACGGGGGCAGGCACGGGACCGATATTTTCGAAGTACTGATGGAGCCTGTACTTCCAATCTTTGTAGATGGAGTTGGCGGTTTGGTTGATATGCCTCAACATCGCCAGTATCGAATCCACCGCAAATTGTTCCTATCAGAAATAAATAGAAAATTATAATCGTATATATTATGAAATTATAACTAATATTAACAATATTATATAATAACTAAAATTGTACGTATTACGTACCGAAAGTTCTTTAAAGACTTTCGCCTTCTCATCATCCGGCACCTCCTTCCAAGTAGGGGCAGTGAGACGAACCCGGCTACGAATGATTGACCATATGCTATGCGCCGAGAGACTTGCTAGCTGAGCTTTGGGAGGGCCACCGGTGAATTCGTCGTAGGGCAAGTCGATCTTTTTCCCGGTCACCTTGCAAATTTTCTCCGCTTTGCCCCCTTTAACGAGACCGCGAGCCCTTTTCGGTTCTGGGTCAGTGGGGGCCCTCCTTTGCTTACGCCAGGCGCTATACATGATAGATTCAGCGGTCGAGGACGCCTGAGTACTTGCCGTTGAACCGGTATCGGGCGTCGGAGTTGAAAAGGGGTCGACGTCATCACCACTGGAGATAAATGGGGCAGCGGGAATTTCCCCAGAAGGCGTTGGCTCCGGACCAGATGAAGGGTCCGGATTGAGGGCGTCGTTGCCCTCTTGTTCAACCTAACCGACTTGGTCCGCCAAGCGGCGGAGCATAGCATCTTCTGCCTCCTGTTGGGCTTTTTTCTTGCCGGATGGAGCCATTTAAACCTAGGAGTACGTTGTTAAAATACCTACTTACCATAATAATTACAAGTGCAAAATTTACGCTAATTAAGTACGGTTAAGATTTAAATAGATTTGTGACGACCCGAACCAGAATCAGATGTGTGTTTGGCACGATTCTCGAGATTTGGTTATAGTCGCAGTTTTACGATATTGTGTGGTTTGTCGTTTCGATTCGCGACTATGTTTTCAGTCGAGAATTTGAGTTGGGTGTCTTCACGGAAATTGTTGAGTACGTGATTTCGAGCTCGTGGGCGGTTCCGGAAGATTTTTTCGATAATCGAGGAATATTTTATGATTATTTGAAGTTTCGGGTTCCGACGAGTTTATCCGATTGTTTCGAGCTTATCCGAATTATTTCGTATTTTCATTTCGGACCGTCGATCGACCCGAGGCTCGAGTATAAATAGCGGAATAGTCGAGAAATAGTCGAGGATTGCATTTTGGACATTGACTGATGTTGACCAGGTGTTGACTTTCCTAAAAAGGAAATTTGACTGTTGACCAGAGAGAGAGAGACTTTCCCGTTTCGGCTTCAACGTCCGACGACTGAATTCCGGCCACCTCCGGCCAAGTGAAAGGTAGGGACTCCTTCCTCTCGTGATTTCGAGTTGGTCTGTATTTAGTTTGAGAGAAATTGATGGGGTTTAAGTCGACTTCGAATCAGGCCGAGGGGGAGGATTTCGCCGGTGACGGTGAGAATGGTTCCGGTGAGTTTTGATGGTGGGGTTGTTGGGGGTTTTGCTCCCCACACCTCGGTGGAGCTTCCTGGTTGATCTATTTTGGACGAGGAGGTGTTTGGAGGAGAACCCGATTAGGGATTCCGGCATGATATTCCGAGTGATTTTCGATAAATTGGTGATGTTTGGGTTTGAATTGATATATGCTGTAGTTAAGAAAGTGGTTTGTGTGGGCGTGGCGGTCTGATCTGGAAGTTCTCCGCCGAAGAATCTCGCCGTTGACGGCGCGCCGCGGTCAACGGCGGAGGAGTTGACTTTTTCAGATTTTGATGAAATTAATGTCATTTTTCTCGTAATCGCGCCCTGATCGTCGTCCAGAGGTTTTGGATCGATTTGATTAGCCGATTTTCAGTCGAGATTTCGAAAGGGGATTTTGGAATTTTCGTAATTCATTTTGTACTGCATTTCGTATTTCCGGGAACGGTTGATTTCCATGCATTAGTACAGTGTTGTGGATTACGTTATTGATCAGTTACGTTTTTGTGGATATTCAGGAGATCGAGATCGAGATCTGGATCGTGATCGTGCTTCAGGCGAGGGATCTTCCGCCGGACCACGAGTGTAGCGCGTGTGCGCGTTTCGAAAGTCTATGAGTGGACAATTTCTTTTCACGGAAATCTTGCGAGTCTTTCATTTGGTTTATGAACTTGAGCATGCGTATTGAGATTTCGGATTACATGAGCATGTGTTTTACGATTATACGATATACTTATACGAATATACGTATACGAGTAAACATACACTTATATGCTGTTTCATGCATTTGCATCGAAATGTTTATGATTTGGTTTACACAGAGTACAGTCTTGGTTACGTTGTTGTATCGATACACTTGCCTCTCGGCTGATCCCCGATGGTAGGCCATACCAGGAGGGGGGTATCCCCGACTGACCGGTGAGGGGCGTTTCCCCGAATCCGTGGCCATTTCTGGCTAGAATCACGTGGAAGTCAGGGACTCCGTGGTTCTGACTGTACTAGCACGGTGTGTGTCCATGAGTGACCCCGTGGGATTTTTACTTGCATGCTCAGTACGCTGGAGGATTATGGTTTTACCTCGTGTACTTTGTTATTTCTATTTACCTGGACTCGCATATGTTTTTATAACATATATTATAACTGGTGAAAGACATTTATTTTCGTCCACTCACTCTAACGTGTTTATTGTCTTTCCCCTGGGCTTTTCGGTTTCCGTGCCCAGTTTGCAGTTCAGGTTTGGTGTTTCACGTCGCGGTTTGGAGGCTAGTGATCAGAGTCACCTGTGTTTTCCAGTAGGTTCTTGTTTCGCCTACTGATGTACATATTGTATATGTTTTACTCTAGAGGTCGCTCTGATACATTCTGATACATGTTGTGCGGATTTTCACGGATATACATATATACTTAGTACAGTTTATTTACTGTTGTTGATTATATTGATGTTGAGAAATCCGGATGGGATTGGTGCCCACGGTTTGCTTTTTGTGGCATAGGACGAAGTGTTAATTTCTGGGTGCAGGTTATGGTAATTCAACGCTAGTAACGAAACTCTGCCGGAATTTTGAAAAAAATTTTGTTGGTTCGTATTTTCGAAAGGGTTTGATTCCGGTTTAGGTAACTGAATCGGAGTTGGGTCCTTTCAGCTTGGTATCAGAGCATTAGGTTGTCAGATTCTGTAGACTCTTGTAGTTGTGACGCTTAGGGTATTTGAGTTGATACAGCATGACTGGAGTGATGACCCGACTGGCCAGCGGTACTCATCAATACTTCGGGTGTTGTGTGTCCTCAAATATCTGCGGTTTCATGATTACGTTCTTTCTGCTTGTACCTAATGTTTGTCTTGTATCAGTAGGATGCCTCTTCGACGTGGTCCCCGTGTTGATCGGGATGATGATCCTGATGAGGATCGCCGAACGCGCGACTTGCTGATGGGAGTGCTGCGTTTGGAAGAGCGTTTTGACCCTGTGGTCAAGGCTCGCACTGCGGGTGCTACTGTGTTTTCGGGTTCAGTGGATCCAGAGATATGCGAGGCATGGTTGGTTCAGATTGAACGTGTTTGTGAGCGTCTGCAGTTTACACCTGAGCAGATGTCAGTAGCCGCAGTTGGTTTACTTGAGGGTGATGCATACTTTTGGTGGGTTAGCACCGACAGAGTTCCGGCTGATACTCCGTGGACATTGTTTCGTGATTTGTTTATGCGGAGGTATTTTAATCAGGCTACTCAGCAGCGCAAGTACGAGGAGTTCACTAACTTGAGGCATGGCAGTTTGTCTGTACTTGAGTATCGGGATCGGTTTACCCGTTTGTCTCGATTTGCGCGAGATATGGTGGCTACAGAGGAAGCCAAGTGTCGTAGGTTTGAGCTGGGACTGAATTTGAACATCAAGGCGACGTTGACTACGATGCCGAGGAACAACTTTGATGAGTTTGTCAGTGCAGCTCTCCGAGGCGAGGATATTGAGCAGGAGAGACAACAGAGGTATCGGCCGAGACGGTTTGAGGAAGGTGAACCGAGTCAGGGGCCTTCAAAGAGGCAGAGTTCCAATACTTCCGGTTCAGCTTCATCTTCAGGCGGTGGATCATATCGACCACCAGCTGGGGTACCGAGACAAAGGCCGAGATGGAGGAGAGATAGACCACAGCGACCACAGGCTAGTGCAGGTTCTAGCGGTTCTAGCTATCCTCGGCGTACTGGTGGCACATTTGCTGTACCGAGGGAGTACCAGTTGTGTAGTGTCTGCAGTCGACATCATGTGGGTCCATGTCAGCGAGGTCCTGTCACTTGTTTTCTTTGTGGCCAGGTTGGTCACTATGCGAGGGAGTGTCCTCAGTTATATGGTGGTGACGGACAGGCAGCTCAGAGCTCCGGAGCTGAGCGAGGTGCCACTACGGGAGCTCGACCAACACAGTTTGCAGGTCAGGGTAGACAGCAGGGACAGCCTCAGCGAGGACGACCAGCCGGACAGGCGAGGGTTCATGCTATGACTCTACGTGAGGGCAGAGCATCACCGGAGGTCGTTATCGGTACGTTACATGTTTTTGGTATTCCAGTAGTTGCATTGTTAGATCCAGGTGCCACACATTCATTCATATCATTTAGACTGTCATCATTGGCTACGGTACCTGCATCTCCACTTCCGGGGTTGTGGAGAGTGTTGTATCCGTCGGGTGAGGTTGTGAGCATCGGTTGGGTTTACCGAGATTGTGAGGTGTTTATTGATGGCCATGGTTTAGCCGCAGATCTGTTATTACTTGATATTGTGGATTTCGATCTGATATTGGGTATGGACTTTTTGGAGTCGCATTGGGCCATGTTTGATTGCCACAGGAAGGAGGTCGCATTTCGACGACCAGGGTTACCCGAGATACTGTTTCGTGGCGAGAAGAACACTTCGTTACCGTGTTTGATTTCCGCGATGAGGGCGGATCGGTTGATGAAGAAGGGTTGTGTTGCTTACTTAGCTCATGTTGTGGACACTACAGCTGCAGTGCCGGATCTTGGTAGTATTGAGGTTGTGTCTGAGTTTCCAGATGTGTTTCCAGCAGAGTTACCTGGTATACCCCCTGTGCGGGAGATTGATTTTACCATTGAGTTATTGCCGGGTACTGGACCGATTTCTCAGACACCGTACCGGATGGCGCCTGCAGAGTTCAAGGAGTTACAGATTCAGCTCCAGGAGTTGTTAGAGAAGGGATTCATTCGACCGAGTGTTTCTCCGTGGGGTGCCCCAGTGTTGTTTGTGCGGAAGAAGGACGGGTCCATGCGGTTGTGCATAGACTATCGGAAGCTGAACCAGATTACAAACCCTGAATTCAGGGGTAAGGGCCTTAGGGTTTAGGGTTTAGGTCGTCCCCGGTCATTTGTGTGTCCGTTCAATTATTCTGATTCAAGAATATAATTCAAAAAATGATCGATCGATCCAATTTGCTAGATTTAGGGTCGAGGATTTAGGGAGATAGCCAAAATACCCAAAAGGCGACAGTCTGCAATTAATTTCTCCATTGTCCAGGATATATAATTCGGATTAATTAATTAATTTAATTTAGTTTACGTACGTCAGTCGATCCGATCTGATTGAGCATGGACGCGTGTAATTAATTAATTAAGTACAAAAAGTCGAAGATATACGTACATATATACATTCTCCTCCTTATAATATTTATATTAATTATTGATCGATAATGCATCAATCATATATTACAATAATTACATAAATTAATTACCAATTAATTTTTCTCGTCTTAGTTAAGTAGTCATCATCATAATCCTCATCATCCTCGTCCTCGGTATCCGATTGCTCATCCTCCTGATCATACTCAACATCGTCCGACGAATAACCTGAGTCCTCGTCCGCGCATCGATAATCTCATCTTCAGTTAGATCTGTACAACCATCAGGCATGGGTAACCGTTCACCATCTTGAACCAGGTCCATTATATCGGAGCGGATGACAGAAATATTAGGCTCTTGATAGACATGAATGTCTCTTTCTGGTTCAGCAGCATCTTCAGTCGTCGCCGGTGTCCCTTCAATTGTCTCTGTATTCCATATTCCTCGATGAGAGATATGGTTCACTATTTTCCACCCTTCACCGGCTTTCGGATCGTCGAGATAGAACACATGCCGAACTAAGGTGGCGAGAGCGAAAAGCTCATCCTCATACCAGCTTGAGTTTGTATCGACTGATAATAGTCCCAGGTCTTCCTTTGTACGCTTGAACCATCTGCACTTGAATAGGAAAACGTTGACATCATTCCCGTAACATAGCTGAACCACATATACAATAGCCCCGTAATATAGATCATTGTCTTTCCCAACCGCTACCCCACTGTTTTGTGTTCTTCTTCCTTCATCTCGGGCCAATGAATGGAACTTTACCCCGTTCACAAAACATCCGGGATAAATATAGTGTTTAATCGGCTTCCCTGCTAGCAAGTGCTTTGGCCATTACCACCACCCCCGTGGTTTTCAGATTTTGGCATATCAATCATCTACGAAAAAGGGAAAATTAATATAAGGGTTTACTTTCTACAAACATGATCGATATGTATATAAATTACTAATTAAATACCGAGACGTACGTACGTACACATTGGAAGAAATAATCGGGAAACTTTTTCTTAACCATTTTCTCAATCCACACCGAACTCTAGTTTTGATTTAATGCCTGAAGCCTCTCCCTGTATGACATCATGTACGGCTCAACTTCATCACAGTCTCGCAACACTACCCAATGTGCCTCAATAAGTTCTTCCCGTATTAACGATTCCTTTAATACTCCTCTAAACGGTCGGACGACATTAGTGACGACAGAAAGATTGATGCGGGCACTGCGATCGGAGGCAATTGGAGGTGGTGGATCTTTGAGGTACCTGTTGCAGTAAGTAACACACTCATGCATTATGTATGTCTCTGCTATGGAGCCATCCGGGGCCGACCTGTTTTTGACGAATGACTTATACAGTCCAAGCTGTCTACAAAATCAAAGTACAATAAGAATAAGTACATATAGCTACCTAGTAATCTCCAGTGGAACAAATTATGAATCGAAAAACCTGTATAATTAATTAGTTATACGTACCTTTCTTGAGGATACATCCAAGTGTACTGGACCAGACCAAAAATGAGCACCTGCTCGGGCAGGTGGATCATTAGGTGAATCATGATGTCAAAGAAAGCAGGGGGAAAAATCCTCTCTAGTTTGCAAATGATGTGCACAATTTGTTGTTGCAATTCCACCACATCTGACTTCTTTAATTCTCTGGCGCATAACCTCTGCCACCATCTGCACAATGCCACTATTGGTTCTACGACGTCACGAGGAAAGTATGGTCGAATTACCACTGGAATCAGACGTTGCAGCATAACGTGATAGTCATGTGTCTTTAGACCAACAAACTTGTGTTGCACCTCGTCCACTGCTCCAGTTATAGTAGCTGCATACGTAGCCAGATAACGAACGCCCTTAAACCAGTGAAATACAGAACGTCTAAGTATCGACTTCACTGTGTAAGGTGCAGCTGACATCTTGTTGTACACTCATTTCCTATCCCTCCTCAACCACAAGGGACGACGTAGATTCATTGATTCATTGAGTCTAACATTTCTAACCTCTGCAGCAAAGTCTCCAAATTCTCTGTCGAAATGTTTGAAACCCTCCCCATCCGCAGCGTGTCGCAGGACATCGTCATCTATTCGCTTTTCTGCGTACCATCGCATCGCCTCTGCTGTGTGTAGAGATATGTACAGGCGCTGTAATCTGGGAATCAAGGGAAAATATCGAACAACTTTCACAGGAATTCTCTTTTTCGAACTCTTCCTATTCACCTGGAATCTGCACTGGCCACATACGGGACAATAGTCCAAATCTTTATACTCTTTGTAAAATAGCACACAATCATTCGGACATGCGTCAATTATCCTGTACTGTAGGCCGAGGCTGCTCAAGATATTTCTAACCTTATAATGAGATTTAGGAAGATTGTGATCATCAGGAAGCAACTTACATATTTGCTCCTGAATTTTGTCAAAAGCACTCACTAACATTTTGTGCTTCACTTTTATCTTCATTTGCTCCATCACATATTGCAACACATTCTCTCGACATCCAGGGAACACCGGGGTCTGCGCTTCAAGTAGCATCCGGTTGTACTTATCCATCTCACTGGTGTCAGTGGCCAAGCTAGCAGCGGGGAATGTGTCATCATGCTCATTAGTGGTACTGTAACCTCCGTCTTGGTGTTGGTGTCCACCATGACTACATCCCGGAAACACATAATGGATCAAATCTGCAGTTGGGTTGCAAGCTGGGGGTCCCGCACCACTGCCGCTGGATGAGGCACCATGGTAACTGTACCCTGAGCTGAAGTCTGCTGCGCTGAACTCTACTGCTTCACCATGCTCGCTCCATGTAGTGTAACTCCACATCATACCATTTTCGTACAGGTGTTGCACCATAACATTAACCTCCACATACTGACAATTAAGACATTTCTGGCACGGACACCTGAAACGCTTCTTTCCCTGACCATGTTCTATCGCAAAATTCACAAATTCGCTAATTCCATCCATATACCGGGCATCACATCTATTCTTCAACTTCATCCAACTCTTGTCCATACTGCTACAAAATATTATAATTAATTAATTATTACATATATATATTAGTCCATTAATTTACGCTTAATTATACGTACTCGATCTACATCGATCCATCAATTACGTATGTAATTTAATCTGTATATATAGCTAACATCCATGCATGTATGTACGTTTTCACTAAATATATATTAAGTAAATTTTAACTGCGTACGTACCTGCTGGCCTTCTCGATATCAATTAATTAAGCTAGCTAGCTAGTACGTTAGCGGAGATCCTGATCCTGATCCTTCTCCTTCTCCCTTCTTCTTCTTCTTCGATCTTTAGAATTTCCCGCGGGACAGAGGATATGATGGAATGAAGAGAGTTTGACATCGGGCTTATATAATGCTTCACTTAGACGACGGAGGTGTCGGTACGTCGTCTTAGTGGAAGTTACTCGGACCACGACGTGTCGGTTCGTTGTCCAGGTGATCACCTGGACGACGGAGAAGTCTCCGAGGTCTAAGTGTCACTTGGACCACGGAACAATTACGCTTCCGTGGTCTAAGTGCTGTTTTCTTGTAGTGATGGTTTAAAGTTGTTGCTTCCTTCTTTCGATTCATGTATGTCTTGTGGGTTTTTGGGATTATTTTGGGATCAAACCAATTAAGCTAAAGGTGCTCTGGCCACTGTCCAGCGACGGGATGGGTGGAATCTATTGGGTTTCACCCCAGGTGTCAAACCCCTATGGAATGACGACGACATTGAAATCGACCGGAAACATTTTTCAGTGAATTTCGGGTTGTGGGTTTTCGGGTCGATTTTCAGCTAAACGACTGCGAGTTGGGTTTTGGGCTAGTTAGGAAAGTTGTTGGCCTGGTTGAGATCTATTCAAAGAGGGGCCAAATGCTCCCATCTGAGCATATTTCACCAGAGGCGCATGTGACTTACCCATTGCAACCTGTGGAGGAGCATGAGGGCCACGCGGCGCCGCCCACGGCAGGCTCCAGCGAAGAGAAAATCCAAAATTGATTGGGGGTGTTTCTGGGATAGTTTCTGAGGTTATTTTCGCATGTTTTATCGAATTCCAGTATTAAATGAATATGCTATTTATTCAGGAGACCGTGATCGAGATTTTGGCGAGGGGACTTCTGCCAGACCACGAAGCTAGCTGTGTACTGCGAGTGGACATTTTTTTTTTCACTGTCGACTTGCAAGTCTATGATTTTATATTTTATGACTATGCATTTTACGATTATGTATTTTACGAGTATGCATTTACGATTATGCATTTATAATTATGCATTTTACGATTATGTATTTTACGAGTATGCATTTTCGATTATGCATTTGCATGGATGCACATATGATTGGTTTTACATAGAGCATAGTCACAGTTGTTGCATCGATGCATTGGCTTCTTGGCTGATCCCTGAGATGCTCTGGGAGGGTCTGAGAGGGACTTGACCCACGATATACACAGTATCTAGGAGAGTTAGGACAAACACCTGACCTGGGCATTCTTGTAACTTGAGGAAGACAAACTCAAGTTACTGCTTTCACACATATACAGTACCCAAGAGGGTTAGGACAAACACCTGACCTGGGCTTGTACATTTTTAGACTCGCATCATTTTTTTATATACTAGTTGGAGCAAGGCATGATAGTGTTATCTTTCAGTTTAAAACGAAATATTATTTTCGTCCACTCACTCCAATAGTTTTATTATTTTATATGCGTTTCCCTGAGTTTTTCAGTTTCCTCCGCCTAGTTTGCAGTTTGTATCCTAAGATAGCTTGTCAGCGATGGAGGCATAGAGTTTATGTCACTGTATTCATCTAGTAGGTTCCTAACTTAACCTGTTAATCTTGTGTATTATGTAAATTAGAAGTCGCACTGAATAGTGTATAGAGTTTACTTTCATTGTGTTATATTTTCCCATTCAGTCTTCAGATTTCTTATCACCTTCTGTAAATAATTTATATTTCTAGTGGATTCTGTGTTTGGTTGATTTGAGAAATCCGGATCGGATTTGGTGCCCACGGTTTGTTTTTGTGGACATTTTAGAAGTGTGTTTTCTTTGTAGGTTTTTGGATTTCTTGAATTTCTGTGGAAACTTTGGCAAAAGTTTAGTAGTTTTTTTTGTCGTTAGGGCTTAGTTCTAGTTTAGACAACTAAATCAGGATCGGGTCCTTTCATTTGGTATCAGAGCATTAGGTTATAGGTTCTGTAGACTTCCAAAGTTGTGTTACTAAGGACATTTGAGAATGCATAATACTTCCAGAGCGATGGCCCGACCGGCTGACGGATCCCCATGAATGCTCATGGTGTTGTATGTTTTTAAATGTTTAAGGTTTTATGACTATATCCTTCGTATTTTGTTGACTAATGTGTTTTCTTATCCATAGGAGATGGCTCCTAGACATGGAGCCCACGTTAATCGGGCTGAGCATCGTGTTGAGGATCAGCGAACACGAGACTTGCTTATGTGAGTTTTACAATTGCTTATGTGAGACTTGGATAGTTCAGTTGGAGCGAGTATATGAACGACTTCACTTCACTCCAAACTAGAGGACTATAACAACTGTTGATTTACTTGAGTCACATGCTTACTTTTGGTGGGCTAGTACTGAGAGGGTTCCTGTTGATACCCAATGGCCAACATTCAGAGGATTGTTTATGTGCCAATACTTTAACCAGGCTACCCAGTTGCAAAAATATGAAGAGTTTACCAATCCGAGGCAAGGCAGTATGTCAGTGCTTGAGTATTGAGATAAAATAACTCGTTTGTCTCGATTTGCGTGTGATATGGTGGCGAGGGAAGAATCCAAATGTAGGAGGTTTGAGTTGGGACTGAATCTGAACATCAAGGGGACATTGACAACTATGTTTCGGGATAACTTTAATGAGTTTGTTAGTGCAGTAATCAGAGGTGAGGATGTGGAAAGGGAGGGACAGTTGCAGTTTCATACTCGCCGTTTTGAGGAAGGTGAACCTAGCCAAGGTCTTTCAAAGAGATTGAGTTCAGGTACATCAGCCTCAGCCTCTTCTTCTAGTAGTGGACCTTATAGATTTTTTGCTCGCACATCTGGTCAAGGTAGGAGCCAGAAATGGAGGAGGAATCGATCTCAGAGGCAATAATCAAGTGGGATTTCTACTGGATCAAGTTATCCTTGGCGTCCATATGATACATATGTTGCACCGAGAGATTTTCCATTGTGTAATATTTGTGACAAGCGGCATTTTGGTTCGTGTCAGCGGGGTACCGCAATTCGTTATCGATGTAGCCTAGAGGGTCACTTTGGTAGGGAGTGTCCATAGAGGAGCACTTTCGGTGGTTCTACCGCCAAGAGTTCTGGTGGAGATCAGGGTACCACTTCTTGAGTCCTGCCAGCACAGTCCACAGGGCAAGAAAATCAGCGGAATCATAATCAGCATGGACGACCAGCTAGCTAGGCTCGAGTACATGTCATGACCCTGCAAGAGAGCAGAGCTTCCCCAGAAGTTATCGTTGGTACGTTATATATTTTTGGTTATCCAGTCCTTACTTTATTAGACCCAGGGGCTACACATTCTTTTATGTCGTATAGACTGGCATCTTTGGCCACTATACCTGCATCTCCACTTCCAAGGATGTGGCAAGTGTTATATCCATCCGGTAAGGTTGTGAGTGTCAGATGGGTGTATAGGGACTGTGGGATATTCATAAGAGGTTATGGGTTAGCTGCGGATTTGATGTTGTTAGACATTGTAGATTTTGATGTAATTCTGCATATGGACTTCTTAGAGGCTCACTGGGCAGGTTTTTTTATTGTTATAAAAAGGAGGTAATCTTTAGAAGTCTGGGAATATTAGAAATTTTGTTTCGCGACAAAGGGAATACTTCTCCACTTGGTTTGGTTTCCGCAGTGAAAGCAGAGAAGATGTTAAAGAAAGGCTGTGAGGTATACTTGGCACATGTGATCAATACAGAAGTTTATGTGCCAAGTACCGGGGATATTCTAGTCATTTATGAGTATCCAAAATTATTTCTTGAGGACTTACCTAGTTTGGCTCCGATGAGGGAGATTGATTTCACCATTGAATTACTTTCAGGTATGGGTCCTATTTCTCAGGCACCATATCGAATGGCCCAAGCAGAGTTGGAGTTGTAGGTTTAACTACAGAATTTAATCGATAAGAGTTTTATTCGACATAGTATTTCACCCTGGGGTGCTCCCGTGTTGTTCGTGAGGAAGAATGATGGTTCAATGAGGTTGTGTATTGACTATCGAAAATTGAATCAAGTCACGGTGAAGAATAAGTATCTTTTACCGCAAATTGATGATTTGTTCGATCAACTCAAAGGAGCTACCGTTTTCTCGACGATTGATCTCAGGTCGGGATACCATCAACTTTAGATTAGAGAATCAGATGTTTCTAAGAAGGTCTTTTGATCATGCTATGGGCATTATGAGTTTCTTGTTATGCCCTTTGGCTTGACAAATGCCCCAACCACATTTATGGACCTCATAAATCGAGTCTTCAGGCGATACTTGGATAAGTGTGTCACTGTATTTATGGATGACATCTTAATATATTTCAAGGATGAGAAGCAACACCAGAAGCATTATGTGCTGTTTTGCAAACTTAGTGAGATTCTCAGTTGTATGCAAAGTTTAGCAAGTGTGAATTTTGGCTGGATAATATGAAATTTCTGGGTCATGTGATTTCAGCTGAGGGAGTTAGTGTCGATCTAGGATAAAATTGAAGCGACATTGAACTGGAGTAGACCTACAAGTGTAACTGAGATAAGAAGTTTCTTGGGTTTAGCCGGTTATTATCGTCATTTTGTACAAGACTTTTCGCGGATTGCTACTCCGCTTACCCGATTAATGAAGAAGGGGGTCAAATTTGAGTGGTCTGATGCTTATGAAGAGAGTTATTTGACGTTTAAGGAAACATTGACCATGACACCAGTGTTGCCATTGCCTGACGAAAGTGGGAATATGTTATTTATTGTGACGCTTTGAAATTGGGCCTAGGCTGTGTTTTGATGCATCATGGCAAGGTTGTTATATATGGTTCCAGACAATTGAAGCCCTATGAAGTTAATTATCCCACACATGATCTTGAGCTAGCCGCCATAGTGTTGGCACTAAAGAGTTAGAAGCACTACTTATATGGAGCACAGTGCAAGATTTACTGGCTTTTGGATAATTGTTGACCACCTTACGAAATCATCTCATTTACTAGATCTTCCAGGAAAACTCTCCGTGAGAAAATTAGCAAAATTATATATGGCGGAGATTATGAGGTTGCACGGAGTGCCTGTGTCTATAATTTTTGATTGGGATACTCAGTTCACATCGAAATTTTTGCGAGCTTTACAAAAGGTGTTGGGGACCATATTACATTTTAGTACAACCTTCCACCTTCAGACTGATGGTCAATCAGAGAGAACCATTCAGACTTTAGAAGACATGTTGCGAGCTTGTGTTCTGCAGTTCAAACAAAATTGGGATCAACAGCTTACAACAATAATTATCAGGCTAGCATTGGGATGGCTTCATATGAAACTTTATATGGGAAACAATGTCGAACTCCGTTGTGTTGGAGTGAAGTAGGGGAAATGTGGCTTATTGGTCCTGACATAGTGAAAGACACCGCAGAGGACATTCAAATTATTCGAGATAGGTTGAAAGCTGCACAAGACCAACAAAAGAGTTATGTTGATGTAAGGAGAAAATACCCCAAGTTTAAGGTTGGTGATTGGGTATTTTTGAAATTATCTCATTGGAAGGGTGTTGTGCATTTCGGGAAACGTGATAAACTTCATCTACGTTATATCAGTCTGTATGAGATTATTGGACGAGTGGGTGCGGTGGCATATAAGTTAGCACTATCTTCTGAGATGGCCAGGGTGTATGATGTGTTCCATGTGTCTATGCTGCAGAAGTATATTTCTGATCCATCTCATGTTCTAACACTTTATCAGCTCCCTATATGGGAGGATTTGACTTATGTGGAATAGCCAATCCAGATTCTTGATCAGAGAGTACAGGAACTACGTCACAAGACTATTCCACTTGTGAAGGTCTTATGAAGAAACCATGCAATTGAGGAGGCCACTTGATAACCAGAGCAGCAAATGCGAGAGCAGTACCCATACCTCTTCGATTAGCAGGTATGCAAATTTTGAGGATGAAATTTTTATTAGGGGAGTAGATTGTAACAACCTGAACCAAAAAAATTACGCATAAATTGGCACGAATTAGGTTTATCGTGAATTAGCCATATCATGTGATTTGTTATCGACTTTTTCACTGAACAAGAATTAGACTTAATTTTCTTCACGAAAGTCGTAGAGTATTTTATTTCGAGCTCGTAGAAATTTTTTGGATTAGCGAGCTTTTTTTTTAATGATTTTTGGAAGTCTGCGTGAAGAAAATATTAAAAAGTAATTTATTTGAGGCGGTTTGATCAGGACTGTTGGATCCCGATCAGATCAAATTTGGGCCGTTGATTGATCAAGTGCTTTGGAGGTATAAATACAGCATTTATACTTTGAAAATAATTCAAAAAATCAGAAATACCTCAGCTCGACCCGTATTGCCTTGTGACCCGTATCGCCGTCCGACCCGACCTGATTTCGAACCCGCCGAAAAACGCTATCGTTGCTGGAATTCTTGGTATGGTTTTAAATCTCTTGCTTCCCTCTTTCTATTCATGTATGTCTTGTGGTTTTTTGGGATCGAACCAATTCGGTTTACTCGTTGGCTTTTGGGTTAAACCGACAGCGGTGCTCCGGCCACTCTTCGGTGACGGGATGGGGTGGAATCTATTGAGTTCATCCTAGGAGTCGAACCCCTATTGGTTAGAGGACCGAGGAGCGATGATGGCATCAAAGTCGACCAAAAACATTTTTCGGCGAATTTCAGGCTATGGGTTTTCGGGCCGATTTTTGGCTAAACAACGGCGAGTTGGGTTTTGGGCTAGTTAGGAAAGTTGTTGGACTCGTTGAGATATTCCCAACGAGGGGTCCAATTCTTCCATCCGAGTAGTTTGAACTAGAGGCGCGTGTGACTCACGCGCTACCGCCTTTGGAGGCGCGTGAGGGCTACGCGCCGCCGTCCACGGCAGAGATTCGGCGAGGGAAAAATTTAAAATTGACCGGGGGGTTTCTGGGATAGTTTCTGAGTATATTTTAGAACGTTTTATCGAATTCCAATATTAAATGAATATGTTATTTATTTAGGAGACCGTGATCGAGATTTTGGCGAGGGGACTTCCGCTGGACCACGGAGTTAGTTGTGTACTGTGAGTGGACACTTTATTTTCACTGTCAACTTGCGTGCCTATGATTATGCATTTTATGATTATGCATATTACGAGTATGCATTTACGATTATGCATTTGCATGGAGGCACATATGATTTATTTTACACAGAGCATAGTCATAGTTGTTGCATCAATGCATTGGCTTCTCATTTGATCCCCAAGATGCTTCGGGAGGATCTTAGAGGTACCTGACCCCTGATATACATAGTATCCAGGAGGGTTAGGACAAATACTTGACTTGGGAATTCTAGTAACTTGAGGAAGACGAACCCAAGTTACTGTCTCCACACATTACACAGTACACATGAGGGTTAGGACAAACACCTAACCTGGGCTTGTACCTTTTTAGACTAGCATCATTTTTTTATATACTCGTTGGAGAAAGGCATGATAGAGTTATTTTTCAGTTTAAAACGAAATATTATTTTTGTCCACTCACTCTAATAGTTTTACTATTTTATATGCCTTTCCCTGGACTTTTCGGTTTCCTCTGCCTAGTTTGCAGTTTGTATCCTGAGATAGCATGTCAGCGACGGAGGCATAGAGTTCGTGTCACTTTATTCATTTAGTAGGTTCCTAGCTTAACCTGTTAGTTTTGTTTACTGTTTAAATTAGAAGTCACTTTAAATACTGTATAGAGATTACTTCTATTGTGTTGTATTTTCTCATTCAGTCTTTGGATTTCTTATCACTTTTTATAAACAGTTTATATTTCTAGTGGATTTGATGTGTGGTTGATTTGAGAAGTCCAGATGGGATTTGGTGCCCACAGTTTGTTTTTGTGGACATTTTAGAAATATGTTTTCTTTGCAAGTTTTTGGGTTTCTTGAATTTCTGTGGAAACTCTGACAAATTTTTTGTAGATTCTGTTGTCATTACGGCTTAATTCTTATTTAGGCAACTAAATTGGGATTGGATCTTTTCAGTACTATTAAGTACTTTAGGCTTCCGATGACTCTAGAGTATTCTAATTGAGAAACACTTCTCATTTATTCTTCGAAAGATGAAGAGTCATGTCTATTGGAGTTCTGGCAACTCCAAAATTCTCCTTGTCACATTTCAATGTGTCTGATTTAATATCAGCCCTTTTAACATGCTTGTAACGTTTTCTAAGGATCCAAATGCTTTTGCAATCCCAAATAGTACATGAACGACTTTACTAGTAATTATGACATTTATAATTGTTTGGTTAGCTCTTTTCATTCATAACAAGGCTAGGAGAAATCGATGTATAAAAGTAAACAATTATCGAACATCTTCTTTTTTAGACATTATGAGCTATTAAGGTTAGCCCTATTAGAGAATAGAGTCATAAGCACTATAAATGAAGTACATTACAACACTGTCTTATTTGACCATCTTACCATCTTATCATTTCTTCCAATGATAAACATGTCATCTACGTATAGACATACAGAGAAGTATTCATTCTCAGTGTATTTAACATATACAAATTTATGACCTTCAATGATTTTGAAACCATTGGTGATCATGTTCATAAAATATTCTATGTTACTACATTGGGCTTTTTTTGAGCCATATAATTGCTTCACCAATTTACACAACTTTCCCTATTTGACCAGGAACCGAGATACCCTCAGGTTCTTCTATACATAGATGTACTTTTCCATATCTCCATCAAGGAAAGCTATTTTCATATCCATTTCATGTACTTCAAAATTGCCAATGTGGCAATAGCAAGTACCATTATGATGGAAATAATTTTCACTACTAGAGAGTAAGTGTCGAAATAATTTAGGCATTCCTTTTGTCTATAGCCTTTAATTACAAGGTTTGCCTTGTGTTTTGTCTATCATCACATCTGCCTTCATTTTTTTCTTGAAAAATCCACTTGAAACTTAATGTTTCATAGCTAGGTGGAAGATCCACCAATTCCCAAGTATGATTTGCAAAGTCATAATCATACTTTAGTGGCTTCTTCCTAACTAGGATAGTAAACAAGGTAACTATCCCTTAAGGATTCAAGTTTTACTCTTAACCATACATGTTAAGAGTCGGAACCATAGAATTTTCCAGTCCTTATCTGGATTCCACCTCAGTCTCAGTTCTTTGCTTCCGAATGTCATCATTTATTATGCTTCATGGGAAAACACACACTGATTACCAAATAAATTTTTGTGTTGATGACCCTTTTAACTCGTCTGTTACACTCATTTATTCAACGTTTATAAGTCATTAAAATACTTATCAACTAACCATTAAATGGTTTTTCCACACGTTTTGCAGTGTTGGCTATCTAGCCGATTGTTACAATCTAATAATTTAGATATTATACTCCATCACCAACAATAAGTTGGATGATTTACTTGAAAATATATCTTCAAAGAACGATGCAATTTTCAGAGTTCTTTATCGTGTTTTGTGTTTATTTAATTTGCACACAAGAGATCGATAATTCTTACAATTATGTGCATATCAAATGCAATTAACTATTGCTACATAATTTTCCCGTTTAGGTGGAGATTCTCTACCTTGACAAGGCATCCCTACATTCTCAAGTAATTGTAAGATGACTTTCTTCATTTCCATAACTCATATGGAGTCGTTTGCTCAACAAACTTCAAAGGTATCTTATTTAAAAGATAATTAGCCGATAAAATGGCATCTCCTCACATGCTTGGTGGCAACGCAAAGTTAAACAACATTGAATTCATCATATCCTTTAAGGTATGATTCTTCTGTTTACCCACAATATTTGATTGCCGAGAATAAGGTGGTGGTGTTTCGTGTATGATCTCATACTAAGCACAGTAGTCAACAAGTACCTCCTCGATCACTTCTTATGACCTTTATTGTTTTGTTGAGTTGATTCTCAACCACATTTTTATAGAGAATAAATTTCTCTATAGCCTCATCTTTGATCTTATAGCAATATTTTGTGCTATCATCGATAAAAGTGATAAAATACCTATTACTACTTTTTGTTTGTATTGATTTAAAAACATGTATATCCTTATGGATAAATTCAAGGGATTCATTGATTCTTTCAGTGCTTTTGAAAGATGATTTCGTTTGGTTTGTCTCAACACAAGTTTCACACTTATGCTTGAAACATTGGTAAACTTTTCAAGTTAATTAACCTCCACAGAGTATCATAATTAACAAGTCTCTGTCTACCATACCATATATTGGAAGACATAAAGGTGGAAGCACTAGCTTTATTCATATCATTAACCATGGTCATTACATTTCTTTCCACCACTCATGTATCTATTATCAACATACATTCTAAGTTTGAAAAATATAATACATTTACTTTTAATAAACAAAAATCACTATCATTGAGCCTCGGCTCAATCCTCAAGAACATACAATACATTATTTAGTTCATATAAAGATCATCATCCAATCTTCTTTTCTTGACCCTTGATTATTCATCCAACTTGGTGTGGTCATACTACCGCTTCAAGTCTTCTATCCCTCAGTCATAGTCTTTGACTACTTTCATGCCTTGTCTGTCATCTATGACATCATTTATCATGACACGGTCCTCATAACAAGATATTATATGCTTTGGGCCAACCGTTCACGGTTTTACTTTTGAGCCTCACCCTAAAACGCATCTTGCCATAAAGAGGTAACTCTTCCACATATAAGGCATATCATTTCAGTTCCTCATGTGATGTAAGATCTCACATCAGAGTACTAGAGTCCATTGTGTGAGATCAAGATGCTCGATTTACTTCATGATTTTTGGAACAGTTACATGGAGCCTTGGGAACAAAGCTGCATTTTAGTACTGTTTTTCATCCTCAGACTGACAGGCAGTCATAAAGGATTATCCAATCATTGGAAGATATGTCAAGATCTTGTGTAATGCCATTTAAAGGTGATTGGAATAGTCAGTTTGGTTTGATAGAGTTTGCTTACAATAACAATTACCACTCCATCATAGGCATGACTCCTTATGAAGCTTTATATGGGAAACAATATAGAACATCATTATATTGGAGTGAAGTAGGAGAAAGACGACAGTCGAGAAGATTGATATAATTAGAGAGAGACTCAAGGCAGCTCAGAGTCGATAGACGAGTTATATAGATAAACGTCGGAATGATCCTCGAGTTTCAGATTGGTGATAAAGTATTCCTGAAGTTATCTCCATAGAAAGGTGTAATACGTTTTGTAGGAAGCGTGGAAAACTCAGTTTGAGGTGTATTAAACCCTATGAGATTCTAGAAAGAGTGGGTCCAATAGCATACCGCTTACAGTTACCAGAGAAGTTATCTCAGGTACATGATGTTGTCCACATATCAGTACTACGAAAATACATAGCAATTCCTTCACATGTCTTTTAAGAGCAACCTATTATAGTGTGCAAAGATCTAGTAGAGAACCTGTAGAAGTGCTCGATAGGAGAGAGCAAGTACTCAGAAATAAAGTGATTCTTCGGTGAAAGTGTTGTGGCGGAATCACCAAGTAGAAGAGGCAACTTGGGAACCCAAGGGCCAGATGCGCAAACAATACCCTTAGCTTTTTGATCAAGAACCGGGTATGAAATTTCGGGGACGAAATTTTCTTTGGGGGGAGGGGGGGGGGGACATTGTGATAACCCATACCTAATTTAGTCGAGTGTGATGAATAGTTTTTACCGCGGATAATTAATGAAGGTCTTGTAATCAATTTTCATATGGGTTTAGTAGCTCTTGAAATCTTCTTCATGAAAGTCATTGAGCTCGTGGACACGAGTTCGTGAACTTGTGGAACTTTGAAATTAGAATTATGACGAAGAAGTTTTTTCCAAAAGAAGTTTGTCAAAAAGTTACATTTCGGTAACTTTGCAATTATAAATAGGAACTTTCCAATTGTGGATAGTCACAAGTTATCATTTTAGGCTAATTTTCTCTCCCTCACCTCGTCACTTTCTCTCTCTTCCTCTCACTCACATCTCTCTCACTGTCGTCGGTGGTCTACCACCGGCCGGCCACCAAATCAAACAACCAAGGTATCGAAATCTTCCTCTTGCTCTCCTATATTATCTCCAATACACCCACGAACCTATTGCTCATTGATTAAGTCGGGAAGTCGACGAACCTGATCGGAAATTCAAGAACCCTAGAATTTGGGGTTATTTATGTTCGAACTCAAATAGGTAGAGGAGACCCACTGGGCTTTGTAGCCCTTGCCACCACGAAGCTAACTATTCCTTGGTTGCTTCCCAATTCAATCGAAGGTGTATGAATCGACGATTTGAAGTTTCTGGGAGTTTTTGAGTTCAAAGGTAAAATTAGACGATTTATCTTATGAATTGGATGTTGTGGTTTTAGAATGAATTGTTGCTTGCAATATTTTGAGTGTTTTCAAGCTCGGGTAGCTGAAAAATAAGGGTGGCGCTGCCGATGGTAGCGATGGTTCACGGCGGTGCCCCGACGAAAGGGTTTGTTGGCAAAAGTTTTATATAATTTTGTTCGTATTAATGTGAGGATTGTATTGAAGAGGTTTGCGAATAGATTTTTTGTACATTAACGGATTAAAAGTGGACATAATCGGATTGTAGTTAACGTTAATACGAATTAGTGAGTTTAGTCAATTAGACGTAAAGTTGTTTACTCTTCAGTGGCGTATGGTGATTTTGTTATACGTTAAGGGTATTCAACTTATGATTAGTTTTAGAAACTCTTTGGGAATTCAGGAATCATGTAATTCGAGAATGTGATATTCTCGACAGGAATACTCGTTGGGTGAACGAGTTAGTTATTCGATATCGGTTTTGACAAATAGTTATTAAATAATGTTCATTGTTACAGGACAAAGCGTTGAATCAGTAACGGCGGAGAATTTAGCTGGACAAATGACTTAAGTATGTGAGTGAACTTTTATTTTCACTGTAAATACACATGCAGCTCTACGCTTTATTTTGATTAAAGTTATATGCTTTTTTTCGCATAACTCAGCTATTCATTCTTAGTCAGATTCAGTTCAGTTATACTTTCAGCTTCCGAGTCGAGTCAGTCAGTTAATTCTCAACTCGGTCGGTACGATATTCTTTGGTGATTACTTGTTATATTATTATATGTATGCATACATCAGGTCGCTCACTTTGGCCTACGAGTGTCTAGCTCGATCAGTTAACAATCGAAAATTGATCATTATGATCCAGCTCCAGAGAATGTATTATTCTATAGTGTTATTTCAACGGTGACCGATACACAGGCATCCATTTGTCAGTAATCTTTTCTATGGTTATACGTTGAAAGCTATTTCAGTTCACTAGATGCTAGATTTTTAAATATTAGGAATTGTTGGAAATGTAGATTTTGAAATCGTTTAAATTTTAGTTTATTTATTTTATCCACTCACTCTAACGTTTTGAAACTGCATTTCCTAGGATTTTCGGTTTACGTTGCCCATATCGCAAATTAGAAGGTTGAAGGTGTGTCCAACCAGTTGACGATGCTTAATATCTTCATTGATTCTGTGTTGCTCTAAGTAGGTTATCTTATGACCTACTTATATTTCATATTTCGTTCGGTTTTTCTAAACGCTATGATTACCGACTTTGTGTTAATTTTGTCGCTAAGTTGTAAACTCTGCAGTAGACCTTTTGTGTTTTGAAAATTTAACAGTCAAGTACTTAATCTTCAGACTTTTCTTTAAGTAGTAGTATTAGTCGGTTTCTCTTTAACCTCAAGTTTTGGGTAACTCGTGTTGGGTTAGCCGTTATATTTACGGTTTGAGCTAGCCTGATGTGAATCCCACAAGACTTGTCTCGGGTGACGTCGGGTATCTAGGGTGGGTTCTGTCACGCCTCCTCCTTGAACTCTTCCCTCGTTCGAACAAACCCCAACGTCAGTATCTCTGGAGCTTTCATTGACCAACCTTCCTTGGCTCTGCCCGACAGACCAAATCGCCATCCTTCCTCACCCCGTCTCACTGCCATTTCTCTTTGTTCCCTTTCCAGTCGTCGTAACCAATCCTCTTTCTTTTCTACATTTAAAAGCGTCGAGTTCTTGGCAGGTCAAACCTTTCCTACTTCCGCAACTCACATATTTTCCCGGTATGAAGAAGAAGGCTACAATAGTAGCAAACATGAGGCAGACGCTCGTACTCAAGATCATAAAGCTTCTCGACCTCCTCCATTGTGGGCCGAAACGACACCCCTGGGCGCAGCGGCTCATCCACCTTAATCCCCACTCTCATCCTTAAAAAACTTCCCAACACCTCTTTGCCTTTGCGCTTCTTCGGTTTGACGTATTGGCCTATGACACTGCCAATTCACTCTGATATGTCATCATCCATAAACCGCAGTGGCAGTCCCCTATGTTTCACCCAGAAAAACTGACATTGTAGTGACACCTTCAGAGGATCCTGCACACCATCGATTGCTGTAATAGCAAACAGGGACCTTTCGAAAGACTATGGTGCTCTTTTGACTACCCACCGTAAATTCGCCGCCTCCCCAAACGAGCACAATACTCGATTGCTGCCCTGAATAGAAATCACATATAACCTGGACCGATCATGTTGTTCTGACTTTGGTATCCACAGCGACTTCATCGTACCAGTCAGAGCATCTAGGCCTGGCAAACGGGCGGGTTCGGGCGGATTATTAGTGGGCGGGTCATTAACGGGTTCAACCCGATATAGCCCGTTAAGCTTAACGGGTTATATCGGGTTGGCCCGATAAGATAACGGGTTACCCATTGGGGCCCGATAAAACCCGTTAAGCCTTTTTTTATAAAATAAAATAAAAAGTCATTTTATTACCTCATTTTTTTATTATTTTAAAAAAAAAACATTAGAGTTAGGTTTTATGAATTCTTATCGGGTTGTTATTGGGCTAACGGGTTCACCCGAAACCGCCCGTTTTGATAACGAGTTGTTATCGGGTCACCCATTAATAACCTGATTAGTTAATGGGCGGATTTTAATGGGTCGTTATCGGGCGGTAACGGGCGGGTCATTTATTAACCCGCCCAATTGCCAAGCCTAAGAGCATCCTGCTTGATCGGCCGCCTTGAAAGGAGCTCACCAACAAGGAAAAACCGGTTCTGCTTCCTTTCTGAAATATCTTGGGGCAGAACTCCCTTCACCGCCACCTCATCTCTAATGACCATACTTTGAGAAAAATCCGCCACAACTACCTCCATTAACATCAATAACTTTGATGAAAAACTCCACCCTTTTCAAATAGCTTTCAAACACCCGGACACCGTCGTCAGCCGTGAATAAGACTCGGCTGAAAGCAATCCTAAACTCTCGAGAGAAAACAAGAGAGAAAGGAACATCCTTTATATATATATATATATATATGACTATTCTCTAATTCGTTCTTTCTAATTTGACAAAGAGTTGTTTTACTTTTAAGCACATTAATTGGTTGTCCAAAACGTCACTTTTACAACTTAATCTTTAAGTTTTGAAAGTGTACTAACCAAAGATTTTATAATTCATCATTGTTATCCTCCAAATTGGCTTGACGCAAATGTGACATTATTATTAGCCATTTTTCATGTTAAAACAGAGGTATGTTTTAGCTAATTTTTTCACCACCAGAGATTTATTTATTTATTTAACTTGTCGATCTACATGGGTATATGCATAAATTACATTGTAAATAGGTCAAAATTGTCTCTTATCACTCCGGTCATGTTCTCCTATATTATATCTACATTGAACATATGATATTAAACTGTATTTTATTGATTTGTAATTATCTACTATTTGATACAAATCTAATGACAGTCAATCACAACCGACTGTCACGCTCCAAATTTTAGTTTATAAAATTAACATAAATAAGTGAAAATTGAGCACGTGAAAAACTACCACGAAATACCTGAATTTTTTTTAATTAAATCCTCAAGTCAAACAATGTCAATAAAGAATCAATTATCTGAATCATAAATTATATTCCTTAAATTTAAAAATTCAAATCCAATTGCCATCGAATATGTTACACAAAGGAAGCAAAACAAAACATATACAAGTCTGATAACAAATCACGAACACATCAATAATATGAAGCATCTAACTCTTCTGTAAGTCACCACTATCCTACATGATTAACCCCTACACCATTTATTGGTGCACATGGTTAATATAAACAAACCCAGTAAGTTTTAGAAACTCGTATGAGTAACCTCAAATTAATACCTCACTTAACAAATAAACTCTACCACACGCTTGAATATAATACATATTAAATCAAATTTTATTTTGAGACATCAAAAAACTACAATTTCAAGTTTAAGTTAATCTCCTGCATGAAAAATTAGTTCAGAAGCTTTCTTTGGACAAAATAGCTCACTGAAATCAATATCACATTTCACCTCAAATTCATGACTCATCATTTTCAAATCACGAAGGATACCACATCTTTCTTTCCCTTAACGAAAAAAAATACACATCGACCCCACAACAAAATCAGAACTCATGACAAATAAAATAAGAGAACTAAACCACGTCACTCATGGGCCATAAAAGAAGAATGCACTAAAGACTCCTTTTAAACAACAACAACGTTCATGTGGCAGACAGACTAGAGCTCTAACTGATTGGATCTCCCGACTTCATAACCATCGTTACTTGTGACCTCACAGTCCAGACACAAGTAACTGACACTTATGACCTCTCAGCCTGGAACGTGAGTCACAACCATAAAAAAAATTACAATCGTAACCTCACAACACAGAAACGAGTGAAAACACCTCAACTGACAACACTCATGACCTCATAACACGGAACATGAATGATAAATAACTCAAAACTATACTTGTAACCTCACATCATGGATACAAGTGACAACACATCAACGACTCTTAACGACATCTCAAACCTACACTCGTAACCTCACATCACAGATACGAATGTCAACACCTCAACCAACTCTAGCAACGACACATTTTAGTTACTAGCGACATCTCAAACCAATCACACCAAGACATCCAAGAAGGGAAACAAAAGACCCATCACATTTTAGACATCACACCAAATCACTTTCTAACCATAAGAATGTCATCTTAAAACGAAATGGGTTTTCATTTATCTATTAACCGTAGACGATCAAGTTCATAATTTAAAACAGAAACTTAATTTCTTTTCGATGATTATTTTTCCACTGCAAATAGAAGTCTACACATCAAACAAGTGAATCTCTATTCACAACATAAACACAGTGAGGTTACTCACCTCTAGTGTGACGACCCGGACTAGAATCAGCAGTGAAATCAGATTAATCTACGAGCTTGCGCGTAGTCGTAGAGTTACGACAGTGTTGAAACCGCCAGGTTTGATAACGACTTAACTATTGGCCGAGAATTGGAGCTGGGTCTCTTCTCGAGAGTCGTTGTACGTGTGATTACGAGTTCGTGAGCGGTTCCGGATCATTATTTGGACGACCGAGGAATTAGTTATGAATATTTGAAGTTTCGACGGAAACGGATTTAAATGGCAGGTTTGTTCGCGACTAAATTACCGGTCGAGAATTTGGTTTTGGTTCCTTCACGGAAGTTGTTCAAAATTTAATTTCGAGTTTGTGGGAACTTTCGGAGCATTATTCGGAGTTACGAAGATTTAGTTGCGAATATTTCCGATTGTTAATTGTTTAGTCGATTAAATATGTGTTGGTTCGAAGGGTTAACTTTTTATCCGATTGGTCGATGTGTTTGACTTCGGGTGATTATTGAAGAACATGTCGAGACGAGTTTGTGACCACGAGAATTATTGGAATCGGAATTACGACGAGAAAGTTACGGGTATTTGAAGTTTGCCGAAATTGATAATTATGAGGTTTCCTTTTTGGGAAAGTATAAATAGTGGGCTTACTATTTTGGGAAGGTCAAAGTTGGTCATTAATATGGTTGACCGAGTTGACTGAGTCAACTCGGTGGTGCGAATGGCGACGGGAGGAGCCACGGCCTCGCCGGCGGCGAGCTCCGTTCGGCCACCTCCATGCTCGACACCGGTCCCATTCGGTTCGTCCCTGTGCCCCGATCCCATTTCCGGCATCTCTCCACGGCGAGGCTCACCGGAGATAGGGAAATTTCCGGCTTGAAAATGAAGATTTTTGGGTTGATTCGGGTTTGGAGATTTCGGCCGAATTGAACTTCAAGAGGTACTGGGTTTTGTAGCCCTCTTCAATGTGATTCTAACCATATAATCATGGTGTTCTAATTCGATTTGTAGATGGAGAATTTTGGGTTTGAATTTTGTGTTCTAATTCGGTTATACTTGAAATTGGATGTGTTAGAGTGAGAATTGGACTTCGGTGCAGTTGACAAAGTTGCTCAGTGCATGATTTTGAGTGGAATAGGTGCAGCTCCGCCTTGAAATTCTCTGTCCGGCAGAGGCGCCGCCGTGGACGGCGGTCAACAGGTTTGACTTTTTGGACTTTCGACAAGTTGCATGTCATTTGACTCGAAATCGCGCCCCGATCGAAGTGGGGAGGTTCGTTTTTCGATTTGAGCATCCGAATGTATAGCGAGGTATTGAGGTGTACATATACGGATTTTCGACGATTCGTCAACATTGAATTATGTGTTTCCGAGAACGGTGGTTTCTCGTGATCTGTCTTGTATTGTCGAGTTATGACTTTGAGAAATGGATTTTGTGAATATTCAGGTGTTCGTGATCGTTCGTTTGGCGAGGGACTTTCCGCTGGATCACGGGTTAACGCGTATCGCGTTACGCCAGTCTGTGAGTGGACAATTTTTTTTCACGAAATTCTTGCGAGTCTTTTATTTGATTTATGAACTTGAGCATGCGTATGAGATTTCGGATTTGCATGAGCATGTGATTTAAGATTATACGATTATACTTATACAAATATACGTATACGAGTATACATATACTTATATGCTGTTTCATGCATTTGCATCGAAATGTTTATGATTTGGTTTACACAGTGTACAGTCGTGGTTACGTTGTTGTATCGATACACTTGCCTCTCGGCTGATCCCCGATGGTAGGCTTTATTGCCAGGGGAGGCTGTGACTCCTGACCCGAGGTCTTTACCTGGGGGAGGCAGACCTCTGACCTGAGGCATTTCTGGCTAGAGTCACGTGTGGGTCTGGGATCCCGTGATTCGGACTGTACTAGCACGGAGGTGTCCATGAGTGACCCCGTGGGATTTTTACTTGCATGCTCTGTACACTGGAGGAGTGTGAGTTTTACCTCGTGTACTATGTTGTTTTTATTTACCTGGACTCGCATATGTTTTTATAACATATATATTAAATTGTGAAAGACATTTATTTTCGTCCACTCACTCTAACGTGTTTATTGTCTTTCCCCTGGGCTTTTCGGTTTTCGTACCCAGTTTGCAGTTCGGACTCTGGAGTCGCACGTCGTGGTCGGAGGCATAGTGCTCGAGCTACTTTGTTTCATCCAGTAGGTTTATTGTTCTACCTACTGTGGTATGCGTATATGATTATGTATTAGAAGTCGCTCTGAGCGTCCTATTGTATATGCTATACGATTTTACACCGGATTTCAGTAAAGTATAGATATATTTATTTATTTACTTTACTGTTGATATATTGAGAAATCCGGATGGGATTGGTGCCCACGGTTTACTTTTTGTGGCATAGGATGAAGTGTATTTTCCGCGTGCAGGTAATGGTAATTCCACGTTAGTAACGAAACTCTAGTAAAATTTCTACGGTTTTTGTTGGTTCGTGTTTTCGAAGGGGTTTGATTCCGGTTTAGGGAGCTAAATCGGGGTTGGGTCCTTTCATCTAGTCTTACTGCGTCTTCTCACATGCATCAATAAACCAAATACAATAATCCAACGAAACTCGTCTCATCAATCACCTAAACAATTTCAATTCTTACGTAGCAACCAAATTTAAATTTAAATTATTCTATGTGTACAGCACAATGAGTTACTCGATGTCTCATTAACTCAACATTCTAAGAATTACATCATACTAGCATCTGCTCAAAGACCCCTCTTCACACCACTATTTTAATTTAGCTATCTGGTTAGCTACTCTACGAGGTACAACAACCACTCCATTTTATATTACTAACAAAAGAATTAATTTTGAAACCCAACATTCTACAACCCCATACCAAGACCACCACCCACCCTTATCAATTAATCGATAATAATCAAATCACTACCAAACGTCAACTTCAAATTAAGCACCACGTACCCACCATTCACCTCATTCAAAAACCACCAGTGATTTCACGAACTAGAACATCCCAACCTTAAATCAATTCCAGTAAATGAAAACATCAATTAAAGCCAAAATGACAGATTCTCTATCAATACCCAAACTGTTTACTCACCATACTTAGCAGTGCATCACACAATTATAGCATCATAACAACAAATCGATTTCCAACCTATGAGACATGAACCGAAGCCAAATTTCTTTGACTAATCCTCAGCCTCATAGTAAAGACATTCACTCAATCCAAAATCCCCAATTTAATCCCTAACAATTACAAAATACATTTTACACATCACAAAAGCAACTCTTACCTGCCAAAACTCACTGCCCAAAACGTCCACCGAGCCAAAACCACATCATTGGTCACCTCCCCAGCCATGCACGCCGTCCTCCGTCGTTCGCTTGTCGATTTTCGCTCGTGACTATGGTCGGCCTGCCTTGCTACGCCGCCCCTCACAGCTGAACGCCGCTAATGTTGCTTACACCACAGCCCGATGCCCTTACTGCTCGGTCAACTCGTTGACATCGCCAGCGATCGCACGTCGCCACTCTTCTCTCTCTCTCTCTCTCTCTCTCTCTCTCTCTCTCTCTCTCTCTCTCTCTCAATGTGTTTCTTCTTATCTATTTTTTTTTCTCTTCCCTTCACTCCAAATGAGGACGACACCCTTAAACAATTAGGTTTACATCCTTTCTCTCTTCTTTTTTTTCGTCTTCTCTCTCTCCCTTTTGTTCAGTTTTTTTTCTTGTCTTCTCTTCGTAACCCACAAGAGGGAGGCAGCTCCCCTTCCCACTTAATTAAGGATGGTTGATCGGGTGAAGTGGTTCACCGTCAACCAGTAAAATCCATCACACAATCAACCCCCCTTGTTAAGTCTCTTATGTACTCCTCCTATCTTTTGTGGTTGAAAATCAAGTTGAGGGTCAATCTGGTTAACACCAGCCGTACCGCTTAAATAGCTAGGTTTGTTTGTTTTTTCTCCTTTTGGTAGTGAGCTAGTCTCCATTCCAATAAAATATGGGCTCGTAATTGTTTTTTCAATAACTAAAACTATAATTGTAATTATGCATTTTCCTCTAAATTTGTTTGTTTCGGAAAATATTTCTCTAAATCAGAAATATTGAATCGAATTTATTATTGAATCCCATCGAATGAGAGAAAAAATCCATTCCTCTAAGAAACCAAAACTTACTTGAATAATTAATTTATAAAAATTTCGAGTTATTACAGACTAACTGTGAATATCATTGACCACCAGAACATAACTCATCATCTCTCTTTTTATTCAAAAGATAGGTTTAAAAACATTGTAGAAATAAAAGAAAAAAAACATCTTTTTTTTGAACTGAAAGAAAAAACATCTTAATTTTCCTAAAAATTGAGAAAATAGAACTTTCAAAGAACCTGTTGGCCGGAAATTCTCTAACAATATTACTACATAGAATAACATTTCCTTTTGTGTGTCTCTTTCTATATCTCTCTCTATCTTCGTTATTTTAGTGGCGATCCGGGACCTTCGTTTTTTCCTGTAAATTTTCTTAAGCCTAATGAACAAACTAAAAAAATAATATTAAAATTTATATAAAAAGAAAACAATAAAATAATAAATAATAAAAAACTCCAAGTTTTTTTTTTCATTATGAGAACACAATAATACAAACTCCAAGTTTTTTGTTTTCATATAATCAATGGCTTTCTTAATCTTTTCCTTTCATTTCCTCTCTATCTCATTTGAGTGGCATTAAAATCATTCCAAATGCATCGTTCTTATTATTGTATTCTTCATGTTCATCTTGTGCTTTGTGTATGTTGGGCTCTTTCTTTGGCATGTTCTCAAATGAGTCGCTACATCTTTGATGTCATTTAATCGACAAATGATGGGGAAGAAAAAGTATCCGATAGGACCTGAGCACTACACATTGTATGAGGAGGTCGGCCAAGGCGTTAGCGCTTCAGTGCATCGCGCTGTTTGTGAGGCATTTAATGAGGTCGTTGCAATCAAAATTCTCGACTTTGAAAAGGACAATTGTGACCTGGTACCAATTTTTTCCATTAATATATATTATTGATTGATAACGTTGAGCACAAACAAACAAATTTTGAGGCGATAAATATATTTAGGGCTACGGAATCAAAGATATATTGAATCAATTATCATCTAATTTGTTGGTTTATTTAGTTTGAGATTGGGATTTATTTATCAGTTATGGATTTATATAATTATAAATTGGTATTTAGAGAAACTTATGTAGTCACTTGTTCAGCGATGTTGATCACTACAATAATTCCATTGATAATGGTCTCAGGTATTTATCGTCTAGCTTATCCATGATTTTTTGGGATATTCATTCTTACATGTATGGTTTGTGTCACTTTTCCAGAACAATATTTCTCGTGAAGCGCAAATAATGATCCTAGTTGATCATCCTAATGTCCTCAAATCCCATTGTTCATTTGTTAGTGAGCATAATTTGTGGGTTGTCATGCCTTTCATGGCTGGGGGTTCTTGTCTTCATATTTTGAAGGCTGCATACCCGGATGGTTTTGAAGAGTTGGTTATAGCTACCATACTGCGTGAAATTTTGAAAGGAATAGAGTATCTTCACCATCATGGCCACATTCATCGAGATGTGAAAGTAAGTATTATTATTTTTTTCACTAATTGTATGTATAAACTAGATTTTTTTTAAAAAAAAGTTGGACGGAAGCTTTTATTGAGAGGAGAATGCTACTCACATACATATTTCGAGAGGGCCTCCTTCACAATCATAGGAGCCTCTCTGTGCTAGCAAACTTGTGTATTAGGACTAAGACCTAGTTTGCTGAGTTTGTGAGCAACCTCATTAGCCTCCATATGAATATGTTTGAAGCTGATACCTTGGCAGTGTTGTTTGATATCATCAATATCCCGTAGAATTCCTCCAATATGTGAAGTATCCATAGCTGCTTCTTGCAAAGCATTGATCAACTGGAAACAATCAGATTCTACTATAATTGGATGTAGATGCCTCTCCTTGATAACAAGACACGCTGCACGCATTTCCAGTGCCTCTTTAGTGAGAGCATCCTTCACACGACCTTGATGCACACTGCCTCCACCACAAATGACACCGTCGTGATCACGTCAAGCGAAACCCACACTTTCTACCCCCTTCTTCCAAGCACCGTCTATATTCATTTTAAGCTAGCCCTGTAGAGGTGCTCTCCATCTTAGCCGAGGTCTTCTTGGTGGCTTGGTTTTCACCGGACACAGTGTCACATACTCCTGGAAGCCATGCTTCGCAAGCTGCACCACTCTAGGAGCTTCCAAACATTTATCCGTCCATATCCTCTGATTTCGCTCCTTCCATATGCTCCATAACAAGTAGCAAAACGAAGCCGCTTGAGATGGAACCATGGTGCTCAGACATTCACCTATCCATGTAAGACATCTCAAATGGTATTGTAAATCAAATAAGCGACTCACCTCTGGGACAAGGGAGGCAACTGTTTTCACGTAGGCACATTCCTTCGTTGCATGCATGAACGACTCTTCATCTTCTCCACAAAGGCAACACAGGGAGCTCACATTTACCATTTTCGACTAAAGTTGAACAACTACTGGAAGAATCTCTCAACATATCTTCCAAATGTAGGTTTTTACTTTAGCTTGTAACAGAAGTTTCAAAAGTTTAGGCCAAACTGGAACGGAAGTACATGACGAAGACAGGCTCTCTCTACTCACCGTCGCTTAAAGTGCAACCTTGTAAGCTGATGAAGTAGAAAAACGTCCTTTGCTATCAAGGAACCACACCATCGAATCTTGGTTTTGCCTAATACTCAATGGAATGGATAGAATAGCTTCCGCTTCCATAGAGAGAAGGAGGTGCGAACCAAGTCTTCATTCCACTTGCCCTAATGTAACATCAAATTTATGACCCTAGCATGCTCACCGAGATGGCAAGAATTTGGCCAAAAGCAACCAAGTCAAGGGATCCAAGGATCCGTAGCAGCCTTCACACAACTTCCATCACTGATCCTCCATAGAAAATCCTTCTCTAACAATTTACGTCCCTCCCATATTCCACGCCAACCCTGAGAAGCATTCATGGGCACCTCGGCCTCCCAAAAGGTAGAGTTAGGGAAATAATGTGCCTTGTAGAGCCTAGCTAGTAAAGAATTCAGTTTCTTCAAAATCATCCATCCTTGTTTTGCAAGTAAAGCAACGTTGTGAAGATAACGGTTTTTGAATCTCATGCCGCCCTCTACCTTTGGAAGACATAGCTTGTCCCAAGCTAACTAATGTATTATCTTATTTTTCTGTGAACTCCCCCACCAAAACTAAGCACAAGCTTGATGCAATGAGTCACAAAACTCTTTGGGAAGAAGGTAACAACTCATTGCGTAAGTAGGGAAAGCTTGAGCCATAATACGGATAAGGAGATCCTTACCTGCTGAACTTAACATCTTCCCTTGCCACCCTTCTAGCTTCTTATTTAATCTCTCTTTAATGAAAGAAAAGGTCTCGATGTTCTTCCTCCCTAAGTAAGTTGGAAGACCTAAGTATTTTTCATGCTTTGCTTTTATGCAAACCATTGATTTCATTGTTTACGTCCTCCTTCACTCCCTTGCTAAACACCACACTAATTTTGTCAAAGTTTACCTTCTGCCCCGATGCGATTTCATAATCCTCTGGAACTTGTTTAATCTGTCTAGCTTCTTCAACTGTGGCCTTGCCAAAGAGGAGGCTATCGTCTACGAAGAGCAGATGATTAATCACCGGGCTCCCTCAAAGATTTGCAACCCTTGGAGATGGCCTTCCTTAGCCTGGGACTCCAGTAAAGCCGAAAAAGCCTATGTGCCTAAAAGGAATAAAAACGGTGACAGAGGGTAACCTTGTCTCTGACCTCTCTTGAAGGAATGACATACCCTTTTGGTTGATCGCTGATGAGAAAAGAGTATTTCACTGTCGTAACACACTGCATAACAAGCTTAATCCATCTTTCAGTGAACCCTAGCTTTGTTAATACTGCTTCCAGGAATCTCCACTCCATTCGATCGTATGCTTTGCTCATGTCAAGTTTAAGAGAAAAATCACCATTAGCAGGCAAAGAATGAGTGTGGATATAGTGTGATACCTCATTGACGATCACTGTATTGTCTGATATCAATCTTCTAGGGACAAAAGCACTTTGGGAAAGGGATATAACCTTGTCCAATATCTTCTTCAACCTATTAATGATGACTATAGAGGCAATCTTATAGATGACATTGCAAAGAGAGATCAGACGCAAATCTGTCATCTTCTCCTGCTTGGATAGTTTGGGAATAAGGTAAACATGTGTGAAGTGAACCTGCCCCAGAAGGATAGCGGTTTCAAGGAAATTGATGGTGGCTACCACTACTTCTTTCCCGATAATCTTCCAATATTTTTGGAAGAAAAAAGGTGGCATGCCATCCGAACCCAGGATTTTTCAGGGATGCATTTGGAACACTAAAAATCTAACTCCGGCCTCATCATCAGGAGCTAAGAGCTATTCGTTCATCTTCCCATTAACCTTAGGCTCAATGAGATTTAAGACCTCCTACATCTTCTCATCATCCACCTCATTGGCCTTGAACATTGCACCCTCCCGATTCCATCGTTGGAGGTTTGTAGAACACCTTAATCAATATACAACCCCATGATCCTATTCTTAATCTTCCTATTGGAACATTTTCGGTGGAAGAATTTTGTGTTACCTTCTCCCTCAGTTAGCCAAAGTACTTTTGATCTTTGACCCCAGTAATGATACTCATCGGCCAGGAGGCGATCCAGTCTCTTTGTGATCTCCATATAATTCGTTACATTGGAATCCGAGAGAGGTAAAGGGTTAAGGACACAAATATTTGCCCTGACAGCTGCAATTTCCCTTCCATGATTCCCAAACGTCGCTCTCTGCCAGTCATTAAATGTGAACTGAGTGTTCAGTATGCATTGCGTGGCTTCATGCATAGGAGATGCAACTCTTGAACGATGCCATCCCCTTCTCACATCTTCAACACAATCTACTTGGTTTGCCTAAAAATCTTCAAATCGAAACCTTCTTTTAGTCCGCTATGTCACAACTTCCCTTACTACATTGGTTTCCAACAAGATTGGAACATGGTCACCATGAACATGATTCAAGTTGTGTAATGCGGCTCTAGGGAACAATTCCATCCAGGATCTAGATGACACTGCTTGATCAAGGCTTGATCTCACTTCACCTCTATGCCAAGTGAATTTTTCTTCCACATAACCAAGGTCTTGGAGATCACGGTATGCCAAAAAATTGCGGAACAACTGCATTTTTCCTTCCCTTCGAATTGGTCCTCCATACTTCTCATCATTATGTAACAATTAATTGAAATCACCAATCACCACCCATGGTAGTGTACATTCATCTCCCAATGCTTTCAACAGATCCCACATTTTGTGCCTCTCTGCCGTAGTCGGATGGCCATAGAAGCCAGTTAGCCTCCATCTTCCCAATCCCGCCTCAGAGTGCACCACAACATCAATATGATGCGCCGATTTGGTGATAAACTCCACTTTCATATCATTCTTCCAAAACATGACAATTCCCCCCAATTGTCCGGGAATCCCATTATCCTTCTAATTCACGCTATACACGGCTTCACAGTTGAGGTAACCTATCTCCCTACGAAGCTTGTTCATCTGTGTAGGGTTCGAGATTTTTGTTTCACACAAAAAGATGATTGAAGGCTTGTTTTCCTGTATCAAAACTTTCAGGGCTTCCACTGCAGCGTCATTACCAATACCACGACAATTTATCCATCAGAGAGAGGGAAACCTGGTGGTTCCGAGCGCAAAACCCTAGTGACCACAAAACCCTAGCAGTCGGCTCCTTTTTTCTAGAGAAAAACTATTACAAACTATATTTTTTAATGCATGTAGCAACAAAACTGTTTTCTCACCGTTATTGTAATTATAACCACATTTTTTATATTAGTTTCTTGTAATCGCAATGTCTACAAATACTTCATAGGCAGGGAATATTCTTGTTGATTCACGCGGTGCAATAAAGCTTGGTGATTTTGGTGTCTCTGCTTGTCTTTTTGATTCTGGTGATAGACAACGAACGCGAAATACATTTGTAGGAACACCTTGTTGGTATGCTTCATTTTCTTATTTCATGGGTTTGTATGTGATTGAGATACATAATAGTCTTTTTTCTTCTTAAAAACTCACATGTATTAGATCACGATCATGTCATCAAAGTTCTTCATCATATAAGAAATTACATGTAAAATATTATCTTTATTTTTTATTCAAATTATAAAAAATTAGTACACAGATTGGGGGACATAAAACCAAATCAATCTAGCAAAATCACTACAACTTGAAACAAAAATACAATCATATTGTAACAAACTATAAAATAAAAAGCTACAAACCACCTAAACAAACAATCTTTTGGAGCTGAAGAGACCAAACAAGACCTTATGTAAGAGACCCATCACATTCTAAGTAACTATCAAAAGCAATCCCAAACAACTACCACACCACCTACCATACTAAGCAGATTACCTTTCTCTTACCCTCATAAACAAATTTCTACTTTGGGAACCCTTAAAAAAACAAGGAAAACAACCACAGACCCTAAACCCTCATTTGTAGAACCATACGAGCCAACTTGTTTGCAAGAATGATCTTAATTTAATTGTATTACTTTCTTAATTTTATCACCAATATACTTCTTTTCTCAAACTTTTATAGGATGGCACCAGAGGTTATGGAGCAATTACACGGTTATGATTTCAAGTCAGTCTCTTTAGAAGAGAAATTCTATTATTTTGTTTTTTTTTCGTGTTAAAGTTTTGTTTGCTTATTCTGTAGGGCTGACATTTGGTCGTTTGGTATAACTGCATTGGAACTTGCACATGGTCATGCTCCTTTCTCCAAGTATCCTCCGATGAAGGTGGACATATCAATTAATACTCTATCATTCTAGGAGCATTTTCAAAAGATTGTCAATCATTTGAATTTCTACTATTGATAGGTACTACTAATGACCTTACAAAATGTACCACCTGGTCTTGATTATGAAAGGGATAGAAAATTCTCCAAGGTATCTTCTAAATTATCTGTGTTAATTTTTGTTCTCAAAAATTAATTTTCTTAAATGGAAAGCTCATTTGTTGTTCATTTTTGCGTTATGTTTAGTCTTTTAAGCAAATGATTGCTAGCTGTTTGGTAAAAGATCCTTCTAAACGACCTTCTGCCAAAAAGTTATTGAAACATTCATTCTTTAAACAAGCTCGGTCAAATGATTATATTGCACGAGCACTCCTAGAGGGTCTGCCAGCTCTTGGTGATCGCATTAAAGAATTAAAGGTTGTAAACTTAATTTCACTAATTATAATTAGCTTTAATTTTTATGCTATTAATGATTATTATCTTTAAAAAATCATTTTTTCTGATAGAGAAACGAAGAATATATGCTTGCTCAAAAGAAAATGCCAGATGGACAAAAGGAGGAACTTTCGCAGGTAAGATACTATTTTCTTAATCAAAAGCATACTTTTGTTTGACAATATTGTACTATGCATATCAAGTTTTTGCAGCTGTTATTGACAAAAATTGTTGTTGGAAAACAACCAATTAAAAAAGCCAAAACTTGTAGCTTTAGATTTTTCTTCTTGTCATTTCGAAGATATAATTTTTCAACAACTTTGTCAAGCTACAAATTGTAGCTCTTGTATCTTATGGAATAAATTTTTTCATAACCAATGGAAAACTAACCCAATGTAATGAGACACTTTATTGTATGACTATCTTATATTCTTAACATATTAGTCTTAAAACATTGTAACTCATCAATATCATTAAGAAAGTTCAATAAAAGTGCAATTGAATCGAATTCTAAGTTGATATTTGATTCGTTGAATGATTTGAACACTTCACTTGATCTTCTACTTCTGTAGTAAGTGTAAGAATATTATAATTCGATCATGACTAATAATTTGTGACACTTAATTAAATATAATCACATAATTGTCTTTCTTTAATTATGTAAGATCACTAATTCTTGATATTTTGAAGATAACCTATCTTGAATTGTTAATAGAATGAATACAAACGAGGAATTAGTGGCTGGAACTTCAATCTTGAAGACATGAAGGCTCAAGCTTCCTTGGTAACATCTTGAATCTTAGTTTGATTCTAGAAGATTTTGATATATCTAAATATGATTTTTTTTTTCTTAGATTCAAGATGATGGTCTCGATAATAGTCAAATGGGGAGTTCTTGCTTTTTAAGTACTCTTGATGGAGAACAAAGACAATCACGACAAAACTCATACCCAGTTGCAAACATGGTATTTTCTCGATTAGATTAAACACTATTTTTAGTTTATATTTAAGAGCCTGATATGATAATATGGCTTTACCACTAGTTGATTTTAGAAACACCATTGTTTTGATTTTGTTATGTCATACATGCTTTGATGCATCACAGGACGATGATGACATGATTCAGAACCAACAATCTTCTCTTGCTTTTGTTAATACAATCTCATACGATAACAGGTATTTATCCAAAACATTATTATATACTTTTAACTTTTTGTCTAGAGTTTTCCAAAAAAAAATATGAAGACTCTAATGAAAACTTTATGTTACTTATGACTCAATAATAAATGGTTGACTACTTTGTATTCCAGGGCTAGAAATGAAAAATCTGGTGATGATTCTAGTATTACTAGTTCGAGCTATGAACATGTTTCAAGAAACTCTTCACCTCAGAGCTTTGAAAGCGTTTTAGGTGAAAAAACAGATAATTGTCAAAAAGTAATGGATCCCATGATTAGCAGTTCACAACATAAAAGACGATACTCATCGGGTAGTATTGTTTCATTAGAAGATCCATTTTCAAAAAGGGAGAGGTAACTCATACTTTATTCACTTTCTGTTTTTTAGTGAATGATGAAATATTATAACCTATAGACCATATCATAACTAAACAATTATAAGAACCATCTAAGTTAAACTTTTTCTTTGGAAAAAATTATTGTGTTACTACGCACCCATGGTTGACCCAAACTTTCCGTTTACAACATAAGCTTTTTAAATTTCATCACTGCTAGTTTTTCTATAATTTTTTTGTTAAGCCGTCAATTTTGCACTTATGTAATATTATCGGCAAATATTTTTTAATTATTGACTTAAGGCTTAGTTTGAAATTGAGGTGAAAATATTGATCTTTGAAAAACACATTTCAAAATAAGCAACCATTCACTTACTTATTTCTAACCATAGATTTTGGGCAAAAAAATTCAAAATAAGTTGTTTTTATTATTTTACTAAATACTCGTTATAAAAATAGTTGCAAATAAGTGATTTTAAGTCATTTTTTTATCATCAAATAAGAGGCACTTTATTAATCAAATAGAACATTGTTACACAGCAGACGCCCCAAGGGCTCGAGAGAATTGACTACTGTCAAACTAATCTAGAAAAACTAAACTAGTTCATGAACAAATACTCAGAAAAGAACACCAAGTAACCAGGACATGCCTCTCATAGCCAAGACGAACACCAACACGGATAGACCAAGGTAATGTTCTCCTAACTAGCAGGTAAATACCTACTTTTAGAGATGCCACAGGATCCAACATCTCTCTTCATGGACCCCATCACCGGGATCCCAAATTCTGATCCAGATCATACTAGAAGTAAAGTCCAAGCCCAGAAAAAAAAAACTAAGCCCAACTCTTGAACAAGAGTTTGACCCGGACCATGCTGGCTTGGTGGAGAGGGATGAGGCCCAGACAACAACCCTAGAAGTCTCGTGCGGACGAAACATTACAACGCGTCGTCCATCCAACTGTACCACTGACTGATGAAGATGCCGACGGGAGAATGACTTGTAATCCTACTGAGCCAGATGGAGAAGACGCTGCACCTAACCACGAAAAATATGAACGACCCAGGCTTGGTGCCGACATGACCATGTTGAAACCACTGCAGTCCCAAATTAGGCGGCCTCCCAAGGACGCCATCTCAATGCCCACCGACCAACAGTAGTCTGATCTACGTCGTAAACAAAACAACGAGTGGAGTAAGGGATGCTACGCTTGAGTGCGACCAAGAGAGGCCGACGTAGAGAAGGCCTAGTATCCACGCTATGAGGCGTCAAGGAGGTGTTGTCGGCACTGAGAGAAGAGCACCGACTCCAAAGGAGATCCTCCGCCACCACCGCCGCCCAAAACTAGAGAGAGGAAGGGTAGAGCGCGAGGCATAATTTCTTGTAGGAATCAAGAGAGATTTTCTAGCAACATGACCTTAGTTTTATTCGTAAACAAAAACGTAGAGATAGTTGATAAACCCTAAACTCTAATCCAACTTAATGATTTTAAGTAATTAAACCCATTCCTAAACAGAGCCTACTAGCCTAAATGCAATAGTAAGCTGATTTTTGGATGAAAGCGGTGAACAAGAAATTCCGATTTTTCAAGTAGGGATCATTGAAATTTTCATGATTCATGAATCCTTTAATTGAGTGGTAACCACTATCTTCATGCACATATCTGTTTGGTCAATGATGAATGTTTGAATAAAGACAAATTTCAGCGAGCTTACCCATATGTGCGTTAGCCCAAACATAAATTTACTGCTTAACATTTTAAATTGAAATTTGAAAAATTCTTTCATGCATAACGTATCTATACAATAAAATTAGATGTTTTATTAATATTTGATAGACTATTTAGTAAAATAAGTATATTAAACTCGTGAAACAAGTAGACCGAAATTAAATAGTATACTAATACAAGGTAGACTATTCCAGTGAGCTTACCCATATGTGCTTTAGCCCAAACATAAATTTACTGCTTAACATTTTAAATTGAAATTTGAAAAATTCTTTCATGCATTAACGTATCTATATAATAAAATTAGATGTTTTATTAATATTAGATATACTATTTAGTAAAATAAGTAGATTAAACTCGTGAAATAAGTAGACTGAAATTAAATAGTCTACTAATACAAGGTAGACTATTTTGCAAAATAAGTAGACTGACATGTTAAAAATCAATTTACTTATTCATGATGTCAGTTTACTTATTTTGTGAAACAGTTTACTTTATGTTAGTAGACCATTTAATTTTAGTCCATTTGTTCCACGATGTTAGTCTACTCATTTTGAAAAGAAATCTATTTAATATTAGTAGACAATCAAATTTTATTGTATGGATGCATTAAGATACTAAAGGGGGATCCTTTGAAAGTTTACAACTTTAAAGTTTTTAAATTTCACTATTGTCACTGTTTTTCGTTTATTGCAATTATTGTCAATAACTCATTGGCCCTCCATAGAGAGATATATTTTGTCATCTCATTGAATCGCTAGTTTTGTTTAACTTCTCAGTCTACATTGGTATATGTTTATGTGATCCACCCTCAAAATTGATAAACAGCATGGCATTATCAATGTCACGCTGGCGATTAATGGAAAATTTGGACGTAAAACTTAATGGAGATGAAAATTTGAAAAACTTAGTGAATCTCTGGTTTAAAAGTTGAAGTACCATAATTAAACTAATGTTTAAGCCAAGTATAGGCTGATAAACACGAATTTGCTTATCTTAGTTTTTATTGTGAGTGAAAATTGTAATGTTTCTTTGATGGATTTACAATGAGATAATTAAGCTTCTATTGTATAATAATGGAAGAGGCTTTGTTTCTTCAAAATGTTCATTTCTTCATATTTTTAATATTTATCTAAAATTGTTCAAAAATAAATCAAGTCTATTATTGTAATTATCAAAAATAAATATCATATAGAGAAAAAAAAATTGTTTCTCTCCCCACTTTCTTGGTAGTTTTCATATTATATTTCTCTTCTTAAAAAAATAACTTAAATAGTGGAATCTTCAGTGAAAAATTTCGAAATCAGCCTCAGAGCCATTTTATTGGCGATGAAACCGTTTCACAACTTGGAGATGATGTGCTATCTGAAGTTCCTTTAAAAACATCTAAAGCAACAGGTATGTTTCGATTGTATTCACAATATTAATGAATGCATTAATTAATTTGTTATTATACACACATTTTTTTGTGAGTATCGCAAACAATGTATATCCGAATGTGCATAATGAAAATATGTAAGTTTCGTTTGGTCCTTGAAATAACGAGGTGAATTTTTATGAAGTAAACAATGATGAAATTGATGAGAAAACAAAGGCACCAATTGTTCAACAAAAAGGACGCTTTAAAGTCACATCTGAGAATGTTGAACTCGAAAAGGTTGGTTAAATTACTCTAATTTTTAACTTCATCATCTATATAAAATTATCATAATTTTGTTAATTTATTTTCAGATTGTCCCTACTCCTATATTACAAAAGAGTCACAGCTTGCAGGTTCGTAGTTTTGAGGTTAGCACAATTGTGACAAATACCTCTTAATATTTGCATCTTATATTTTGGCTATGATTATTTGTCATTTATATTATCCAATAACATAAAAATCTTTCACAAGTAATTGTTAGTGAATATAGATAACTAACATAATTTAATTAATCAATATTACATAGTAGAAACTTTCATGATTAGTTTATCAAGGTACGTAGCTAGTCTACTTATTTATATATGTCAAATTTAGAATTTTGTCACATGATGCAAATTTTTTTCCACAAACCTAATTTCGTAGAATTCAATGTACTATGATTAGTTTCCACGAAAAAAAGTTTATTTATTTATAAAAATAATTCAATACTGATGAATGGTGTCATCAGAATATCTATGTTAATTTATTGCAAAATTTTATTTTATAATTATGTTAAAATTGTGCGAGCTATTATCTTGAGATTCTATTATCAAACTTTTCTCGGTTATGTAGGTGATTAATATGAATCCAACAAATTCTCTCCCGTCACCATTTCCATCACCCTTATTACCATCACCACTAACATCACCTTCATATGTTATTTCACCGGCTCTTCCTCTTCACGGATATTCTCTCTTCCCATTGTTAAACTCTATTTTGCAGACAAACATTATTCAAAGGGTATGTCTTGACAAATTAGTTAGACTTTTTTTTTCCTTTTACCAGAATTCTACTTTGATTCTCTATATTTTACTCAACAGGCAAATATTCTAACTTTAATGAAGCAAATTTCTCCCGGAGATTATACAGGTTCAAACTAATATTGTTTGTAAATTAAAAAAATTTCTAACATTTTAGGGTTTGTCTCGCTTAACTTATTATTTTGATAATTTATTTTAGTCAATCGTTCAACTGATGGAGGATCCACACCATCTAATAATGGAATAGAGAATTCTTCGGTATGTCATATATTCTCAGTGAAAAATATCTTCATTTATATATCTTCATTAAAATCTAAATATCTTCATTTAAAATTCTTAAATATCTTTATTTTTTCTATAATTGACTCTATATCGAGCGATATTTTCGTAAGTTCTTTCACCACTAGAGTTTATTTATTCTTTGTTTGTTGTTAAGCTTGTCGGTCTGTAAAAATATATGCGTAAATCACCATTCAAATAGGTTACTGTTGTCTACGAGGCAATGACATATCTCTTTCATGCTGACAATTAATTGAATATTTGGATTGGAAACTACACTGATGAAGCGTATACAATCATTCAATTTTAGGGAGTGTTGGGAATAAGTAAATTTACAGTTTTAGGAGGTGGACTAGTAATTTGATGGTTGAGTCAAAGCTGGATTTTTTGTTTGGAAATTAAAAAAGGCATGTCAACTTTGTATATTGATATACTAATTAAAGTCATTTTATAGCTCAAATGGCTACATCATTGGTTTCAGTAACCAAATAACACACTTATGTGCTTTCTATATTATACATATTGACATATTTATATCTATATTCAGCCTCAAACAACTAATAAGAGGGAGATAGAATTAATCACAGAGATAAACGACTTATACGAGAGGTATAAACAACAACACACTATTTGTCTTTACATTTTCTTATTGTTCTTAAAATACTAATAGTCATTTAAGGGATAGTAACTTTTGTTTATTATATTGTGTAGGCTCATGACAGCACAAGATGAATTACAAAAGTTAAAGTTTGATCCTACTTGAATATATATCAATTTTCAAACGTAGTAAATCAAATACTTATAAAAAAAACTAATGTTTTTGTCCATATCATGCATGGACATAGTGACGATCAATAGTCATTTTATTTTTTCTCAAGTGCTTGGAAGTGGAGCCAAACAGAAAGATAAATAGGTGTATCATTAAAGATAGGTGGTCTACATTATTATAGGAGCCTATTAATTTAGGTAGTTTTACTTAGTTGATCTCATAGTTTCATGTCACAATTTCAAAGATGTAAATGTAGATTGTGTTAATACCCTCTCTTTTTTTTTTCTCTCTCTCATGATATATTTAGTATACTTTGATCCTACTCAGCAAGAAAAATATTTAGTATACTTTGATCTTAC